>OX401405.1:30398786-31598786 GCA_947846245.1 Cerastoderma edule
TTCAACACTTCGGCCATTTTAAATATATTTTCGCCATCTTTTGCAGTATGATCTACCAGATATCTTTTTTTGTTTCAGAGCACCCTATCTTTGCAGAGATTTCAACGCTTCATGAACAATTGCACCCAGTGCATCTACGGATGACCGATGGTATGTGAACATAGATTTGATATGAATTCGTATGACGTTGATGCTGTTTAACCAAGTACCCAATGCCACTTTTTCTACCCTCTACTTATAAATTAGAAAACATTGTGGTAAAAGGTGAGATTACTCGTTATGAGCAATAACTCATTTTTCAACAGTGTTTTCCAAAGTCGTCTGTAACAAAATAGTAAAATATTGTTATTGTTTTGTAATTTGTTGATATATAATTTCAATACACTTGCGTAATCAAAAGTAATATCTACCAATACATGGATTATGCTAAGCATCTCTTTTTGTTTCAGATAATCCTGTCTGTGCAGAGATTTCAACGCTTCATGAACAATTGCAACCCAGTGCATCTACGGATGACCGATGGTATGTGAACATAGAACTTGTTGACTCATTACCAAGCGCCAAATTGTCTACTGTCTACTGATATAGTAGAAAACATTGTGGTGAAATGTGAAATTGTTCGTTATAAGCAATTTCTCCTCTTCCAACAGTGTTTTCCACTGTCGTCTGCAACAAAGTGGTACAATGTTGTTATTGTTTAGTAATAGGTTATCCTCAGCCATATCTACCAATACATTCTGTAAGTTGTGTATACTTTGTTTAATGTTATTTGGTTCGAGTCTTCAGCATTGCTGTTTATTACAGATCGCTCGTTTGGTCGAAGTAGGTCGGAGCCATTTTGAATATATTTCAGAGGAACCCTTCCTGTGCAGAGATTTCAACACTTCAGCCATTTTGAATATATTTTCGCCATCTTTAGCAGTATGATCTACCAGATATCTTTTTGTTTCAGAGCACCTTTCTTTGCAGAGATTTCAACGCTTCATGAACAATTGCAACCCAGTGCATCTACGGATGACCGATGGTATGTGAACATAGATTTGATACGAATTTGTATGACGTTGATGCTGTTTAACCAAGTACCCAATGACACTTTTTCTACCCTCTACTTATATATTAGAAAACATTGTGGGTAAATGTGAAATTGCTCGTTATGAGCAATAACTCATTTTTCAACAGTGTTTTCCAAAGTCGTCTGTAACAAAGTGGTGAAATATTGTTATTGTTTTGTAATTTGTTAATATATCATTTCAATACACTTGCGTAATCAAAAGTAATATCTACCAATACATGGATTATGCTAAGCATCTCTTTTTGTTTCAGATAATCCTGTCTGTGCAGAGATTTCAACGCTTCATGAACAATTGCAACCCAAGTGAACCTTAAGATGGCAAATGGTAGGTGGATATAGCTTTGTTTGATTGATTAGTACTTTTCACCTTGTAGACATTTGACATGGTTCCACGCCAGCAGCAACTGCTCATGGTATGCTCACCGATTAATTAATATCACATTGAAATGGTAATTGCTTAAAGGTGCTTGATCATAAAATTTGAAAGTAAAACAAAATGTCATTTACATTATAGAGTTGTTGTATTTTTGTTTGATATACACCTATTGGTATCGTATTTAATTCAGGAAGCGTCAATTAAGTATCTTCAACCCATTTCCTGCTTATTAATTTCTAGAAATCATCTTCAAATGTTCCTGAAATCTGTTAACACTCACTATATAGGTGTTTTTAAGATTGAATGTGAATTTCAGGTCATCTTTATGGTTGATCAAAGTCTGCAATGATGATCCAAGTTAAGATCTCATTATATTCATATATATCACAACACAACCATTTATTCCAAAATTCAAAATTACTTTCATGACTGCATTACACGTCGCCATAAACAGGTGTTGATGATCAATTCTATCAAATTTTTTAAATGCACAATGAACCTTCTATCTACTTTTCTGTATATTCTATTTGAGAACGATAAAGATCGAAGCTTTTGATACTATTATTCTGTAACTGTATTTAGGCCTATGATGATACGCGTCTTTAACAATGTTATAGTCCTCAGAATTATTTAATCATCAACAACTCTTGTTTACACATATATTGCTTAAAACACTCTACCTTCTCTTTTCAGTAGCCCCTTGAAAAGTTTTCATTTCAGAAATCCTAGATCCTAGAGGGAAGAGGCGTGTCCGTAGAGCATGCTTTCGTGTCCATATATCGTGTCCGTATAGCATGCTTTTGTGTCTGTATATCGTCTCCGTATAGCATGCTCTCGTGTCCGTATATTGTGTCCGTATAGCATGCTAAGACTGAATGGCAATGGCGAAGACTGAATGGCGAAGACTGAATGGCGAAGACTGAATAAGACTGAATGGCGAAGACTGAATGGCGAAGACTGAATGGCGGAGACTGAATAAGACTGAATGGCGAAGACGGTATACGGACATTTGCCCCCCGGACATTTGCCCCCCGGACATTTGCCCCCCGGACATTTGCCCCCTTTTTGGTATAGGGCGGACATTTGCCCCCTCGCTCTAATGAACAGGGCGGACATTTGCCCCCTCACTTTTTTTTAACTTGAAATTGAAATACTATTATAACTTAATTATGCCGATTGCATGGCGAAGACTGAATAAGACTGAATGGCGAAGACTGAATAAGACTGAATGGCGAAGACTGAATAAGACTGAATGGCGAAAACTGAATAAGACTGAATGGCGAAAACTGAATAAGACTGAATGGCGAAAACTGAATAAGACTGAATGGCGAAGACTGAATAAGACTGAATGGCGAAAACTGAATAAGACTGAATGGCGAAGACTGAATAAGACTGAATGGCGAAGACTGAATAAGACTGAATGGCGAAGACTGAATCAGAGTAACTTCCACTTATAGATTTATGGGTCTTATCTTTACACCGAAATTGTCATGGTCCTCCGCTACAAAGAAACTTGCAAATCAAGCACGAAAATCGGTGTATCAAATTAAACAATTTCAAAGTCATTTTGGGAAGTTTATGCATAATGACTTCTTTAAGATTTTCGATTCCATGGTCACTCCTATCGTAACATATGGTGCTGAACTTTGGGGTTTTGAATGTAATAAACATATAGAACAGGTCCATTCTAAATTTTGTAAAGATTTTTTAGGTGTTAATACCTTTGTCAACGACTCAATGGCTTTAGGTGAATGCGGAAGATTCCCTATTGCAGTAAATTACCATATGAAATTTGTAAGGTATTGGGTAAGACATTATTGAAATGGAAAACCATAGATACCCAAAACAATGTTATTTAATGCTTAAAACACAAGATTCAGTTGGTAGAAATAATTGGGTCACAAAAGTACGAGAATTTCTTTTTTCACAGGGTTTTGGTTTTATTTGGATTTCACAAGAAATAGGGGAATCAAACCAAATTTGTAAACTTTTTAAACAGAGATTAACGGACTGTTCTTTACAAACGTGGCATAGTGACATAAGTAACTCAACAAGATGTGACTTTTATAGAAATTTTAAATCACTTTTGAATGTAGAACGATATATTAATTCTGACATCAAACCTTATTATAAACGTGCCTTAGCTCGTTTTAGATGCTCAAGTCATAAGCTTAACATTGAAATTGGTAGACATTTTAACGTTGATAGAAATGACAGGGTTTGTCAATTCTGTTTTCTCAACAAAGATATTTTGATTGTTGAGGACGAATACCATGCATTTTTATATGTGAAAAGTTTGGGGACATTAGACATATCTATTAATATAATTGGTATAAAGCTCGTCCAAACTTAGATAATTTTTACAATCTTTTTAAATGTAATGACGAAATAACATTGAAAAACCTAGCTTTCTTTGTATCAAAATAACTGGAGCACATTTCTACTTGATTTCCTTTTATCCTTAAAACATAACAGCAAATAATATATTGATGATAGTGTAGGGCATATCTGATTTTGATTTGTATTTTGTAATATGTATATGTATTGTGGGCCGGAGGCCTTTTTACTGAAATAAAATTGTATTGTATTGTAAATAAGACTGAATGGCGAAGACTGAATAAGACTGAATGGCGAAGACTGAATAAGACTGAATGGCAATGGCGAAGACTGAATGGCGAAGACTGAATGGCAATGGCGAAGACTGAATGGCGAAGACTGAATGGCAATGGCGAAGACTGAATGGCGAAGACTGAATGGCGAAGACTGAATGGCGAAGACTGAATGGCGAAGACTGAATGGCGAAGATTGAATGGCGAAGACTGAATGGCGAAGACTGAATGGCGAAGACTGAATGGCGAAGACTGAATGGCGAAGTCGAAACGGTGGTACCAGCAACGCACGGACTGATAAGCTAAACATACAATTGCTCTATGGTGAGTATAACTTGACTTCGTGAAATCATTGTTTTGCCAGACCTGTTATATTTTACAATATACTTAAAAGCGTCTGTGTTATACTTTAAATGTCACACCATTTTTACAGGGGCTATCATCGGTACAGTTAACATATATTAAAGATGATTAAAAGAAATGCCTTTTTTGCCAAATAAATGTTAAAACGGATATTTATTATCCGTATTTTATTTTTTAGAAAAATGAATCGCCTTGGCAAAAGATCAAGCTACACCTCGGAAACCATACTCATGAACAGACATGCAGCGTTCGACTCAAGTCCAGCGGTTGTGTTAGACTTCTCCATGATATTAGTCATCAGACATTCAATAAACACCACTGTGTGTGGGTGTGGGTGTGTGTGTTTTTGTGTTAGGTGAGCTTTTGCTTTAAACGTTAGTTATACCTGATTTTACTTTGGATTGAATCGATGGAATAGAATGTAACAAGATTGAATCGATGGAATAGAATGTAACAAGATTGAATCGATGGAATAGAATGTAACAAGATTGAATTGATGGAATAGAAGGTAACTTTAAAATACAGATTAGTAGTTCGTTCGAATACTAAATGCGTTTCCAACGTGTTTATTTGTTGTTCATCAAACGTAATGAGGTCCGACATATCACGCGATCTGACACTGACAAACGGACAGAGGTTTCCCAGACTCTGGGTTTTTCCTCGGCGAGACAGTTCGCATACGTTTTCAACAAATATCATGTTACTTAGTCAATTATTAAAGAAGTTGAATATATTTGATATAGTAATTGCTAAGGTTTATTTGTTAAAGAAAAGTTTTTAACAGTCTTCAATTGTTGTAGTATTAAAATGTTTGTAAATGTTAATCAGTGTGCTACGCATTAGACGGTCGATCTTAATGATTATTCACTTTAAATGGTATGTATAATGGGCTTTGTATAAGGTGTCCGTCATGATAAAAATCATTCTTTTTACACGTTACATTTTTTTGAACAATTCCATTTTTAAGTCTTATTCAGTTACTTTTACAGTTATAACGAATTTGTTGAGTACGCGTTATAAAATATTGTTTTGAACAATTTCCTTTTTAAATCTTATTCAGTTACTTTTACAGTCATAGCGAATTTGTTGTGTGCACGTTATGAAATATTGTTTTGAACAATTCCATTTTTAAGTCTCATTCACTTACTTTACAGTTATAACGAATTTGTTGTGTACACGTTATAAAATATTGTTTTGAACAATTGCATTTTTAAGTCTTATTCACTTACTTTCCAGTTATAACGAATGTGTTGTGTACACGTTATAAAATATTGTTTTGAACGATTCCATTTTTAAATCTTACTTAGTAACTTTACAGTTATAACGAATTTGTTGTGTACACGTTACAAAATATTGTTTTGAACAATTCCATTTTTAAGTCCCATTCAGTTACTTTACAGTTATAACAAATTTGTTGTGTACACGTTATAAAATATTGTTTTGAACAATTCCATTTTTAAATCTTATTCAGTTACGTCAATTCTTTTTTATTCTTATTTAAATCTAGGCAATTGTAAGATACTATCTTTAGATTTTCCACTATCACTATGAGTTCAAAATCAATGCATCAATCTACCATAGACATTTTTTTAACAGCCACAAGAGCGGATTGTCCAAATTATGTCAATATTGCACAAACTGGGGGAAATAGAAATAACCGACAATTTTGATTATTTAAGAATAGCGCTCAATTATACTGGTTCATTTGTACTGAACAATCAATTCTTAAAAGGTAAAGCTTTAAGGGCGATTTGTGTTCTGTACAACAATATTAAACTACACCAAGTATTACCGGACACTTCTTTACAATTGTTTGATTCATTTGTGGTGTCTATATTGAACTATGCAAGCCCTATATGGGGTTTCTATAAAGCTAAAAATCTTGAGCAAGTTCACCTTTATTTCTGTAAATGGATCTTAGGGGTAAAAAGCAATGCTTGCATTGCAGCAGTATATGGCGGACTTTGGCGATACCCATTATAAATAAATAGATATGTTCAAATTATCAAATATTGGCTTATGTTATCACAAACGGATGATATTATATTGCAGACCGTATTTAGGAATGCACATGAGATATATTTAAAGGGTAATAAAGGTTTGATTTATATTGTAAAACAACTGTTAAATGAGTATGGCTTCTCCTACGTTTTTGATACAGTAATGTTGTCGACAGAATAAATGTTTTTATTGGAATTCAAACAAAGGGAACTCGATAATTAATATTAAAAATGGTATTCTGGTGTATCAAGTAACGCTGTTCTAAGCACACTATATATTTTCACAAAAAGAGTATCTTAATTTGAATACTAAAAACTCGTAAGGATATGCATAATTTGGGTAACTAACCTTATTGACGTAGCCTACATCATAGTAGTATGTTATCTGTTTAGTACTTTAACATTTTTGCAAACATTTTCAGTAATAGTTTATCAAGCTGTCGTAAACACATCCATAATATTATGTTTAGCTCTAACAACAAAATGTCCTTTCTTGGACCAGAAAACTTTATAAAAAAATTCGCCGAAAGCCCATCACATCCTGGACTTTTATCAATTTTCATGTGTTTCAATGTATTGGTTATTTCTTTATATGTTAAGGTTCTCTCTACATATAAATTGTGTTCATCTGTTAATTATTCAGATTAGGAAAAATGCAGACTCTTTTTCTTTTAAAGATGCTTTATATTCATTTCTACTTCGTTGTTTTGGCTTTAAATAATACTTTAAAAGAAGCGTTCAGTATGTGCTTTTTTATGGAGGTTTTTACTATGCTGTTTAATTATCAAATGAATAAAACTCTACTATTGTCACTTTATCATGTAATCCATCATTACTTGCTACACCATCTCCGTTTTTTTAATCTCTTGTAATGTATCTTTTAGTAAATGCACCAGAAATTGTAGATGTGTTTCCTCCTTATTTCAAGATATGTTTTGTCCAATTAAACTGTCGTAAACACATCCATAATATTATGTTTTTGCGATTTGTTGCTTGTCAAATGATTACCCAAAACAATTAAATAAATTCATTATTACGTACTCTGGGTTTGTTTGTTTAATAATCCACACTTGAATCGTATTCTGATCCTGATATTCATGAGCCACAATCTTAGAACCAATGTCTTTTTCGACCATGACCAAGGAAACGATAAAACAAAGAAACACATGAAGCATTCTTCACTCTACCGACTATATATCACCCAACACAGTATTGAAGGCTGACAATCAGTGATAACCCTCAAACATTGCTTTGTAAAAGCAGTACTCAACATCTGAGATACCCTGGCAGGCTTTCTCCGTACACTTGTATGATTAAATGTGATTGTTCACTGAAGAGAAATTCAGAAAGTTAAAATAAATTGCTTGGTATACAATTATTGAAATGATAATACATACAGGAAGCGTACAGTCATTTTGTTAGTAAACAAATTCCCAAACATCTGTGAACAAGCATCTTTTAGCTTTCTGTACAATTGAAAGCAACGATGTATGTAAAACTTCATTACCAAATGGTCCTAATGAGAAATGTATTGAGTTCAAACAAACTCAAAAAGCCAAAATCACGATGAATATTGTTCTGTCGATTTTTATTGTGATTATCAAATATCGTCTGCTGCAAAACGTGATGAATCTCTTCCTCGCGTAAGCTTCCAAATATTGTCCAAAATATATCGTGGTCATATACAAAGATGCATGGACATTTATTCGTGGTTAAAAACTTTAATTTGAAGCTCTTTTCCTAAATTACCTGCAATGTATTTGGCACAAGATAAGGAATTACTTGATAATGTGTTGAATGAATACACACGATGAATAAATACATGTAGTTTTCTCTATTTTCGATTAGAATCCTTTCAAAATAAACACGTAAACTAGTATACTAAAGCTGACCAATCAATAGACAAAAAGAACAAAGATTTACAGGAGACAATATAATTCCTGTGTATATATATATATATGACCTTACATATTCAATCCTACCCTCATGACCCTTAAACCTTTCCCAAATTATAACGACATTTGACCACTTTGTTGCAGACGACTTTAGAAAACATTGTGGGAAAAGGAGAAATTGCTCGTAACGAGCAATTTCTCCTTTTCCCACAATGTTTACTGCCCTACCAGAAGATTATTTTCCAATTTCATAACATTTTGAAATGTCGTCTGCAAACTTTTTCAAACAGTCGAAAAGTGGGAAAGGGTTAAACCCTTACTCGATGAACACACACTTTTACGCTTCTGCTTCGAACGACCAAGAACCCACCATAACAAAGGGGCGAATTGTAACAAATAAGCAATTTATTTGTATGTAACATATATATAACACATAACGACACATTTTTGCGTGTTGCAGCAGACAAATTTCTAAAAGCAGTGTGGCAAAATGAAAAATCGGTTGTCACAAGCGACCTCTCCCAATCTCCCATGCAGAGTTATCGTCCCCCCGGATACTACCTCTGCAACGGGCTCACGCCATCTTTGCCACGAATCGTGGCAAACTGTGTAATATTGCGATCCAAACTTTTATATGCATACAATTAAGTAAAGTACTATATGAATAAGTCAAAATTACCTTTTCTTTATCCATACAGTAGAAAATGAATATGTATTTCACCGAATTTTGCTAGAACTATTTAAAAGCCTTTTTACGCTATTAAAAATCAATCCGCGGAATGTTTACATTTTTGGTCTCCCGCTCGATCTATGATAAATCTTGGCTATCGCACAGTTTGGATACCAGTGATGTAAACTAAAACGATGTAGAATGTTGGGAACGATGTCTTCACTTTACAACTGTGTTTTTACAGATTTTGCCACTTGCAAAGATTAACATCAAAGTATGTGTTATCATTGTCTTTGGAATAAGGCAAAAGCTTTTTAAATGGCACATTATAATCATCTGAATGGGCGCAGATCTCTTCAAATCGATGTTCTGAAAACTTCCACGAATGTAAGATAACGAGTTGGTGCTTTAAAAAAAGTACTTCCAAATAATCAAATAAGCTTCACATGCTATGAAATGAGAGCTGAATGAGTTAAAAACGAGTTGCAGAAAAGACACAAGTTGAAGGCTGTCAGTGTTTGAAACAAAAAGGATATTTGGATAATATGTTCATGGTTTGTGGGGCCACAGGAAAGGCATGATCATAGAGACAAAGATGAGAGGAAATAACTCTCTGGAATAAACTGCAAGTACCTTTTTCTAACTATGCTTGTGTTTTATTGGATATAATACATGGTTTACCAGTAACTTTATTAGGTATGTATGCTCATACTTTGTGCAAAAGAATAGGCAAACCATAAATGATTCTGAAGAAATAAGAAAGCTGTACACCCTTGGTTCTCCCCTCTATAAAACTGCCACAGCTGTTAATCTTCATGGGGGGTAGGGCTGGGGGGTGGCGAGGATGAGGGGGAGTGAGGAGGGGGAGTGAGGATGCGGTTATTTTAAAACGGGTCGATGGATCAAAGCAAATTTATGCTTGATTTAGTGCACTTTGGGGCACTTTAGTAAAGTGGTAAAACCTCCAACAATAGTGAGAAAAGCATTGTTATAAAACTAAAAAATGACTGACATATTGTCAAATAATATCATATCCCCTTTTCAAACTGATTTCTACCCTTTTCAACATAACAAATGTTATCTTTAGCTGCTTACTATTTGGATAATTTTCACTATTCATATCTGAGAGAATTGGTCGATGCTTCTGTTAATTGTAATTTGAACATAACGTAGCATTTAGTTTATCAATTCAGATGTCCTTATATTTTCTCACAATGCTAAGATACAAGAGACTGATAAAACATTCCATATTTGATTCATTCAATGCAGAAAAAGAATTTAATTGATTACCATGATATAAATTTGTAATAAGAAGAGGGACTCAATTAGAAAGTGGGCCTTTAGCATAAATCTTTTGGATGAAAGAGTAAGTTGTTAATGATAACCAGATTTTTCTTTAATCGAAATGCTTTCAAAATCATGAAAATGGGTCACATTTTTGAAGCATTGTTATAACTTAATAAATCATGAATTGTATGTAATTTCAGAATATTTGGCTGAACTGTATAATGAGCAAGTTTAATTAGTTATTATTATTTAGATTTTTACCTCTCTAATGAAAAAAATGATAGAAAGAATTGATAATTGATAGGGTTTAAGATGGCCAGTAATATGATTCTTTTAGTGTAAAGGATGGTCTAAGGTACGTATTCTGTAGATAATTGTTACCGGTAAATGAAGAGTAACAATTAACGATTAACAATTAAGTTTTCATTTAAGATTTTCACTGTACTTCTTCATATGATTTGAATTTTACATACAGATATCAGCTAAAGTTGAATGAACAATACTCATGCTTTGCATCAAAATTCATCAAAGTTTTTATAACTGCTAAGCAATGTCAAAACAATTATGACAACAGTTTATTTCTTAAGTTTCTTTCATAAATACTTATAACAAATTCACAATAAGGGACTAAATGATGATTCCATGAATGCAGGGAGCATCCCCAGATATGGTTATAATTGCTACTTAGTTTTCAAACAGTTGCTTGTTAATAGGAACTTAAATGACAGATTGTAAGTGTATCTTTTATAATACAAATGTTCTCTATGAATAATCTTTTAAGACAAAAATATACATGATTGTCTTATTATCATTACAGCATACAACAATCAAAATCTTTAAAAAGCAAGTTTTCATCATGAAAATATTACTGTTTAATGATATGATGATGAAATATTGAATTAACAAATAAGCTGAACTATTGTTTGTTAAAAACCTTGTCTAATTGATACATAATGGTTTGCATTCATTATATTTCAAGAAAGATGATGTCAGAACAGTGTTCATAAACATTGACAGCCTTTCAACCATAAATATTATTTGCTGTATAAAATGGAAAAGTAACTAAAGCAAAATTACTCAACCAAATATAGATTCACCTGAGGATCACCAAATAAATAGAATGTGCATTATCAAAGTATGATTGAATAATATGATGTAGGTGAAGAGATAAGATAGGAACTTTCTTATCATTAAAACTAGGTAATGAAAAGCTGAGTTTGATCTGAATAAAATAACGCTTGGATCTGTTTGATGATTAGATCTGGTTAATAATTCATTTGTTCGTTCTAATGTCTCAAATGAGTACCCACAACATAGGATTTAAAGAATCAATAATTGCTGAATATGCCTTTTATCTAGACATCTGCTTCACCCATTCCTCCATGTAAAATTTGTGACTTGATAAATTTGAAAGCAAAAGCAGATGTTAGAGAATGGTTTTAAAGCAACTAACTTAGAGAGTTGTGTTTTGGGTGAGATAAACATTATTAATTTGATATGAAAAGGACAATCTCACAGATTGAGATCTTTAACTTTTAAGAAAAAATTGTCTTCTTCAATTGAAATGACAACATATTTTCTAAAGTAATATAAGACTAGATTATTGACAGCTTTCTAACCCCAATCATAATTATCTAGAAAAGATAAAAAAACATTTATTTTTTATTTACAAACCATTTAAACTGGTGTTTCTCTAAACAACAATCTAAACTTAAATGATATTAAAACATTTTGTTGCAGACTACTCTGGAAACATTGTGGGAAAAGGGGAAATTGCTCTTATTGAGCAATTTCCACTTTTCAAGCAATGTTTTCTGCCTTATCAGAAGATTATTTTCAATATCATCACATTTTGAAATGTCGCCTGCAAACTCTTTCAATTTGGGACAGTCGAAAAATTAAGCGTTTGGTAAAGGGTTAATCCTTTCCCAAACAATAACGACATTTGACCACTTTGTTGCAGACGACTTTAGAAAACATTATGGGATAAGGAGAAATTGATTGTAACAAGCAATTTTCCCTTTTCCCACAAGGTTTTCTGCTCTTTCTGAAGAATATTTTTCAATTTCATTACATTTTGAAATGTCGTCTGCAATCTCTTTCAAATTTGTTGTTTGGGAAAGGGTTAAACGGTTTGCAGTATCAACAATATACATGTACACTGTAGATGTTCTTTATAAACTTTTCTAAACAGTTAAGAATGGTATTGGAAAGTTGTCAATAATCTTGTCTTCTGTTAATTTAGAAATTTATATTTTCATTTTATTGAAAGAAAACTTATTTTAAATTGTTAAAATCACAACAAGTGAGATAATCCTTTCAATTAAGTATATTGAGGCTTAACAGTATGATCTATGTCACTTTATAGTATTGTCAAGGTCTGAATTGACTGAAGGAAGATTTTAACTCGACATGAAGAGGATGGTGCTATTTGTTGTAGAGAAGGTCGCCAATAATCTTGATACATTGGATTTCTTGAAAACGTTTCATTCTGACTGACGACTCATTTGTTAAACAACGTGGTGGTTTGATTTGTCTTGGAGAATGTATTTTCTAGCTGTCATTCACTTTGTTTTGATCGAGGGGGCGGGTTTCGAGTCGTATGGAGCGTCGCCTCAATTCTACTCAAAAAGCTTTTACGCTTCAAATGTAAGCTGCTTTGTGTGTAAATAAATGTCTTTATTTTATTTTGACTGTCCTATCTTATCTATCTTTATATTGTGATACGACTAAAGAGACTTTCGTCTAACTTCTTAATCGATCTGAACGTTAGTTTGGAGCTCGCTTTTGCAAGCCGCTAGATGCTGTATACTACTACACCCCTACACGTCAATTTCGGCCACGTGACCACGCCGGAAAAGGGGGACTATTTTCTGAGCCCGTCACAGAGATAAATGTGGGAGCGTAGCGGGAACCAATTTACTCTGGTAGAGATTGGACCTCTCCTTTTACCTCACTGCAATTTCAATCTTTTCACATACCACAACAGCAGCACAAAGCTTTTTCACATGTCTACAAAGCTTTTCTAAAGTCGTATGCTTCAATTAAAAACATGTCTTCTGAATGTGGTAAAGAGTTATCAAACAGTATCTTAGCATTTACTATGACGCAACACGACTCCCACCTACTCACAGGCAATTTTGGCAGACGATATTGGACCAGCTCACAAAAATAACTATGGACACTTCAAGTGATTAGAAAACTTAAATGTCTATGTAAAAACACACAAGTAGATTATTCATTTGGTACAAGACAGCTTTAATGATTTGAAAGATGCCTTGGATACGTTTCTCACTATGTTTAGCAATTTGCCTTTCGGCATCATTCGAGTCATTTCGCCTATGTTAATATAGTAAATCTTGTTTAAAGCGACCATACTAAAAGTAGACAGAATCATGGTATATAAAACAATTAACGTCTTCAAAGGTTGCCTGTTGTCATAGGCAATTTGTTAATAATTGCTCAAGATAACAAACCCTACTTCGTACAACAATTAGGGGTTTACATGGCCTAGCTGTTATAAGCACAGAACTCACCTGGCCCATTTTGGAAACAGGAGTTTCCATGGCCTAGTTATTAGTACAGAGCTAGATAGGACTTGGTCCATTCCGTAGGTAGGTGTGAATTGGTAAGAGAAGTAGACTCTTCGTTGGATTACATAATGCCAATGGCTCTACCGTGCTTAGGCGCCTATCCCTATATAAGACTAGTTGCCATCGCACTATCACTGAAATAATGTTGAAATGAAGTTAAAACAAAACAGAACTACAGATAAACATACATTATAAGTAATATAAACATGACTTCTTTCTTTTCTTTTTTTCTTTATCAATGCAGATCGGCAAAACATCGCCCTTTGTACAATGTAGGTAATTTAAATACGGAATTTAATGAGTTGCATTGTGAAAGAAGAATACATGTAACTTTTATATCGAAAATGTAGTCTGTATATTCACAAAGCAATGAACAAACTCAGGATAACCAGAAGTGTTCCAGCAATCACACCAGTATTCCTGATGGTACAATTTGCAGCCTTATCGACGACGAAACCAGAATCACCAATACATATCCTCGCTGTTTCCTTCGTGTTATCGGTTTCATGAACCATGAATTCCTTGACAAACAAATATCTCTGTTGTATCTCGTTAAAAAGAACGGAATCGTTCGCTAATAATCGGAATTCTCCGGTCTTCAGTTCAATGGTATCGCAGAAGTACAGCTTGCTGACATCGATCAATTGGCTGTTGGTTCTGTAGTCAGAGTAGAGAGTTAAGCACTGCTCTCATATAGCAGGGGTTGTGAGTTCGATTCTCGCCAAAAGAAAATGTTTTTCCCTGACAGCAAAATATTGGTTAATTCACAATACATCTAAATCTTATACATAGATGACTTTAGATAATGGTATCTGCCAGAATAGCGCAGAGGTTAAACACTGCTCGCAAAAAAGCAGGGATTGCGAGATTCATGAAAATGTTTTTCCTGACAGGAAATATTGGTTAATTCCGAATACATCTTATTCTTATACTTAAAGTATTACTTACGAATTGGCTTTCCGAGCTCTTTTGTAATCATCTCTTTCATTAAATCGGGGGAAGGTAAATTAAAAAAATCACTTTTTAGAAATGTTGATATCTAACCTTATGTTAAATCTTTTTGACTTTTCCAAAGTGATACAACATCAGACAACAATTGAACATTACTACATTCGAGCATCTGTAAAACAGCTTATTGTTATTTGGCCAACCCAGAAACCATCTGGATAGAAGGAAAACTGGTTTGTCACAAGCAAGTCCCCTTTTGTCACAGCGATTTTCTAAACATACCTTATAAACACGTTTAAAAAAGCGTTTGACAAGAAACGCAATAAAACTTTGCATTGGCCTAGATTTTTCAATTCTGGGTTCCCACAAAAAATTCCAAGCTGAATCAAAACACCATTCATAACTCTCACACGTAAATATAGTGGACATTCCTTTGGTTTTACTAATTGTCTTAAGACATATTGTGGCTTTTGCTCCTGACCAAAATAAAGAGGAACAGGGATCTAGGCAAAAAAAATGTTCATTAATTGTCGATATGTGAAAATGATAGTTTAAAATATTACTTAGGAATTGGTCTTCCGAGCTCTTTTTTAATCATATCTTTCATTAAGTCAGGGGAAAGGGGTAGATTTAAAAAAAAAATCACTTTTTAGAAATGTTGATATCTAACCTCGTATTAATCCTTTCCCAAACAATAACGATCTTTGACGACTTTGTTGCAGACGACTTTAGAAAACATTGTGGGAAAAGGAGAAATTGCTCGTAACGAGCAATTTTTCCTTTTCCCACAATGTTTTCTACCCTATCAGAAGATTTTTTTCCAATTTCATCATATTTTGAAATGTCGTCTGCAAACTCATCCAAATTGGGACAGTCGACAATCTGTTGTTTGGGAAAGGGTTAAACAGCTTCTTGTTATTAGGTATACCCAGAAACCATTTGGACAGAATGGAAACTGGTTTGTCACAAGCAAGTCTAGACCTTTCGATTCTGGGTTCCCAAATGAAGGTTAATAGCTGGTGCAATAACTACTTCATAAGTGCAACGTTTTATTATAAGGACACTCCTTATCCTGTTGTCATAAAACCTATTGTCGTAAATGATTATTGTAAAATTAAAAGGACTTCGAAAGTGATAGGTTATAAATTTGATTTTACTGTCAATGTTAAAAACAATTACAATTCATCTGTACTTTAAGTAGTGAAAAAACAAACATTTCCTTTATTATCTCATTGCACACCAACAGAAACTAAGACACATCGTTTGCTTAGTTATATGAAAGGGAATTCTAAAAGTATACTTGTGCTAAATCTCGATATGAAAATGGATTTTAATTCGCGTTCCATCTTTATAGTTTTAAGTTCGCTCGCTATCTCATTAAAAGTGGCACTAAGCATGCCTGTCGGTTCCCCTTTCACCTGTGCCCCCGTCATGTGTAACCGGAAGGGGTTTGATCGCTGTATCGCTCCGCCACTTATTGGTGCCCAGGACAGACCTTACTGTTTGCGGTGTGAGGAACCAGATGCGAAATGCGGGACTATTGAAGAGATTGGGGACTGCAACCTGTTTTGCCATGGTATGTAATTTTTAATTACATAGAGGGTTTATAAATTACCTAACATCACGTTATTTCTAGTTTGAATTGAGGGTCGATGTAGTTGCTTTTTGTTTTGTTTGTATGGTGTTTAACGCGTTCGACGAATTTTCAGTTATGTAACGGCTTTCGCGGATCCACCAGTACTAGGTTAAGGCTCTGAAGCGACTAGCCAGAGGTGACTCCCACGAAACCAGAGATGTCTTTGGAACTAAAACCTGGATCCTCAAGTTCTAAGTCTATCGCCTTTACCGCTGGGCTGTTACTTTAAAAATTCATCTTTTAATTTTTTAGTTTACATTCATGTTAATTAAATGCTGTATATAATTTTCGTAAAGGGAATTTAAAACCAGTTTCTATATATTCCGATCATGTCGCGGGTTGAGTTTTACCGATTACTGCCTTCTTGTTCGTCTATGCCACATAAAAGTGGACGACGCGTCTTACACAAGGTGACAATGAAGTTAGTAGCCACTATCGGGTATCGAAATTGGGTTGCTCCATGTATACATGATATTCATTAGTAAATAAATGTTTTTATCTACAGACAACTGTGTACAATAATTCCCTCTTGGGTTGATATTTATGACTGTCTCGTCTAACGCACACTTCAAGGATAAAGATGGCTGTTCTTTGTTTGGTCAGTCTTCAGCCAAAAGCCTTCCAAATACACTCGGTGTTATCTCTTTGTTTTTGAAGCACACCAAATTGGCATGTTTATAAAAGAATTACCAACGCTAAGCTCAACATCACCGCCGATCCCCATTCTGAATTAAGCAACCGCCTTTGAACTTGTAATATAAAAATGTTACTAAATACTTGATCGTAATTAAGTTACCTGTGACACTCACCTATTTAACCAACGAACAATGCCGACAAAGAAAGGCGGACAAGAAATCACGTATGTCCAGTTAAAGTCTAAGAGCCAAATCAATGGCCGAGCAAAGGCAACGGAGAGAAGGCTCAAGTGGCATCCGTCAAGACATGCTTATATGAAACGATGTACTGATGACACTTGGTATCTATGGAACGCTCATAAAAAGATGCAAATGTGGGGACACATTACAAGGTCGCTATGCGATCGCTGTTAGCATGTTTTATCTGTGTTAGTAAAACGCGGGGGCCTCCGTGGCCTAGTGGTTAGAGTACAAAACTTGAAATCACATGGCCCCTCTCAGTGGGTTCAGATCCAGAGAGGGATATGGATTTTCATGAGAGGCAGTCTCCCGACTGACTTACGGAATGCCGATGGTTCTACCCGCCTTGACCAGCTCTAATGGGCAGTTGAGTATTGGGTTTTCCTCCATCATTAAAAGTCGGGCATCGCTACATAACTGGAGTAATGTTGCTGTGATGTAAAACCCATAGATATATATATATATATAGTAAGTCGCGATTGGTCACATGATACTATGAGGTAGGACAAGCTATAATTACACCACCCTTACTATTTTGGAGTTTTAAGGCGATTGCTTAGAAAATGAAGCCTTTGATTTAAGCTTTTCGTTGCCATTTTCCTTCCAAATTTTCTTCAAATATGTCGTTTGGAAAACTTTTCGTTTCGGTTTCAACACTAATATCTATGACGTTCGGGAACAAGTGGTAGAACCCCATTTTTGGTCGGAATTATTTTGAAAAAAAAATCTGAACATTTATGAATCAAGGATTAAACTAATACAGTGTACATCTGAAAATCTCTTGATAATTACAATGTGTAAATACCTGCCAAGGGGATAGCCGAATCTAAGCTGGTAGAACTTATGGCCAAACCCTTTTGTCTTATTATTCACTTGCTTGATTGAAGGTACATGTTTCTTTTGTAAATTGTTATGGCAAAAGCATACTAGCGCTTAGAAAAACTGCATAACTTGGTAATATGAACTATGAATTATGAAAGAATATGTTGAAACATAGCGATAAAACCACAGGATCATGGCAATATAACGCCTGCACTATTTATTATTTATTTTTCAAAGTGGTGGTATCTTAAATTTGGTGCCCACCAATTTAACTTTATTGTTTACATTCGAGTAACATCTAAAATAGCCAGAAGCGCTCCTATTAATAAGTGGCGATCATTTGGTTAGAAGAAACATGTGAAAGACATAAAAAATATTTTCATTTATCTAATATTAACAACGTGAACAGTCGAAATGAAGAATTTCTTGGGTTTTGTTGGTTCCCAATGTTTCTTGGCTGACCTTGTTTCATCGCTTATTGTAAACAAACCATATATTATTCACTCTTTTAAAAGCATCATGGGAACGTGTTACAGTCTCAATTCTTCTGTAAAATGGAATGAACATTACTTTTAAGTTAATTTTCAATTATTCTAGAACTTTCAAAAATTATGTGTAAATGAGCGCAAGTATTGCTTTAAAGTAAAGTATGTTGGAGAGATGTTCGTTTACGAAGTATTATGATTTGGCCAGAAAGCTTTCAGACACCGTATAATCTCTGTGAGCGGCTTAACTTCCGTAAAAGTGCGAAACCTTTCAAATTATCTCACATTACCAGACAGAAGAAGTCTATAATTCGTAAAGGTACATGTGGAATAGGTAAGATGCACATAGACTTTCTCCATAGCCGTTTATTGTTGATTAATTTCTTTTTTTCGTTTTCAGGAGTGATTTTGGAGCGAGAATTGGAGAAAGGTAATCCTCTCTGAATAAATAAAAGTTTAATCATACAATATTTACGACTACCAGAGTCAAGCATGAACCAAACAACGTTGGTGTCATTTAGTTGAGTGATTTAGATAGAAAAAATAAACTGAATCTACCACTTCGTCGAACGTCATGAAAACTCAACAACTGCTCGTTATGCGAATCTGTACTAATTGAAAGCAATTATACACGAGCAAATAACATTTAGTGGTTTTCTGTAGGAAAAAAATAGTTTAGTCTGTGGAGATTATTTTTCCCTATATTCTTATGGGTGTTTGAATTCTCTACTTAGGGTGCGATACAACGAGTTTAAAAATAATGGTAAATATATTCTATTTATAAAACGAGAGGATGTCCGTGAAGTTGGGAGTCAGTTCGCAGTTCGCGATTCAATTGCGAACCGCGAACTGCGCTTTAACTTAACACACTAGCTGCCAATTCAATTGTTTTTAAAATAACAATTTATGAAATATCTGTGTACATATAATTTGAATTGACGAAAGACGAACTGGGGTCTGCCTTCACACCTAGAAAACTATTCGAATTGCGAACTGCAAACTGTCAGCTATCTCAAAGACCTAATAAACATTATTAGGTCTTTGGCTATCTCAAATGTATTCTACATACAGTATACGGCGAATAGCGAACTGCGAACTGTCAGCCAGGTTCACAACCAGTTGCCGATTCAAATATTACCGGATGAAGTTCCAAAAGTGAATCGGCTTCGAAAAGCGAACTGCGAACTGTCAACTAGATTCACATTCACCTGCCAATTCAGATTTTATTGGATCAAATACAATAAGTGAATCTGCTTCGAATAGCGAACTGCAAACTGGCAACCAGGTTCACACTCAGCTGCCAATTCAAAATATTGTTTTATGTTGATCATTATTCAATCCCTTACGAATCGCGAACTGCAAACTGTCAGCCAGCTTCAAAACTAGTTGCCAATTCATATTTAACCGGATAAAGTTCCATAAGTGAATCGGCTTTGAATAGCGAACTGCGAACTGTCAGCTAGATTCACATTCAGCTGCCAATTCAGATTTTATTGGATCGAATACAATAAGTGAATCTGCTTCGAATAGCGAACTGCAAACTGGCAACCAGGTTCACACTCAGCTGCCAATTCGAAATATTGTTTTATGGTGATCATTATTCAATCCCTTACGAATCGCGAACTGCAAACTGTCAGCCAGCTTCACAACCAGTTGCCGATTCATATTTTACCGGATGAAGTTCCATAAGTGAATCAATCGTCTTTGAATAGCGAACTGCGAACTGTCAGCTAGATTCACATTCAGCTGCCAATTCAGATTTTATTGGATCGAATACAATAAGTGAATCTGCTTCGAATAGCGAACTGCAAACTGGCAACCAGGTTCACACTCAGCTGCCAATTCAAAATATTGTTTTATGTTGATCATTATTCAATCCCTTACGAATCACGAACTGCAAACTGTCAGCCAGGTTCACAAACAGTTGCCGATTCATATTTTACCGGATGAAGTTCCATAAGTGAATCGTCTTTGAATAGCGAACTGCGAACTGTCAGCTAGATTCACATTCAGCTGCCAATTCAGATTTTATTGGATCGAATACAATAAGTGAATCTGCTTCGAATAGCGAACTGCAAACTGGCAACCAGGTTCACACTCAGCTGCCAATTCAAAATATTGTTTTATGTTGATCATTATTCAATCCCTTACGAATCGCGAACTGCAAACTGTCAGCCAGCTTCACAACCAGTTGCCGATTCATATTTAACCGGATGAAGTTCCATAAGTGAATCGGCTTTGAATAGCGAACTGCGAACTGTCAGCTAGATTCACATTCAGCTGCCAATTCAGATTTTATTGGATCGAATACAATAAGTGAATCTGCTTCGAATAGCGAACTGCAAACTGGCAACCAGGTTCACACTCAGCTGCCAATTCGAAATATTGTTTTATTTTGATCATTATTCAATCCCTTACGAATCGCGAACTGCAAACTGTCAGCCAGCTTCACAACCAGTTGCCGATTCATATTTTACCGGATGAAGTTCCATAAGTGAATCGTCTTTGAATAGCGAACTGCGAACTGTCAGCTAGATTCAAATTCAGCTGCCAATTCAGATTTTATTGGATCGAATACAATAAGTGAATCTGCTTCGAATAGCGAACTGCAAACTGGCAACCAGGTTCACACTCAGCTGCCAATTCAAAATATTGTTTTATGTTGATCATTATTCAATCCCTTACGAATCGCGAACTGCAAACTGTCAGCCAGCTTCACAACCAGTTGCCAATTCATATTTAACCGGATGAAGTTCCATAAGTGAATCGGCTTTGAATAGCGAACTGCGAACTGTCAACTAGATTCACATTCAGCTGCCAATTCAGATTTTAATGGATCGAATACAATAAGTGAATCTGCTTCGAATAGCGAACTGCAAACTGGCAACCAGGTTCACACTCAGCTGCCAATTCGAAATATTGTTTTATGGTGATCATTATTCAATCCCTTACGAATCGCGAACTGCAAACTGTCAGCCAGCTTCACAACAAGGTGCCGATTCAAATTTTACCGGATGAAGTTCAACAAGTGAATCTGCCTTGAATAGCGAACTGCGAACTGTCAGCTAGATTCACATTCAGCTGCCAATTCAGATTTTATTGGATCGAATACAATAAGTGAATCTGCTTCGAATAGCGAACTGCAAACTGGCAACCAGGTTCACACTCAGCTGCCAATTCAAAATATTGTTTTATGTTGATCATTATTCAACCCCTTACGAATCGCGTGCAAACTGTCAGCCAGCTTCACAACCAGTTGCCGATTCAAATTTTACCGGATGAAGTTTAATAAGTGAGTCGGCTTTGAATAGCGAACTGCGAACTGTCAACTAGATTCACATTCAGCTGCCAATTCAGATTTTATTGGATAGAATACAATAAGTGAATCTGCTTCGAATAGCGAACTGCAAACTGGCAACCAGGTTCACACTCAGCTGCCAATTCAAAATATTGTTTTATGTTGATCATTATTCAATCCCTCACGAATCGCGAACTGCAAACTGTCAGCCAGGTTCACAACCAGTTACCGATTCATATTTTACCGGATGAAGTTCAACAAGTGAGTCGGCTTTGAATAGCGAACTGCGAAATGTCAACTATATTCACATTCAGCTGCCAATTCAGATTTTATTGGATCAAATACAATAAGTGAATCTGCTTCGAATAGCGAACTGCAAACTGGCAACCAGGTTCACACTCAGCTGCCAATTCAAAATATTGCTTTATGTTGATCATTATTCAATCCCTCACGAATCGCGAACTGCAAACTGTCAGCCAGGTTCACAACTGCTTCCTTGATACTATACCAGTATCCTGGTTGGGTAAACATGGTTGCTGTATCAATGTCTCCCTAATCTGTTTCTATCTTAGATGTCGATTTTGTCGTATGTAAAGGCTTTCAATTTCATGCAATCGAAAACCGCAACGTTTTAGAATATATCCATTAACATGTATATATATATCAGTAAAGTAGCCATTAAGTTTTAAAAAAGATCATTGAGGAAAATGTACATGTACATTGACAGCTGCGGTATAACTAAAACGATGTTGAAAAAGAAGAAAGGCTCCAGCATAAAATTATACAACACAATCCGGAGCCTTGCGTAGCTTGCGATTTTGTTTATTCGTTTCTTTAATAGCAATTATTTCACGGCTGTTTAATGTGATGTTACAAACGCATCACCATTTATTTCGAACGAGTAAAATGCTTAATTAACGTCTTCGCGAATATATGGCACCAATCTGTAGACATATGCAAGGATCTTAAAGAAAGCTGGCACCCAATTGGAACGTTTACCTCTAGGAATTCAAGTTAAAAAGCTTATGCACTCTACCTCGTTTAAGGCAGAATACCCATAATCCATTTTCCCCGCCATTTTGAAACTCACTCTTTCGTCGGGTTACCTCGGTCTTGCTCGCTATACGTCGGTCGGGGCCGGGACTATTTGGTGTAAAGCAAATAGTTCCGGCCCAGACCGATGTATACCGAGAAGAGCGAAGTAGTCCGACGAAAGAGAAAAAATCAAAATGGCGGATTAAGGGAATTCTATCTAAAAGAGCGAATTTACTCTACCTCGTTTGCACAGAACCCAGTTTGGACTAAACTGTAAGAGGATGCTTACATCTCTATGCAGGTCTAAGGGAAGATTGTATTAAAAAGACTTGAACTATGTTTAACCGTTCGGTATTTTATTGATATAAAGGTGTTTCCTTTGTCTGCATTTCCCAATTGTTTGTTTTTAAGAATTTGAAGTGCAGCTCCAAATATGTCTACCTCGATTAAGCCAAACACAGTTTGGAGTATACTGTGAAAAAATAAATGCGAACTTTATGACGATGTAGAGGAAAATAATTATGACAAATAGACTTGAACTCTGTTTAAGCGGTCGATATTTTTAAATTGTTTGTTTCTAAGAACTTGAAGTGCAGCTCCAAATATGTCTACCTCGTTTAAGCCAAACACTGTTTGGAGTACACTGTGAAAAAATAAATGCGATCTTTATGACGATGTAGAGGAAAATAATTATGACAAATAGACTTGAACTCTGTTTAAGCGTTCTATTTTTTTAAATTGTTTGTTTCTAAGAACTTAAAGTGCAGCTCTAAATATGTCTACCTCGATTAAGCCAAACACAGTTTGGAGTACACTGTGAAAAAATAAATGCGAACTTTATGACGATGTAGAGGAAAATAATTATGACAGATAGACTTGAACTCTGTTTAAGCGGTCGATATTTTTAAATTGTTTGTTTCTAAGAACTTGAACTACATCTTCAACTAGTTCTTCCTCGTTCAAACCGAACCCAGTTTGGACTAAACTGTGAAGAAATCAATGCGATCTTTATGACGATGTAAGGCAAGATAGGGTGAATAGACATGAACTCTGTCTAACCATTCGGTGTTTTTATATTGTTTCCTTTTAAGAATCTTAAGTACAGCTCCAAATATTTCTACCTCGAGTAAACCAAACGCAGTGTGGACTAAACTGTGATGAAATAAATAAAGGCGGTTTGTATGACGTTGTAAGGGAAGATAGTATTAATGATATAGACTTGAACTCTGTTTGACCGTTCGTTATCTTTTAAAATATATATTTATGTTTCCTTTATATGTGTTTCCTAATTGTTTCTTTTTAAAAATTTGAAACGCAGCTCCAAATATTGCGATAAACTTTTCATAAATCACCATATTTTGGGATTGTACGTGGGATTGTTCAGGTTAACCCTTTACCAAACGCCAAATTTTCGACTGTCCCGAATTGAAAGAGTTTGCAGACGACATTTCAAAATGTGATGAAATTAGGAAATAATCTTCTGATAAGGCAGAAAAAATGTTTCCAAAGTCGTCTGCAACAAACTTGTTAAATGTCGTTATAGTTTTGTAATGTGTTAAACCAATCACCAGTCGACAGTTTTAAGTCGAGGAAATAGATTTTAACATTCAAACATTCCAGAATTTCTTAATCGTTTTTCCTGTCATTTTTAATCAATGTTTACTTTTGTTATTTTCCTTTATTGTGTTTTCCTTTCTTCGAATTATCTCACTTTACATTACATATATACACGCAACGTCACGTAACCACTAAGGGCACAGGACAAGAACTTGATTAACACTGCTTTCGTTCTTATCCATTTCATATGTATTGTATGACTTGATATTTATGTATATTGTGTGAAATCTGATGAATAAGATATGTTTAAGACAAATCAAAATATATTCTATAATTTTGGTTTGTTGCAAGGGCAACACATTTCTTTTCTAATCTCAACTTCTTCATTTTAACAAAAATCCGTGTAGTGTTTAAACAATCCTTATTACGGTTTTTCTCCCTTACAGCAGAAATAGGAGTCGATCCATATAAAAAAAGAAAGATAACTCTTCTCTGTTGATTTTGGGTAGAAACCAACTTGGCTACTTGAGAAATATCTGAAATGAATTTTTCATGAATTTAGGGTCTTAGATCTGCGTTGGTTGTTATCTTTTTTTTTTTTTTTTTTAAATGAGTCATTGCCCCAGCAATTACATTTATCCATATAGAAGCTTCTTCAAGGTCACTCTCGATGACTGCTTCCTTGATACTATACCAGTATCCTGGTTGGGTAGAAATGGTTGCTGTATCAATGCCTCCCTGTTCTGTTTCTATCTTAGATGTCGATTTTGTCGTCTGTAAAGGCTTTCAATTTCATGCAATCGAAAACCGCAACGTTTTAGTATAAATTCAGTTGAAACCATTTTTGTACATATAGAAAAAGTAATCCAATCCGTCTGTCGTCGTCTGTATACGCATTCAATTTTAGGCATCGAAAACCACAACGTTTAATCCTTTCCCAAACAATAACAACATTTGACCACTTTCTTGCAGACGACTTTAGAAAACATTGTTCGAAAAGGAGAAATTGCTCGTAACGAGCAATTTTTCCTTTTCCCATGAGGTTTTCTGCTCTATCTGAAGAAAGTTTTCAATTCCATCACATTTTGAAATGTCGTCTGCAAAGTCTTTCAATTTGGGACAGTCGAATATTTGTTATTTGGGAAGGGGTTTAGAATGCATGTAGTTGCAACAAATTTTAAAAGTACCAGAGACATAGAAAACGTGCTATCTATGTTTCTGAAAGTACATATAAAACTAGTATTCCATTTCATTATCACACGTTTGTGGGTTTGGTAGATAGATTTGAATTGTAAGAGGTGTGCTTCTGATGGTATAAACTATTCAGCGTGTGAAACAACGAGGTGTAGATTAGGCGCCACAAGACAAGTTAATAGTCAATGGTACCAACTGTGCACATTTATCAGTTACAATTTATCTCGGCTCTTTCTCTTATGCAAGCACGGAACTGGCTTTGACTGGGGCCGAAAGTAGACGCCTATTACAACAATTACTTATTTAAATGCTTAATTGCTAAATTAGCATCCGTTTGACTGCGTCTACTTCTTCTAAATGAAGCCCGGTCACACTTGACTATTGTGCATAGCGTAAACTTATTTATTTTACAACGATGGTGAAACAAGTCCTTACAACTTAGATTAATCACTCTCGTTTCTGCATTCTGGATCATAACCAGGCCTCGCTTCAAATGTGGATTAATAATAGGTCGCAAGGCTGAACCCACTACTCACAGGATTCGAACCGACAACCATTGTGACTGGAGGCCGACGGTCTAACCCTGGACCACTGTCCTATTCAACATTGTGTATCAGAGTAATAAGCGAGTGACAGTTGTCAGAAATGAGGACAGAAAAGATGTAAAACAGTGGTATCAAAATTAGGGAATAACGATCATAGTCCCATAGAATATTATAGCCTTTCAGGTCCGTCTTAACCAATACCACGTGTAATTTCTCTTTTCTTACCCTTAGAAAGCTGGGTAATTCTCTAGAAATATATTCCTTTTGACGTCTGCTTTCCAAATTTTAAATATCTGCTTAATTTTGATGAGGAATGATACTCAGAGTAGCAAACAGGTTAGATCACAGGCCACCTGCCCATTTACTTGGCGGCTAGACTGGATTTAACCTGTTTGCGTAAGCATGAAGTCGGTTCCAGCACTATAAGGGTTAACTTTAACTCACACTGATGCAGGGGCGTGAACCTGGGTCATCATAAATTAATTGATTCAATAATACGCTGATTTCAAGTGAAGCCATAAATACAGTCAAGTACGTAATATTGGTAAAAAGACAAAAAGATCTAGAAGATGCTAAAAAAACAAGAAACATGTTAAAAAAACTAGAAACAAGCGTTAACAAAAATGTTGACAGGGACCGTTTATATGGTCCTTGCTGGGACTGTTTAAATATTTCACCCGATTTTTCCTTTATATAAAACTGTCCCCCATTTTAAACGGCGAGTCCAATATCAAGGGAAATGTTAACTCGAATGATTCTAGCTGTTACAGAATGAAATATCTAACATTTTGATATTAAGAGTAATGTATCCCTTTTACACAGTCTCTTCTAACATCGAAATAGTTCATGCTGATGATACACATGTGGCCTGGGTATAGCGAGAAATGGGCGTAAGATTCTAGAATAGTTAAAGGCGACCTAATAAACTGAAAGCGGGCAAATTTGTTAAGCTAAGGTTCAATACATTACATTTGAAAATTGCATTGAAGGGGAAACTGCTCCCCAAAATCTCCAAATTAACTTTACGCTCGGTCGAAGTTCTGGTGATAAGGACATTGTGCGAATTCATTCGTGCCGAAAAACGCGTGATGTGTTATTTCAGATCGACCAAAGCCATATAAACATTAAGTCTGATGATCCAAGCTGTAACTGTGTTGAAGTGGAATGAAATATCTAGGACTGGATCATTCGGACTACTTACATTGAGTTTCTTTTATAGTCTTTGGACCTATAAAGTTTAGACCTTCATCAATCAAGTCCGCGGTGAAAGTAGTATGTCTATACTGTGATACATTTTAGAAATAAGCCTGTAGGATAAAAAGAATGCTCATGAAACCGCTCTATTTCTGTTTCAAGTAGTAATCTATATGATAACCTATTAAACTATATGCTTGTCTGTCGTCGTGTCTGTATGCATGGCTATCGGCGTGTCTGTCTGTGTGTGTCTGTCTTCGTTTCTGTCTTTGTGTCTGTTTTCGTGTCTGTCTGTGTGTGTGTGTCTGTCTGTGTGTTTGTCTGTGTATGTGTCTGTCTGTTTTCGTGTATGTCTCTGTGTCTGTTTGTGTGTCTGTCTGCGCGTCTGTCTGTGTGTCTATCGGCGTGTCTGTCTGCGTGTCTATATGCACGTCTGTCTATATGCAAGTCTGTCTATGTGTGTCTGTCTTCGTTTCTGTCTTCGTGCCTGTCGGTGTGTTTTTCTGTGTATACGTCTGTCTGTGCGTATGTCTGTCTGTGTGTTTGTCTGCGTGTCTATCTGCATGTCTGTCTGTCTGTGTGTGTCTGTCTATGTGTCTGTATGTGTGTATGTCTGTCTATGTGTCTGTCTCTGTGTCTCTATGTGTGTCTGTATATGTGTCTTTCTGTTTGTTTGTCTGTGGGTTTGTCTGTGGGTCTGTCTGTGGACCTGTCTGTATGTCTGTCTGTAGATCTGTCTCTGGGTCTGTCTGTGGATCTGTCTGTGGGTCTGTCTGTGGGTCTGCCTGTGGGTCTGTCTACGTGCCTGTCACCGTCTGACTGTTTTTCGGTGTTCGGTCTCTGTCAGTTCGTCTCTCTGTCTCTTGTATGTTTCAATTTTTATCTTATTTTTCTTTTTTTTTATCAAGTCCTTATTCCTTTTTATTTTGCGCAAAAAAGCATGATTATGTTAATCGCTTCGGTTACCGGTATTTGTCCACTGAATGGACTCCGAACATGTCCCGGATTTCGGTCACCGTAGTTTATCAGTTTACAATTTCTGTCAACAAAAAATGACACAGAGATTTGACGTTTGATCTGAAAGTTAAACTAAATACAAATTTGGGATGTCGTCAACAGACGAAAACGGTAAAATCGAGTGTTTTGTACATTAATCAATCAACCACAAAGTTCATAAAATGCTTCCTATTATTAAACCGAGAAAAAACCGGCGTCTGTCAATTCGGCACGTGTTGTAAACCATGGGTGGGGTAACCGAAACTTCAATAGGGGTAAAACTTTTGTTAAACGCCCTCATCTTCAGATCAGTTTGAAATTTTGAATGCCCATGTATTCTTGTTTTGACTACGTGTGTTCAAACATCATGTTTTAAAGGCTGTTTTACAGGTGAATTGTGCTCTGACTGGCCATCTCCAACAAAAGAATGGTTTTTGATATTATCATAGTTTTTTAGTTTTTTCATTAATGAACAGGACTCAGTCTTGAGTGTTATTGTACATGTTTTCTGGATGACTACCAGTACTAGGCTAGGAAATGTGTCTTGCCCAAGGACACTCCACTGTGAAATAATTGGCCACCTTCGGGGATCGAACCCATGGTGACCGGCCTCTAGTCCCCGACGCTAACCAGTACACCACCGCGGATCCTAGGATACCACATCATCCTGCATTCAAGCATATGTCGTCTTATACGGAATCGGAAAATATTGAGAATTTTTTTTGGATCTGGCAATATCTTCCGTCCTGACAAACTTTCAAAGCATTCATTTAATGGAGGACAAGATTTCTTTTTATATACTCATGGGGCAATCTATCATCGAAATTGTACAGGATCAAAATAGTGTCAGATTTTTCGATATTCTGATTTGTGGATTTAAAGCACAAAATGGCCATTTCACAGGTTATACATTAATATTTTGTTTTTTCAGCACTTGTTGAACGAGTGTTTCTGCGAATTGGCTCTGCGGAGACTGATGAGCAATTTGAGAAGGAATTGACCCGGTTTTTGACGGCAATCATATTGAAGTTAGACAGTACAGAGGATGGCATTAGGAAAAAGGTCAGATTAATACTGAACCCTTTAATTCATGGCACCTCAATTCATCACATCTGATGCAGCTGATTGTAGATGTTTCATAAGTGTTTAGAATTTCATATCAAAATAGAAGATTTTTCTAAAAGGATTATGACCCTGATTATCAAATGTAAAAAAAAAAGGACTTTCCCTACACTTAATGAAAAATAGTACACAAAATGGTAATACTGTACATGGCCATCAATAGGAAAAATCATTAATCTTATGTACTCTAAGTAGCTTATCAAGGCTATCATGTTGAATAATGTGGCTAAATTCATATACTTTGTGGATAAGCAGAACAGCTAAAACAAGTTATTCATTTTCAAAAGAACATCTTTTGAAAATGAATCATTACCAGTAGATAAGATACATATTTTAACATTATTTGCTCTTCAGCTAACATCTATGCTACATCTATGCTCTTCTATGTTCTTTGCCAGCAAATAATTGTATTTAATGGATATTGCCATAAACTGTAAGTGTTTTTGTAATAAAAGATAATGTAACATTATGATTAAACATATTTATTTTCGATGTATCCTTTTTCAGGTGATGGAACTGCTTGTTCATGTCAATAAACGACTGAAGAGTCGAGTTTTGATCCAGCTCCCGATTGATGAACTGTTGACACAATACCTGAACCCAACATCCTCATCCATTGTAACAGTAAGTGTTTTGGTGTTCTTATGATGCTTGATAAGTAATGTCGTTTTCATCTGCTCAGATTTAACATATCAGTAGATTATTTAATGATTAAGATTATTGAAATTTTTTGATATGCAGGATGTACCTGCTGTGTTGGCTTCACAATAGACAAGGCCATTCAATGCTGCTGATTTTTGGGATTGAACTGAACCCTTGTTTACATCTTGAAATAACTTTTTCCTGCTTTGTGAACAAAAATATTCCCTCAAAAAGCAAAAATACATGATCTGATCACAAACATTACCTGTTTTAAAAAAATGGGTGCTTCAGAGGTGTTTTTTTGATGTATTCACATTTATATAAATGTTCTGCAATTCTTCAAGTGATAAATCCCTCTTTCCTCAGAAAAAGATTGTAAAAGTCTAAGCACCCCAATTTACAAAATTTCCAAAGAAAATTAGAAAGTGTCCTGATCAGGAAATGTGTACTTCCAAAGAAATTGAATATAAAGAAGCTAGGTTGTCTGCATACCATAGCTTTGTCCACATCTTTTCAATTTCAGAATTTCAGTATTATCTATATCAAAATGGGTTTTCCCCGCCTACTGATGGAGCGCCAGGCTGAGCTGGTTCCCAAACTGATCTCATGTTTAGATGGTCATTCATCAAGTCATCAAGACAAGTAAGTTGTCTTTCTCTTTCCTATAGATGGCCTTTGATGACATTAAAGTGACTTACTCAGAGATTTGTGCTCAGGGAGTAATAAATGTTAAAACACATAACAATGATGTCTTAAAATACCACCTCTTATTCTTAGTATAGAGTATTAGTATAGATTGTTGTTTACGAAAAAAAATTATGATAATGTCAATAATCTAGTCTTATATTAACACATCGATGTTGTTATTTTATTGGTAGAAGATAATTTATTTACGAAATGTATTTCTAGTTTTGTCTATGTCAGAGAAATGTCATCTACAGTCAGACTTGAGTAAAATTACAACACATATTAAGTGAAGAATTAAAACTTGTTTTAGCATTGCATGAAATGCTGCAGAATCTTGTGTTCTCATAAATTTAATTAAAATGATACAATAGCTGCATGATACGCACCAAAGTGATAATTATTGGATTCTGAATTAAAATATTAAAGTTTAAAGAGCCTGTACACAGTAAATTGATAAAATATTTATTTCCAAAAGCGTGACATCTCTTCTTAGATCTACCGCAAATAGAGAGTACATACTTCGATGAATTGACGCTTCCTGAATTGATTATGCTCTCAATTACTACTTATAATGGTATATCATGTAACAATAAAAAAAAACCTGCATTGTCTCTAGGAGATTTTATTCTGACTCTCAATTTTTTTCTTCTGTGAACAAGCAACTTTAAACTGTCCCATATGCCATTCTTGATTACTTTCAAGGATATAGCTAAACACAAGATAAACAGCCCATTCTGCATATTGGAAAGTCTGACATTTAGCCTTATACCAAACATCAAATTTTCCACTGTCCCAAATTGAAATAGTTTACAGACCTAATTTCGAAATCTGATCAAATTGAAAAACTATCTTCTGATAGCGCGCGCAGAAGACATTGTTGGAAAAGGAGAAATTGCTCTTCAAGAGCAATTTCTCTTTTTCTCACAATGTTTGCCAGAGTTGTCTGCAACAAACTGGGCAAATGTCGTTATTGTTTGGTAATGGGTTAATTAAATTTGAATTGTCTTGTACTTCGTTTTCAGCTTATTGCAGCTGTTGATGCCAGTTCTGGACCAGGTCAAGTTTCCACAGAGCATGGAGCAGAGGAAGGAGAAATTCAAATTTGTGGAAAACGAGAAAATCACCAAAGTGCTGCTGGAGTACATGTTAGATTTACTGATTGTCCCATATGGGTATGTGAGATGTATTGCTTCTTGCTGTTCATTAGGTTTAAATGCAAAATAAAGCTAAGATTATTATGCAACTCCTTAATTAGATAGGTACAAGTGATGAACAGGGGATAGATATTCATTCCCTCGCTTTGATTACATCTTGACCTTATTAATTTCAGTGTTTCAATACAGTTTGATTTTACCTGTTCCCTGATCTGACTATTTTTCAGTAGACTGCATCTAAGTCAGTTATAATGTACTTCTTAATCATATAGGGCGGATCTTATATGTAAGCAATTATCAAGTATGGATAATATCTCTTATTTATTTATTTACTTTTGGTGGGGAGAGAACCATTTAGAAAAAAAGGAAAAACTGCTCATCTTGAGCCATTTCACTTTTTGCTAAAGTACATGACTTTAAAAAATCTACTGCTTCTGATGCATAGATCTAACTAAAAAGTAACTGAAAAATAATTATATGCCTTTTTGGAATCATGTTATAAGTCCATGTTTTTCTATTAGGAAGGATCTTGTTGTTTACATAGAGATCTAATATCATACATTTTTACAATTCTTCAGATCTCATGTTAAAGCATTGGAGCTTCAAGCCCAGCCACGACGTCCAGCCTCATCCCCTGCGGGGGATTCCGGGACTGTTACAGCACCCCCTGGTCTCTCAATTTCTTCGTTTCGTAGAGTAATGGGAGATAATCCATACTCTCCAGAGACCTTGGAGAAAGTGAAAATAGGAATTGTGAAATTTCTTGGTTCGGACTTGTTTCCAGATGACGATGTTATTTGTCATTTTATCATGGGAGCTGCTGATACAAGGCATAGGTAAGTATGCAGGACATAGATCATTTTTTTTTATATCTAATGGTTGGTCACTGTGGTCTAGTGGTTAATGTGTCCGCTTCAGGACAGGGAGGTTGAAGGTTCGAATCCCACGCATTCATCTGGAGAGTGTTTCTCGTGGGACTTGTTCTGAAATGGCAGGTTCGTGAGCCGAGAGCTCCTTAAATTTAATGATTACCGACTTATAAGTGCTTGGCGCCTGGCATAGTGATAGAAGTTGGGAGGTACTTGGTAGGGTATCAAAAGCCAAACTGGCTGGCCCTTTCAATAGGAGTAACACTGTAATAAACAAAACCTTTACTAATTTGTTTTTTGTATTGTCTTGTCCACATTGAAAGTGATAGGAGGTTATCATTATAAGGTAATGTGGCTTTAACTCTTTCCCACCTGCAGAAGGCATTTTTTTACTTGAAGCAGACGACTTTAGAAAAGCTGTGTAAACATTTGAGAAACCTTTCAGTTTTGTTGTTATGATATGTGAATACATTGAAAAAGTTTTGCGGCAAAAGGAGACATTGCTTTACTAGCACCAATGCTTTTGTTTGTCTGAGTTTTGTAAACCATTTCATTGGGTAAACTGTTATGAATATTCGAATTTAGGCGTATTGGCGACTGGTCAATTAGGGGTCATTTACTATATAAGTTGGGGGTCAAGGAAAACCTTGCCCTTTCCTTTATTGATAATGAATGAGACTATAGTTGTATAGAAATTGACTTTATGTTTCCACAGTGTAGCCACAGCAGCAGATATGGAACTTAAGAGAATAATTGGGTATGTGGAACTAGAACTTTTTTTAGTGATAGAGAATAGTTGTTGTCATAAATCGGAAATGTTATCAGGCAAGGCGTAGGAATATCATATGGTCAGCTGGAGGCAAACCCATAAAAATCCAATGATAAGCCCGATAACTTTTCCTATTCAAAGACACCAACAATCCATTTTATTTATACTGTTACCTATATGGATTCAAATAAACAGACAAAAAATGAAATTAAAACACGAAAAAAGTGAAACAAAACAGAAAATCAATACAGACAGGTGCTTGCAGCAATCATGTGATCTAGTGACAGATATAGAAAAAATTATATGGCATCTTGCTATCGGTCTGTTTATTGCCCTGGTTACAAGATAAAACTCTTTTTTCTGTGTGAAAGCAGAATTGATAGTTATTCATGGAAATGACAAAAACTTGGTTCGCAATTAATGTAAAATGATAAAGCTTTAAGCCTAAAATCATGTGGTTTTTTTTGTGATTCATTCAAATTGAAAGCAACAACAGAAAACTATTGAGAAGTTTCAAAAATGGGATTTGCTTTATGATATCAGGAAAAAAAATAAACATTGTGACTAGAGGAGTAAAAGTTTGATACAAGCAATTTTGTTCAGAATATCATCTGTTGTATATGTATAAAGATAAATATGATATAAGCGGATACACACATCCCATTCATGTACAGAATGTCATGACATTTTTTATTTTTTGTTTTAATGGAATTTTACTTCGAATGAACAATATTTCAGTTATATCGGCCCTAGGGTGATTGGGATAAACCCTAATTTTAACAGACTTAAAGGGTTTGGAGAAGCTAAATGGAACCCCCAGCATTTGTAAATCAGTGGGTGAAACATTTTTCTGAACACTGTTTGTTCTTAGAAGATTTTAATTTCAATTTTCAAATAACCTAATTGTGAAACTGAATGAATATGCAAAATATTTACTTAACTAAACATAAACTTTCTTTTGTAGATCAGTCGATATGAACAAGTCTTCCATTTTAAGTAAGCTGTTTGGTATATTTCTTGGTACCATGGAACTTAAAAGCCAGGTAGGAAACCCAGACCGCATTTTATTTGAATGCTTACCTGTAAAATTATATAAATAGCTTTGAAACATATCGTAATCCAGGCTAGATTTCATTGAATGCTTACCTATGAAATGATATAAATAGCTTTGAAACATATCGTAATCCAGGCTAGATTTCATTGAATGCTTACCTATGAAATGATATGAATAGCTTTGAAACATATCGTAATCCAGGCTAGATTTCATTGAATGCTTACCTATGAAATGATATGAATAGCTTTGAAACATATCGTAATCCAGGCTAGATTTCATTGAATGCTTACCTATGAAATGATATGAATAGCTTTGAAACATATTGTAATCCAGGCTAGATTTCATTGAATGCTTACCTATGAAATGATATAAGTAGCTTTGAAACATATTGTAATCCAGGCTAGATTTCATTGAATGCTTACCTATGAAATGATATAAATAGCTTTGAAACATATCCTAATCCAGGCTAGATTTGAATGCTAACCTATGAAATGATATAAATAGCTTTGAAATGTATCCTTATATCTCATGACTAAAATGATTTAATCAACTTGGAACATTATGATGTCACAGTTCAAGGTCATTACGTACTGATTTTCTCTGCCGCTTGGTGTAATGGTGCCAGATAAGCAGTTTCTTCAAAAATTTGATAACAGATGTTGTTGAAACGTATCCAACTGTGATCGGCGAGGTTCAAACACTGTTGTCAAGTGTTTGAAGAAACCGCTTATCTGGCACCATTACACCAAAATCAGAACGTAAGGCGGGTACTTTGCGCTACATTTCGTCCACGAAATCGCTATATGAAAGGATACCCACCGGTTTTAAGAAGTCGAAGCGACTTATTTCGCCGTCTCTATCCTTTCTGATCATGTGATTCCCAGCCCTGAAAAAGGTACAAGTGTTTAGAAATCAATATTTATAGTCATTCTTCACTTGACAAATGAATATCTAACATTTGAAATGATATCTGTTTGCTTGCTGTTAGGTATGCAGCTATATCATCACTGGTAAAAGATCAAGTGAATTATGTAGGCAGTGATGGTATAAACTTATTTCTCACAGACAAATATTTTTGGGCAAAAGTTGTCATCTTGTTTATTTGCTTTCTTCAAGTAATCACAGTTAAATGCACCATAACCATCTCCGTTTGCAATAAAACTGAAAATCAAACACAGTCAATGTACTATTTTTCGTTTCAGGCAGGTATCAAGGCAGAACAAAAGCGGGTCCCGGCTTGTACGAGGATCAGGCTGAAGATATTCCCTTATTTACTGAAGGCCAGGGAGTCAGCTAATGCATTCCCTTATAACATACAGGTACATTCATATGACTGAATTAATGTTTAAGGGGGAGTTCAGTGGCAAGATAACAGACCTTGAAATCATGTGGCCCCTCTCCATGTAGGTTCAACTCCCAATGATGGCATTTGGATTCTCATGAGATGTGGTCTCTTACAGGCTTACAGAGTGCCGCTGGTTCTACAAAGCTTGACCTGCCCTTATGGGCAGTTGAATATTGGGTCATCCTCAATGATTCAGAATCGGGCATCGCAACATTACTTAAGTAATGTTGACCCAATGTAAAAACCCATATAGATAAATGATTATAGTCAGATCTATACATTGATTTTGTAGATAATATTTGGCTGCTTGTACTTGTATAATACTTATATATAGCCAGATCTATACATCTTTTTTGTAGGTTATATTTGGCTGCTTGTATGATTATAGTCAGATCTATACATTCATTTTGAAGGCTATATTTGACTGCCTGTATGATTATACACCGATCTATGCCTCCAATTTGTAGGTTAGATTTAGCTGCCTGTATGATTATGGTTAGATCTAGACATCCATTTTTGTAGGTTATATTTGACTGCTTGTATAGTTATAGTCAGATCTATACTTCTATTCCGCAGGTTGTATTTGACTGCTTGTACAATATAATTATAGTCGGATATATACATCCATTTTGTAGGCTATATTTGGCTGCTTGTATGATTATAGTCAGACCTATGCTTCCATTTTGTAGGTTATATTTGGCTGCTTGTATGGGGAATCCACAAACTTAAAGCTGAAAGTCTATTCTGTCCAGCTGATACATCACATGTGCCTATGGTGAGTGGAGTTGTTTTGTTATCATTTTGCAGATATTAATACAGAGGTCTAGTTAAAGAACATATTAGCCTCTTTTTCATGGCACATGTCAAAACCTTTACAGGTTATCCTATTATGTGGTTAAATGTCTCATTTAGAATATTTAAACGCAGTCTTCGCAAAAGCCTGCTTTTCAAGCCGGTGAATTTCAACTTAGTAGATAAATATTGAAGTTTGTCTGTCCTGATGACAGTTTAAACTTTCATATAAAATCAGTGGGAACATAAAGTTATTGCCTGTTTGTTTACAATGTGCATGCAATGTTTTCTGCGAGGAACTCTTTTTACATTGTTTACTCCCAGCTTTTAGGTTCCTGCAAAAAATGATTTGGTTTAGCAAATTGGTACCCATTATATATGTTTTTGAGGAGTAATATAAAAGTAAAATTTTAATCTTATTTGTTGTATGTTTCAGTTGTACAGATGCCAAGTTTGCAGCCATCAGTCCTGTCCTTCAAACAAAGTTAGTACAACTGTTAAAGGAGGGAAAAGAGGTAAACAAAACACTTGAATGACTCTGTGAAACACTTCTCTTACTGCTACAATAAACGATTTTATGGATCTTTGGTTTGGTAGTGTTTAAGGAGCGTTTTTCCCATTTGATTAGTAAATGGTTTTAAGTCTGTTGGATTTGACAAACTGCCCTGAACATACGGAATCCGGACTTCATAACGCTGTTTTAACTTTTTATTTTTGAAAACTTCATGATATTAAGACAGTTTCAATTTGAATGGTGTTTCTTTGTAGGCCCCTGTTATATAAGGAGAAAAGGCCGGTTTTTGTCAGGGATTGGGTAATACTGGGTTTGATCGCCATTTGTGACTTATTATTTTATTGTGGAGTTTGCTTGACAAAGAATTGTTTCCATAGTAGCCCACTACTAGATCATTGCTTTGGAAGCATAAATACATAAATTGTTTTCATAATATTACATTATTTCATTTTAAAAACCCTACAAAATCTCAAAGTTTATTTAGATTGTTTATTTAAACTTGAAAAGGAATAGTTGTATAGGAAGGCAAAGTTTGAAAACCGAAGCAAGTACAAGTGAAGAACTTACCCTTGTCTTGCACCAAATCCTCAATTATTTTTATATTTATGCTAATATTCCTTTGGCCAGATTTTTATAAGATATTTGACTTTAATTGCTTGTTTTTTTCTACTTGTGTAGGATCCTAAAGTGTTAAGTTTGGCCTATGTTGCTGTGGGTAAACTGGTGAACAGATTTCCTCAGCTTGTGTCAACCAATGTGGTCTTGGTACAGATCTTTTTCAATGTTATGAGTCAGGTAAATTATCTTAATGATATAGAGAATAGATGGTTGGTGTTGTGAATGGGAAATGTTATCGGGCAAGGCTTAGGAATATTATCTGGTAAGCCGAAGGTGAAACGGGTAATTATCCGAAGCCAAGCCCGATAACTTTTCCCATTCAAAGACACCAACCGTCTATTGTTATTATCCTGTTACATTTATGTATTCTTTCGAACAAACAAGATGTAAATAAAACACAAGAAAAAAGGGAAAAAAATAAGTAGAGAATGATGTAAACATGACGTCATGGCATTCTCATGACGTCATGATTCATCACATGCATGTGTTATATGGTTAGTTGGGATATCACAAATGTTATACAGCACCTAGTTATCGGTCCCAAAATGACACTAGTGACAGGATAAATTATATTATATTGAATTCCAGGATACCATTTTACTAAACATTTTATGCTGAAATATGGGTAAGTTCAAAACAGCATCTCCTCTCATATCAATATTTGGCTAATCAATATTGCATAATAACACATCATTTGAATATTCTCTCCGAGATACTTTGAATGACATGCCACATGACAATATTGTGTTTTCATTGAAGTAACTATCCATGTTCATCAGTTTTGACTTGCGCAAATACTTTCCTTAAGTCCCTTAGTAGCTTTTCTTTTTATTTTCACAGAAATACTCCTCTCAGTACTTTTCATGAATCATCATTGAAGCTCAAAACCTGTATCAATATTGATTTAAAACCTGTATCAATTTTGATTCAAAACCTGTACAAATTTTAATTCAACACCTGTATTGGTTTTGATTGAAACCTGCATCAATTTTGATGCAAAGCCTGTATCAATTTTGATTCAAAATTTGTTTAAGTTTTTATTCAAAACCTGTATTGTTTTCGATTTAAAACTTGTATCAATTTTGATTCCAAACCTGTATCAATATTGATTCCAAACCTGTATCAAATCCATTTAGGTGGATCCAGATATGAGACTAGCTGTACAAGAAGCCCTGTCTCTAATGGCCAATGCCTTCAGAGATTTATACAACTCAGCTGGAAATGAAACTTATCGAATGACCATGGAGGCTTTACTTATGGAAACTATAGATAAGGTTGGTATTAGCTTGATATATTTTAATATCTTATGATGGTCTAGGGACCTCCAGTGCCTGGTGGTTAGAGTACAAAACATGAAATCACATGGCCCCTCTCTGTGTTGGTTCAAACTTGGGTGATGCAATTTGTATTTATGGAGTCTCCTGACTGTCTTACAGAATGCCGATGGTTCTTCCTGACTTGACCAACCTTTATGGACAGTTGAGTATGGGTTCTTTCTCCATCATTTAGAATCGGGCATCTCAACATAACTGAAGTAATGTTGGTGTGATGTAAAACCTCAAAAAAATAAATATGATGATCTAGTGGGATTATTTTTCTTGATTCTTTAGTTTGTCCTGATTATGTAAGAAATGTATAATGAAAACCATTATTGAACTGTTCAGGGAAAGACAATGAAAATAATTACATATTGTAGAATTGTGTAACATTGATCTATGATAATTACTGTAAGAGAAGCAATTTAATAGTAAGGGGTCTGGTCAACTTGGAATTCGGGGGTCTTGTGTTAAAGACCTGGATTGGGCAATGTTTTTCCTAACTTAAATGAAGCTGAATGGACATTATTTATTGATCTGTAACATTGATCTATTGAGTTAATGTGGGAAAGGAGTCAATTGCATCGAAATGTTATTATCTAGTATCAATGTGAAAAAACCAAGAGTAGTGATTTGTACATTGACCACCTTATTACAACTGAAATACTGTTGAAATTGATGTTCTAATAGAGGTTTTTCACATTCCATTGCGCATGCGCAAAACGGGGCCAAAACGATCCGCAATCTAAACCATTTCAAATGGGAGTGTAAACTTTCTTCCGGTTTTGACTTCATGTAATTCTTCATGTAACCTTTCGTTAGAGTAAGGTAAATTGATGGGAAATAAAACAAACTTCCCCTTTCTGGAAGGATTTATATTTTATTGTAGTGATGATATAAAACATATGAACAAACACCAAGACTATCTTGCTTAACACAAAGAGAACATTAATAATTTCTTAAGCATTCCGAAATAAAAAAAAACGCGCATCAAATAAATGTTTGTATTAATTATGTGATATATGGCTTCGAGGTTTGCCTTTGGATTATTGTTTTATGTAGAAATTAGTTTGATGTCTGATTGGCTTTCTGTGCTGCTTGGCTGGTTTGGAAAAATAATTTGAGGTAGAGTGGATTGTTACGGATGTAAAAAAAGAAATAATTATGTTCGTAACCAACGTGAACTGAATATATCCTGTATTGAAATAGCATGGAAGGCTACTGAAAAATATAAGACTTCTAGTAAGGTTTTTTTTTTCATTTTATTGCAGATTTGATATTAAATAAGCCTTTAAATGCACTGAGACTGCCTGGCTTCATAAATAAAAAAACATATATAATTTTCAAAGCATTTCGAAATACACAAACGCGTCAAATATATGTTTGCAAAGTTATTTGTTATATGACTTTGAGGTAGGCGAATGGTTAATTGTATTATATCGAGATTATGTCTTGATGTGTGATTGAAAGTTTGGGTTTCCTGTCCAGCTTGACAGGGTTGGAAAACTATTTCCAGGTTGAGTGATTGTTATGAAATGTTATTTTGATTCTGATTCTGTTAATAGAATTAGAGGAATTCATCATTAATTTGGTAAGTTTAATTCTTTTTGAAGAGCCTACCCTTGCATTACTTAAGCTTTTCGCAAGTTTCAATGTGGTATGTTGACTCAGCTACAGGAAAGTTAAACGTAAATAGATGGAAAAAAACTTCCTCTTGGAGGGTTTTTATATGCATTTAGACTCTTAAATGCATATACGGATTTTTTGTCAAATTTTTGTGTCTGCATTGTCAAACTTATCCTTTTAATATACTCTGAACAGAACTTGTACGGGATTTCTTTCATCGAACATTATAAATACATGAACAATCTTTATTTATAAACATATTTACCATTTTCTCACAAAATAATCATACCTTAATGCGATGTTATCTGAGTGAATAAAGACAGTAAGAGTAACCGGTAGTAAGTTTACACCCTCATTTGAAATGATCCACTGTTTGTACTCTCCACACTAAAGAGTACACACAAGGGAGATAATAATGTGAAAAACCTCTATTCATCGTATTTTTTTCTCATTAAAGCCAGAACCCCAAGCCCGCATGATGGCTGTTCAGTATGCAGACAGAGTGTTCTCCCCTGAGCATATTCCGTCCAGATATATCCTACTGCTGGCTTGTGGTGACTCGTAAGTCTAAGTTCAGAATTCACTATCAAACAAATGTGGAGAGGATATTTTCATAGCTTTATTGCTCACATTTGTTTCTCTTATTTAAATGTTTTAATGCATATGAAGTAGATAGTACAAAGAATTCTTTGTCACGAAAGAACAAGTTATTTAAAAAGAGAAAATTTCCTTTAAAGTCACCATTTCATTAATAGATATCCTGTTTGAGGCAGAGTCGATGGTGATTTCCTTTTATTAGGTTGATGATTATGGTGGTATTACCATCGTTTTAACCCCTAATGTTTCGGTATTTGTGCAAATTATTCTTACGCCTGATTATGTAAGATGGCTTTTCTTTTGTGAGTATATATCATTAAGTTTAATATATACAGTGAACCCTTGTTTATCCGAACATGTCCGTTCTCAACAAAATGTCCGGTTTACCGAATAATCCGGACTAATGAAGCAGAGCATGTTCTTATTCACATTAAGACATAAACGGTCTGTATGAGCGGTATATACTTATAACCCTTTAGCAAACGCCAAATTGTCGACCGTCCCAAATTGAAAGAGTTTGCAGAAGACATATCAAAACGTGATGAACTTCAAAGATAATCTTCTGATATGGCAGAAAATATTGTGGGAAAAGGAGAAATTGCTCGTCACGAGCAATTTCTCCTTTACCCACAATGTTTTCAAAAGTCGTCTGCAACAAACTGGTCGAATAATTCCGTTCCCTTACAATTTCGTTCGGATTGCGAGACATCCGGATAATAGGGGTCCGGATAAACGAGGGTTCACTGTATCCATTTTGAATAGATTAAACAGTTTTTGTTTAAAAAAAATGGTCACAGGGGTCCTGTGTGTCCCAATGATAAAAATAGCATTCTGAGAACTTGGGGTATCAGGTATGAGCCAAATTGGTACCTCTGGTTTGTGGTAATTTCATATGGCAGGACACTTCAGAGCCCTAGCGTAGTACTGGTGAATCCAGGAAAGCCATAGAATAACCGAGAAACTGTTGACACAGTGTTAAATCACACATTAACAAACAACTTGTGTTGATTGGGTTTTCCTTAATGACTTACATGTATTTGTTTTTTAGCAAAGAAGATATTCGCATTGAAGCTCTGAAAGGATTGAAACCATCAGCAAAGAGTTCCCATGTAAGAATTGCAGAGGAAGGCTCAAAGGAAGAAGAAAATGTGCTGCCAAAGTTTGCAGAAATGACACTTTATGTGAAAGAGAAAGTAAGTGTGATTTTTAGTCTTCTGTGTGTGATTTGCTATTCATCAGTTACCTATTAATCTATATGTACACTTATTCAAAGCCAGCTGCACTGAGATTTTCAACAAAACATTATTACAAACTAGGTAGGCAATTAGGAAATGCTCACTACTAATGGATTATTCTTTTGAACAGTATCTGAGATTTAAAATAACTCTCCACTTAAGGGGGATTTAAAAAAAAATTGTCTCCAAATGCTTTTAATTTGGATTTATACTAAACTCTTTATTGGATAATGTAACAAGTTTTTATTGAAATGATTTCAGAAAAAGAAGAATTTAATCATTTCAGACATAATTGCCATATATCTTCAACCATGTTTTATAGCCAAAGAGAGACTCACCTTCCAAATTGTAACTTTTGTCTGCATTGGTTATTTCTTTTTTGGAGGATATAGAAAACTGTTGTTTGGTAAAGAATCAAAGATAACAACATATATCTTACTGGATTTGTTTTCTTCCCCAGGCTGATCATAGAGTGAACTCGCAGTACCGTTATGTATCAGGCACCACCACCCTTCCATTTAACCCAGTGGCGTACAGCGAAATACTGTATTACCTGCGACGATGCTTGGCTCGCAGCGCAGGACTGGTACCCGATATGGAGAACCACACAGCAATGAGGGACCAGGCCCCGCAAATATCCAAATATGTACAGAAACTGTTAGCCGAGCACAAAACAGAGCAGGGACCCGTACAGACATATGTTGGCCTAATTAAACAGCTGTTGAAGGCTGTAGGAGGTATTTATGTTATTTTCATTCTTATCGAAATTGTTATGTGTGCGATATTGATGGGGCCTCAGTGGCTTAATTATTAGAGTAGGAAAGTGAAATCACATGGCCCCTCTCCATGTGCGTTCAAATCCCAGTGACTTTATATGAATTTGCTTGAGTGGTAGTGTCTCGGCTGACTTATGGAATGCGAATGGTTTTACTAGGGTTGACCAGCTTTTATGGTCTTCCTTCATCAGTTATAGTCGAGCATTTCAACGTAACGGCAATAATGTTGACGTAATGTTAAACCTATAAAAATATAACAATATTTGTAAATAGGATATTGATCACTTTATCTCAAACTTGTTTTTAAGTGATTTTTATTTCCTGAAACTATGTTTAAACTAATAGCATTATAATGAATAAAAATTTTGAGTAATGGATTGATTCTCTTGACTGACTTTTTAATGTGCATGGTTCTACCCGGCTTGACCTGCCCTTATAGGTAGTGACATTTGGACTTTTCTTCCATCAAGCATCGCAATATAACTGATATAAAGATAAATGGATTGTAAAACCTAAAGGGTAGATATATTTGTGTTGCATATTTTGTTCAATTGATTTTACTTCATGAAGCAGTGTACTAAATTGTAGTATAACAACTACCGTATACACTCAACTATAAGTCACATTTTTTTACATAGAATTTGGATGACAAAGTGGGGTGTGTGTCATATAAGCAAAGTCAATCAACATCACATAATTTTTCAGCGTCTTTTTTGTTTATTCTACCTTTCCCTAGAGAGATCTATCCAAATGAGATCATCGGTAGTACCAATTTTACAATTCCGTATGTCAACGTAACTCTTTCATAACCTGAACTCTTTCATCACTAGTCCTCATTGTTTCACAATGAAAGTTGAGCTCTACGAAGCTTCCAACATGTAGGAAGGGATAAAAAAGATTTGCAGACACTTTTTAAATCCGTTGTCTAAGAAAATTTGTTGAAAGCATCTTTTTTTTGCATCTTTAGTCTATCTCAGTTGAGGTTAAGGGTTCTCAGTTGAGGACAAGGGTTTTTTATCGGCTGGCTTGGCTGGCTTGGGTACACGCTTATAGCTAGGATGTAATATCTTCAACTTTAGTCACAGTTGTGTAATGAGAAGAAAGGAATTTCAATCTGGTCGAAACTGACATATGTAACAAAACGACGGCGGCAGGAAAACCGCTGGGGGCATTTGTCTCCTTGGAGATCAAAGTGTTTCATGATGTGTGAAAAGAGAGCAGGGGCTTTTTCTACCCTTATTGATTTCTACATCCTTAAGACAGCTTTTCTGAATATGCAGACAATTTAAACAATTATACGATCTAGTTGGGGGAAAAAACGGCATTAATTTAAAAACAAAAACTCAGCCTGTAATTGGATGAATATAACATATCCAATTAGGAATTTCAACATCTAATATTATATTAATTAACACAAATCTCAAGTAGGTGTGGTATCATCGGTGTATGATTATTCTGTACGATCATATATAGTCGAGTCAACGCTGAATTCCCCTAATCTTAGATCAAAGTAGGGCTCTTATAGGCAAGGGTGACTTATAGTCGAGAATATATGGTAAAGCTTTGTTCTAATGATTTCAGGTCCTGAAGCGATGTATTGTTTACTAGAGATTGTTGCCATGGCCCCTGTCCAGTTAGTCCCACAGTTTCTTGATCATCTCAGCTGGCTCAAGGTATTGATGGAATTTATCATGATGAGATTTTGTTTTTTTCTCTTCAAAAATAAATATTCTATATTTAAGTACATGTGTTGGCAATATCAATCAACCTTTTGTAGGTGTGATAATGCAAGTATGAAGGAAACAGGTAACATATTGTTACTCCGTTGTTTTGCGGCTTTCCCTATACCTCATTCATTAGAAAGTCTGCATATGAATGAAATGATTAACAGGTAACTTTTTATCATTCATGTCATATCAAGGGTTCAATGCAAGGCTAAAGAAAGTGCTTCACATTTGTAAACAACTGCAACTGTTTCGGGTTGTTTTTTTTGTCACAGTTTTCTTCAACCTAACACAAGTATGAAAAACACAGGTTACATTTTGTTACTCTTTTGTTTTGTGGCTTTTCACTTCCTACATTAGAAAGTCTGAATATGAATGAAACGATTAACAGGTATCTTCTAACCATTCATGTCATATGGAAGGTTCAATGCAAGGCTAAAGAAAGTGCTTCACAAACGTGAAGCACTTTCTTTAGCCTTGCATTGAACCTTCAATTTATGACTCTACCTATCTTCCTCACTGTACCTTTTTTTTTTCCAGACTTTTGTTTGTTCAGTTAAGGATGACATGAGGGAACTAGGCGCCAACTTGTACGCCTTTGTTTTGTGTAACCAAGCCGACGAAAACCTAGTCCTTGAGGCTCTAGAACAGTTCCATACTTCACTATCGGACAAGGTATATACAGTCTAACTTGTGTTAAGCAGCCACCCTTTTAAGCAGGCAACCTGCCTTAAACAGCCACTACAGAAAGTCCCATTGTTAGATTTATAGTGTACATCAATTTGTGTTAAGCAGCCAACCTGTCTTAAACAGCCAATTTACTCTGTCCCATAGGCTGGCCTCTTAACACAAGTTTGACTGCATATCATTTCTTAGTGTCTAATGTATAATCTGTTGATAATGTATTATACCATTACCTTCTTGTGATGATTTTTGGCTTGTCCAGATTGAAATAGGTGCTGCTGGCCCAGTTGTTGAGGTGGTAGACTTTTTATTGGGGCTCTAGATTCGATCCTCACCAGCGCAGCCGTGAGTTTCCTCAGAGCTCTAGCCTTGTACCTGTGAATCCCAGGAAAGTTTTAATATAATTGAATAATTGTACCAATTGTTCAGTGATCAATCTATTCAAATTGAAAATAAATGTGGATGACTATTTCACAATATGTTTAGTATCAATTCCTTTTGTGATAATGAGTTGATGGTTCTACCTTGCTTGTCAAATTCTTAAGGGCAGTCAAGTTTGTGATTGTTCTTCAACATTATGTGCCAGGCATAAAAAAATGATTGAACTAGTCTTGATGCAATTTAAAACCCATTTAGACTAGAATGAATAATAAGAATATGTGATTTTGAGTCAAGTTATGTAACAAAAGGAGAATTTGCTCTGTTGGCTTATTATGCTGTATACTGCATGTGTTACACGATGGGTACCTGTGAAGAAACTTGATATGAAAAGTAAAAAAAAATTAGTTAATTAACTTTGACATTTTTGTGACATTTGACATATGCTTTAACTGATTACATATATTTTCAGAGTATTGAGATTCAACATGGATCCATGTTGGCCCTTGGATATTTGATTGGTCAGATGCTACGAAAGAGGAAGAGTGCAGAACTGTCTCAAAATACTTCATCCTGGCAGAAAATTGAGAAGAAAATTGAAACAGCCGTTTTGGCAATAGGTGAGAGTAGTAACTTTATTGACCTTTTCATTCCGTAATAAACAGCCAGCATTGGATAGCTTTGCATAAGATGTCATTTTTTGGAAAAGGGAAATTCTGCTTGTCTTACAATTATTTCCATAATAATGATCAAATTTTACAACTTTTCATCGAAAGATTGTGCATTTAAACAAAAAGGGATTTTAAGTCAACCATATTTATTTTCTATGAATAATCAATATTGCCATTGAACACCTTTGATGATAAGGGGACATTTTTTGAAAAGAAATTCTATTTTTGTTACAAGTAGCCCTCAGTGCCATAGTGTTTATAGTACCGAACTTGAAATCACTTGGCCCCTCTCTGCATGGGTTCAAATCCTGCGTCATATGTATTTTCATGAGATGTAGTCTACCGACTGACTTACGAAATGCTGATGGTTCTACCCAGCTTGACCAACCCATATGTGTAGTTGAGTATGGGGTCTACCTCCATCATTAAGAGTCGGGCATCACTACATAACTGAAATAATGTTGATGTGATGTAAAATTTAAGTAAATGTAATCAATAAGTTTAAACTTTTGTGACAATAAAGAAACATCTATTATTTGTCCATGTCTCTGGAATGAAATCTTTGTTAAAAAGCCAGTGTAATTAAATTCAATGCATGCCTCTTACAGTCTTTATATCACTTACATTATGATAGAATACCTATAATCTGCCATTTTGAAACTTATTCTTTTCTTAATTACTTCAGTGGTTCTCAGTATACATCGATCAGGGCCGGAACTATTCGCTTTACCCAAAATAGTTCCGGCCCCAACCAACGTATACCGAGCATGACTGAAGTAAACCTGACAAAAAAAAGTTTCAAGATGGCAGATTATTGGTTTTCTGCCTTAACACATACCTTTCATTGTCTTACAGGCAGGTTAGTCAAGGTTGCAGATGAGAAAAATCCACTACTATCTGCTGGAGCCTGCCAAGCCATTGGGGAGATAGGCAGAAACTGTTCACTACCACTGCCACCCGGTGAGCAGGGAGCCAATGAAGGGGAGATAACCAAGCTTACAATTGTTGAAAATCTTCTAGGCATTATCAAATCTGGCAAAGAGAGTAATAAGGTAAATATATTGCTATGCTAGTTCTCTACCAGCAAATAACTTTTTTGTTTATCAAGAAAGATTTTTCAAAGTTTAAATCCCCTATCCAATGTGAAGCTTTTATGACTTTTGCTTTCAATGGGCAAACAATGAAAACCAACAAAAATAGATAATTTTCACCAACCAAAAATTTTAATGACATGGGTATGTAAATTTGCAGACAATTACTAAGATAGAAACAGTTTTAGAAAATATTCCCCTGGTGGGATAGAAATTGTTATTACAAAAGGTACAAGTTACTAAGATAAGGTAATTTTCCTTCTTCTCCCAGTATTATCTGCATTAGCTAAGTTAATCAAGAGACACTTTGAGTTTGCAGACGACATTTCAAAATGTAATGAAATTGAAAAGTAATCTTCTGATGGGGCAGAAAACATTGTGGGTAAAGGAGAAATAGCTTGTTAAGAGTTGTCTGCAACAAACTTGTCGAATGTCGTTATTGTTTGGTAATTGGTTAAACGTTTAGTACTTATTCTTATATCTATTTTTCACTGTAGAGCAAGGAGAGAGCGGCCATGAGTTTGGGTTATCTGTGTGTAGGTGAGGATAATTTCCCTCATAGAAAGGTTGCCATTGAAGGTTTGATGGACTCTATACAGGTAAGTTGTACCCTCGCATCAAATTTCTACCTTTTAATGACAAGCAGGGATCAGGAAATCTCCAAATCATAATCGTCCAAGAGGCGGCTGAAACCCTTCGATACAATCCCCCACCAAATTGTCTTCTCTTAATCTTCCAAGTATCAAACCATGCACTATGCTTAATGTGAAAAGATCAAAATGAGCCTTTAATTTTAAATCACATTAGTTATTGTTAGTTTTGTTTCTGAATTGTTAGTTTCAATAATTATCTTACAAATATCCGCTCAAATTGGACGGTAAACAAAAACAGGTCTGTTTGCTTTGAACTCTTCAAGATTCCCATCTGATGATTTTCATAATGACCGATAAAGCTGTTCAATATCATAAAGATGCATTGCATCAGCCAGTGAAGCAAAAAAGATTATCATACTCTAGAGAATAACACTCCTTAATGCTCACAATCTACCATGCATCATTAAACATTAGACTGAATGTGATTAATAGTATTGCTTTTGGTGGAACAAGTGTGTCACTTGTACTTCTCAATTAAGTGTGCCCAATTGTTAACACAGTTTATTCCCCCTATTTATTCGCGCCTTGGTCATTGTTTGACAAGGGGATAACAAATAATGGATTAATTCAGATACATATTCAGTGGCTAGAATGCGATATCTGTCTGGAATATCCAGACCAATTTTTTCATCAAACTTGCAATCTTTCCAGTAAAACCAAAATTGGTCCAAAACTGACTTGACCAGGCATTTTCCTGATCCCTGGTTAAAAGGTTGAAACGGTTAATACAAATGTTTTTCAATGTACTAAATCAAATAAATAAATACTTTCATTTCCTCCAGATGAAGCAGGTAGAACTGCATTTCTCTATTGGTGAGGCGTTGGTGTACGCTGCCCAAGGTCCCACGTCGCCCGCTGCCAGAGATCTGTGGAATCAAACAGAGGAGGATTATAAGGTTTCTATTTACACTCTCTTAAAAACTTACAAAAATGAGGTTTAATTTTGATGAACCAATTCTTTCTCTGTCAATTTTCCAAATCTTCTCCTGTAAAGAAATTAATGATTGCAAATGGTAATTAAAATATTTTTAGATAGAAAAAAAGGATTAAAGAATGCTATTATCTTTCAAGCCAAAACAACAATAGAATAGATACAAATTACGGAAAACATGAATTCATTTCATTTCAACAATATCTCCTTTTTTCATCATGAGTTCAATAGAACCATGAAATACCATGATTATTTGGTAGAGGGTCAACCCAATTGAATGAAAATGATACTGCTAACAATCAATTTGTTTTGAATCTTACGTAAATAGGTACGTCAAGGGTTCTATGCAAGACTACACATAATAGCGAAGGATTATCTATCGCCTTTGATTGAACTTATATGATTTAAATTATTCAAAGTTTTTTGTCAGCGACTTTGAATATGATGTAGATTTGTATGAGAGTCTGTACTGAAAAGTATGTGGGCAATTTGCAACCAATCTATAAACTCTTTGAAATTTACAATATTTCGGTACATATTATGTAATTTGAGCTTTCTGCGTGATTGTCACCCATAAAATACAAGGAGTAACCATGCTGCAATTCAATCAAGTGTGTTAAATTGTGACATATAGACTCATAAGGTTGGGTATTATATATATTGTATTTGTTATGTTTTGTTCTTTTATATATATATATAATTCTTGTAGTTTTAATCAATTTTTATTCGATTTGTATACACATATACACATGTCACTAAGATAAATTATTAACTTACTTACTGTATGTTCTACTTGAAAAAGGCATTACAGTGTATGTAATATGTTTTCAGTTACTGGTGAGCCAGTTAGGAGACGACGTAGATTGGTATGTGAGTACCGTGCTACAGAAGTATGTGGGCAGTCCCAACCCCCATGTCCGCCAGGGCTCAAGCATCTGGCTCCTAGCCCTTGTACAGAAATGTGGAAAACACGAGGCCCTACAGAAACGCCTAAGTGAATTACAGGGTGCTTTCATGAAGCTTCTCTCAGAGAGTGATGGTAGGTTATTCATTGTTATGGACAGCTCTTATTTACATTGTGAACTTGTTCCCCTAATGGGAATTTGTGACAGGTCTAAATTGAATGCCCTGGCTCTTGTAAAGAAATGTTGAAAACACGAGGCCCTACAGAAAAATTACAGGGAGCTTTTATGAAACTTCTCTCAGAGAGTGATGGTAGGTTTTAACATGGATTAATTGTTAAGTTGTTCCCTTATGGGAATTTGAGACGGGTCTAAATTGAAAGCCCTGGCCCTTGTACATATGGAAAACACGAAGCCCTACAGAAAATCCTCAGTGAATTAGAAAGCACTTTTACAATGCTTCTATCAGAGAGTGATGGTAGGTGTTTTTACATTGTAAACTAGTTCCCCTAATGGAAATTTGTGATGTGCCTAAATTGAATGCCCTGGCACAAAAGTGTGGGAAAGCCCTACAGAAACGCCTCAGGTAATTCCATGGCGCTTTCATGAAGTGTCTTTAAGAGAGCGATGGTAGCTTTGTTTTTTTACATTGTGAACTTGTTTCCCCTATCCCATTACCAATCAATAATGACATTTGACCAGTCTGTTGCGGATGTCTCTGGAAAACATTGTGGGAAAAGGAGAAATTGCTCTTTACGAGCAATTTCTCCTTTTCCAACAATGTTCTCTGCCCTATCATGAGATTTTTTTTTCTGCCCTATCATGAGATTGTTTTTCAATTCATCACATTTCGAAAACTTGCCTGCAAACTCTTTCAATTTGGGACAGTTAAAAAGTTTGGCGTCTGGTAAAGGGTTAAGATACCAATGATTTAATGGAAAATCCTCACAAATATTTTTTTTTCAGAGTTGACACAGGACATCTCATCTAAAGGTTTAGGGATGGTCTATGAGTTCTGTACACAGGAGCAGAAGGACATGTTGGTTGCCGATCTGGTCGACACTCTGATGACGGGAAAACGTAAACAAGTCGAAGTGACAGGAGACACACAAGTCTTTGAAGAGGGAAGTCTCGGCAAAACACCAGAAGGGTATATATAACACAGTGTTCTCAATAAGAATTGATTGAACAAGCCAAAACAAAATCTAAACAGGCGACTTGGAAGGGGGGTCAATGAGGATTCTTAACATCTCTGCAAGTTTGAACTGGTCAAAACATAATTTGAAGCAGTTATTTTGGCCTGCGACCTGTTCTTATTGAGAACACTGATAACATTGTCTGTTTATGTAGTAATGGATGAATTTAAAGGGGTTTTCCGTTTGAATGTGATGGGAAAGTGAGGTAGGAAAACAAATTAATATTAAGTCACTAACCTACAGAAGAAACCCACTCACCCTGCATAGCTAATTTTCAAAATGCCTTATATACCACATTGAAATTTATATGTGTAAAGCACTAGGATAGTTTTAGAAGTTGTTATAGTGGTGCATCATTATTTCAGATTAGAAAACAATGTATAATGAAATGGAAATACTTAGAGCAAACACCGATTTTCTTTCTGTATTTAAATTATGACAAAAGGACAACATTTTTATTATCAGTATACTGTTAAATAGGTATATTCGCCTTTTCTGTATAATTGTTCTTTAGAAATCTTGGATATAATCATTGGATTTGATATGAACTGTGTTTCGTATTGATAATTGATTTTCTTTCAGGGGAGGATTGACAACTTACAAAGAGCTTTGCTCAATTGCTAATGAGTTAAACCAACCTGATCTCATCTACAAGTTTATGCATCTTGCTAACCACAATGCAATGTGGAATTCTAGAAAGGTTTGTAATGTACTCATAAAATTCACCCTTGCTTTTAGCTTTCATCTAAAGAATGTTCTCATTATTAATTCTTATTTCATTTTTATATACCAAACACAATTTAGTTTGTAAATAATTCTAAATCATCATAATGAGTTCTATATGATCTTAGTGTTTAACCTACATTTTCATCCAATGAGAATGCGTCAATTTGGAATTTTTTGTTGGTTTATTTTCCCTAAACTACTAATTGAGTGTTCTATCTGGGCTCTATGAGACTATTACTCTGGTATCACGCATGCGCATAAATGTGTAGTTTTAGGCTCCACCTCCAAATCAATGACATGTGTAAGCCTACCCTACGGTAGCAATGGAAAGATCGCTGTGACGTCGCGGGGGAGAAATAAACACAGAAATAAATAAAAAGGAATTACAATTAACTGGGTTATAGGGTTTAATCCTTTATCCTAACATCGTTGTGAAAAAAAAGAAACTGAACTATATTAACCTTTTACCCCATTAGGAATAATGTGACGGGTACAAATTGAAAGCATCAACAGACAACACATATATACATTATGAAAAATCACAGTTTCTCTTTGAAATTGAAATTGAAAAGAAAATATTGTGACAAAAGGAGAAATTGCTCGAAAGGAGCAATTTCTTCTTTTGTCACAAGGGCTTCTCAAGTTTTCTGCTGTAGGTGAGAAACAAATTATGGAGTAACGGGTTAAACTAAAAACTAGTCTAAATCACTGATAAACAAAACTCAAACATAGACTGAATGCTATCAAGTTGATAATATGTGACGTAAAAGAATTACATTGCAATCTACATCACCGGGTAGTGCAGTTTTCTTCTTCCAAATATGGTATGGCAGATTCTTGGCATGCAATTGACAGCCGCGGAAGGCATGGTTTATGTCGAATTTGAAATACTGAGCAGCAGTTTTATGCCATTCGCCGATCATACCCGTAGAGGTGTGGTTTACCAGTGTCAAATAGAGCGCTCTATGGAAATGTAGGTTAAACACTAAATTATTTAGAGGCTAGATAGTGAAATTTAAACGATATAGAAACCCCGTCAGTCGCTATCGCTCCTTCCTTGGGGTTTCTATATCGTTTAAATTTCACTATCTAGCCTCTAACCTATATTAAGCTGCTCACTTATTCACTGTGATGATGTTTGCAGATTAGCTGAGTTTTTTCAGCTCTGAATGTATTTTCAATTTCTCCACTTTATTTTTTCCTTTATGTCTAAGATATTTTACAAGAGATACTTTTGAACAGCCGAGACAGCTTTTTTTTTTTCTTTTTTTTAAGTATAGAATTGATTAGTTGTATTTAATTATCCTTTTATATATATATAAATATTATGTCTAAGTTGTTACCAGTGTCCTCTCTCAAAGGTAATTTATAACAACATTCACTACTGTTGATTACTTTTCTCCCATATATTTCTCTAATCTTATATTATTGCATTTTCAGGGAGCAGCCTTTGGGTTCAGCACTATAGCCGCCCAGGCCGGAGCCCAACTTGCGCCCTACCTGCCCATGCTGGTACCCAAATTGTACAGATATCAGTTTGACCCCAACCCTAAAATACAACAGGCCATGAGTAGTATTTGGAACTCCTTGGTGCAGGATAACAAAAACACTGTAAGTAGAAACTTAACAATTAACCCTTATAGTGCTGGAAAAGACTTCATGCTTATGCAAACAGGTTTGATCACAGGCCAGCCGCCAAGTAAATTGGCGGCTGGCCTGTGATCTAACCTGTTTGCCACTCTGAGTATCTTTCCTCATCTGAATTAGCACATATTTCAGCTTTTGGAAAGCACACGACACAGAAATTTATTTTTAGAAAATTAAAAGACTTTTTATGAGAACTTAGAACAATGATAACTCTCTAAAATACATCTGCTGCAGAAGAACTCATGAATTATTGTGACAAAAGGATTTGATTAATTGCTCCATATGAGCATTTTAATCTTTTTGTCAAAACAGTTTCTACCAAATGCCATTAAGATGTATTTCTTCTTTCTTTCATTCTTTTTTTTCTTTCTTTTTTTTTCTTTTTTCTTTGATGTGGACGTTTTTTTTGTTTAGTGCCTTTAGACTATTCATGAAGAACAAATTAAAGACCAGTTGTTTCAAGATTATTAGACTTAAATAGTATACTAAGTTATTTATAGAAGTTGTAAATGATGTTAACTTTAAACTAGATAGAAAAGACTACAGTATTGTTGGCGTTTTATAAAACCCAAATAGGTGCAATGGAGAAACGTTTTGAGAATCTTATTTTTATTAAGCGTCGCGTATGCGCGACTGCTTATAGTCATCGATCTGAATCGTTCTTTGTCCTTCGGGGGCTGATCACTCAGATAAAACTAATCCTACGCGAATTTCGGCGGGAAAAATCAAGTAGTTCTCCGCGAATTTTGGCGGGAGAATACTCCCGCGCTCGCGCATGTATACCAAAAAACTACTTTCCACGTTGAACCGCAGAGGCGAATTAAAACGTTTGTTTATTCTTTTTAGGTATTCTCGATGGAATGGGATACAAATATTTGATTCTAGCATTGGGTCGCCTTGTCAGGAAAAATCATATGATCCATGGTTTGATCGCTTGAAGATTAAGTTCGAACGATCCATGTTTATATAATTGCTGTGGACTTATTTTGCCTTCAATACACACTCACTTTATATATACTCTTGCCAGGGCCTAACACACTCGGTTTACATATATATATATACTCCTGTCGGGGCCTTTTTGCGGGGAATTTACGTTGTAATAAGTAATTGTGAGCACTGCACACTGTCTGGAGTTATCTTGGAGTATATTGTTTTTATTTCTGGAGAACATACTAGAGTCGATACAACTATTTGGTGCTAGAGTTGAGATACGGTTTCATGTCTGGAAAATTACATGATCGCTTCCAAACGTTCAATGTTTACATCCAGAGACATGTTGTTTTATCTATTCACTTGCCGGGGCGTTTAGTGTTTGCGCATGCTGAGCGGCATTGTTCAAGATTTCGAATTTCCGGCTATCTTGTGCTAAGACTATGCTTGAAAAAGTTCGACTTCGTGTACAGTGGATTCACTAACCTTTCCGATTTGTTCATCTTTTGAAAATGAAGGGATATACTGTTTTGAGTTGCATGGCAATATTATCTGAAGAAATGGGGATTAATGTAAATCAGTGGATGTTGAGGATAGGATGTTTTTGTTTACGACTGCAAGCCGGTAAACTTGATGGAGATGAGGACACAGACTGTAAACCAAATTTTATCTTAGTGCTATTTATGGTCTGTCATGCTAACAGAAACCTCTTACTTATTATGTTACTTTTGATGATATGTGGTGATGTCGAAACGAATCCTGGGCCAGAAAGTCAGATTAACAAAATGTTGAATGAATTTCCTATTTAGGGAAACATCCACCAGGGTAATGAGATGTTTAGTGTGTTGTCAAGAGGTAAGCAGTGTGTACCATACTTTTTACACATCCATTTGATAAGTTTTCTTGGAGGAATTATGATTTGGATCAAGTTTTGATTGCAGGAAATGATTTGTATATTGATATAAGAAAATATAACAACAACTCAGTTGAGTTTCTTGAAGTACATGAGTTGCCTCCCTACATGTGTTTGTCTAGTGAGTATTTTGTATGCAAAGTAAAGAAAACGTACAGTGGTGCAATGAACCCGAATTACACAGACAATTACCCCCTTGTTAAACTTGAGATGGCTATAGGAGTTGGATTGCCTGCCAATCAAGGAGAATTTCAGTACAACATATTTATATGTAAGGGAAATGCAAAAGCAATTTGTTATCATTTAGATTTTTTTTCATTTTTGATTCACATGCAAGAGATGGGGATGGACGTAAAGAGTTGAATTATATTCTTGAAATCTTTACCAACTTTTATCAGATTGTCAATATCGATGAAAATTTAGTCAGTATTTCAGGACTTCATGGGTCTCTTGTTATGTCTCATCGTACAAAAACTTAATACTGTAGTTAATTTCTTACTTATTTTTTATTACGTTTTTCATAGAATACATTTAAAAGCATTTGCACATTGTTAATATTTACAGTTGTTCATTCTTTAATAGATAAGATATACAACAGAGTTGTATGGTTTATCTGCATTTTATCTTCTAGATATTTTTTAAATTCAAACACACAAACAGTCCTTCAGACTAAGGAATACAATCCACTGCGACGCAGTCTGGCCTCTCAGGCCTTTGATTTTTTAATGTTTACAAACTTAAAATCTGTTTCTTGCAGGTAGATAAATACATGAAGGAAATACTAGGAGACTTGCTGATAAACCTTACAAACAACCAGTGGCGTGTAAGAGAATCAAGGTAAAATGATTTTAGATTATCAATGATGTATTCTTATTTTATTGTTAGTCTTTTAAATGCTTAAGGGTATAAGATATTAAGATGGTTTGTTATTTTTTTTTTCTATCTATCTATATAGCTTAGTATCCTGTCACCAATGTAGTTTATGGCCGATAGCAGGGTGCTGTTTAAAAGGTTATTGTCTATTATAGTGTCACCCCTAGTGAAAGGGCCAGCCAGTTTGGAGACACTCTTCACTGATAATACCAAGTACCTCCCAACTTCTATCACTGTGTCAGGTAACAAGTGGATATAAGTCTGTAACCAGTAATTTAACTAGCCCCTGGCTCAGGAACCAACAAGTCCCACGAGAAACATTTTCTGGACAAACGCCTCCCTTGGGGCTCAAACCTTTTGCCTCTCCCATCCTGAGGCAGACCCCTTAACCACTAGGCCACGGTGACGGATAATGTATAACTTTATAGTAATCTGTTCCTATATCACATGATCACAATGCACACCCGTCAATATTGATTTTCTGCTTTGTTTCGTCTATTTCCTGTACATATTCATGTTTGATTCTGTCTCCTTTTATCATGGTTGTTTAAGTCAAGATTGACTTTACTATTGAATGCTTGTAATTGTAGTTGTCTTGCTGTAAATGATCTTCTGAGAGGGCGTGCTTTAGACGATGTTGTTGACAGACTGCCAGAATTATGGGAGACATGTTTACGAGTTCTCGATGATATCAAAGAAAGTGTGAGGAAAGCAGCTGATCTGGCTTGTAAAACGCTCAGTCGAGTATGTATACATATGATCAATTTTCTGGACTTTAGGGCTCTCTAACTTTCATAATGTAGTTCATTTATCAACATAAAAGCAGAATACATTCAAAGACTTTGTCGGGAAATAATTCTCTTGTCAGGAAGTAATGAAAGTAGTATTTTTAATTAAAACAGAATTACAACAGAATTTCATAAACAACAGAAACACTTTACTCATTGGCATGATATCTTTGACCAACATGCCTGAATTGACCTATCCATTATTTTCCTTTTTCTAGGCATCCATTAAGATCTGTGATGTAAACTATGGTAAAGTAGGTGAAATGGCCACCAGTCTTGTGTTACCCTGCCTCTTAAAGTGTGGTCTTCAAAGTTCTGTCTCAGAGGTCCGAGCATTGGGGTGAGTTGCTTTATCTTCTACATTTTTTTTTATTATTATCCTACTGCTCTGCATGGGTTCAAGTCCGGGTGATGCATTTGGATTTTCATGAGAGGTAGTCTCCCGACTGACATACGGAGTGCCAATGGTTCTACCTTGACAAGCCCCTAGAGGCAATTGAGTTTGGGGTCTTCCTCCATCTTTAAGAATCTGGCATCGCAACATAACTGAAAAAATGTTGATGCAATGTAAAACCCTATCTAAATAAATAAATCAAACAATTATAACCCTTGATTTCATTTCACTTTTAATTTTCTGTAGAGACAATATGAAATATTATATGCAAGGATGAGTAGAAACATGAATTGAATGAGATGTAAAGGTAGTACAGTGACCTAGTATGAAAACTTATATTTATGAATCAATTGACCATTGTTCTCATTTCTGATTTATGGCATATGTTAGTATGTGAGTTACATTATGTGCTGAGACCTCAAAGAGTTAAGGTTTTATTAAGTTTGTTAACCCTTACAGTGCTGGAACCAACTTCATGCTTATGCAAACAGATTAGATCACAGGCCAGCTGCCAAGTAAATTGGTGGTTGGCCTGTAATCTAACCTGGTTGCTAATATGAGTATATTTTCTCATCAAAATTGGGCAGATAATAAAGGTTTTTTGAAAGCAGACGACACAAAAATCTATTTTTAAAAAAATTACCCAGTATTCTAAGGGTTGTCCCATTATCTAACAATAGCAAAATATGCCTAGTTTGTTTTAGACGACTCTGGAAAACAGTGTGGGAAAAGGAGAAATTGCTTGTTTAGAACAATTTTTCCTTTTCCTAAAATGTTTTCTGCCCTATAATAAGATTATTTTTCAATTTCATCACATTTTGAAATGTTGTCTGAAAACTCTTTCAATTTGGGACTGTCAAAAATTTGGGGTTTGGTTAAGGGTTAAGCAAGATGTAACATTTCCATGGGTGAGAGTGTCCAGGATTGTTCCTGAATTTCAGGTTTTGGAGACCTATATATGGCTATAGCAAACGTGCCTTTTCAACAGATTTAAGTTTTTTTAAATTCTTCAACTTTCACCCATGCATGATTTCAGGTTATCCACAATACTAAAGATCAGTAAGCAGGCAGGTCCCTTGCTGAAGCCCCATATTCCTGTGTTGGTGGCAGCTCTCCTAGAGGCAGTTAGTGGGCTTGAGCCCCAAGTGATGAACTACCTCAGTCTACAGCACACCAGTGACCAGGATGTACAAAATAGGGTGGGTTGTTGTCGTTGTTTATTTACATCAAGTCAACAGTGTTCGGCTCTTGGTTGCCTTGTGGTTGTTTATTTTATTTGCTTTTTACATCCAGTCAGCAAGACTGGGGCTTCTTTTGCCATGGGGGTTGGAGCATAGAACTTTAAATCACATGGCCCTTCTTTGCATGGATTTAAATTCTGTTGATGTATTTTAGATTTTCATAAGAGACAGTCTCCAGACTGACTTCTGGAATGCCGATGGTTCTACTCCTCTTGACAAGCCCTTATAATCAGTTATGTTTGAGATCATCCTCTTATCATTATTAGTCGGGCATTGCAACATAATGGATACAATGTTGATGTGATGTAAAAGCCATATAGATGAAAAAAAAAAATCAGCAGTACTTCAGTAAGTTTTCCTGGTATTGAAAGGATGCAATATCTTATATCAGTTTTTAAGTTACTCAAGGGGCATTTTCTCTTTCAAATTGAGTGAAAATAATTTCTCTTTTTGTCTCAAATATTCTTTTAATTTTTATGCTGTGTGTGGAAAATATGTTTTTTGTAAGTAGTGTTTAGCACATACCTTATCATACTAATACATGTTCAGTTAAACATATATTCAACAATACAGCTTCTTACTCGGTACCTTTGTTGATCACTTTCATCTGTCCATTTTTCGCAAAAGTCAGCATATCCAATACTTTTCATTGCATTGTAATTCCAGCTTGACAGCGCAAGAATAGCAGCCTCAAAGATGTCTCCAATGATGGAAACAGTGAATCTAGTAAGAAATTGCCATACCCAATTATTTTATAGATGATTGATCAACTGCATAGTTTGTTCGAATCACGGTTCAATGTGGCATTTCTTTGACAGAACAATATTTCATAGTTTAGTACAGCACAAGAAACATGAATGATTACTGTAGCTATCATAAAACTGAAAATCTGTTGAAAAAAATGGTGTTAAAACAAAACAAAACCAAAATAATAAGGATGAACAACTTATCCTGTTGTGACAATGGTTTAAAATGATGGTTGCTGTAGAGACATTCAGTTAAAAATGGGTTTAAAGAGTGCTTTGAAAGCTTTCTGATCAAAGTACAATGTACACAATGATCTTCGATGTATATGTTTCAATGGTTTCAAAATACATATTGTTCATTCTCAGATAATGTTATTTATTACCAATCTTTATGGTCAACTAAATGATACAGTATGAAATTCCTGTTATTATAATTGATTTTTTGATAATTGGTTTGAATTGAAATTTATTTAAAAAAGAAAAGTGTTATGTAGTATTAAATTTGCCTATGCAACTTTTAAATTGTTCAAAAGAAGAAATGGCTCGTGATGAGCTATTTCTCTGTTATAATGGTTTCCAGTTAATTAACAAATTGCTTAATTGGCTGCTGACGCGCTTAATTTGCATTTTTCAGGAAGAAAAAACCCTTATACGGTCATAGTTTAAGATAAAAGCTATATATACTACCTTTCCTGTTTCCATTTTCAGTGTGTGCAGTATGTAGATGACACTATGTTACCTGAGTTGGTCCCTCGCCTGTGTGAACTGATACGAGGAGGTATAGGTGTAGCCACCAAGGTAAGGGCCACAAGATTAAAGCTTTTATTTCGTAAACAGCGTTACCACATACTCATACTACAGGCTACACTATCTGGTTTATATGTTGATCAGTCCATCCATTAATCCTCTGCTTAGGGTGGGGCCTGACTGTACAGTCAAGATCTAAGTCTTCCTCCCCCTTACTCTCCCTTACTCTTCTGCTGAGGGTTGATAAAGTCCACACCCAGGTCTTTTCTGTCCCACTTCACTATGTCCTCCCAAGATAGTTTGAGTCTGCCAGTGGTCTTCCCCACTGGTTCATTTAAATGTTGGACTTGAGTGATCCGCCTAAGTTGCCCCAGCCAACACAGTCTGCTCTTCTACAAATGGGATTTTGTGACTTCTCCAAATTCAGAGAGCCACAGCACATTAAATGTCTAAAGCATGAAAATTTAAAATTATTTTTTGTGATATTGAGTTGAAACCATTTAGACAAAGTTAGACATTTCACTTTTTGAGCAATTTTCTCCTTTTATCAAATGGGTTTTATGAATAATTGACTGTAGTGGAGAGAACTTTTTAAACCGTTGAGACAAAATGGAAAAGAGCTTGTGAGGTTATTTCATATGTGTGGATTGATTGTTTTATCATGCCCATTTTGACTAAAGAATGTTAAAGTAAAGTAAGAAGCTATGCATCCAAACAGAGCTGGATTTATTCAATATCAATCGTAAACCTTAAAATGTTTTTATGTTATTTTTTTATTTTCAGGCTGGTTGCTCAAACTTTGTGATAAATTTAGTACAACAGTGCCCAAACGATCTTAGACCACATGCAGGTGTGTGATCTTTTTGTGTGATCTTTTTAGCTGTACTATTTGGTAAAATAAGAAATCTATTAAAGTCACAATGAAATTGGCATTGGTGTATTCGAAAGAATGTCTTTTAAGCAGATTTTGAGCCATATCTACAGTTTGAACTAAATGCATGTACTCAGATTCCTGCTAAACTACATTATTCTCGTTGTTTTAAAACCTTTTCTGTGCCAACATTTTGTTTGATTTGAAATCAGATGGAGATATGATGGCTTCATTGCAGGACTGTAGAACCACCTTCACAAAACTGAAAATACTGACTATAATCTTGCACTGAACAATCAAATATCTTTATCACCAGTTGTTGTAGATGTTGCCTGTTATTACCTGATAGCCTGATAATAAAGAAATCAACGGTAGTGCAGTGGTTAGCATCAGAAGCTTAGAATCGGACATCCCTGTTAAAACCGTCAAGATAAAGGCTAATTATTTCATTGTTGAAATGGTATTTGGCAAGAAAATATTTCTTAGTGTTGTAGCTGTAGATTGTCAAGGAAGTACGGATAAGTTAACTATCGTCACAACATAACTAAAAAGATTGATTACTAAACAAACCCCAGCTGTATAAATCAAAGCGCTGAAAGCGCTGAAGAACTAAGGTGCGTTTAAAGCAAGATGATGGAGGATACATTTGAAAATTTCTTTGGGCAACATTATTCTTGTGAACAGAGAATGAACGATAGTCTATTTTTCGAACATCTGGACATTTTACGATTTCCCATGAGGCAACCGTAAAAAGCGATACAAACGTCATTTGTTTACATAATCAGAACAGTCTATCACTTGATGTCGCATTGAATACACTTTAATACAGGATGCACTTGGGTATGTTGTGCGATTGATTGAACTTATAAACTATTTTAGTATAAATGAATTTTCCTTTCAAACATTTCAAAATGATTCTATGTCTGTGCGAAGATAATGATTGTTAAAACTGCATAAAAGAAATGAAGTTGAAGGATGAAAATTAACTGGACGTTTCTTACATGTTTGCAATGTTCACGAAATTGTATCTCATAAAGAGTAAAACAAAGATAGAAAGTGAGATTGGTTTCATATTTAAGTTTAGAAAATCTATTGGTGGATCACAGTGTGTCTCTTTTTGGTCATTCAAAGCACAAACTGCATTAAAAGCAAACTTCACTTCTACCACTTGTTTTTTGTACACTGTATACATTTTCTCTTTTTCCTGCGTTAGAAAAAGAACGTTACGACGACATTCGAAGCAACTTCGCCAGAAAGAAAATTTGCTCTTAAAGAGACTTTCTCAAAGAATAGGATTTTAACTTTTTAAAATAAATTGACTTTTGCCGTAAAAATAATGGCAGCTTGGATCATCCGAGTTAAGTAAATGGTGGTATTTATATATACTTTCGTCACATGGGTATTCGGAAACATTTAACGCGTATTTCCATGGAAGCATCGTTTCTGTCAAGCGAATTTGGGTCGAATAAGGAGGAAAACAAACAACGAAAAACCTTATTTTTTATGATTGCTCAATTCGATAAGGATTTGATATGAATAAATAAATGAAAATATTCGCAGTTTCTACATTAGTGTAACATGTTTCCACCCCTAACGTCGTATTATCTATTTAATAACATTTATCTATCCTTAATTTTGAATTTTCCCATTGAAATAAACATTACAGCAAACGGAGTTGGGAAATAAGAATTCTAATCCAGGAAAGATTCTTATAATATGAAACTTGACTTTAAAATGGCATTAAATTGTGTTCTGTTTAACATTTAATTTTATTGTTCTGACTTTTCTAATTTTTCGCCTTCAGAAGATTTACGTCACGGGTGGGTGCCTTTAAAAGTGCGTGAGAAAGAATTCCCCCGTTCATTTATTAACTCGCATTTCCAAAGAAAAACATACATATGCGAATGCTCAATTCATATTAATTAATGAAAGCACGGGGTTTTAGCAGCTTATATGTAAAGAAATTAAAAGCGATCTTTGGTTTAGTGACAAGGATAATGAATATCAATTTTTGTTCCTCTCAGAGCACACATCTCGGTTATTTTTTTAAAATGAAATTGATACCAAATGTGAATATAACTGCTTATGTCCATGGTTCTTCCGAAAACTGGGAGAAAACGTTTTTCCTTATTATTGTCGTTGTCTATATTTGCTTTCATTTAGACCAGTCATATTTAGTTGAGTGTTAGGCTGCAGAGGTAGTGACCCCTAGTGCGGGGTATACCTACGGGCCCGGAGCCGAGGCTAGAAAGGGTATTTGTATTGTGATTGTTTCCTTTGCGTCTTTTAAAAAAGCAATACTAACGACTCTTATTCCTAACTCTTACATGCATGGATTTAATAATTATACAAAAGGACATTGAGAGAGAGTATTTTTCAGCCCCGCATAATAGTGCTTTGATTTCCGGGGAAGTCTGAATGATCCAGACGTAGATATTTCATTCTACAGTTAAAGCCTGGGTCATCCGAGTTAGGGAGGGGGTGTAGTCCATCTCAATCAACCGCAATATTAACTTCAAACGATTCATTTGGGGCACCAGATGAACGGCAAGTATATAATACACAGCATCTATCGATGTACCGCCACCGGACGGACAGTTAGCCTTCCCTTTCTCCTTTAATACGCACTGGCTTTGCTCATCTTTGCTATATTTCGACCTGGGTAATTGTTTCTTGTCTGATTTTGCTTCAATTGTAACAAGTCACATTAACCCATTTGAGGTAAAGGTTTATTACTGTTAATCTCCCAATGCAGATTCTCATAGGCTTTAACTGTAGTCTTCCTCCATCTTTAAGAGTCTGGCTTAGCTACATAACAGAAAAAAAGGTTGATGCAATGTAAAACCCCATCTAAATAAATAAATCAAACAATTATAACCCTTGATTTCATCTCTTTTAATTTTCTGTAGAGACAACATGAAATATTATACACAAGGATGAGTAGAAACATGAATTGAATGAGATGTAAAGGTAGTACAGTGACCTAGTATGATAACTTATATTTATTAATGTTAATCACATTGCCCCCCTCCGTGAGGTTTCACATTCCAGTGATGGCATTTGGACTTTTTATGAGATATACATTCTCCCAATGCAGATTATATGGCAAGGGGTATTTCATATTGTGACGAAAAAGCTGATTTACTCTTTGACCATACAATCTCTTCCTTTGCACCGTGTTATGCAAAGTGTCACTTCTTCGGCAATTTCCAACATATAGTACATCTGACCTGTTTGTTGCAGGCGACTCTGGAACACATTGTTGGAAAAGGAGAAATCTCTCTCAACAGGCAATTTCTCCTTTTTCCGCAATATTTTCTGTCCTAGCAGAATATTGTTTTTACATTTCACATATTTTGAAATGCCATCTGCAAACTCTTTCAATTAGGGAAATTTGGCGGTTAAGAGCAATTTCTTCTTTTCCCACAATGTGTTCTGCCCTATCAGATGATGATTTTTCAATATCATCACATTTCAAACTGTTGTTTGCAAACTCATTCAATTTGGGACATTCTAAAATTTGGTGGTTAAGAGCAATTTCTCCTTTCCCGCAATGTTTTTTGCCCTATCAGAAGATTATTTTACCATTTATCTCATTTTATAATGTCGTCTGCAAACTACTTCAAATTGAGACAGTTTAAAATTTGGCGTTTGGTAAAGGGTTAAACTAAAAAACGTGCAAATGGATGGGATCGTTTAAAAAAACGGCGTATAACATCCAAAGTTTGAAAATCACTTCACCGAAAAACGTACATATGTAAAGGGAGCTATAATGAAAATTGTAGAAAATCGATAATTTTAATCAACTGATTGTTATGTTCATTCGATCTACCTATCTACGATATAAAGTGGCTGAGTCCATTATTGAGCGGAATAGAGAGGATAGGTGGTACTTTTCAGGGTTTGTAGGTACCTATTTTTAGACCAATCCATTATGATGTGTTTATGTTTACTTGACGTTATATCCGTGATAAACTGTACGTACGTCTTGGAGATTGTAAAGTGAGTGAATCCGGACTTCATTCTTGGTTCAAAGAAGGTATTAGTCCGCACAGTGAAGGCGGATGGATAACGAGTAATTCGTGTCGGACCACAGTTTGTAAAGTACCGTCCCTCAGAAAGTGGTATGTAACTTCAATGGACTAAGGTGCTAACGCACCCTAGTCCAAAAATAGTCTGGTAATTATTGTTTCATTTGATAATATGCTATTTCCACTCTTATCTTATTCATTAAAAGTATTGTAACAAACATTGCATAGGAAAATAGACAAATCCCACTCTTATCTATTCTATTCATTTTACACAGGGAAATTAATGGCTGCTTTCTTACATGGGTTAGCTGACAGGAATGCTGCTATCAGAAAATGCAATGCCTTAGCACTTGGTCATCTAGTCAAGGTAAGGATTCCTGTTATTTTGTAAATTTATTCTATTAAAAGAGGTTTTGTGAATGCAACTTTAGACAAGAAGTCTATAAAAACCAGTATTTCCTTAGTAATACTTGATTCAACCTTTCTCCTTTGTTTACAACAATTTCTTGAGTCCCTCCCTAGGGCATCCATGAGCTGGGTACCGTTTTAGTAAACAACTAACGGAAAATATTTGTGTAAATCAAAACTGATAACCATGGATAGTATCATAAATCAATGTACAATATTGCAATGTGACACATCATTGAAAACGTCTCAGAGAGATGATTCCAATGATGTGTTACTTCACAATATTGCTTAGCCAAATATTAAATTAAGAGGGAATGTTGTTTTGACCTTACGCAATTCTTAAGCATGAAATGTTTGGTAAAACGTTACCCAGAGTGCAGGGTACCGTTTAACTAAACAGTTTACGCTCAAGATTTGCGTAAGTCTAAAACAACAATTCCTCTTATTTCAATATTGGATGAAGCAATATTGCAAAGTGACACATCATTGGAATCGTCTCTCGGAGACGCTTCCAATGACGTGTCACATTGCAATAATGTACTTTTATTGAAGATTCTATCCGTGTTTATTAGTTTTGACTTACGCAAATATTTTCCGTAAGTTGTTTAGTAAAACGGTACCCAGAGTGCAGAACTTGAAGTCACATTGGCCCTCCCTTCATGGGTTAAAACCTCAGTGACAGCATTTCGATCTTTGTGAGAGTTGGTCTCCAGACAGATTTACTGAGTGCTGATGGTTCTACCTGGCTTAATGAGCCGTTATGGGTAGTTCAGTTTGGGGGTCGTCCTCCATCAATGTGAGTCAGTCATGGCAATATAACTCTAATAACATTGATGCAATGTTAAACCCATATGAATAACCTGACATGCAGGTAATTAGATGTACAAATAAGTGTAAGGAAATCTGCCTATTGTTACAACATATTCCTGGGCTAACTGGGTTGGATAAGATTGTCTCAGTAAATGGTAAAATACCCTTTCACTACACCTTGCTTTCAGCCCATAAGCCTTCATGGTCAAGAAATTGTTTACTAAAATTTACTACATAACCATTATACAGACAAGTGCAGGAAAAAAATTGGCATTTGTGAACAAGTAAATCAAAATCAGAATTCGCCATTCCTTTAGCCTATACTCAAAGCATCAGTAGACAATTGATTTTTAACTAGAAAAAAAAGGTGAAGAAAACCAAATGTTCTACTTGATAATAGATAGAAACCAATTTTTCAAAGGAAGAAGTTACTTTCAAAATGTGCTTTCACCTTATGTCAAAAGTTTTTTTTGTATTCTTATTATGCAAAGGCTTCAAAATCAGTACAGTCAAACTTGTGTTAAGAGGCCAGCCTATGGGACCAAGTAAATTGGCTGTTTAAGACAGGTCAGCTGCTTAACACAAATTGAATTACACTATAAATCTAACAATTGGACTTTCTGTAGTGGCTGTTTAAGGCAGGTTGGCTGCTTAAAAGGGTGGCTGCTTAATGCAAGTTAGACTGTATATAGATTTGAAAATTTGAGTCTAGTTTGATGTTATAATGTTGTTGCATAAGAACAAAAGAATTGTTGAAGGCTCATATGAAAAATAACTGTTTGTTACAATACTGGAGATCCTTTAACTTCAGATTGCAAATGACAGCAGTGTGGAGAAGTTGATAACCAGAATGAGGTCTTGGTATTTAGAAAAAGAAGGTAGGTCAGATTTGTATGATTGAGATTGCTGGCAAATGATGGAAAGCCTTTTTAAAATTTCCTTTACTTGTAAATTGTCTTAGTCTGAAATGTTATGCTGTAATGCACTTTGGGGAGAAAGCTCTACAGTCGGTACTTGTCATCAATCCTGCTTTTAGTTTTTTTGGTGATAACTATTTGAATCTGACCAAAAGTTTACCAAAAAATATAATTTGATATAGCATTAGTCTCCTTTCATGAACGTTTAATGATGATTTATTTTAATTTACAGAGGAGGTTGCCCACCAGGGATGTGAGCTGACTCTACATGCTATCAGTCAACAGAGCTCAGATGTGTTGAGAAACCATGCCTGTGTGGCTATGCCTCTAGCATTCTTAGCCATGCATGAAAAGAAATCCGGTACAAACCTTCTCTTGTATTTGATTTTATCATAATATATTATTATATCATCATCTTCATTAACATCATTATCATCATATGTTAAACATAAGGACATCTTAATAAGTTTCATTACTTTAACAAGGCCCTTATCTGCATGGGTTTAAATCCGCTTGGCGATAGTTGGCTTTACATGAATGTTTGTCTCTCGGTTCGACCAGTACTTATGGGTAATAAAGATTTGGGTCTTTCTCCATCATTATGAGCGGGTCATCTTAATATAACCGAAATACTACTAATGTGATGTAAAATGTAATGAATAGGTAAAATTTGATATTTAAAACTTTGATTGTTTAAAAGTTTGGCTGCAGACAATGTTAAGAAGATAAGATTATGAACAGATATCATCATCGGTTTGTCCATGATTTCACATGGAACTTTGTAATAGTTAAGGCCTTTAATATCATGAATACAATAAATAGTTAGTTTTCATAACATTTTATGAAAGAAATTATTTGTTAACAATGCGCCAAAAGCAGGAATTGCTTATTAAATTGTCATCATTTTTAGCAGAGTTTGTCCTTTTGTGTTAAAATGTTGCAATGATTTCTAGAATATATCATAGAACAATTGGTTCCTCATACTTTAAAGTCATAAAATCTGATAATTGAAAGGGTTCACAGAGAACTGGCTTTCCTGGTGCTGGCATTCACATTTTTAACTTTATTGAAATGATGTTGATGTGATTTAAAAACCCACGATTACATAAATAGTTAAGAGAATTGGTTTATATTGACACTGAATGCATGTATGTATGTATGTACCTTACAGATGAAGAGAAATCCTCCACAAAAGACAGTGACAGTATGACACTCTGGGAGGAAGTGTGGCTAGAGGTCACTCCAGGTATGTTTAATTATGAACCTGTTTTATTTTGTAATGAAAACATAAAAGGAAAGCTTAATTCTTATAATGTCCCTTAGTGGAAAAGACGAAACATTTCTACTTACATTAAACTAGTTGTTTCGTTAATGAAAGAAAGAGGTGGAGAGAGGCAGGGAACCGTATTGTGTTAGACATACCAACCATGAGATATTGTATTGTTTGATTTCACTTAGATTCTTTTTACATATTATGTAATTTATCGAAAGAATGTACACATAGATTTAAATCTTCCCTTGGGTCAAGGTTTGTGTATGTAGAAGGCCACACGTTATGTATGAAAGACCATGACAAACAATGGGGATCTCCTAGCGAAATTATTGATTTTCACACCTTCGAAGTGCACAGGTAGTTTCTATTTGGGATATAGACCGGGTTATATGAAAACCGAATGTTTGCAGAAAAGGGGGGGTTTAAGACTATTTTTTAAGCCAAACGAGTTAAAAATTTTATGAGCCATATGGAACCCACGTCATACATGTACTGAATATGGTGATTTAATGGAATGCATTATAAAGGGGTTGCAGTGTAGTATATTTGTGGTTATTTATCAATTATATTGTACAGGTACAGAGGCAGGTATTCGACTCTACCTAGTTGAGATTGTTGACCTTCTAGAACAGACGCTTCAATCTCAATCCTGGGCGACGAAGGCTCAGGCGGCTGCAGCCATGTCTACTGTGGCAAGTAAAATGGGCTCAAACCTAGGTCATCCCCACCTTGGACGGCTTCTATCTGCTCTGTTGAAGGGTCTACAAGGCCGAACCTGGAATGGAAAGGTTTGTAGTTTTCACTATAGTACTTTAGATCATGTTTGAAACGACCACTCTCAACCCTTCACCAAATGATAAATTCTGACTGTCCCAAATTGAAAGAGCTTGCAGACAACTTTTCAAAATGTGATAGAATTGGACAATAATCTTCTGATGGGGCAGAAAATATTGTGGGGAAAGGAAAAATTGCTCGTCACAAGCAATTTCTCCTTTTCCCACAGTGTTTTCCAGAATCGTCTGCAACAAAGTGGTTAAATGTCGTAATTGTTTGGTAATGGGTTTAACAGATCATGAATACTTATTTAGTCTGTGGCTATCTTAAACAGTATGGAAGTCATTCAGAGAGCTCCTACTGAAGCCTTGTGAGTGACTGGCGTACATACTAAGCCATATGTTGCCTTCTACACAATGATTCTTTCTTCTTCTTTAACTATGATCCTTAAAAACAAGATGGGCTATAATTGAAAAAGGTGTTTTCAGTGCTGTCTCAATAAAAACGTAGTTCTTCTGTGATAGTAAATGATGAAGAGAAGCCGGAACCCCATGTTAAGAACTGATTGATAACCCAAGAAACTTGCAGATTATTGAAATACTGCTCACATTACACTGAACCCAATATCATAAGTAATAAAACTAGTTTTGGGTATATCCATGATAAGAAATAAGTAAACAGGTTGGTAACAGAATTCTTCTTGTGTTGATTGACTAGACTCCTAAATATCTGGGTGTCTTGTATTGTGAACATTTAACAGATTTGGCAAGGTATCTGGCTATCCCTTTTTTTAATGAATCATCTGTTTAATACTCCTGTAGCAGAAAGATTATGAAGCCGTTTTGACAAATACAGAAATGCTTGCATTATGCATTTTTTGTTTTTTCTGAAGTTGTTTCTAATATTTATCACTGGGATTTTTTTGTATTCATTATAAAATCATCTGCAGTGACTTTCTATCAAGTGTTCATAAGTTAATGGTAAAGGATGCAAGATTGAAAAATATTTTATTTTTTCTAGGAATCTTTGATAAATGCCATCCAAATAGTTTGTACATCATGCGGGTAAGTAAATTTGGTTACAATTAGCATGTCACTATTACAAATGATTTTCAGGCCATTTGATAAATAATCCTTCTATTGACATAATTGTTTTATGTAGTCAAAGAGTAGTTCGATAACAGAGATTTTACTTTAACTAGAATGTTCATTTTAGGTCAGGTCCTAAGTAACCTAGTGGTTAAGGACTCAGGGTCATGGGTTTGAGCCCCATTGGTACCTCTGGTTTAATGGGAGTGTCCTTTGTCAAGACACTTCAGAGCCCTAGCCTAGTACTGGTGAATCCAGCAATGCTGTAACATTAAAAATTGTTTACATGGTGTTACTGTTAACCCCACAAGAACAAAGTAATTTCAGATCACAATTGAATAGTCTAGCTAGGATCCAGGGAGTGTGGATGTGAATTGTTGCCACTAAACAACTATTGAAACAAAGTTAAATTCCAAAGCCATACAGCAATCAAGAAGTGTGGAGGATGAAAAAGAATGAATATGGATTTTTTAAATTGACCCCAGTGAAGGCAATAGTTAAAGTAGAACCAAATGTATGAACATTGACATGTCAGATTAAGGACAATGCATGTTTCTACAAATGCTGTCATGACTTACATTTACTGATAGCATAAGGGCCATTTTTCCTTTAATTGGAAAGAGTTCTTAATTTTAAAAGAATTTGCTAATGTTAATGGAATCTAAAGTGGTACAGTTTTAGAGTTCAGGGAAAACTTTCAAAATGGGAAGGTATATTTTATAGCTCCCTCTCATATTACATGAAATGGCTTTTAGTTTATGAAGTGTTTTTACATTGCATTTTCCAATCATCTTTTCAGAGAAAATCTAAAGAAGGACACAGACACAGATAATATTTCAATGGTATTTTTTTTTATTATTATTATTTATACTATCAATTGATTTCACACTGATTGCTTGTGATTTCTTGAACCTGTGATACAAAACTCTATGACTGGTCCAAATTGAAAGCGGCAGCAGACGACAAATAGTAAGATGGAAATATTTCTTTTATACATGATTTTGGGATTCTGATTTTTTTTAAACCAATGTGACAAAGCAATAAAATGTTCCTAATGCATATAAGGAGAAATTTATCCTTTTGTGTAATTTATGTTTTATGATTTAAGTTGAATTATTTACTTAGATTAGCCTCTGTAAGGTCCTTTCAATTTAATGGCATATTCTTGGTAAAGCAAAACATTTCATGACAAGAACTTTGGATAAATATTCTTATGTGACATGTTTATCTTAATAAAACTTTTACTCTGATGTTAACCGATACCTTCAGAAAAGATTTTCTTAAACCATTTGTCCTCCTCAAGCAATTTTTGATTGGTCCAAAGTGAAAGAAAGAGAATGCAAAAAAAAGAAATAACTATAAAAGTATGCATAACAACCTTTCATTTTTATATTGGGTATAAAATCCATTGCAACAAAAAAGACAAATTGCTTGTGAAAAACAGTTTCTTTTGTAACAGTGGTTTCTTAAATCACTTACCAAAGCTATTTTCAAAGCCAATTTCACTTGTGCACTAGTCACGGTTAAGACTTCTAGTCAACTTGTAATGTGAATACCCTATGTTAATTACACTAAGCGTTTCATTTCCTATTCTATATATGTTTATCAAACACTGTTACAGATTGTGGAGGCCTTATTAAGGGAGAGTAAGAAAGACAAAGTGGAGTACAAACTGGAAGCATTGAAGTGTTTTGGCAATGTCTTGGAGACCTTTTCCCTTGACAGATTTGCTGATATCTATGCCATTGTTTCACCCGTTTTGGATAAGGTAGGAATAATTCTTAACACATTCCCTTTTACTGGCTAATTGTGACAGCAACAGCAGACAACAATTTGAGGGCTATATGGAAAACGGTCATAACTCAATGTGTTAATAATGAGTTAGGGGCCTCCGTTGCTTTGTGGATAGAGGAGTACAGAATTTGGAATTACATGGCTCATCTCTTCGTGGGTTCAAATCTCGTTAATAGCTTTTGAATTTTCATGACTTTGGGAATGCTGAAAATTGTCCATGTTCTTAAAATATCATGAAAATACATGAATTTCCCTTTTCAAGACTTACTGAGATGGTAATATGTTCATATGATGCTTTTAAAAAAGTTAAGGGTTTGTCTACAGTTAGCAATAAAATGAGGTTAACTGAGAATTGCCGGGATGAAATACATAAAATGTCTGGGACCACTTAAATCAGAGAAATTCTCCATTTAAAACATTCATATTGTTATCAATGAATGACAGAAAGTTTATGGTTATCACATGACTTTTCCAACCAGGTGGCCATCATTTCGTTTTTCTGAACGCTCATCGCTATTTTAGACATAATTCAAATGTAAACAGTGAAGTCAAATTGTGTGCCACTTAATCAATAATGAATAATGCAGTTGTTATATTGCCATGATTATGTAGTGTTTTGCTGCGTTTTAACAGATTGTTTCATAGTTTATTAATCATTTTACCCAGTTTTGTTGTTTTTTGGGCGACATTCTTGCTTTAGATAAACTTTTCTTCGTGATAACACAAAGGAATTACATAAAACAGCCATCAAACAATAAGGGAAGAATGTAGAAAAGAAAAAGATGTATTTATAAATGCAACAATTCCAGGGTGATGAGAAGATGGAGGTAGATGGAGAAGAGAAAGATGAAATCAGCTCAGTCGTGCAGGAAAAGCAGCTGCTGTGTTACTTTACTGTGTTAGGTCAAGCATGGCCGGAGGTTATCACCACGCAAGGTGCTGTAGTATATCTTTGTTCTACTTGTTAACACTTACACCTTTATATAAACTAACACCATTAGGCCATATACGCTTTTATTGAACTGCAGTAGCCGATCAAGGGATTCGGATTTTCATGAGAGGTAGTTTGGGGTTTACTTACAGAATGCTGATTGTTCTACCTGACCTATGGGCAATTAAGTTTGGGGGTCTTCCTCCATCATGATGAGCCAGGCATCACACCGTAACTGAAATACTATTCATGTGTTGCATATAAATAACAAATATATAACAATGATATCATTGACTTACCTCCATTTCACCCTTGGTGATTGAATATGGTAACATTACCATTGGAAAAGCCAGATTATGTCCAGGAATGCATTGATATAACTGAAAGGTTGTTGAATGTGGCGTTAAATCACACACAAAAATGATGGATTGACATCAGAAAAATGTGTGGTCAAATAGATGCAACACCCTTCTCTATTGCATAGTGCCAGGTAGACCACACTTGAAGCATAAATAACTAAAGGCTGTTGTGATATAACTGAAATGATTGAAAACGGTATTGAAATGCAGTAGGAAAGAAAACACTTTTAGTTGAACATTCCCTCTTCTACAGATGACTATTATGAGAAGGCTGGTTGTGTGCTGTGTGAATCCCTGCAGAGAAGCACATGGAGGGTCCAGGAATCCATCCTGAAGACGTCGCACAAGTTTATCACAAGGTAACCTTCATTCATCAACGATAATCGCATCTGGGCCAGTCATTGTTTTTACGAAGTTGATTTGCCTTCTGGTTCTTTGTTAGATGTATGATATCCTTAACCCTTAACCAAACAATAAAAACCAGTTGATTACAGATGACTCTCGAAAACAGTGTGGGAAAAGGAGAAATTGCTCTTAAAGAGCAATTTCTCCTTTTCCCACAATGTTTTCTGCCCTATCAGAAGATCATTTATATCATCATATTTTGAAATGACATCTGCAAACTCTTTCAATTTGGGACAATAGAAAATTTGGTGTTTGGTAAAGGGTTCATGGTGACTTTAATGTTGTGGTTTTTCAAATTTGTTTCTGAAAAAAGAAACGGTTCTATAATATGCCTTTGTTAAATGTTGAGAATTACACCCTTACTAACCAGCTAGAGCATTCAACAACCATTTAAAAACTATGAGGTTGCTCTATTGATGTTGAATTTTCTCACATTTTTAACTTTTCCTTTCAGATTGAAGCGATTAAAGAATGGGACCTTGTTTACAGAAAGAGAGACGAGTCTTGTTTCCTTGTTAGAAAAATACATAACATCACTTTCACCATGTTTAAGTAAGTATAGTTCTGTCCTTTCCTGTAAACTTTAGACTTTTTGGTATCCATCTAAAACTATGTCAAACTTTATCAATAACACATGTCTTAGGACTTGATTAGGATTAAATTACTTACAAAAATTGTCTAATAAGATCTGACATGAAGAAATATAATTGGAAAAAAAAGCTAGATTTCTGGAACAAAGAAGAAAAAGTTGAATATCACCAAAGCTTTTACTCAAGTAGTTTTTGATGTGAAAAAGGGAGAACCTGAATATCCCATTTTTTGATGATCTCAAAACTCTTGATTGAAACATTCCAAATATTCTATGTCTGTATTCTCTTTTTTCTCTGTCATGCAGCAGAAAACAGTAAAAAAAGTGTTTTTCCTTGAAAGTTTGGATTGAATTCGCCAATCGCAAAGTTTTAAATATGTAATTAGGTTAGCTGAAATCATTAACAGTTAAGACTGTTCATGTTATTTTTTGTTTATAGCTGACAATTTAAAAAGCCTTTTGTAAAAGGGAAGTTCTTCATTTTGTGCAGCCTGCACATTTATCTCACTCATTATGTACCAATGTTAACTAATTGTACAGATAATTTATATATTGTTTCAAAATTGTCTGCTTCAGATATTATAGTTCTAAGAGGTATTGGATTTAAATTATTTTCTCTCTTTCAGGTAATCTAAAATATACAGTTATAAGAAGTGAATCTTTAAATGTAGTTGGAGATATTTTGAATGCTTTAAAAGGTAAGGAAAAAAATGCTTGTTTTCTACAATTTTTCAAAAAATCCATTAGACTTTGTATTTAGGAAGTTGATATATGTGAGTCAATAGGGCAAGACAGCTACTAGACCCATTTATAGTTTAAAAAGACATTTGTCTAATTTCAAATGTTTTACATATGTAAGGAAACCTTTTATGACTTACAATGCTAAAAAACTTTTAGTTTATCACCATGCTTAAATATTTTACAGCAGATGGAAGGCTTTTAGATTAAAACTCATGTTAATTTACTGTATAGACTTTAAAGAAGTAAAAACGATCTAATTTTGCTTCCAACAACTATGCTTCAGTGTGTGTATTATAACAGTACAGCTGATGTGGAGTTCTTTAAAAGAAATTGATTTATATCTTCCAAATTTCCTCACAAATGGAAACAAGCACTTTAAATACAGGACAGAAGTCATTCAGAAAACCGCCTTATGAAGCTTTCTGTATGACTTAGCTCTTAGTTGTTTGATACACCTTGATTATGTCTCCCTTTACTTTGGTTGATTCAAACAAGGTTTACTTCAAGTCAATATTTTCAGAAGTTCTCAGTTGCTAGGACATAACGAAGATACTATTTTAGCAAGATAATTAGTTTAAATTGTGACTTATTTAACCCTTATAGTGCTGGAACCAACTTTATGCTTGTGCAAACTGGATAAATCCAGGCCAGCTGCCAAGTAAATTGGCAACTGGCCTGTGATCTAACCTGTTTGCTACTCTGGGTATCTTTCCTCAACAAAATTAAGCAAATAATTAAGGTTCTAGAAAAGACGACACAGACATCTATTTTTAGAAAATTACCCAGCATTCTAAGGGTTAGCAATACTTTTTACATTACACAGGTCTTGAGAAGCTGCCCACCCTTTCTGATGCGATTGTGAAGAAGCTGAAGTCAGATTTGAAGGCCATGGCCCGAGATAGCAGTCCAGATATCCAGGACAAGTCCACAAACTTACGACAGCTGGTGGTGGATTTAATCCCCAGTGAACCAGTCAAAACCACACACACCAAAAAACTTTGAATCAGTATTTCACTTACAGGGTAAAAGGGAAAAAATCATGGAATTATAATTGAACTCTTAACCAAAGGCTAAATTTTGGACTGTCCCAAATTGAAAGGTTTTGCAGACAACATTTCTTAATGTGATGAAATTGAAAAAATAATCTTCTAATAGGGCAGAAAACATTGTGAGAAAAGGAGAAATTGCTCTTGTTAAGAGCAATTTCTCCTTTTCCCACGATGTTTTTCAAAGTTGTCTGCAACAAACTGGTCTTATGTCGTTATTGTTTTGTAATGGGTTAAACTTATTTGTTGTACATCAATTGAGAAACAAGATCTTACAAATTAGAATAATCAATCTCAATTTTACTTCCTGGTTACGCAACAAGAACTCGTGCTGAATGTGGATTAATCAAAGGTTGCTTAGTGAGTCCCCTCTCAATGAGCAATTCTTTTCCCACAATGTTTTCTGTCCTACCAGGAGATTATTTTTCAATTTCATCACATTTTCAAATATCGTCTGCAAACTCTCAATTTGGGACAGTCGAAAATTTTGCGTTTGGTAAAGGATTAACATTTGATTATCTGATTCAGTGGCCGAAAGTTTATAGCGTCATCCATTCATGACATGTGGGTACCGGTGTATTGAATAGATGATAAATGACCAATTAACTGAGGATTAAAGATATTGTAAAAAATTGGAATTTTATAGTTGGCTGAAGTCATCTGCAGCAGATGTGAAATAAAACCTTGGTAATAAATTAGCAGGAGGAAGGATGAAATGATTCCAGTTTATTTGCATACTGGCTTTTATTGCATTTCTCACAGATAACCTTTATTCACATGTGTATTATTTGTATTTATTGACTCTCTCTTGTTAAGTGAATAAAATCATACCAAAAACAATTTGTTTTTTAACTATGAGATACCTCCAGCATTTCTCACATAGTTTCTGAGATATTTTTGATATGCAGCACTGCTTTTCATTAAATATATACTTATAAGAATATTGTACTGAAAGGTCCTTTATTGAGCTAAGTCTTTTGACCCCTTACGCCATATACTTTACCTAGGTCTTGCGTTGCTCAGTGGCTAAGGTGGCACTCTTAGAACTCGGCAGTCTCTTATTCAAGCCTCTCACACATATACCTCTGGTTTCATGGGAGTGTCCTTTGGCAAGTCACTTCAGAGCCCTAGCCTAGTACCAGGAATACTGTAACATAACTGAAAACTGTTGACACTGATTTAAACACCATGCATAGAGAACCATATACTTTACCACACCTGTTCCAGAAGACTGGAGAAACCACAGAGTCAAAATAAGAAATTGCTTGTATCAAGCAATACATTCGTCACAATGGTTTCTAATACTTTTTACCTTAAAAGCATGGAGAGAAGTATTTCTAACTTTATTATTATCCCCTCACAATGCTTTCAATTGAGAATTGATTATACAATTTGGTAGGAATGACATCATGTAGAAATATGATGCATGTATCGGCCACTCCAGACAAAACCAACATTAAAATTGTTTTATGCCGTAAGCATGTGAATCGTCGTGAAGTCGCAAGATAAAGAGGATAAAGAGCAAGGCCAAATTGATAAGCCCAAACAACAGATGAAAGCAGAATATTTTGTCTATCCACAAGAGATAAATTCACTAGCATTGGCAGCCCATGATGTCTCTGAGTGATCAAAATGTTACATCTGGTCATGAAAATGCTGTTGTTTTATGACCAAAAGATTTCATTTATGGAAACCATTGTATGTTCTCAATATCACATCTAGTCGCAATACACGTTGCTCTATTAGAAGATAATTGCTCATTGCCGTTAAAAGCCGTTGCTGTATATCCAAAAGATTATATATGGTTTGGAAGAGCCGTATTGCTGTTTAATGTTTCCATTTGGTCGTGAAAAAAAAACTGGAATATAACCAAAACTTGCATTTGGTCGTAAAAGCCCTCCAATGTAACCCGAAATCTGACATGTGGTTATGACTAGGCTTTGCAATATAACTAAAAATAAGGTATCTAATTGCAAATAAGCCATTGCAATGGAATTTTGAAAGTAAAAAATAAGTTTACTGCTCAACAGCTGTATTGTTGTATTATCACTGAAAAAAAGACATTGGAAGCAAAATCAGATCATTTTTATATCTTTAAAATGTGTCTACAGTGGATTAACATGTATTTTAACCCAAAAGCTTGACACCGCTTTTGAAATCTACCACATATATCTATACATTATACCTAAATAATTTACCACTTCCTGAATAAAACAATAATGATTTCAATAGCTACATTTAATCTATATCAAACAATAGAAAACTTATTGTTTCAACGACATTTCATTTTGCCCCCGACTATGGTAATGGTAACTTTCAACCAGGATTACACAATTTACATCCAAACGTTGCCACATCCGATCAGTGAAAAACACTGTCATTCACTGAGCGGTTGTGTTGTCTATATATATACTAGCATGTTCTCTCAAACAATGCATTAGGTTCCTAATTTGCATAAACGTTCGACGAACGTTACATAACTCCCACTTCCGAGAAGACTCGTCCCGATTCTTGGCCCTTGGGAGACACGTGGGGAAGGCAACTCCGATAGAGAGAGAAGTCTTAATCCCACCGCTGCCACCAATGTAACGAACCGAGCAAATGAATCTCTCAAAGACGCAAACACATCCGATCAGTGAAAAACACTGTCATTCACTGAGCGGTTGTGTTGTCTATATATATACTAGCATGTTCTCTCAAACAATGCATTAGGTTCCTAATTTGCATAAACGTTCGACGAACGTTACATAACTCCCACTTCCGAGAAGACTCGTCCCGATTCTTGGCCCTTGGGAGACACGTGGGGAAGGCAACTCCGATAGAGAGAGGTCTTAATCCCACCGCTGCCACCAATGTAACGAACCGAGCAAATGAATCTCAAAGACATCCGATCAGTGAAAAACACTGTCATTCACTGAGCGGTTGTGTTGTCTATATATATACCAGCATGTTCTCTCAAACAATGCATTAGGTTCCTAATTTGCATAAACGTTCGACGAACGTTACATAACTCCCACTTCCGAGAAGACTCGTCCCGATTCTTGGCCCTTGGGAGACACGTGGGGAAGGCAACTCCGATAGAGAGAGAAGTCTTAATCCCACCGCTGCCACCAATGTAACGAACCGAGCAAATGAATCTCTCAAAGACGCAAACACATCCGATCAGTGAAAAACACTGTCATTCACTGAGCGGTTGTACGTGTTGTCTATATATATACTAGCATGTTCTCTCAAACAATGCATTAGGTTCCTAATTTGCATAAACGTTCGACGAACGTTACATAACTCCCACTTCCGAGGAGACTCGTCCCGATTCTTGGCCCTTGGGAGACACGTGGGGAAGGCAACTCCGATAGAGGGAGAAGTCTTAATCCCACCACTGCCACCAATGTAACGAACCGAGCAAATGAATCTCTCAAAGACGCAAACACATCCGATCAGTGAAAAACGACGAACGTTACAAGTGATCTTGCTGTGGTGCGTCCCAATCTACAATATGAGGCAAACCTTTGCTAGAAAAGACGGGTAGGTACCTCATCATAAAGTGGTCTAGCTTGGGTAACGCCCCATCTGACATGCGATGGCGAATCCTTGCTAGAACGGACGAGTAGATACCTCATCAATAAAGGGATCATCTGTGGTGCGCCTACACCCACAAATGAGATGACGAATCTGTCCTAGAGTAAGTACCTCATTTTAAAAAGACCCCCCCCCCCTTCCTCCCCCGCGAAATGTGGTGGCGAGACTTTTCTATAATGGACAGGTAGTTATTTCATCATGAAGTGATCTATCTACAACCTCTTCATCCCCGAAATGTAATGACGAAGCTCTCCTAGAATGGACGGGTAAGCACCTCATAAATTTTAAGTGGTGGTTTAGTCGTGGTACACACACCCTCCCCTCCAAGAAATGTGGCATTCTAAATCCGCTCATATGCACTCTAGTATATACCTTGACGCACACTTGATGTTTTCCTCTATATTAACAGGAACTATTGGTAGCTGTTTAGGAAACAATGTCGTTGAAATGTGAAAAAATACAAACCAATACCAATACAAAGTTAAGGACTTCATAAAACACAATGCATTGCACGGGGGAAACAGACTGTGTAGGTCTAGACCACAGGTGCTTGAAACAATCTTCGATAATATCCCAATGTATGCTCTATATACTATATAAGAGATATATTGGGATATTATCGAAGATTGTTTCAAGCACCTGTGGTCAAGACCAAGAAGGCCCTATGCATTGTTGATTATTTTTCGATGCTATGCATATTGTGTATATGTATTCCTTCAACAAACAATACAAAAAAATACAAACAATACATCAATCCAGTTTGCTCTGTGAATCATATTTCATCTTAGAAAATGTAAGGTTCCTTAAATAACTATACTGACACGCCGTGCATAAAAAAGCTATGACTGACAATTGTTTTCTTTGCAATTTTTCGATAGATAATTACCATGTGAGAAATTGTTTGTTACGATTTTGTGCTGCTTTTCTACATATAGAAACAAGGGGCTATACGATGTGTTTGGGGTTTGACTTCTTAATTTGTTTGTTAGAAAAGTCAAAACAGCCGACATGTTTTATCATTATAGAACTTAGAGGATACATAAGTTAACTGTCTGCGTTCCTGTTTCTTTTCACTAGCGTATACAACTTTGGTTTATATAGCAAACCAATTTGAAAACATTATGACAGACAGAAACTTTGCCATTGCCAATGCAAATACCTTTAGAATTAACATGTTTATTAGGTATTTGGCCAATGATAAACATTTTACTTTTTTTGTATCATATCAGAGACATAGATAACATGTTATCTATGTCTCTGATCATATGTTAAAAGACCTATAAAGAATCGGATACGTAACTTAATGAGGAAACTACTTAAATCATAGTTCATAACTGTCATCAAGACGGGTCATAGAATTCTAAATGATGAAATGTGTTAATCATTTCTGTTAAATTAGAGTTTTACAGATAGACATTCTATGTGCGATACTCTATTTCTTTGATTCGTGACGTGTTTCCATTTGAAAGGGAAGTAACTCATTATTTCAATCCATCGAAAACAGACCGCTAGACACAAAACTTGTTACAAAAACGAGGGAAAGATAAACGGTACCTTGCTCTTACTGCATAAGATAGCAGTTTGTATTTCATCTTAAAATGCTTCACATTTTACTTTAATTTATTTAGCATCTTAAAATCCCGATTTATTTATTTCGGGTGATATAAGTATCCCTATATTCGGATGTCAAATTCCGGATATATGATAAACCACTATTTGACATGCCATTACTGACATACAAAACCAAAGAAAGAGATATTGTTATTTTGAATTATTAGTACAGGCTATTGTATTATAAAGAGATTTATATCAAGCCTTCTTCCAAATTCAGTCTGATCAATTTTTAAAGTCATTTACCAGAATGTGTTTCAGACTTATCTATATATCAAACTAATTTGACACGATCAGGATATATTGAGAACATTTTGCAATGGGCAATATCTCCCATCATGTCAAACTTTCAAATGATTCATTTAATGTAGGATGGTGCAACAAAATTTTTGTGGCAACCTTTGAAGACCTGTAATACCATTATTAGAGAAAATATCAAATGACATTACTCACAGTTACAAATTAATCCCTTTTAATCTATCCATACATGTAACATGTCTTTATTCCTCATATTTACTTTGTTAGAACGGTTTCATTGACATTAGGTGCTGATTTTTTTTTTTTCTGCTCCTGTTAAACTTCCTTTGTGCATGCGCACTGTAATGTGCAAAACCTAATTTAGCGTTTTTTAATTGTTTATCGGCAATTTATGCCATTATTTGGTGTTATGTAAGTTTATTATACATATCTTGTCTTATCAATCAACTTTGAATGGCCATTTTGTGCTTTAAATCGAAAAAATCAGAATTTGGAACGGCCGACACAATTTTGATAATTTGAAATTTCAATGTTAGATTGCCTCATCAGAAAATAAAAAGCAATCTTCATGTCAAATTATTTTGACTAGACTTGTACATACAAAAATCATACAATGTTGTATCGTCTTGTTGCTGATATTCTGTTGGCTACCGACTGAACAGAACATGGTAGTAACATTACTTCTAAGTTGACTAACCTACTAGTCAAAATATTTAAATATTGCTCGATGCAAAAATTTCTCAATATTTTCAATTAGTTTGAGCAGATACCGACCAGTCCTGATCTCTTCTAGAGAACTTCATTAGTCCTAAGTATGATTTTGTATATTCTTGTGGCTGATATGAATGGTTGGTCCCAGAACAAACATGGTAGTAACATTACTTCTAATTTGAGTGCATAATTATTGCATGTTGTTTGCATACTAGCGCTCAGAAAACCTGCAAAACTGGGTTAAATGAATTATAAATTATTATAGAATATGTTGAAACATAGGGAAACATCAAAGGATTGCTTGCACCATTTATTATCTATTTTTTTAAAGTGCTTTTTTCATAAATTTGGTGTCCACCAATTCAACTTCATTGTTTACATTCGAGTTACATAGATAGCAAGAAGCACTAGGTTTAACGAGTGGTGATCACCTGGTAAGAAAAATCACAAGACACACATAAAAATACTGTCATTTACCCGATACCAACAACGTGAACATTCTAAATGGAGAATTTCTTGTGTTTCATTGGTTCCTGACGTTTCTCGGCTAGCCTTGTTTTTATCTCTATTTGTAAACAAACCTTATAGTATTCACTCTTTTAAAAGCATCATACAAATGGGTTACAGTCTCGGTCCCCCTGTAAAAGGGAATTTAAAGTATGTTTAAGTTAATTGTCAATTATTCTAGAACTTTCACAATTTTAGTGTAAATGAGTGCAAGTATGGCTTTAAGGGTAACCTTTGTGCTGGAAACCAAAAGAAGTAACCGTTACTGGGTCAATCAACTTAAGGAAACGATGACTGCATATTACTTCTTGTTCAAGATCAACAGTTCAGAAGATCTTGATTGGTTGTTGTCAAGGTGGTTCCTACTTCAAGGTACCAGGGTATTCATTGTCAACTACCATGTTCCCTGATTAAAGAAACATTTTTCTAAACTGTACCCAGCAATACTACATTTTACCTGATTCTGAATATTATTCCTGCACCTAAAACCTAATGTTGTAAAAAAAAAAACTTCCGGAATTTTCTTTGTGTATTTACTGGAAATTCAAAGATAAAATATCTTGAATCTTCTTATTCATAGACAGGAATTTCACTAAGAAAGCTGACAGTCATTTTTTCTACTAACTTACACATTGCTATTGTCAAACTGATCAAATTGAAATTATTTTGTAAGCCAAAGTGACCAAATACTTAATTTGAAAAAGGTGGGGTTTGTATAACAATTTCTGGATAAAAGTCATTTCGAAACAAGATTCTCTTTGAAATAAATCTGTCTACAAATGCTGTTATTTATATTGTCTTCTATGATATGTATGCTTGTTTCACATAAAATTTATATACCTATGCTCAGAAATGGTTTGCTTTGCAGATCAATGATTTTTCAAATAGCTCAGCACAATGTAGTGTTGATGGCAATATTCAAGCACTTGTTCTGTACAGGGGGTAACCCGGGGTCTTTGTCAGACTTCACGAAACTGCGTAGGCAGTAGGCCCCGTGACTGATTGAAATCCCTGAGGTCTGACAGAGACCCTCTTTGGTCTGACAGATTTTTACATAGACAATAGAAGAATGTGCAGTTCAGACCTAATGGGGCTCCCAGAATATCAGGAAGTCTGCTTTGTATTACACTAAAGAGTATGGGGGTACTTTGAACACCTTTCTTGTCAACAACCGATCAAGCCTCAGTAGAGTGTCAAAATATATTTAAAGATAATCTTGTGAAGGAAAACTATAGTTTTCCACTGACCTATTGAATTTTATCCTTTGTCTTTTTAGGTTGTGTGACTATGAAGAGATGAAGTGTGGTATCTCTCGTGTCCTTTCACTTGTTCTGCTTGCGTTCCTTCTACTTGACCTAGCCTACTGTGGAAAGGTACAATACCAATACAAGAAATATACATACAGGAAGAAGAGAGACGTAAGTATCAACTTCTTGAAAAGTTTTATCGAATTTTGAGAGCTGCTTAAATTAAAAGCATCAGAAAATAATAATTTGAGGGGTAAGCACAATACTAAAGTAAGTGCTTCACATTTGTGAAGCACTAAGTCTTGCTATATAGTCTTGCGTTGAACCCTCAAATTGTTTATTATTAAAAGGGATAATTTCATCATGACCCTCAGCGGAAATTAATTGAATTGTTAAGTATGAAGAAACACTTATGTATTATAATGACTCTTAGGATGACAGTTAGAAACTTCAATTTAGGAATAATTGTTGTATTTTATGTTATTTATAAGTTAGCATCCCTACAGTTATCATTAGAGAAAACCTGTGTTTCAATTTTGTTAACATTACATCTCATGTACCAATAAGTTTCTTCTGATTCAGATCAGATCAGTCGTTCACTTCAGAACAATATAACTTTGATTTGATTGACAAAAATAGGGAGTACATCCAAATGAGGAATTTGATAACATTTCAAGGGATCAGTGCAATACTATAGTAAGTGCTTCATATTTATGAAGCACTTACTATCTATAGTCTTGCATTGAAACCTCGATTTGTACTTTTTTCCTTTTTTCATATTTTTTTTATTTATTCATTATTATTATTTTGTTTAAAACACATGACCTACATTGTGTCTTAAAGATATGGCGAGCACCTTCTTAAATCTTTAATTTGACAAACAACAAAGTTAACTATCAATGGATCTTCTTTGATATTTTAGCTCTTTTCATCCCTATTTTTTGCAGCTACCATACAAATGAGAACAGCTTTTGTAATATTTTATTACTATTTCAAATTAGCAGAGACTTAAGATTGTGGTTCGGATTAATTCTATTCTTGTGCGACAAAGTAATTCTTTATTGACAAAATTGAGCGCACTTATATCAGGTGAGCGACCCGAGGACCTCAGGGCCCTCTTGTTTACTCTTTGTTCTTTCTACCTTTCCTTTAATGTGGTTATTTGTGCTGTAAACTGAACACATTAGCAGACAACAAAGGATAACAGTTTGATTCAGTAAAAGGTTATAAAATCTTCTGCTACATAAAAGCTAGATTACAATACAATACGTTATGGAGGAAAATATTAAAAGTAAGTATTCTTATGATACATCATATGGAAGGCAGATGGAAGAATTTGGAAAAAGACAAATGTTGCAAAATAAATCATGACTACCATTCTTTCCTTTTAACCCTTTCGCTGCCAAATATATAGCAAAAAGTTCATCTCAGCGCCTAAATATATCTCAGCGCCAAAATTTAGCGGTTTCTAGGAAAAAGTAGTACGCTGTACAGTCAAACTTGTGTTTAGAGGTCAGCCTATGGAAATGAGAAATTAGCTGTTAAAGACAGGTTGGCTGCTTAACACAAATTGATGTAGACTATAAACTTAACAATGGGACTTTCTGAAGTGGTTTTCTAAGACAGGTTGGCTGCTTATAAGGGTGGTTGCTTAACACAAGTTAGACTGTATTTATTACTGTTATATGTAGTATACCACCATATGTCGACTTAAGTTGCCTATGGCGGTCAACTGCGCTGTCGACTTAAGTTGACTACAGCGGTGAAAGGGTTAAGGAAATACTTTATGCAAAACATTTCTTAGAAACTCAAGCTGCTTATATTTCATCACTTTCGTCTGTTGACAGCTGTTACTTTCAATTTGCAGAATCCAACATGAGGGGATTATGTTGATCAATTTACAACCTGGTCTTGTAAAAGGATATCGAAAATAACATTTCCTTTGTGAAGATTGGTTAAAACAATTTGTATAGAAATAAAATAGAAATCATTGTGACCCAAAAAAGGATGAATTGTTCATTACATGTTTGTTTTTTTTCTATTTGTCACAATTCTTTCTTTGATATTCTGCTTAAGCTGCATAAAAACCAGTCTATGTGATCAAAAAGGTTTAAAGTAGAAATGCTTGTATTTTTTAAGTCCTCAATTAATATGATCATTGATTGGATGAAAACAAGATAGCTAGCTATAAGGAAGTGATGCTCGTAGTTTTCCTTTTGGAAGAATGGTTTCTGCTAAATGATACAAATCACATGCCTCTTATAGCCTCCTGCTATTGCTCTCAACGAACATGAAATAAAACATGAGGGAATAATGTTAACCCTTTCCCAAACAATAACGACATTTGACCACTTTGTTGCAGACGACTTTAGAAAACATTGTGGGAAAAGGAGAAATTGCTCTTAACGAGCAATTTTTCCTTTTCCCATAATGTTTTCTGCCTTACCAGAAGATTATTTTCCAATTTCATCACATTTTGAAAGGTTGTCTGCAAACTCTTTCAATTTGGGACAGTCGAAAAAGTGTTGTTTGGGAATAATGTTAAGGGTTTAGTGCACCATGTGTTGGTGTTGTTATCTAGATGTCCCAGCTGTTGATTAGACTAGGCCAAAATTAATGTTAGGCCACAACAACATTATTTTGATTTTAACACATACCTAATGTCCAGATAAGAGCTGGATTTCCTTTGATAATTTCTTTATGGTCTCTTGACCCTATGTTGTTGATACTTATTTGAATCTCTTTGACAAATGTATTCCAACAAAACTAAGATTTTATTATGAAGATGATCAAGTTTTGCATCCTGTCAAAAGTTAAGTTTTGCATATATTGTCACCAGTTAAGTTTGTCATGCTGTCACCAGTCCTGGATACTGATACCAGTGAAGATTTGAATAGTGTCACCAGTGAAATCTTGAATATTGTCACCAGTAAAGTTGTAAATAATGTCACAAGTCAAGTCTTGGATACTGCTGCCTATATCTTGAATGATGTCACTAGTCCAGTAATGTGTATTGTCAATGGTCAAGCCTTGAATACCGCCTGCATTCAAGAGTCAAGTCTGAGATACTGTCACTAGTCAAGTCTTCAATACTGTCACCAGTCAAATCTTGAATTCAGGCACCAGTCACGTCTTGAATACTGTCACCAGTCAAGTAATGAATACTGTCTTCATTCAAGTCTTAATTACTGTCGCCAGTTAAGTCTTGAATACAGTCACAAGTCAAGTCTGGAATACTGTCATCAGTCAAGACTTGAATAAAGTCGCCAGTCAAGTCTTGAATAAAGTCGCCAGTCAAGTCTTGAATACTGTCACCTGTCAAATTTTAAAAGCTTTCATCAGTCAAAATTTGAATATTGTCACCAGTCAAAGCTTGAATACTGTCACCAGTAAAGTCTTGGATACTGTCACAAGTCAAGTAATGAATACTGTCTTCAGTCAAGTCTAGGATACTGTCATTAGTCAAGTATTGCATACTGTCACCAGTCAAGTCTTGAATACTGTCACCTGTCAAATTTTAAAAGCTTTCATCAGTCAAAGTTTAAATACTGTCACCAGTCAAAGCTTAAATACTGTCACCAGTCAATTCTAGGATACTGTCACCAGTCAAAGCTTGAATACTGTCACCAGTCAAAGCTTGAATACTGTCGCCAGTCAAGTCTAGGATACTTTCACCAGTCAAAGCTTGAATACAGTCACAAGTCAAGCCTTGAATACTGTCGCCAGTTAAGTCTTGAATACTGTCGCCAGTCAAGTCTTGAATACTGTCGCCAGTAAAGTATTGAATATAGTCACAAGTCAAGACTTGATCACAGTCACAAGTCAAGTATTGAATACAGTCACCAGTCAAGTCTTGAATACTGTCACCATTCAAGTCCTGGATACTGTCACCAGTCAAATCTTGGATATTGTCACCAGTTGAGTCTTGAATACTGTCACCATTCAAGTCCTGGATACTGTCACCAGTCAAGTCTTGAATATTGTCGTGTTGAGTCTTGAATACTGCCACCAGTGAAATCTTGAATACTGTTACCATTCAAGTCCTGGATACTGTCACCAGTTGAGTCTTGAATACTGTCACCATTAAGTCTTGGATACTGTCACCATTCAAGTCTTGAATATTGTTACCAGTTTAATCTTGGATTCTCTCACCAGTCAAGTTTTGAATATTGTCAAAAGTCAAGTCATGATGACTGTCATAAGTCAAGTCCTTAAAAATGAAACCAGTCAAGTCTTTAATACTGTCACCAGTCAAGTATTCAATATTGCAAGCCAAGTCTTCAATATTGTTAACAGCTAAACTAGAGCTAAACTAGCCATTCCAGATGTACTTAAATGTGTAAATATTGAGATCATGGTTTACATTTGAGGAATGTTAATGCTGATTATTGCTTGAATCCAAATTCTTATGAAGATATGACTAAATTAATGGACATGAAACTTACAAGTGTGAAATAATCATAAAATTGGCTTGGCCTAATCCATTTCTTTATCTAAGCCACTGAAGTTAAAGCTAGTTGCGCCATACTGTCTGTCTTGCTGAAGTGATGTACATGTACTTTGTAAAGTATGAAGGACTTACATTATTAATATGCCTGTTTGAAGCATGCTTACGTAAGCAATTTATCAATTTATTTTTTGAAAGATTTGTTTCTTAATTTAGATTATCTGCTACAGGATCTTTTAAAGAACCATTTATCTTAATCTTGACCTGCAAACATTTTCCATCAACGATTTGTTATATTTTATTTTGTTGTTTTAAAGTATTAAACCCTTTATTTGAAGCCATACTTGTGCTCATTTACACTTAAATTGTGAAAGTTCTAGAATAATTGAAAATTAACTTAAATTACTTTAGATTCCCTTTTACAGAGGAATTGAGACTGTAACATGTTCAAATGATGCTTTTAAAAGAGTGAATACTATAAGGTTTGTTTACAATTGCCGATAAAACAAGGTCAGCCGTGAAACGTTTGGAACCAATAAAACCCAAGAAATTCTCCATTTCGAATGTTCTCATTGTTAATATTGGATAATTGAAAGTATTTTGATGTGTTTCACATAATTCTTCTAACCATATGATCACCACTCATTAATCTGAAGTCGAAAAATTAGAAAAGTCAGAACAATAAAATTAAATGTTAAATGGATTGGAACTTTTATTTGCCATCTCTGTTGATGTAATTTTAATTTTAATATAAAAATTAGAAATTAAGGTGAGGTAAATGATATGAAATAAATAACACAACAAAAGGGGTGGAAACACTTTACACCAATGTAGAAAGTTTGAGTATTTTACCTTAAATCCTTATCGAATTGAGCAATAATAAAAAATAAGGGTTTTCATGGTTAGTTTCTTCCTTGTTCGATCCAAATTCGCTTGACAGAAACGATAACAGTTCCATTCATGATAATGCTCACAATGAACCTTTTCACTACCTATAGCACCGGATATATTCGGCGCATTTTAAGCACCTTATATACCATATCCTACATAAATGAACGGCGTAATACGGTCATATGTATAAAACCACTTGGTACACATAAGAGACTATAGGGTTGGTATATAGTGAGCGTCTGATGCTAGCTGTGCAGGCGCACATTCTGTCTTTTTCCCATTTCATCCACATTTCCCCTTGGTATACGAGGGAGTAATAAGCTCTGCTAGTGAAAAGGTTAAACATATTTCCTTTACAGGACAGGACCTATAACAAGCAGAAGCAGCCATGCGAGGTGAACCCTGATTGTTTGGCGAAACGAGGAGCTGCCCAGGCAATCTGTATCAGACAGTGTATCTCTAAGTTCTGCTACCAGGATATATATGGCAGTGACGAGGTCAGTCAAATGTTCGCAAAGGAAATACTTTTATACCTTAACCCTTACCAAACAATAACGATATTTTACCAGTTTGTTGCAGACAACTCTGGAAAACACTGTGGGAAAAGGAGAAATTGCTCTTAACGAGCAATTTCTCCTTTTCCCACAATGTTGTCTACTCTATCAGAAGATTACTTTTCCAATTTCATCATAGTTTTAAATGCTGTCTGCAAACTCTTTCAATTTGGGATAGTCGAAAATTTTCCGTTTGGTAAAGGGTTAAAGCACAGGAACATATCTGAAATCCATGTATGAGGGCGACAGTGGTGCAGGGGTAGAGGGTCGTGCTCTTGACCTGAGGGTCCCAGGCTGTTAGCCGAGGTGTAAATTGCCGGGACTAACCCATAATTTGGTGCGAGTACTGGTCTAGTATCCAGGAAGTAGTCATTGGTAGTGAATTTAATAAGCGTCAAGTTTCCTTCACAATTAATGTAAAATAGATAAGTTTAAACTTAATCCCTGTAAGTGTATATACAGTGTACTATATAAGAGACTTGTGTCTTATAAAGTATACATTCATGGATTTGGGAGTAATGCATTGATTCAAGACCCTTGTGTGTCAAAGCCTTGTTCTTTGCTATTAATTTGGCCTAGTTGAAAAATATTGTTTGAAACAGTGGATTTGATAAACCTTTTTGTCACAATAGATTTCAAAGAAGAATATCCTGCTTTATGCATAACATAAATAATGAAAGAAAAGTGTGGTCTTTTTTTGTAAGAGCACAGAACTTGAAATCACATGGTCCCTCTCTGTGTGGGTTCAAATCCTGGTGACGGCATTTGTATTTTTTCATGAGATGTTGTCTACCTACTGACTAACAGAATGCCGAAGTTTCTTCCCTACTTAACCAGCCTTTATGGGCATTTAAGTATGGGTCTTCCTCCATCATTAAAAGTCTGGCATTGCTACTTAAAAGAAATAATGTTGACGCGATGTTAAACCCATATGAATTAAAGAAGAAGAAAAAAGATAGATAGTAGTGTTGTGTGACCTAACAGTTTCCACCATTGTATATTACAGTTAGAAGAAGGGGAGATAGACGTCAGACTGAACTCATTCAAAGGTTGTACAGCACAACAGAAGGGCAATTAGCTAAAAAAGACATTGATCTGAACACATAGCAACATTCCATACTAAACAAAGCAAACATGGAATCAGTATCTGCTGGTGGTCCGACCACCCCCATACGAGTCAACGAGATATCCGGTCTATGGCAGTATATTATGAGTATTGACTGGTCAGAGCCATGGTTTATCGGACTTGGAGCATTCCATTTACTCTGTATTATATTAACAATTGTGCTGAGAAAAACTGGCGTGGCCCAGACCGTCTATTTCGGGCTGATCATGATAACCGTGTTTTGTGCCGAATACATTAACCAATGGGCTGCTATGAATTGGTCTTTGTTTGCACGACAGAATTACTTTGACAGTAATGGACTGTTTATATCCGTGGTGTTCTCTATGCCGTTACTGGTGAACTGTATGGTGATTGTTTTATGCTGGTTGTGGGACGTGGGCCACCTTATATCCGATGCCAAGCACATCAAGATGAAGAAAATGTACCGAGCAAAAAAGTCGACCGCTACAGCCACCGTAGCTGAAGATTCAAGTAAAGATACTCAAGATGAAAGCTTAGAGGACAAGAAAGAAAAATAATTTTCGATAAGAATCAATTTATTAATCCTTTCTTTTAAACAGATGGCTTACAAATGCATCAGATGCATACATTTGGAAATATTGTTTCTAAATGAGAATTATAGAATGAGCTGTGAATTTCACATTTGGTGCAGTGATTTCAATTTTTATCATGCAATTTCTCTGGAATAGCCACTGATGCTTGATTTAACTTTAGAATGCTGGGTAATTTTCTAATAATTGATTTTTGTATCGTCGTCCTTCCAAAACCTTAAATATCTGCTAAATTTTGTTGAAGAACGATACTCAGAGAAGCAAACAGGTTAGATTACAGGCCAGCCGCCAATGTATTTAGCGGCTGGCCTGGATCTAACCTGTTTGCATAAGCATGAAGTTTATTCCAGCACTATAAAGGTTAATGAAATTACTTATAGAGCAGGGAAACAGCCATTAGTATGTAGGGCCAATCTTCAGGGCACCAATAACTTAGGATTCAGATAAGAATTTATAGTCATAGATTAGTGAAACCTTTGTGAAGGGTTGGAGAGTTGTTGTCATTAACCAGAGACAAGTATATGTTTGTAGATAGAGGGTATCACTTGGGTATATTAATCATTTGGGACAGTGCAAACTTAATGGGTCATAAACTGTATTTAATAGCTACCAGGTTTACTTACTCACATGTCTAAAAGATCTTCTGATTTTAGTAACATAAGACCTTAATTGTAACAAAAAGAAGTGTTCTTTGGCAAGTCACTTCAGAGCCCTAGCCTAGTACAGGTGGATCCAGGAAAACCATAACATAACTTAAAAAGTGTTGACACAGTGTTAAACACATTACAAAAAAAACAAAAAGAAGATTAATACTCACAAGGTGCATTTATTTTTTTTTTGAACAATGACTTTCAAGAAGTATCCTGATAATTTGTAAACAATTATTGATTTTGATGGTTAAACTGATATTCTGTATATGAAGGAATGTTTTGGGGTAGTAAAACCTACTCAACTATATCAGAATAAAATCTAAATGATATTATCATCTTTTTTGTTGTAAACCTTCAAATATTCAATCCTTTTAATTTTAGTTGCAATGACATGCACAGATTGTTCTGATTGTTTTGAAATAGCCTTGTCCTATAACTCCTTGTCTGGAAAACTAATTTGTCAACCAAACCTTTAGGTTTGATTTCTGAAAACCTTTATAGCAAAAATACATTTCATGTAACTCATCTAATTCTCACATTTACGTAGTTGAAAGGCAAAACATTCATAATATAATCATTTTGGCAGGTTCTCTGTTGAAACATAGCATTAGAACGGCCAGTATCATCAACATATGGAAAAACAGTAAATAGTTTGGAAAGGCTGCTGTGAAATATGGACAAGGGTGTTTGAATTGAATGGCACACATTCAATGATATGCATGGACTTGCATAAGATGAATGTATGCAATTCTGTTACGCAAGACCGAAGAAAAACCATAATAGATGATTCCAGATGTTGAATATTGTACATATGTAGAGCACTCTAGACTAGAGGCATATTGCGTTTAATTACTTTTTGTTTCATCTCTTAACCTTTACATTGTATGTACTCATTGAAAAGGTCTTAAAGAGACTGCTCTAAAAACTACATTCAAAAAAGGGTTTTTTATATAGATCTTGAAATTAATTGTACACAAGAAATATCTGCTTTTCTAGACCTCTGCCATAGTTAATAAATGTTACATTAAACAGTTTTTATGTGATTGTTTTTAATTTTTGCTTAACATTTGCATTGAAACTTTAAAGAAGGATTCTTATCTCCTTATTCTTCCTGATCAGGAGAGAAAGGTTTCTCAGGGCACAAATCAAGGGTTCAGTGCAAGACTATAGTAAGTGCTTCACAAACATGAAGCACTTTCTATAGTCTTGCAGTGAGCCCTCGAAATGTTTTGCTTAGTTAATAGACATTGAACCTAATAAGAAGAAAAGAGGCTAGATTTTTGCCTCTAATTTGCTGCATGAAGTATTCGGCTTTATCTTCAAATAACTTTCATTTATCTTGTGTTTGCCTATTTCTTCTCCATACTGGGTGAAATATTTTTTGTCATTTTCAAATACAAATTGATATGGACAATAAATTGAAGTTAAGTAGCAAGGTTTGCTCTGTCATTTTTCTTTAGCCCATTACCAAACAATAACGACATTTGACCAGTTTGATGCAGACAATTCTGAAAAACTTTGTGGGAAAATGAGAGATTGCTCTTACCGAGCAATTTCTACTTTTAAATTGCTCTTACTGAGCAATTTCTCCTTTTCCCACAATTTTTTCCAGAACCAGAAGATTGTTTTTTTAATTTCATCACATTTTGAAATGCCGTCTGTAAACTCTTTCATTTTGGAGCAGTCTAAAAGTTGGCATTTGGTAAAGGGTTAAGTCGCATGACTTGCTCTCTCATTTTTCTTAAAGGTTACTTTTTGACTGTGAAGCCTTGTTTTTTTTTTCTTTGCATATTTTGTTTGGGTTGAAGGAGCTTGTTAATTAACTAACTTGTCAGTTACAAAGAAGATATAAGTCACTTTTTTGTCACTTCCATTATTTTAATTGTATATATGTTGTTTTAGAAGTTTAACCATGATGTATCACAAGATTTAGATAGACCAATTATCATGTCCTTTTCCAATATTCCTTTGGTTTTACACACACATTGATGGTTCAATGTTATACTATGGCAGCTCCTTCACAAAAGTGCAGGCCCTACTTTAGTGTTCAATTTAATCCTTGTCATGCAAACATGTTGAATGATTCTTGGAAAAAGGAGAAATTTCTCACACGCAATTGTGTTCTTTTTCTACTACTACTCCTCTACTACAAGCAAGCTATCTCACACTTGAAACTTTACCACCTAACACCACATTTTTGCGTCTTGCAGCAGACGTCTTTCAAAAAGCATTTTGGCAAAAGGAGAAAATGCTTGTCAAGCAATTTCACCTTTTGCCACAATCCTCTTTCAATCTATTAACACATTATAACACACAAGTTTACAAAACTTTTCTAAAGTCGTCTGCTTCAAGTAAAAAAAATGTCTGCAGATGGTAAAGAATGAAATGTGTCCAGGTGCAGCTACAAACTTAGTTTCAGAAATAAGTGCACAAATTCTTTGCTGGAGAGTTTAGGAACTTTGAGATTTCATCAAAGTTGCATCAAGCAGATCATTTTGAGCGTCCATTGCTAGACTATGTAAAGCAAATCCATCATCATTGTGAAGGAGCTCCTACATTGTTGCATTGAACTCTTGTCAGATCAATTTTTGAAATTTTTGAAAAATAAATTTTATTTTTTCTTTATTCAGAATTAATTTCAGATAGTATTTCACCATTCATTTAACTTAATGAAATATGGTAAAATGTTCTTTGTGTACAATGCTTTGAAATTTTTGTCTTGAAGTCTGATCTAAGGTTATAGATCTTTTTGTCAATCAACTCTGCATCAACTTTTCAGATGTGTAAAACATTTATCAACTTGACAAGGGCTTACTTTTCTACTAAAATAGTAAGTACCGTTTTATCCTAGATCTAAGGTTTAGTGCAATACTATAGTAAGTGCTTCATGTTTATGAAGCACTTACTATTGTCTTGCACTGAACCCTCGAGATATTCTTCTATTGAAGGGTTTGCATTGGAAGTATCTTTCTTTCTCTTGTGTATATATATACGTAATGAAGAGATTTAAAAAGAAATATTGAATAAATATTTGTAAAAAAATATTGATTAAATATTTGTGAAAAAAGATAACATTTAGTAATTGATTCCCATGTTTTTTTACTCAGTTGCCCTTTATTTAACTCTTTACCAAATTTTAGACTGTCCCAAATTGAAATAGTTTGAAGACGACATTTCAAAATTGATGAAATTCAGAAAGTAATCTTCTGATAGAGTAGAAAACAATGTCGGAAAAGGAGAAATTGCTCGTCACAAGCAATTTCTTCCTTTTCCACAATGTTTTTTCCAGAGTCGTCTGAGTTTTCTTATATAGAAAATGGAAGTCATGGGCTTGTTTGCTCTAAAATTAAAAAAAATCTTATCAAATCCCTTTGCAAACTTCATGAATATGTTTATTACTATGGGATCTCGCTCAAGTTCTATATCCAGCAAAATCGCTGCAAGAAATGTAGTTACAGTCCTAGAATGATAAAAAAGGAGTTAACGGCTTATCCACTTCAATTCTGACTTCACTTCAGATCTAGCAAGGTCCAGAGTTGAGAGTTCCAGCCCTTTAACGATTTAATAAGGATGTTTTATGCCACAGAAGTAGCGGGACACAATGAAAGTGTTGGTCCCAAATACAAGCTCTTACCTTTTTGTTTCCATAATGCAGACCTCTTGTGAAAATGGGGACAAAAGTAATGAAGCATTCTATATTGAGCATTCTGATGTAAGTTGTTATATTTTCTCTCATTGAGAACTCTTTTTGAAGTAGAGGCTATTTTCAAAAGAGTTAAACCAGGGTTCTAAAGAAGGGTTGTTGGTACAGCGGATGTGGTAAAGTGGGGTAATTGGTAAAGCAAATAGGGTAAAGAGGTGATTGGTACAGCAGATGTGGCAAAAAGGGGTCATTGGTAAAGCAGATGTGGTAAAATGGGGTAATTGGTTCAGCAGATGTTGTAAAGAGGGGTAATTGGTACAGCAGATGTCGTAAAGTGGGGTAATTGGTACAGCAACTGTGGTAAAGTGGGGTAATTGGTACAGCAGATGTGGTAAAGAGGGGTAATTGGTACAGCAGATGTGGTAAAGAGGGGTAATTGGTACAGCAGATGTGGTAAAGAGGGGTAATTGGTACAGCAGATGTGATAAAGAGGGGTAATTGGTACAGCAGATGTGGTAAAGAGATGTAATTGGTACAGCAGATGTGGTAAAGAGGGGTAATTGGTATAGCAGATGTGGTAAAGAAGGGTAATTTGTACAGCAGATGCGGTGAAGAGATGTAATTGGTACATTAGATGTGGTAAAAAAAAAAAATGTAATTGGTGCAGTAATATGGCTAATAGATGATATTGGTACACTAAGATGTGGTAAAGAGGGGTAATTGGTACAGCAGATGTGGTAAAATGGGATTATTGGTACAGCAGGGGCGGTGAAGCAGGGTTATTGGTTCAGCAGATGAGGTAAAGGGCTTAATAAGTACAGCAGGGGCGGTGAAGCAGGATTATTGGTTCAGCAGATGAGGTAAAGGGCTTAATAAGTACAGCAGCTGCGGAATGAGGGGTTTATTGGTACAGCAGATGTGGTAAAAGAGGGTTATTGGTTCAGCATTTGTGGTAAAGAGTGGTAAAATGGGGTTATTGGTACAGCAGATGTAGTACAAAGGGGTTATTCATAAAGCAGATGTGGTTAAGAGGGGGTAATTGGTACAGCAGATGTGGTTAAGAGGGGTAATTGGTACAGCAGATGTGGTACAGTGGGGTATTTGATACAGCACATGCAGTAAAGTGGGGTTATTGGTAAAGCAGATGCGGAAAAAGGGGAAAATTCGTATAGCAGATGAGTTAAAGAGGGGTTATTGGTACAGCAGATATGGTAAAGCTGGGTCTTTGGTACAACCGATGAGGTAAAGTGGGGTTATTGGTACAGCAGTGCTGGTAAAATGGGGTTATTGGTACAGCAGATGAGGTAAAGTGGGGTTATTGGTACAGCAGTGCTGGTAAAATGGGGTTATTGGTACAGCAGATGTGGTAAAGTAGGGTTATTGGTACAGCAGATGTGGTAGAGTGGGGTAATTGGTACAGCAGATGTGGTAAAGTGGGGTAACTGGTACAGAAGATGTGGTAAAGTGGGGTCATTGATACAGCAGTGCTGGTAAAATGGGGCTATTGGTACAGCAGATGTGGTAAAGCTGGGTCTTTGGTACAACCGATGAGGTAAAGAGGGGTTATTGGTACAGCAGATGTGGTAAAGTGGGGTAATTGGTACAGCAGATGAGGTTAAGTGGGGTTATTGGTACAGCAGTGCTGGTAAAATGGGGTTATTGGTACAGCAGATGAGGTAAAGTGGGGTTATTGGTACAGCAGTGCTGGTAAAATGGGGTTATTGGTACAGCAGATGTGGTAAAGTAGGGTTATTGGTTCAGCAGATGAGGTAAAGAGGGGTAATTGGTACAGCAGATGTGGTAAAGTATGGTAACTGGTACAGAAGATGTGGTAAAGTGGGTTCATTGATACAGCAGTGCTGGTAAAATGGGGCTATTGGTACAGCAGATGTGGTAGTCGGGTTCTTGGTACAATAGATGAGGTAAAGAGTGGCTATTGGTACAGCAGATGCGGTAAAATGGGGTAATTGGTACAGCAGATGATGAGGTAAAGTGGGGTTATTGGTACAACAGATGCGGTACAGTGGGGTAATTGGTACAGCAGATGTTGTAAATTGGGGTAATTGGTACAGCAGATGAGGTAAAGTGGGGTTATTTGTACAGCAGTGCTAGTAAAATGGGGCTATTGGTACAGCAGATGTGGTAAAGTGGGTTTATTGGTTCAGCAGATGAGGTAAAGAGGGGCTATTGGTACAGTAGATGCGGTAAAATGGGGTAATTGGTACAGCAGATGAGGTAAAGTGGGGTTATTGGTACAGCAGATGCGGTAAAGTGAGGTAATTGGTACAGCAAATGTTGTAAAGTGGGGCTATTGGTACATCAGATGCTGTAAAGTGAGGTAATTGATACAGCAAATGTTGTAAAGTGGGGTTATTGGTACAGCAGTGCTGGTAAAATAGGGTTATTGGTACAGCAGATGTGGTAAAGTGGGGTTATTTGTACAGCAGATGTTATAAAATGGGGTTATTAGTACGGCAGATGCAGTGAAGCAGGGTTATTGGTTCAGCAGATGAGGTAAAGGGAGTAATGAGTACAGCAGCTGCGGAAAGAGGGGTTTATTGGTAAAGTATGATGTGGTAAAATTGGGTTATCGGTTCAGCATTTTTGGTAAAGAGGCGTAATTGGTACAGCATATGTAGTAAAGAAGGGTTATTGGTACAGTAGATGTGTTAAAGTGGGGGAGAGGTTATTGGTACAGATGCAGCAAAAAGGGGTCTTTGGTAAATCATATGTGGTAAAGTGGGGTTATTGGTACAGCAGATGTGGTAAAGTGGGGTATTTGGTACAGCAGATGTGGTAAAGTTGGGTTATTGGTACAGCAGATGCAGTAAAGTGGGGTAATTGGTATATCAAATTAGGTAGAGGGGTTATTGGTACAGCAGATGTTGTAAAGTGGGGTAATTGGTACAGCAGATGAGGTAAAGTGTGGTTATTGGTACAGAAGTGCTTGTAAAATGGGGTTATTGGTACTGCAGATGTGGTAAAATGGGGTTATTGGTACAGCAGATGAGGCAAAGAGGGGTTATTGGTACAGCAGATGTGGTAAAGAGGGGTTATTGGTACAGAAGTGCTGGTAAAATGGGGTAATTGGTACTGCAGAGATGTAAAGTGGGGTTATTGGTACAGCAGATGAGGTAAAATGGGGTTATTGGTACTACAGATGGGGTAAAATTTGGTTAATGGCAGTTAAAGCAGATGTGTTAAAGAGGGGTTATTGTTACAGCAGATGCGGTAAAGAGGGGTAATTGGTACAGCAGGTGTTGTAAAGTGGGTTATTGGAATTGTAGATTTGGTAAAGGGGATTATTGGCACAGCAGATATGGTGAAGAGGGGTTAACATTACAGCAGTTGCGGTTAATATTGGTTATTGGTACAGCAAATGCAATAAAGGGGGTAATAAGTACAGCAGATGCGAAGAGGGGTTTATTGATATAGCACATGTGGTAAAATGAGTTATTGGTTCAGCATTTGTGGTAAAGAATAGTTTTTGGTACAGCAGATGTAGTAAAAAAGGATTATTTGTAAAGCAGATGTGGTAAAGTCGGGTTATTGGTACAGCAGATGTGGTACAGGGGGTTATTGGTACAGCAGAGGTGGTAAATAGGGGTTATTCGTAAGGCAGTGGTGGTAAAATGGGGTTATTGGTACATCAGATGAGGTAAAGAGAGGTTATTGGTACAGCAGATGTGGTAAAGTGGGATTATTGGTACAGCAGATGAGGTAAAGATGGGTTATTGGTGCAGCAAATGTGATAAAGTGGGGTAATTGGTACAGCAAATGTGGTAAAATGGGGTTATAGGTACAGCAGATGAGGTAAAGAGGGGTTATTGGTACAGCAGATGTGGTTAAATGGGATTATTGGTACGGCAGATGAGGTAAAGAGGGGTGATTGGTACAGCAGATGTGGTAAAGTGGGATTATTGGTACAGCAGATGAGGTAAAGAATGGTTATTGGTACGGCAGTGGTGGTAAAATGGGGTAATTGGTAAAGCAGATGTGGTAAAGTGGGGTTATTGGTACAGCAGATGATAAAGAAGGGTTATTAGTACAGCAAATGTGGTAAAGTGGGGTTATTGGTAAATCAGATGTGGTAAAGTGGGGTTATTTGTACAGCAGATGAGGTAAAGGGTAATTGGTACAGCAGTGCTGGTAAAATGGGGTTAAAGATACAGCAGTGCTGGTAAAATGGGGTTATAGGTATAGTAGATATGGAAAAGATAGGTTATTGGTACAGCATATGTGGTAAAGAGGGGTTATATGTACAGAAGATGTGGTAAAGAGGGGCGATTGGTACAGCAAATGCGGTAAAGCAGGGTTATTGCAAATGTGGTAAAGAGGGGTTATTGGTACAATAGATGTGGTAAAGCAAGGTTATTGGTTCAGCATATGAGGTAAAGGGGGTATAGTAGTGCTAAGGGTAAAACCAAGACCTCTTTTTTCTGAGAGCATCATTTGCAAATTACTTTATAGTGATTTATGAAAATCAAAAAACATGAAGAGCTTAATAAAATGCAAAATAACCTTTTCTTTTTAATATGTTCCAGCAGTGTTTTTGAAGTAAGCTTCAAGGTTTTGTGTTCAGGCCTGTTATAGGATCCCTTTTTTAAAAGTAGTTTACATTACTGCAAAGGAATTGAATTACAAGCTCAAGATGGTAGGTTTCTGGGGAGGAAACAGGCCATCAGAGTGATCAGTTCCATCTTTTAGCAACCGTTTATTTGTTAAAAAATGAACTCCTTCAAGCCTGAGAGAAGCTTTAACTCTCAAGGTAGAGCCAATGCTGTGGTCATTCAGTATTCCTTATGACCAACCCTTCAGAAAATCCGACCAACATCATAACTTATATAAAGTGAATAAAATGAAGTCCAATCCATGTTGCCAGTCATCTTTATGGTATTCTAAAATCCAAATACTGGACAACCAGCAATGCCTCAATACCAAATAAATGTATTAATCACTGGTCATCTAGTTCATTTGTAGGCCAGTCAAATCGATTGGACTTATTAAACCATTGCAGAGTGTCGTGTTCCAATTTGATGCATTGCAATAGCAAATCTATCCACTCATAAGTGCCACCCAAATATGAACATAGGCAACTTGAAGGACTGCAAACTGAAATGTTGACACTGAGAAAGTTAAAGTGCCCGAACTTTCACAGATAGTTTATTCATTGTTTTCACATTACTTCAATAATGTTGCAATGCCCTAAGCATAATGATGGAAGACCCCTAATGTTCACTGCTCTCAAGATGATAGTTAAAAGGTCAGTTAGAACCATCTGAATTCACGAGTCTCGGCCATCCCTAATGGGCCGTTTGATTTCACAATTTGTTCTCAAACCACTTGGCCCTATTATTTTGTGGATTGTCAATGCAATCAAGACCATTATTGGCAATTTCTTTTCGCTCCACTTTATTCATATGAGCAAGTTTATATTTCATTTACAACCAAAAAGACCGACTTTATGATTAAACCCCTATAAAGAATACTTGATGGATGCATAGAATGACAAACAACTTTTATAAAGGAATTTGTTATTTCTTTAAATAACAATTTTTAGCGTTGAATATCTCATACCATGATTCGCAATGATGCCTACACTCAAAACAATGATAACCTTTAAATGATTAACATCATTACATGCCTGCTGTCCTGGTAAAATACGGTAAACAAATTGCTTCTACTCAACCAATCAATATCATCTCTTTCAATTATGAGGAAAATTCAATATCTTGGTTTAGCAGCGACAATTTGCTGCTTAATAGGAGCATAAATTGCTTTCCCAAAATAATTTTACTTTTTCTTATTTTAACAAAATCTCTAAACTGCAAGACAAGTTTACATACTGAATGCATTTTGTATCAGTATTAAGGTGGATAATGCGCATCATGGTTCTGCAGTATATTTGAGTGTATAATTGCACAAGAAATATGAAGAGTATTGGACAACTCTGCAACATCATGAGCAATTATTTGTTTAAATTCCTGCAGAATCATTTAACTTGTTCTGCCTTAATTCTTATTAAAACTTCCAGGACAGCAAAGAACAACTTAGGAACAATCTCACTTCAGCAGCAGACCGAGGTAAAATAAATACTAACTTGCTATTGAAAAACTCATCTCATAGCACTAGAGAAAAATAGCACAGGGCAAGTCAAGGTTTCAACCCAAGACTATAGCAAATCGCTTAAAGAAAATGCTATTATATTGTGTATAGTCCTCAGTGGAATCGAATCTCAACAGCAGTGAAACTGTGATATCATTTTTTGAAACTCTCCCTTGTTTCCAACTAATGCCTACTGTCATTGTGTTCATCTCTTAGCAAGAGATTTGGTGTGATAGCGATATAAATAGAGGTCAGCTGCTTATGAAGTTCCACCCACTTCCTTCACACAAAGCACACTTAAACATGGCAAATGGCCATCACAGAACTCACAGTTTGTAATGCTCTCAAATGCAGTGTCATGACAAAAAAAATGAATGTTTTGACAAGTCTTTTTTCAAACAATGACAACATGATTAATGAGATATACCGCAACTTGTTTATTTTTTAAATTTATTAATAGGGTTAAGTGTCTAGATCCAATTAAGGTAATTCACTAAGAAATCATGCTGCAGTCTTGATGTTGAGAGCTGGAAAATCATTCTCATCATCAAAGCGTGGAGCAACATTTGGACTTCTTCTGTCCCCACCCCTTCGACTTCCCCTATCTCCTCCACCACCACGAGGACCTCTTGGTCGTCGACCCCCACGACCTCTTCGGGGAGAATCGTTGAAGGTGATCTTGATTTCATTGATGAGCTTTTTGGCTTTGGCATCCTCCTCCTACAAAATAAGAATAAATAATATTAAGTGTTTATACTTTATTTCAAGATGGATCTATTTGATAGCAGATGTAGATCATAGGATTAACAACAATTAAAATACTTCTAACAATAAGAGGGGACTTGTGCTATTATGTGAAAGTTTTTTAATTTATGACTTATGGACGAAATGCTTTCTCTACAGGTTTCTGCTCTATGAAACATATATAGAGTATTTGAAAAACCACAAACTTGACACAGGCAATTTCTCCAATTTTCATACCCAACATCAATATGAAAAGCTATTCCCTAACTTCAAGATCATCAAACACTATTTCCACTTGGACTGATCACATATCATTTGAAGGTTTACGATATGTGTAAACTGACTTATTTCACTCAATAATCAAACAAATGCAAAATTGACCCAACCTGTTCATCTCAAAGAGCCTAAAAGCAATATTGGAAGTTGTAATGATAATTGACCATTATGCTTAACGTATTTCAAACATTCATGTCCCGATTAAATCTGATCACTTATGTGCTGCAAAGGCATTGAAATTTGTTATATTGGCTCAAAAAGGGTTTTTGTTACCTTAAAAAATCATCAGTCATAAGCAGACATCATACAAGACAATGCAACACTGGGTTTGAAAAGAAATAACAAATGAGCTATTTCTTTCCTGTTTAAGTTATTTCTCAAGTCCGTTGCAATGTTAAATGAAAGAAATATGAAGACACAATTTAATGTGTAAATTAACCCTTAGACAACTGTTATTGTTACTTACATCTTCCTCTTCTTCATCATCCTCATCTTCCTCCTCCTCACTCTCATGTCCCTCACTTTTCCTGTAAGCTCGGGCGTTTTTCCATTGGGACAAGTCGACTCCTTCATTGGCTTTTCGCACTTTAAAATTGGATTTCATGCGCTTTGCCTCTTCCAATTTCTTCCATTCATCCAGCGTCATCTGTTGGGGTTGGTCCTCTTCAGCTTCACCCTCAACTGCATTGCCACTCTCGGTGCTCTCGCTGTAAAAATGGAATACATGTGGGTTAAATAAAATACATACATGTCAAGGGTCCAATGCAAGACTATAGTAAGTGCTTTATAAACATAAAACACATATTACAGTATTGCATTGAACCGTCAATGTAGGAATTTCATAGCAAAACGTTTTAAAAACTAACTTTGGTTTTACTTAAATCTTTATGAAGACTGAAATAATAAAATAAATGGACTTGAAAAGAAAAAACAAGTAAACCCTAGTGTATCCAACCAAATGTTAAAAAGATTGCCACACTTGCGACTTACAGTTGGCGAGATCAGTCAATTTTATTGCAAGAACACACCAAGCCATGGTATTTTATTTTTACACGACTAAGAAAAACTTGAAAAAGATGATTAAAAATCCAAATGTTTACATAAATGAGAAAACTTATTTTTTCTAAATAATGATCTTGACAGCATCTTTCCAGGGCTAATGGAAGGAGGCCATGGTATTATTCCAATTTTGGGTAATTTCTTAGAAGTTATTTATAAGGGCATCAATTTGGCTTTCCTTTGATTAATTGGGGATTAATGCTGAAACAGTATTTTGGCTTTTCAATTTTTCTGAATTTCAGTACTAGGCATGACTGCAGTGTCTTGCCCAAGATCACCCCATGAAAATCACAGTGCCACTGGTGAGGACTGAACCTAGGACCCTGTGTCACAAGTCCTATACCTTAACCACTGGATCATGCAGGACTGCGGTTAATTCTTTACTGTGGGGTATGAAAGGGGAGAAATGCATTTGAGAGGATTGAGGTTTATAAATAATGCATCCTTACTTGGGATCTTTGTTTTCAACATCTTCGTTAGTCTGGTTCCAGTCTTGAGTAGGTTCTTCAGTGTCCTTCATTTGCTCTCTGAAATAGGAAATAATATTTATATATAGAACAAACAAAAAAAGAAAAAATGTCCTAACACAGGAAGACATGTTTTAAGTCTACAGAAATAATCTTAATTCCGAACTCCAAATCAAGGTGACTGCATTTGGATTTTAATAAGAGGCAGTCTCCTGACTGACAAAAGTATTGCCAATTGCACTACCTTGCTTGACCAACCCTTATGGGGGCAGTTAAGTATGAGGTCTTCATCCATCATAATTTGGATATGTAAGAATCCATGAAGACATTCACAATTCATTAGAACATTGTCGAGCATCTTCCAAGAGTCTTTTATAAGGAAACGTTCAAACAAAAGGTAAATTGAAGATATGAAGAGCTTCGTCCAAAATCATCTGCATTAGGATCTAAATATGATTATTGAATCATAGTGTAAATTGATTATATCTTCATCAAAATTTGAAAACAGGTAACTTTTCTCTCCCTTCATCACAACTCGTATCCCTGTACACAATCACAAACAACATCCTACGATTAACAAAGTATAAGAGTAGCAAATATATATCAATAAATTAATGAACTCATAGCAAATACAACACATTTCACAACTACGATTAGGTCAAATAAGGAGAACATACACGTAAGAAGGCTCATACAGGTGACAGTGAAAATCAATGAAATTGATACTAGCATTAAAAACAACCAAGTATAACATTATTACATTAATAAAGTGCCTTGTATATTCAAGCATTTCATATGTAGTCTTAAATATCATTCAATGAAAATTTATGTCAATGGTTTACCCCAAGACGCATTGCAGGAACCAAGATCCTAAAATATTATAACCCAAGGTTTTGAAAGCTTATCCAGTCAATTAAGTAATTGTTATTTTTAAAGGCACATACAAGGAGATAAATACAAATAAATCACTAAAAGAATATATGGAGTTCTTTTATTAGTTTCATAAAAGTCATGAGAATTAATCTATTAATGCATTGAGACCCTATTAAATATACTCCTTTAGCATAAGTTATTTTGCCAATTCAATCATGTTTATCAACAACCTGTTTGTTTACATATTCAAATAATGAGTTCTGATTGGTCAGTTCAAACATTTGTGTATCAACTGTCAAGGTCAGGAGTGAAGAATCGCACATTTAAACTGGTTAATCTTGGTTATTTCTGGTTGGCTTTGACGTTTAAGATGTGCTGATGGTTTTTTTTGGTGATGATTATTTGAATCTTACCAAAAGTTTACCAATTAATACAGTTTGATAAAGCATTAATCTCCTTTTATGTGCCTTTAATGGGAACAAGTTGAAAAAGATTATGTGTAGATCTGTTACGCATTTCCACTAAAGCAATGGTTCCACTTCAAAAAGGACAGAAAACGGTGGGAAAAGGAAAAATTGTCCGTTCAGAGCAATGTCTCATTTTCCCAAAAGGTTTTCCAGAGTCTTCTTCAACAAAGTGGCTTTATGTCATTATTGTTCAGCGATTCAGATTGGATCGGCCATAAAATCTCAATTTGACCGACAAATACAAAGTCAGTAGGCCCACAGGGCCGATAAAAAATATATGACTGACACTTAAAAGTATGGATAGGTCAATCACGGAGGGGAAACTAAAAATCGGCAAATAATTGAAACAGTCTTCGCTTTAAGAGTTGTTTTGGTTAATTGTTGTTGTAGAAATCGTTACATTCGGATATCTCTCTGAAATAGGTTTTCGTGGTCGGCTCTAGATTGGAGTCTCATTTCAAGTCAGAAATTAATGTTTGGTAATGGGTTAAGTGTTGCTTTTGCTCATTTGATTGGCAAATAGTGACCAAGTCAGGTTTTAATTTCTATATAATGATAAAGTGCAAAAAAAGAAAATATTTACAAGCAAAGCATTTTACAACTACATAATCATTTTATGGTTTAGACCAACAAGACTAGAAATTAATCTAACTATACATTGAACTGACTTACAATGATGATGCAGTATATTTACAATAGCATGACCCCAGAGCACAACCCTTTCACACTTATTCAGCTCTAATCAGTTCAGCATATTTCAACAATTTAAGTTCTTTTAACAAGTCTCAAACTTGTCAACTAAAGTGATCAATGAATGTGTTGTGCAATTAACATGCAAGGCTTTCATTAAAAGCAAGCAATGTCACGTAATTTTATCAATGGAAGATGGAAAATTGTTTCAGGAATCGCCCCTTTTTATGCGATTTACTTTTCAAGTTTCTGCATCATACAAATTAATGGCTACAGTATATGAAACCTGAGCCATCAACCAATTGATGTGTATTGCCAGATGAGACATCTAAAGATTCTTTATTTATTTCTATGGGTTTTACATCACATCAACATTATTTCAGTTATGTAGCGATGCCCGACTCTTAATGATGGAGGAAGACCCCAAACTCAACTGCCCATAGGGGCTGGTTAAGGCGGGTAGAACCATCGGCATTCCGTAAGTCAGTCGGGAGACTGCCTCTCATGAAAATCCATATCCCTCTCAGGATTTGAACCCACGCGGAGAGGGGCCACTAAAGATTCTTTTATCATGAGTAAAGATTGATAAACGTTGACTACTATGTATTATCTCAACTGTGCACATCTGCTTCATATTTTTTTAATTCTTTACAAGCTGCTCCATGTGGGTACATATTAAAATGGGTTTCTAAAGAGTTCACACAAGAAAAGTTAAAAACGATTTTGAAGCCCAGTTTAATTCTGTATCTGAAATAACCCCTTATTTAGATACACATTACACTTAACACATTACCCAACAATAATGACATTTGACCAGTTGGTTGCAGACGACTCTCGAAAACATTGTGGAAGGCTCCTAATGCCCAATTACTCCCTTTTCCACAATGTTTACTGCCCTATCAAAAATTTATTTTTCAAGTTCATCACATTTAAAAGTGTCGTATGCAACCTTTCAATGTGGGACAGTTGACAATTTGGTGTTTGGTAAAGGGTTAACAGAAATCTAGAAATGTGGAAAGGTTGTGCTCCCATGATAGAGATCACCTACTTTGGATCTCTCCAATAATCCACCTTGGGTGGCAGGCTGGAAAAAGAGATGAACAGTGCTACCAACCCATTACACAGAGGAAACAAAAAACTCAAAGCATTTGCTATAAACTTTGTACATGTATTACTTTATGGTAAGTCATATACAAGAACTGACATAATTGAAATTTCTAATCTTGCATTTTTAGGTATTGATATAGGCATCAAGAGAAACGTTTTTATATGTAAAAGCTGACCCATTTCATTGTCCCGACTTCAATGACCATTCATAACAGAAACAAGAGCAAAAAATTAACAAGTTTGAAAACTTGCTCTTTTTCCTTGAAGGTTGAAATCATTGTTATAGCAAGACTACTTTGAGCACCAAATAAAATACTGGACTTTTGTAGTGTCTTCAATAGTCATTACCTCCAGATCTTTCCTAATTCCAAAAATATTCCTTTCTAGCTCATTATAAATAAATAACCAAATAAAATGTTTTCCCTTCTCTCTCATGTCATATATGAAATGCAACTAGTTTGAAATGTTTTAGTGCACCTAGTTAAAACAATTAAATATATAATCAAACTCCATAACCATTATTTACATGCAAAGTTATTGATTCAATAACTCAAATAAAAGCCATCACCATATTATTAAGTTAATTGAGAAGGTAAAGGCCTTTCAGCGCCTTTTACTTCATTCCATATTAGTAGCAAAACTCATGAAAAAACACCATCTCAACTTTTCTTATAGGCATATAATAGATGTTGTCCAAAACACAAGTTCAAAGTAAATGACATAATAGCTTGAGAAAGATGGGAGGAACAAAGGGTTGCCTAAAGCAGTAAATTGTTAAATTTGTGTTATTAACTTACTCAAGATCATCTTTCATGGTTCCCCAGTTATGTGAGCCACCACCCTCACGTTTTTCTGTTGCCTTGACACCACTGCTGCAGCGAAACATTAAATATTCATAAACCTTCCCTTCAATCACTCAGTGATAATTTTTGGTCCCAAAAATCTCCCCAAAACTCATTACTTTCATTCATTTTTCTTAAGAAAAACCCATTGATTTTTTTAGTTTTGGTGAAAAAAGTTTCATCGATTTGTTTTAGAAAGAAAATCACCGAATTCACTAAAATCGAACTCCTCATCAAGAGAACCTAAGAATAAGTGGTGTCCATATGAAACTTAACCAAATAATTAGGGTATTAATGTCTGTTACATCAGATCCAATGTTTAAGTTAAAAGGCAACCAACTTAAATTGTCAATTTTTCACACATCATTTTCTAATCAATAGATAATATTTTGACAGATCCTTGAAATTAATCGATGAAAAAAGGCAAATCATAAGGTAGTGAGGTAATTAGATGATATCCCAAAATCCCAGGTTAAGTAAACAGTCAACTAAAATTCCACTGCCAGAAGAAAATAGGATTTAACGTACGTTCTATCATTCCCGCTGTGTCGATCAAACTCTCTTTTGCCAAAACCACCGCGGTCACCCATGCCACGTCCTCCCCTCCCTCCTCTACCTCGTCCGCCGCGACCACGTCCTCGTCCAAATCCACCCTCACCACGACCAAATCCACCATCTACACGTTCCTGTCTGTTGAATCCACCATCCATTCTAGTATCAGTGCGATCTTGTCTTTCCGGTCGATCTCTGGGAGAGGAAAAAAATCCAATCAGATCATCTCAAACCAAGTTCATTACGAAAGATAATAATGAAATATTACACAAAATTAGAAGTTTTTCTTAAGAAATATTGCACAAGTTATGTCATTGAGTTTAGTTTCTGATCGCATGTAGTTGAATTACATTATTCTGATTTCCTAGAGTAAACTTTCCTGGCTTAAAGCTGCAATACGAGGTGTAAGCATAGTTTCCCATTAAATTTGCATATATTTCATATCAAATGTTTGAATACCTATTTTCCTGATTGTCGTCCCTTCGCCTTGGAGGACGATTATCGTCCCTGTTTTGTCTACCTCCTCTGGATGAGGGTCGGTCATTTTGTCGTGGAGCATTTACTTTCTCTGAAAAAGTTAAGAAACAAATTAAATAAATTGACCTAACTTTGTCCCCTCGTACTCAGTTGTTTTACCTCAGTAAGAACAAATTTCTTACTTTGTGAAAATACTATAGATCTACTTACCAGTGCTATTACAGTGTACAAAATCTATCCAGTCCAAGCAATTACTGCTCTCCCAACAGATGATACCATTTGAAATGGGAGAATTGGTCAACTGGGGCTAAAAATATTATATATGCTTAAATGAAAAACTTGCATGTCTAAAGCACCGAATAGTGACGCATTCATACCACCCTTTTGATGAATTTGTTTTTAAGTATTAGAAATAACACTAGAATAGGTCATTGCTTTTTTTAGCCCAATGGAAGAACTGTGAATACAGGAAGATACTTTTCTCATATTACTTGTATTAAGTAGATCTAGCCACATGTTTGGGAAACATTCCATAAAATTTACAGAATATATTATTACCCACAACACAGGATATTATATGACTTCGTGAGTATGTGTAAATAGCGACGCATGTGCAAATAGCGACGCATGTCCAAATGACTTATAAGTAATGCTTAGACATGACTAAGCTTGTGTCATCAACGATTCATTTCACACGCTCATCGCGAGGAGCCAAGTCCGAATGCTTCAGTATGATTTGAAAGTAACTGCATATTGTATTCATATCACTTGGTCACAAATTTGTCCGTTGCTGTAAACAAAAAGAATCATTTCATTAACCCACATTAAACACGTGTTTTGAGACACGACCTATTCAAGTTTGCACCCCATTTATGAACTCTACAAAACGTCAATTTAACTACAAATGCAGTCAAAGCAACATACCTTCCTTCTCTGGTTTTATCACATCCTCGGTAGGTTTGTTCTTGTTGTCCGTCTTCAGCACAGGCTTTTTAGCATTTTTGTTTTTCTTCAACTTGTCATCTTTCTTTTTCTTGTCCGGGTCGACTTTGGATTTCTCCAATTCAGTCTTTGCGAGGATTTCCAGAGGATCGACATCCTCATCAAGAAAAAGTTCAAATTTGTTTTTAACGTTTACGCCGTATATGCTATCCATTGTTCCTCTTTCTTTAGAGGATGGCAATGGATTTCACGGCCTACAATTTAGTTTAAGTCCAATATGGAGTCGTCTTGTCCAAGTTTGCAGGGAAGCACGTGACCAAACAAACGGAACACTTTAGACTTTATCCCGATATACAGTGTTCCGAAGCAATCCGAATTCAAGTTGTATGTCCTTATACGGGTATATGGCGGGAAATGCCCCTGACCTTCAACTTATTCTTAGCAATTCCAGACTTACCAGACACTGTGAGACACTTTCCACGGAATCCATTTATTTCGAATATATTTTATAAGAATATTTCACTAATTTTCTTTCATAAAGATATCCAAATCGAACATTAGCATAGCCAAAACCAAGAAACGCATATTCGATATGGGTATCTAAAAATAGCTCTCGATATGTTACGCGCACTGTACGCATAAGGGATTTCTTGAGCTATTTTTAGACCAAACTATACATGTATTGACATGACGGATTCTCCCAGTTAAACACCGCACTATCACGCTACATGTTGAGCTTCGCGGTGTTGTGAAAACGTAAAACTGGACTTATTATCATGTATTACAGTATGTATCCGTGGAATTGGACCGACGGGCTACACAGGCGAACGTTTAGCCCTCGGTCCTCGTCGGCGAGTTCACAGGAGGCGGATTCGTTGGAAGGGGATAGTAAATCAGACAATAACAAACGCGGCCGTCCAAGAGCGGAGAAGATATCCTCATTAATATTAGAGGGGGCCCTCTCTAGGCACGGCATCCGCTGTAAAGTGTGCTCCCGAGTGTTTCCAAGGGAAAAGTCGCTCCAGGCTCATATTCGAACGCATACAGGTATGAATTTAGGTATTTTGATAAAGTGCATACATGTAAAAATTTACGTTTTCTAAACATTCCTCTTATAACCGACTATCTTTTATTCTATTCAAGCGTTATTATGGGATAAAATGTATTATGTTAGGTGTATTAGATATATCCTGCTAAAGGGGGAGGGGCACGTTTACCCATTACCAAACACTAACAACATTTGACCAGTTTGTTGCAAACGACTCTGGTAAACATAGTGGGAAAAGGAGAAATTGCTCTTAAGGAGCAATTTCTCATTTTCCTACAATGTTTTCTGCCCTATCAGAAGTTTATTTTTCAATTTCATCACATGTTGAAATGTCGTCTGCAACTTTGGACCAGTAAAAAATTTGGCGTTTAGTAAAGGGTTAAATACCTTCCTTGTCGCCACATGTCTTTACGAAACCAAAAGTAGGCCGCGTCTTTATTCATGAACGTCCGTCATACGGCCTCACTAGACGGACACATTCATTTATAGACGTCGTCTGTTCTAAAGATGTTTATGATTTTGGTTTAAAATTCCTCCTTCTGTCTGTATTGAATTCCAATCAACCCCCTGTCAAACAGTATGAAATATGTAGGCCTACCAATACCAGGTTGTATAGTGTTGGAAATGGAATTCAATTTTAAATACAGTCCCTATGCTAACACCATCTCTTGTGTTATAAATGTTGACGTTCGAATTCATCTGCTGAAATGTACGCAAATTAGGCGTCTGCATGTGATAATTTAACAATAACCCGGAAAAATGTAAATTGAGTCACCCTTTACCCGCATTTTTGAAACGAAAATGCGATTTTGGCTCTAAATATGTCGTCAATCCCTTAATTGTTATGTTCTGCCTGCTTTTTAAACCGATTACCAAACGATCCTGTTTCCATTGATCTGCTTCAGGCGATTTAGAGTTATCGTGTGGTAAAGAGAAATTGTCTCGAAGACAATGTTTTTTCCTTTCCATTCAATGATTTCTTACCTATTATACTCGAAGCAACGCCTATCAATTCTGTTTCTATTTAGAACTATAAACAAGTTAATCATTGGGAACTGGATGTAATGTGATTCATAATGGTCATCATCGCCATCATCATCATCATCATCATCATCATCATCATCATCATCATCATCATCATCATCATCATCGTCGTCGTCATCGTCGTCGTCGTCACCTGTGATGGGGTAAAAAAATATGAAAGCAGTTTTGTCCTTTCACTTTTTTCTTCCTGGTCGTCAAATATCACATTGTTAGGTTGGTGCGCTGACATATTAATGGAAAGGTTTGTGGTTTAAAATCCGGATGTACAAAGTGCTATGTGTAACAAAAGGTGAACATCATACTTTCCATGGCTCTATTTTCGTTATTAGGTATTGAAATCGAATGCTGAAGAACAGTTTCCTTATATGTTTAGGTTCTGTTTTGTCTTTTATATATCCTGAATATCGGTATGGGATCCTCCATCGTTTTTGACATGCCTGGCTTGTGAAGAAACTGACATGCGATAAAGGACCGATTTAAACCTAACCCAAAAGATCCAGACGTATATATTTTATTCTACATAGTAACAGCTTGAATATCCGAGTTAATTCAAACCATTCTCCGATATGAGATTTGTTACTGATTCAAATTCAAAGCAAAAACAAAACAAAAAAACAAAACAAAAAAACGACAAAGAACGTCAATAAAAAAATCTTGATGTATCAGATGTTTGGTCGAAACCACATTGCTTTGTCATTAGCATATGCGAGAAAAGGAGTGAATACATAGTAAGAAACAAGCTTCATTAGTTGTGATGACATTTCACAAAGGTAGAGAATTGTCGTAATTGTGTCCGAGGACGGAGCCCGTAGGTGTGTGTGTGCCGAACAGGTGTTTCCAATAGTAAAGCTACCCTCTTTGTATCGGAGACTCAATTATTAATGTTGTGTTTGTATGCTTTTGATACAATGAAGAGCATTGATTACCCATCAATCTCCATATATGTATTTCAACACATCTGCAGCAGACGACTTAACCCATTTTAATACCAAACCATAACGACATTTAACCACTTTGTCTTACCACTCTGTTGCAGGCCTCTCTGGAAAACATTGTGGGAAAAGGAATTTTTCATTTTCCCACATTGTTTTCTGCCCTATTAGAAGATTCTCTTCCAATTTCATCTCATTTTGAAATGTTGTCTGCAAACTCTTTGGGTTCGGGAAAGTCGAAATTTGCGTTTGGTAAAGGGTTAAATGATAAATACGACAATTATGGCTTTTCTCGAGTGGATACATCCCAGATGAATTAGAGAAGACAAGCTTGGTAGTGCGACCCAGATTTAGTCCAGACGTAGATATTTAAATGTAATACATTTAAAGCTTGGATCATCCGAGGTACTCAGATTCATGACCGAGTCCCAATCGACAGTTCTGTAAAGACGAACCCCCGTCGCCATTTATAAGCCGGGCATCCCAATATAATTGAAAGTACTGTTAAACCATGATGCATAGGCTTGAATCGACAAAATAGGTAAACAGTGCCTCTACCATTGGGTTTCAGTCTCGTTTGAGTTTCCTTAAGGTGTTATGGCAATGGAAGAGCTTTACTAAAACGATATAAGGAAGACATTTGCTTAAGTCAAAACTGATATACATGTACATGGATAGTATCTTAAATAAAGGTACAATAGTATTGTCATGTGGTTTGTCATTGTAGGGGTCTTGTGAAGATGATTCGAATGACGTATTTCTTTGCAATATTGCTTTCATCCTTATTGAATTAAATGGAAATGTTATTTTTAACTTAAACATTATAGTGCTGAAATCGACTTCATGCTTATACAAACAGGTTGGATCCAGGCCAGACGCCAAGTTAATTGGCGGCTGGCCTGTGATCTAACATGTTTGCTACTCTGGGTATCTTTCTTCATCAGAATTAATCAGATATTGAAGCGTTTGGAAAGCTGACAACACAGAAAATATATTTTTAGAAAATATACTAGCATTCTAAGGGTTAACTGATAGAGAGACACACGTGATTATGGTTCAAAACTTTGCACTCATATATTGATATTTAAAACACACTATGAGCTAAAGAATTATGAGAAACCATTGTGACAAAACAAGTGACGACTCATTTCGCGTAAGTTTTAGTGTAAGCTGTTTAGTAAATGCTACCCCGGGGACAAAATGTAGATAGGATCGCAAAACATCGCTTCGATGGTCAAGCCAAGCGCCAAGCTGTTGTATTTCTAGATAGTCTATAAATGGTCGAGTGGACAGTGCAGTTATGACCACCTGCCCACAGTCTAGTACCTTTAACTCATCACCCAATAATACTACGGCCAACATCATTTACATGTATTTGCAACATATGGTATTGGGAAATGATGAGGAGATAATGATTTGTGATTGTTACTTTAAACATATTTTATTGACAACATTTTCTACAGTGTTTTTTTTTTCTTCGTTCTCTTGATTTACTCAATTCGGGTTCGATTGGGAAAGGAATCGAGTTTAGAGTCAGGTTTTTCAGTGATTACAGGTATTTAGTTTTTGGGTTGATTATAAGTACACGACCATGTCAATATCTCTGGTGCTTCCTTGCCCATACTACACAATAACCTTTCTAAGTCTCAGACTGCTTTTCGGCAAAAACAAACTATTTCAATGGGAATGGAAAGTGTAACGCATTTTAGGAAAATATTGTTTAACCCATTACCAATCAAAAACGAAACTTGACTAGTTTGTTGCAAACGACTCTGAAAAACATGGTGAGAAATGGAGAACTTGTTCTTAACGAGCAAAATCTCCTATTCCCACAATGTTTTCAGCCCTATCAGAAGATTACTTTTCCGATTCCATCATATTTTGACCTGTCGTCTGCAAACTCTTTTAATTTGGGACATTCGAAAATTTGGCGTTTGGTAAAGGGTTGAACTTATTTATTTTGCATAGATTGATAGACCTTTCACTCTCAATTATGCTTCCTGGAAACATTACTAGTACTTGCAGATGGTTCGGATTAATAAAAGGTTGCAGGGTAAATCCCGCTCCTCGCAAGACTTGAATCCGCGACCCTTGAGTCCAGAGGCTAACCCCGCGGACCACTGTTCTCCTAGTTCTGAGCTTGCCTAGCGATTTCAGACAACACAAATCTATGTGATTTTTAAGACTTTGAGAGTTATCTTGAGTGCCAAATATTCTTCTAAAATAAACAGCAGTTTTTGAAAAAAAAAAGCACGAAGCCAATTAAGGTACACGTAAGGTGATACGAGTCATTTGGGTTCAAACCAGTATGAATCAACCAATGCGTATATTCATTATCTATATTCAGACAAAACAAACCATGAGAAACCCGATCCTGTTGTTATTTACCATGTAGACCACGCCTGTCACTGGGTATATTTTCAGTATACGCGTCCTATGATTCATGATCGATTTAAATCATTGAACTTGACGCCGCGATTGGTAATCTGGCTGACCTTTGCACTTGAGCACCACGTGGCTATGTGTCCGATACGTACCCTTTATAGCAAGGTTATATTGGAAATTTAATCCATTCCGTTATTCAGAATTTCTAATTGATCTAAATTAAAAGTACTATTACCGATCTTTCAAAACGAATATATTTTTTAAAAGATTTAAAGGAAAAAGATATGGGGAAAAACGGCGTTTTAGCTCGTTGCGAACGTTTTTGTCTGTTGTTAGTGGTTTCTAAATAGTCTCAGTTTTCAACAGGTGCGCTAAAATGAATATCAAATGAATATTGTTTTTTTTTTATTTTGCACCAATCATAAAACAGTTGATTGAAAACGTGAGTTATCTGAAAGTATTGTCTTGCGGCAGAATGGAGCATCCCGGGAGGAAGATACCAAGAGTTGCAATGTGCTACCCGTCATCAAAGTCACACTCTTTTGATAGTTCTGTAAATGGCCCGCTCGCTGCACTGTTCATTTTGGAGTGCCCTTGAACAATGCACACAAGAGCAATTAGTTTAAAGTTATTTATTTCGCATCGAATCAATGAATTGTGAGACAACTTCTTACATCTTAGCTTAATCACTCTCATTTCTGCTACCCGGAGACATAACCAGTACTCGAGCTGAATGGGAATTAATGAAAGTTCGCCATGTAGAAAAACGAGCAATATAGAGTTCTGACATACAGAGGTATGCGTAATAGAAGCCATTTTATAGTAATTTGTTATTGATATATTGTTGGTACGTATATAATGTTTGTTTACTTAATAGTCGAACGAATGGAGTAAGTGGATAAAAGAAGTTTAGCATATACAAGTGTACGGAAGATATTCTACAATGTAAATGGTCAATTATTGTATTATCATACAAGAAGTTTTAAATTTACAAGTGTACGAAAGATATGTTACACTGTAAATGGTCAATTATCTTATTATCATACCCATATACTAAACAAAGTTATGTTCATGCTTATCTAAAAGGAAGGTATTCGAAACCTGACCAATGTTTGCATAGACCAATTGTAGAAAATTCACGCGAAAATGAACAACTTGATTAATGCGGTCTTTGATGGTTGATCATGAAATCAAGTCGCAGACTCCCCGCTCTAAATGGTCGACAGTTGTGTTATTTCGTCTCAAAGCTTTGTTAACCCTTTACCAAATGCCAAATTTTCCACTGTCCCAAATTGAAAGTTTGCAGGCGACATTTCAAAACGTGATGAAATTGAAAAATAACCTTCTGTGGGCGGGAAACATTGTGTAATAAGGAAATTTTGCTCGTTAACCCATTTCCAAACAATAACTACATTTGACAAGTTTGTTGCAGACGACTCTTAAAAACATTATGGGAAAATGAGTAATTGCTCTAAACGAGCAATTTATCCTTTTCCTACAATGTTTTTTTTCCCTATCAGAAGAATATTTTTCAATTTCATCACATTTTGAAATGTCGTCTGCAAACTCTTTCAATTTGGGATAGTCGAAAATTTGCGTTTGGTAAAGGGTTGGAAAAAGAATAGATGGACCCTGATCGGACTTTATGACTGTGTAAGCCTTGGACGATATGAATCTATGAGAACTTTTATTGTAGCCGCGTTGTGCACATTTTCCCTTGGCAAGACTCGGCGAGACTCGGAGTTTCAAGGATGAAGTTCGTTATCAGAGCCGATTGTGTGTACATAAGGTATTTAAAGACGATTTAACCCTTAGAATGCTGGGTAATTCTCTTAAAATAGATTTATGTGCCGTCTGCTTTCTAAACCCTTAAAGATCTATTTATCTTTGATGAGGAACGGTACTCAGGGTAGGAAACAGGTTAGATCACAGGCCAACCGCCAATTCAATTGGCGACTGGCCTGGATCTAACCTGTTTGCATAAGCATGAAGTCGGTTCCCCAACTATAAGGGTTTATAACGATTTAAAATTACAACCGACATAAAGGTAGTGAATGATAATGCACTTCCACGAAACTGCTGATATCTGATATTGAAACGTCATTGCAGGACAGGATTGTCTGTTTTTAACAAAATAATCTCGAGTCCTTGCACGCATGATGTAAATGCATTTTAATTCATAATGATGGATAAAACATGATTTTCCTAATCGAGCAAATTCTTCGTTTACGACGCCAGTGTGAAGAATGAATACAAACTGTGAGACTCTTCACATGCGATCTATTTGAATTTACGACCAAAAATATATAATTGTTTGGCTAAAGAGTAAAATTCCCGATATTTCTGTGTATTCGTCGTCTTTTGTATGGTAACAGAGATATTTGTGTATGGTTTTAAGGACAATTGCGCGCTTTTTCAAAGCTAAAACGTTTTCCTGTCAGTTTTACCCTGTCCCTCACGGAGGAGCAGCTCTTTCTCTGTCAAGTTCAAAGGTCATTTGACTTTAGATGGGAAATGTAGTTCTTAATTTGTGACACTGTTTTCAAAGTTGTATGTCTTTGCTCTCATATATTGATAATGCATTAAACCGATTTCCCCCATTTGTTTTCGAAGTATGACTATACTTAACAAATCGTATGTTGTGGTGCTGTAAAAACATGAAATGTATGATTGATTAATACGCATTGATAAGAATGTGTCAAAAGGGGATTCGCTTTCTCTGAAAGGACACACATTTTTGTGTCTCACAATGCATTCATATGGCGTCTACTGAGAATCCATGTGAATTCGACTGTACTGGGTTAAGTGTTGGACAGATAGCTTACCTATTAAAAAATTTAAATCTTTAGCAAGATCGAATAAAAGCCGCATTGTCAGATTCTTTGTCTACGACGTTTTAATCGCATTTTTCGATCTTTCCGCTTTGCCCGCTGAGTCTTGTTTATTTTTCACCGATGGCTGGGTTTAAATTGATCTTTTGAATATTGACTCATGGCGCACTGATAAAATTTACATTGTTAACGACTTAGTATAACGCAAAATTCCCCCATTTTCAATCCTTACCAAAATATAATAGTGACATTTAAAAGCACTGGAAACAGGAAACGTTTGAATTCATTGTAAGCAAAATAAGCTTTGCTTTTCATTTGTAGTTTTCAGCCTTTGTTTTCATGAATTATTTTGTTAACTACTTATGACCAGTTATACACTTTTCTTCGTTAATGTTTCGTCTCAATCTGAGGGTTTGTTCCTTGCTAGATATACTATCGAACATGGCAAAGATTTAACATGTTCCATTGTGCGTAAAGTTTTTATTAATGTTTTATAGAACCTTAAACGAGGCTTGGCAACAAATAGAGAAATTCTTGAAATGGTCAATTGATATTGGTATTATTCGATTTATAGAATATATAGGAATAGTTGATGTAGTTATTTTTGACTGTTTAAAAGCTTATTTTTCTAACTTATTTTCCCTTTGCGCCTGTATCCGATATTGATTCTGTAAAACGTTTGTTAAATCTTTTCCAAATACACAGGTTTCATTTATATGTGGCTCTGAACTCAAATTTACTCTATTGGAATGCCAAACACTATTGGCATTTGGAAAACATAAAAAGATGAACTGTCTGTCCAACAGCAGGGTAAAACAACACAAAAGTCTTCTTTCGATCGTCAATTTAAAAGTCGCCCGTCGGAAGCTTTCCAATACACGTGGGAATGGGGACAAAAGTTAAAGCTTTGCCCAACACTTCCCTTTGTGGACAATAAACTCGATCCCAAATCTCGGAATAAGCCACAAGTTTACATTGCACATGATTTATGGGAATTGGTTTATAAATAGATAATTGATACTAAACATAATATCATAGTTTCAAATACGTTGAATTTAAAGGTGACCTAAGAAAAAAGTCGATTATTTTATTTAAATTATCTTATTCGAAGCCTCCCGATACTAGTTTTATTTTAACATCAAGGGATAATATCGAGTTAAATGGGTCATGTTTAGGCGTACCTGGCAACAAGTCGCTACGCGTAGCGACCATATTTGGAAGGGGGGGGGGGTAGCTCATTTGCATACGAACAAATTAAATGCCCAACCAGCGGTCTATTTTATGTACGTGTCGAGGCAGGTGGATTGTCGTCTGTGCGCTGACAGGTCAGGAATATATAAAAAATTGATTTAAAACCCTTTACTAAACGCCAAATTTTAGACTGTCCCAAATTGAAAGAGTTTGCAGACGACATTTCAAAATGTGATGAAATTGGAAGTTAATCTTCTGAAGGGGCAGAAAACAGTGTGGGAAAAGGAAAAATTGCTCGTTAAGAGCAATTTCTCCTTTTCCCACAATGTTTTCTAGAGTCGTCTGCGACAAAGAGGTTAAATGCCGTGATTATTTGGTAATGGGTTAAAACCCTTCCCTCTGATGTGATTTTATGATTCGTCCCAATTTGATGGCAGCAGACCACTATTAAATTGATATGAAAAAAATGGCATTTCCATTGTGATCATATCATGTATAACGCGTTAAGACAAATGGAGAAATTGCTCGAAATGAATAGTAAGTTCTTTTGTTACAATGGTTTCTCATATATTTTCAGCTCATGTGGTGTTTTAAATGTCTATCATATATGAGTGCAAAGTTTTAAACCCTTAACCACGTGGTCTCGCTATCACTTAACCCTTAGAATGCTGGGTATCTTTCTGAAAATAGGTTTTTGTGTCGTCTGCTTTCCCAAATCTTAAATATTCGCTAAATTTTGTTGAGGAAAGATACTCAGAGTAGCAAATAGTCTAGAACACAGACCAGTCGCCACTATCCTTGGCGGCTGGCCTGTATCTAACATGTTTTCATAAGCATGTAGTCGTTTCCAGCACTATAAGGTTTCACCTTGTCAATGACATATGGTTGATTTGTCACTAACGAATGAGCCAATATCACTGCTCAAAGTGGGCCTTTTCCAATATAATTAACTATTTATGAGAATTCTACATAAATAATCACTTCATTTCCATCCATCTAAATGGAAACTCAACTTGCTTATAGATTGATTTTATATGAAGATTTCTGCATGTATGCCTTAGTTAAAAAGAATGGGGCATGGATGTGCACAGCGTCTTTTAAAAATCAAAATCCAGTATATCTTTCTTTGAAATGATGCATACACAACATTGCAATTCAAAATGATAGAATGTTTCTCTTTAATTCATTTCCTTTGTCATACAGGAACATTAAGATGTTTTATCATTTGAGCTAAGTAACAGTCCAATCCAAGTGGTCAATGATGAATATCATACCGTTCTCCTGTGTCCGAAAGTATTACAATACTGTTTTATTAAGCATTCCACATAAAAATCAATACTTGTGCCTTTTTGCCTCTACATCCTCTTGAATTCCAATAGGAAAACACCATAAGCAAATTCTGTCATATAAATATTGTGTGGTTTGTCTTATTCTTGTAATTAAGCTGAAACTTTAATGATACTTAATTTAACCCCTTCAAAGAAATGTTACTTGATTTTATCACTTTGTATTAAAAGTATGAGAAACAACATCTCCTTGTTAGGAACAAAGGGAAAACCACCATAACAAAGCAAGAATTGACAGTTACGTGAACATTATAAATATCCCCCGTTAAAGGTGCGTTTGAATGAGTATTTTTGATCGAATGAGTCCATGTTAACTCCGTTATAAATCATGCGGTCTCTGTGTATTTGAGGGATAAACCGTGACGGGGATTAACGGTAACCTGCCCGGATACCTCACAATATCATGATATATTTAACATTATCCCTTAACCTAGTAAATTCACGATCTCACAAACACACGTGGTTACACTTAAACTTGTTTTGGAGACGCGTATTTTGCAGGCAACCAAAGAAACGATCAACAAACAGAGAAATAGCTCGGAACGACCGGTAGAAATTTGTATAAACACTTTATTAACCACCAAATGTTTGACTGTCCAAAATTGAAAGAGTTTGCAGACGACATTTCAAATTGGGATGGATTTAAAAAATAATCTTCTGATAGGGCAGAAATCATTGTATGGAGAGGAGGAATTGCTCATTAAGAGCTATTTCTCCTTTTCCCGAAATGTTTTCCAGAGTCGTCTACATACATGGTCAAATGTCATCATTGTTTGGTAATGGGTTAACGTAGTACCCGGACGATCCCACAAACACTCGTGGTTACACATTGCTGACACATAAGCTTGTTTGTAAAACTCGTATTTTTCAGGCAACCAAGCAAACGATCAACAGAGAAATAGCCCAGAACGACCTGTAGAAATTGATCTTAAACATTAGTTTTTTCTTTGGTTGGTGTATTTCTTTTGACTTTCGCCGCAAATGCATTGAGACTGGTGTAACTTAAGTGGGCCTGAAGGCCAGAAGCCCAGGTTAGCACTCGGGACAATAGGGTCGTGGGTTTGTATCCCATGAGAAACGGGATCCACGTTCCACGTTCGGCACGAGTACTCGTTATGTATCCAGGAAGCGGAATCGAGAGTGATAAAATTAAGCTGTTAGAACTTATTTTACAATTGTTGTAAAATAAATAAGTTCAAACTAAACCGTAATGTCTTTCCGATCCGAACTTCATTGCATCATAGCCAGTTTTGATTATCGGAAGAGATCTTAAAAGCTCCAATATATGTCCTATTGTCGAAGTGTTACTCTTTAAACTACTCATTCATAAGTCTTAAGAAAATGTTGATTGGACAGATAAACAGAGCTTTTCTAGAAATAAACTAAGTTTATCGCCATTTTTTTTTAACAAATCTAAATTCGCCACATGCAGTTTTCCGTTGATCATGACAAATGTTTGGTGGTCCTTTCACTTTGAGAATATTACGTAATTGAATATGTAAAATTGAACACGTTTATATCTATAGGGGCATACCAACAGTTTTAAAAATACTTTTGTTAATCGTCCTATTGTATTGAAAGTGACAGCAATTTAAAAGACTTTTAAAACCTAGCAATCGTCGCTTTAAACATGTCACAACTCTTACGTCACATTTATGCAATATTTACATGGCCAAACATGTTTACAATTCCCTTCATCTAATCCATAAAACAAATTTGACACCACACTTTATTAGATTGTTTTCGTTTTTCGGGTTGTTGATTCTCATGGATTGTTTCGAATATTGTCTAGCCAAAATTGTTTATTCTTGGATTTAGTGACACGATGTGTCAATTTGTCAACGAGGTGAATGAAAAGTACCATTATTTGGCGGCTTTGCCAAGTTTTTTCTAAGGCACACGATTCTTGTCAATTGCTTTGCAAAACAATGACGTCAAGCCGATCTTCTTGCTTTTTTATCGCTGGAAGGCAAGTTGGTCCTAAAGGTTAAACAACAACTTTGGTTGCAAGCCGACCACATAGAGCCAATGACTTTTATCTCCTAGACTAACCTTTCTATCCCATGTGCGTCTGAATTATGCTGCAGAATAATGAACACGAAACACCATTGATCCTGTCATCGGATCAAGTATTAATTCTCTTGAACACCACACACTTGTTCATGGATTCTAAACACTCGCCTATAAGTTTCGCTTTTGAGATCTACCGCATAAAGGTTGTACACATTCGTTGATACATTGACGCTGCCTGAAATGATTATGCTTTCAAAAGCTTCTTTTGTTCTGTATCAAACAACAATACCAAAAATGTTGTTTCATCGAGTTTTGTTTTAACTTTCAAATTTTTTTCTTTTGTGAAAAAGCACCTTTAAGCCACATATATACTCTATCAACAGAAAACTAACGATTGGCACCATGAGATACCATATATGGCCTTTGTGGCACACGTTATTCCCTTCCTGAAAACATGACAGACTTAACCCTTATAGAGCTGGAATCGACTTCATGCTGACGCAAACAAGTTAGATCCAGACAAGCCGCCAACTAGATTGGGGGCTGGCCTGTGATCTAACCTGTTTGCTAATATGAGTATCTTTCGTCATCACAATCAAGCAGATATTTAATGGTTTCGAAAGCAGATGACACAAAATTCTATTTCTAGAAGATTACCCAACATTCTTAGGGTTAATGGCGGAGGAAATATCACTGTGTCGATCATGGAATACATCATTCCTCTTGAAAGCACCGATAAATAGTCACGGTTCTGCGGACTCACAAAACGGATTCATTTTTATCTCGATGATTTCTTTTCTACAAGCGAATTAAAATGAAACCGGAGAAGACGTTTAAATACCGTCGTTGTAAGCGGTCAACGTCCCTTTTGTTCGCCAATAACTGTTTGTTTATCTCTTATATTGATTCACCATTGTGTGGTATGATACAAGGTCCTGTTGGGGGAACGCGTGACCATCAATGAAAGGGGGTTTAAAAGCTTGGTATATCGATTCGCGGTCACAAATCGATTACCATAGATTATTGCGGGGCACGATATATTCAATCCCTTTTCCTCATGGGTATTTTGTGATGGATTCAAATTCAATGCAATATCAGACGACAATTTTATAATAGAAAAAAAGATATATCGACTTTGTGATATTGGATAGAAATAGTATGACAAAAGGAGACATTGCTCGTTATGAACAATGCCTTTGTTTGTCATTGTTGTTTCTCATGAAGTCTGTTGTCTATATATGCGTTGGATATAAAGGGAAAATTCTAACCTTTTCTATAAGGTGCAGACGATCTTTTACGTGGTATGAAGCAGACGACTTTGTATTTCGGTAAACAGAAAAAAGTCTTAAAACTTTCTGTTTCGTCCTTCGCTACCGTATACATTCGATAACTTGTTTTCAATGCTGGCTTATGGACATTTTGTTCATCCGTGCCACAGGGTTCTATAGTTATCCTGGGTCAATACTCTCTAATAGTATTGACTCCAGGATAACTATAGAACCCCGTTTTCCGCTCAACACTACATCATCCCAACATACGTGGTTTAGTCACAAGCTTTTGACTTCTTATCATAGAACACATATTTCACCAATTACCCGGTAGAAATTCCCTATAAGTTCACACACAACCAAATACTTCACCAACACATTCTATGTAAAGATTTTGCTCATTGATTTCTATTCTTCTTTTATCACTATTTTCATAACTGAATTTAAAATGAAAATAGAATGTGATCTTCTCTTTCTTATTTTGTTTATCAGCTTGATAGGTTTGCTTAATGATCGAAAAGGTATGTATCGACGTGAACAAGTCAATATCGGCATTTAACCGAACTTATCTCAAATAGCAATGGGTCATGTTTAAATTTTCTGTTTACAGGCGTTGTTATCAAGGCACACTCTATTGCCGTAACTCATTTGTATTTGTTTGTTGCCCAACCCGCCCCCAACCTGTATTGCTATGCTACGAGACGCTGATTATATACAACAATGAAATCTTACCACTCTTGTCAAACGGGTTATAGCCTGTATTCGTGTAAGGATATGGCCTTTTTACTCTGTAAGTCATAAATCTTGTTTTATTCATTTATCTATAAATTCATTCATTCGTTCGTTCGTTCGTTCGTTCGTTCGTTCGTTCGTTCGTTCGTTCGTTCGTTCGTTCATTCATACATCCATCCATTCATTCATTCTTTCATTCATTCATTCATTCATTCATAAATGCATTCGTGAATTCGTGCATTCGCACCTTCACTTACATAAAGCTTTTTACTCATGCAAAACCCATTTATCTTAACCGCTCATTTGTTCATACATGTTGCTAAACATCAAATTTATTCCTTTATTTATATTGCACATTAAAAGCCAATTTATTAACAATGTACTGGTGATTATGGAAGGGTCCTGCGTGGCCCAGTGGCAAAGGTAGCCTAGCGGCCTTAGAGCTCGGGGTTCCGGTTTCGAACCCCACCGGTACCTCTTGTTTCGTGGTAGTGTCCTTTGGCAAGACGCTCAAAAGCTCTAGCCTAGTATTTGTAAATGAAGAAAAAAACGTATCAAAACTGAAAACTTGGTGACACAGTGTTAAGCCCCACGTAAATAAACAAACACACTATGGATTATGCTCTCTTCTTCTCAATCTCTTTGAATGGTCGTGTGCTGTCTTTATTTTACGTTTTTACATTTGAGTCCTGGCTTGTTCCCTCCATTGTCGCTAGGGAACCTTTTTCTCTTTTCTTTTAATTCATTTGACACACCCCTCCAATGCAAACAAATGCACACGTTTAGTGTTTCCCACACTCGTTTCATTTCTGTGTACAAAATAAGAAAGCAGCAGTGCGAAGAGGACGACTTCTTAATCGTATTGTCTTTTCCTTGTATATGTATAATTTTGTTGAGGAAAGATACGCAGAGTAGCAAACAGGTTATATCACAGGCCAGCCGCCAATCTACTTGGCGGCTGGCCCGAATCTAACATGTTTGCTTAATCATGAAGTCGGTTACTGCACTATAAGGGTTGAAGTCATTTCTAGCCCATTGTCTGTTTTGATCAGCTTACATTTTGCGTGACACCGGAATTACCATTGTGTCCCAATTCCTTGTAATGCTCTTAGACACCTGCGCCCCCTCTCAGAAGAACCGAGTTATAAAGAAGCAATAGCGCAATCAAGCAGTACTAGCTGACCAGGGACGAGGACGAACATGAAACCAGCGCACTGGTTACCATCAATCAACCATGATCAATTATCAATCAACAAATCAATCAAATATTGATGTTGACATTGTTTCGTCAGCAGGTAATCAAGGAAATATTGTATACATATATGTGTTTTCACATCATTATAAAACCGTTTAATAAATCCACAGTGGATGTATCATACATCATCTGTTTTGTTATGTATATGCTTCTTTAAAGTATAGCTTATTTGGTCTGACTGTTCTGATAATTCTTACGCCGGTCCAGTACGAGAATAGCCCGTTCGGGAACCTGGTGCTGAAGTGTCTTTTGGTCTGCAGGGTTTCGTAACGGTTTTTTGCTTGGAAAAATGTGTAGTCGATATTCAACTTGGTCACTGATCGAATGTGTCAATGGTATTTGGTATGGTTCTGTCCACGTTTGACGGACTAGACCGTTGTTAGATTACAGAGCCCCGTTTAATTTGAGGCGCTTGTTGTATGATTGTCTTAACCCTTTACCAAACGCCAAATTTTCGACTGTCCCAGATTTAAAGAGTTTGCAGACGACATTCAAAATGTGATGAAATTGGAAAACAAGCTTCTGATAGGGCACAAGACATTGTGGGAAAAGGAGAAATTGCTCGTTATGAGCAATTTCTCCTTTTCCCACAATGTTTCCCAGAGTCGTCTGCAACAAACTGGTCAAATGTCGTTATTGTTTGATAATGGGTTAAGTTTCTTGCCTATGTTCAACAAATCTTTGCATGCGTTTTCTGAACTATAGCCCTCCCGTTGAACCCCTGTTGATTGTTACTGATGCGACACACACGCGTACACAAAAGCCTTCATTAAACAATTAAAACCCATTGTCCAACCCGGGTAGTCCGTCTGTGTGCTGGTGAATGAATTATCGAAAAACATTAAAATTTTATTTACCGGATATCGCTTTGATCGATAATTCATTATCACGTATTCATGTGTACATCAGGCAGGTTACGACACACCGCTTACACTACACACGGTTTATTGTGAGGTTCTGTTTTTCGTTTCAAAAATACCCATAAATAGATAATGCCCTTTCAACAATTGACTCGGCTTTTCTCTCATTGTCATAACGATTTTTTTGTTTGCAAGACTTTACAAAATAAAGAGAAGATACAAACACATTTGAACCGAGTGCACATAATCATATTTATTCGGAATAAAAAAAATTAGACATCGAAATTATTTTCTCAGTAGATGTTTATGAAATGGCCTTTTGTACGTTCGTAAACTACCCTAGAACAAAGAACATGCATTATTTTCTTTATGGTAATAAAGGGAAAACAATTGCGGCAAAAGGAGAATTTTTTTATAAGGACATTCTCTTCTTGTCACAACGGTGACCTGCAGGCGCATCAAAAGGTATAAATATTTGGAAAAAAAGCATTACAATATGCCAAAGACTGGAATTATTCAAGTTGTAACTGCATTACAGTAGTATGGAATATGGGTCTATGTCAGTATTATACGGACTTTCCAAAGACCAAAGGATAGGTGGAAGACGGACTTTCCAAATACCAAAGGATAGGTGGAAGAAATGGCTTTCAATGACACTGAGGGTAATAATGATATCATTAACGGAAAGCTGGTTCTAGGTTGAAAATGATATTTTGAGTACAGGTTGCATGGATGTGGGAAACGAAGCCGGGAAATTAATTTATTTAATGTATATAGATTTCTTTTTCAATGCGACGTTAACGCCTGGGCAGACAGTCACATTCAAATGACATTTAATGTCTCAATTTTCTTTAAGATGTGCGCACTTTAAACATTATTTTCACCGCCAAAACGGTTTTTCCTGCAAGGTATAAAAGGGGCCGTCGTAGATTACCTTTTGCCTTTGAACACAAAGCTTATTAACATTTCATAAGGACACCAAATAAAGGTCAAACCGTTAACCCTTTTGTGAGGGGATTTTTGTGTGTATTAAAAGAACAATGGGCCCCGAAATCCTTTGTCCGCTACTTGAATAGGAGAAGAACAATGGTATAATAATAATTGCATTTTTAATTTAGACCCTTTAAGAGGCCCTTTTGAATTTGACTAAGACGTAAAAGAATGGGTTTATTTCTTAAGACTGAAAAGGTTAGTAATTAAGATTACCTGATATATCGATACCTGGATAAGTGGAAGATACGAATGACTGAAATAAACGGAACGACTCAATTACATCATTTTTCCATTTACTGAAATAATTGTTCGTGCAAAGAGCAGTTAGATAAGATTTATGTATATACACGTATACATATTCTGCACTAGATGATCTGTGTCTTTCGTATACATACCCAATACAGATGAGCAAGGTTTGTAGCCAACTGATGTAATTAATTCCTCGTATGAAGTTTTCAATCTACAAAGTAATCTGGTTCTGGTTCATACAAGCCCCCAACAAGTACTTTATATGGTGGAATCAGACTCAGTGGGACGCCAGTGGTGCAGCAGTAGAATGTCTGGCCTGTGATCTAACCTGCTTGCTACTCCGAGATTCATTCCTCCTAAAAAACTAAGCAGATATTCAAGGATTTGGAAAGCAGATGACTAAAAAATGTGTTTTTAGTATTCGAAGGGTTAAAGCGCAGATTTCCAAAACCTACTTTTTCCACGTGTAGTCCCTTAATCAATGCATTAATGAATCGAATGTCAAAAGGGATTTGCGAAAGGTCAATAATCGGCCCCAGAAAAGCCGATTAGGTGAGACACAATAGGGGTCCCAATAAATCACCCCTTATAAAACCTAATCCCATTATTTATATAAAAAAGGGACTTTTGACGATTTGAGCTAGAGATATTTGCCAAAACGTCGATACCGGTAATACCCCACCCACCCCCGTAAAATCGCTAGTTACGTTTGCAAGCACGGATCTGGCATAAGTGCACGAGCACATCACAGACATTCGGACACATTCATGCGCATGCATACTCGCCTATCGACTTGTATATTTGTGTAACTAGGCTCTTTATCATTGAAAACAAAGATTTATAAATGGCTTAGCTTGCCTCACAGGTACTGCACACACTCTTTAATAATGTGACGTCCCATTATATGTACCATATGTAGTATATAGTACATATATAGGGACATTATCAAAGATTGTGTCAAGCACCTGTGACTTGCCTAAAAAGAAAAGCGCTGGTGCCTCGTTACAGTAAAATGAGTAAGATTTGGCCCTGTAAACCATTCTCATTGTGATAATTTCTCATGCTATAGATATTTTTTATGAAACCCTTCAGGAAGTAATGAAGGCACGGGATTCGAACCTACGACTCTCTTATACGAGGCAAACGCTATACCCATGGACCACTGTCCTCCAATACTGCATAAATGATTTGATTAATTGAACATGTGATGTGTATTATAATTCCAGGAGAACGCCCTTATGTGTGTGACTATCCAGGATGCGGTAAATCTTTCTGCCAAAGCGGGCAGCTTAAAACGCACCAACGTCTTCATACTGGGGAGAAACCCTTCATTTGCTCTGTTGATGGTACGTAACATAAAGTAACATAAAACCCGTTATAAATCTGTGACGTCATATACGTATGTAACGTACGTTGAACGTTCTATGGTTGCTAATAAGGGAACCTAATGTATTGTTGTAGAGAATATGCGGGTATATAAATTGACAACAAAATTGATCAGTGGACAACATTGTTTTTCACTGATCGTATGTGATTGTCTTTTAGAGGTATCTTTGCTCAGTACGTTACAGTATACGTTGGTTACAAATTTATATAACGTCATATAGCTAAATTAGTCAAACTTATTTCAGGCGATCGGGAATTATTATACAATTATTGCACCGAGCAGATTGCTCCATCAGAATTAAAGGCAATCTTAACTTCGAATTAGTTTGACTAATAGCTAGATGGAAGCACGGGGGTTGCCTTTTCCACGTATGACCGATGGGCTAAGACTCGGGACACGTTTTCACGGGGAGGGGGGCGGGGGTTGTGGTGTGGAAGTTATGTCACGTTCGTGGAACATTAATAGCAATGCATTTTAGAGAACATAACACATGGTTATCGAGAACATGCATGTATAATAGACAGCACAACCGACGACAGTGTTTTTCCCTGAACTGTTGTGATTGTGTCTTTGAGAGGTTAATCACACCACAGTCTTGTAATTCTCCAACTTTCTTTTTCTATAATTCAGGCTGTACCAGCAAGTTTACCCATGCTAACAGACACTGTACAGAACATCCCTATGCAGGGTTACGACGGACCACGCCCCAGACTAAAGACAAAACAAGTCTTCTGAAATCATCACAGTCCAGCCATGCTGTTACAGAATGGCTTGTAAGGTATAGCAAACAATTCGTCTAATTTTTATTGTTCCTCATCGTTTTTGTTACTGGTGCCTGGAACCATTACAGGTGCTTGTTCACAGAAGAGAACATTTGAATGTCATTTGAATGTCAATATAAAAAGTTGTTGAAACAATACAGTTTTTGTAATGTTGTGTAATATATATGTACATTTAAAAGTAGCTATTGAAAGTATTGATCATTTCTTTAACCCATTGCCAAACGATAACATTTAAACACTTTGTTGCAAACGACTCGGAAAACAATGTGGGAAAAGGAGAAATTGCTTGATCTCACAATGTTTTCTACCGTATCAGAAGATTATTTTCCAATTTCATCACATTTTGAAATATCGTCTGCAAACTCTTTCAATTTGGAACAGTCGAAAAATTGGGGTTTGGTAAAGGGTTAATGTTCCATTAAAGAAGTTAGTTATGAGGGTCTAATGCAATACTGTGGAAAGCCTTGATAATGTTAAGAGATCAATGAACATCTTGGCACCCATTTCCAGGCACAGTTTATCCAGCACAGATGCATCGTTAACGCCGAGCCAGCCTGAGAAGCGACTAAAGCGAGATTCCACACCATTACCGAACGTCCAATCATCCAGTGTTCAAGTCCAACAGATTGAAGTCACCCCCATGAACGTATCGTCATCATCATCTTCATCAACATCCCCTATGATTGTGCCATCTTCCATGACAGGGCTGTCTTCCTCCTTGAGCTTATCATCCTCGATAAATATTTCATCGTCCGTCGACCGACCTGTATTACCACTTGTACATTCATTACCGCCTCCGTCCAGCATTAACATAAGCGCCAACAATCTGGCAGCAAGTCGAGGTCTCGTGGGCACGTCTTCATCCGTCGATTACACAATGCCGTCCGTCGAACCCAAGTGTTTCAGTTTCAGCAAGACAACGACCGGTCACCGTCCATTTAAGAAAGAAGCCACGGATAAGTGGGTTTCTGCGCTGGCTCTGTTAGAGCTGGCACATGGGGCGTCGTGAGGATTCATATGTCATATATATCCCATGGTCCCACAGTCCCTAGGATATTTAACTCGTATATATCCCTTTATACACTGTCTCCCATATGTATAAGCTATATATCCAATATGTGTTGTGCATTTTGCGGAGGGAATTGCTGTTTGGTTTTTAGTTGAACTGCGATTCTTGAATCCAAAAATAGCCCCACAGAAACTGGTGCAATCCCCATCCTGTCATGAAATGGCGTCATCAAACAAAATCAACATGTCACTATGTCAATTCATTATCAATATGTCAGTCATAACCTATGAGTTGAAACATTTAAACTTACGGCTAATGAGGTTTTTTCTACCAAAGTTGAGTACAAAGAGTTGTCTTTTCTTCATTTTTCTAAAGTTTTAATGTTTATAAAAAGCATTTGCCATGGTTGGCAAGCAATGTCACCTTGTATGAAGCCAAGCCATACTAATTTCCCAAAATGAGATTATTAAGCAAGAAAAGACAACCAAAGAAATAAAGCATGGAAAATAACATTTGTTTACCATATTGGATAGGAAACATTGTACCAAAAGGACGAATTGCTTGTTATGAGCAAGTAAACCTTTTGTTACTGTGGTTTATGATTAAATCAAGAAGACCTGCCACACAGTTCATCTAGGACAAAATTAGTTCAGTTGACTAAGAAGGTCTCTTTAGAGTATATAAGGCAAGACATCTTTTATTGTCTATAAAATTAATCCAATTTAGTGGTAAAGGACCAATGAATTAAAGAATAAAAGGCTGTCATTTTTCCAGATTTTTTGTCTGTTCACTAAATCATTTATATCACAACTATTCAATTAATTTTCTACAAAATTTGTCATCTTTTTTATATAAGATTAAGTTTTATAAAGCATTTACAAGGATTTTCTTATGCAATATACATTGTCTTCAAATCATCAAATTCATTTTTTTTGTCAGCATTGCAACATTTTAGAAAAGCATTAGCAAACTCACAGCCTTTCTATCACATCAATGGCTTATTTTTTTAGTCTTGCAGCAGACAACTTTCAAAAAGCATTGTGGTAAAAGGAGAAATTGCGTGTCACAAGCAATTCCTCTTTTTGCAACAATGCTTTTTCAATCTATTCACATATCATAACAGCAGAACTGAAAAGTTTTTTACATTTTTTACAAAGCTTTTCTGAAGTTGTCTTCTTCGAGTAAAAAAATGTCGTCTGCAGGTGGTAAATAGTTAATACAGCCTTGGACTAAGCCAATCACAATGCATCAATCGTCACATATCAATATCAAGATACTTTTTTTTCAACTGGTACTTCATATTACACAATGTGTTCAAGAAACATTTTTATCACCCTTGAAAGAGATTTTTTAAAGTCAAGTTAAAATATATTCAAAAACGTAAAACATAAATTCACTAAAATGCTTCACATGGTATGCAAAACGCGTAATTGGTTGAATTCGAAATTGTCATCAGACGACACTTGTAACTTATGGCATTTCCATATGGTAGTACTCAGAAGAGAAGGGAGGTAAGCTATCATTGCTCTCTTTATTTCCCAGTCGTCTGCTGCATACTTGTGTGTGTTCAAATGACTCGTTCATAAAGTATTGCAAGACTGTAAAGATTATTTGATTGGTAAATTTGGGTACACTTGTAGACAATATCCTAAAATCTTGAAAGATATTGAAGCAATATTTTAGAAGTGTTCATTTACATGTCCTTTTCAAGTTAGTCTTTCTTACCCTTACACCCTTACTTCAAACAAAGTTGTAAAAATGCATCCCACAACAGATGATTCTAGATTTTTTTTTGGAGAAATAAGAAGTATTTTTTCCTTTTATTTGCAATGGTATCTACCAAATAAAGTATAGAAATTTTATCCATGTTTTATAAATTGTCTTCTGCTGTTACTTTGATACACATTTTATGTAGATTGTATTAAACTCCAAGGACTCTTTAATTCTGAATAAAATAGTTAGAGCGAGAATCAATGTTGATGACCTATCATAGGAAATACTGTTACACATTAGATTATGAGATGTACTATGATGGTAACAAATTCTTAATGTATACATGTATTTACAATATCTTAAAGATCCCTCATATACATTCATTGAAATACGATTTAAACAGATAATTGGAGAAACAATTATGAAAAAAAAACCTGCTCAAAAAGAGCAATTTCTCCATTTGTCACAATGGTTTCTGGTCTACATCAGAACAAAAATAATCATATACATGTATTTATATTGTATTATTTTCCTCTTATGTTGTTTTTCAATGTCTTAGCAGTCACAAAATCAAGTATTGAGGGCATGGATTATGTACAATTACATGTATGTCATAGGATCATTGAAGAGATGAAAACAATAGTGATTGTTGTTAATGTAAAGAAGTAGCCAGATGTAGTACATCCGTCCTTTATTTATGAGTGTAAAAAGAATTGTTTTACAACTGGTATAAATGAAGTTGATTGCAGTTACAAATTGAGCAAAGTATTTTCTATATGTATGTACATATAGTTTTGAAGTCCTGGATACCATTTTACTAAACATTTTGTGCTAAGAATTTGCGTAAGGTCAAAACAACATTCCCTCTTATTTCAATATTGGGCTAAGCAATATCGCAAAGTAACACATCATTGGAATGCTTCCAATGATGTGTCACATTGCAATATTGTACTTTCATTTTATGATACTATTCATGTTTATCAGTTTTGACCTGCGCAAATATTTTCCTCAAGTTGTTTAGTGAAATGTTACCCTTGAGCTCATTTTTATTTCATATCTATATAGGTCTTCTGTTGCCATTTGAGTAGATTGAGCTCATTTGAAAGTGTTATTGCAGAAAGCAAATTTTTCACAATACACACTCACTTGAATTGCACAACATAAAATATTCTTACACTTTCCAAGATGTGAACGAATGGGTTAAACCAAAATCATTTTACCATCATTTGTGTTTTTGTAAACATGTTTTTGTGATGACTGGCCATTTTTTCCATTTAAACAGTTTGAATGTGAAGCAAATCAACTTAACTGTTGCTTTTTTTTTTTAATTGGTGTTATGCCAATTTAGTATTTTTCACTTAGCATCTTGGGTAATTTACCTGAACACAGCTTGAAAATAATGTCTTGCAAAAAGACACTAAACAGTGAAATCATTTGTTGTTCCCCATTTAAATGAAAATTTGTTAGGACTTTATCACAATTATATAGACCGAAATAATTACTTGACTCTACCATTCTGTATAATATACAGAGCAACCAGTGTGTATAACTGCCAAGAATAATATATATACTTAGTGTGTGTTTGTGTATTTGTGTTCACTGTCAATCTATATTTCTTGTAACTCTGTTTCACAAATGATGATAGTACCCGGGTAATGTTAACCCTTTACCAAACAATAACGACATTTGACCAGTTTGTTGAAGACAACTCTGGAAAAAAATGTGCGAAAAGGAGAAATTGCTTGTAACGAGCACTTTCTCCTTTTCCCACAATTTTTTCTACACTATCAGAAGACTAGGTTCCAATTTCGTCACATTTTGAAAAGTCTTCTGCAAACGCTTTCAATTTGGGACAGAAGAAAATTTGCTGTTTGGTAAAGGGTTAAGCACTTCAAACATGAAGCTCATTAAGTTTGCAGCTGTTTGAAATGCCTTTGGACACAAGTCTGCAACTCATAGAGTTACTTCCTATATTATTTAGAACTTTATTTTCTATTGGATTGCCTGTATAAAAGTAGCACATCTGTTATTGTGAATAAAAATTGAATGATTTCCAAGCTTTTTCCGTCTTTTCACAATTCTTTCTATCTTTCTTATCTTTTGTACATTTGTCAAGACAAACTATGTATGTATATGTATATTCTTATGATACTGATTAATTGTACATGTTTTCCATGCAAATCAAAGGTTGTCTATTTACCCTGTTATGGGAACAGTGCACGACAAAAGTAAGTCCCTTCCTAGTGTCGGCATTTTGGTTTTCATTTTCATGACATTTTGATTAACATGAGAGGCAGTGCCCAAACTGTCTTACAGATTGATAATTGTTCTTCCTGGCGTGACCAGCCCTAATGGGCATTTCTCAATCATTAAAAGTAGGGCATAGCAACATAAGTGAAATGATATTGACACATTGTAAAAACCCATATCTTTCATAAAGCTTTTACTGAGGTCTTGCACTGAACCCTCAGATTATCATTACCCCATTTAGAAGCAAGATTTAATAAAATGTGAATTCTAATGACTTCAATATGATTGTATCTGAGGATTCAATACAATACTATAGTAAGTGCGTCATGTATGTGAAGCACTTACTATAGTCTGGCATTGAATCCTTGTATCAATGATAATGGCTGTAAGTTTTAAAGCAAATAGCAACTAGTTGTTCAGCTATCTATATAGAGGTGACCAAATGACTTTCAAACACATCCACAAACTTCTTTTGCTATTGATTGTCCAAATTATTGTGTAACTATTACAGAGCTACAACCTTATGCAAGTTTCAATTAGGGAATATTTTATTTCGTTATCATCGACATCTAAAACTTTTAGAAATGATCGAACAATAGGAGAAATTGAGGTATTTCCTTCATGAAAAAAATCTTAAACATTGATGATCATATTAAAGTAAAAAACATTTTTGGATAAGTAACTATTTTTTCTTGTACCTTGATGTGTTTTCATGTGTGTCCTAAAGATGCATAAAATGTTGTTTTTGTTAGGGTTTTAGAGATTGTTTTGGTTGATGCAAATGATTTGTTCATGCACACTGTTTCCCTTAGGATAGTTTGTATTATGCTTAGTAGGAAATAGTGCTTTATATTTATAGAATGTTTTTGTTATTATGTAATTATACATACAATAATTTAATTGAAACTGTTAACATTTCCAAACTGTACATATATATATTACTATTCTAATCTATTAAAATAATTTATAATATTTAATAATTTATTTCAAAACAAATTGTACAATAGAGGTTATTGAAAGGTTGCTTCATAATTTACCTAGCAGTTGGCTGGTAGTTTAAAAAAGGCATATTAATAGAAATAAGGAAATTTGCTTTGTGTTCAAAACAAGGTTTTAGTCTATTTTGATTCCCTACAACTGAATGAGCGGGAAAAATTGTCTCAGTCCACGACTATAATAAGTCTTTCACAAAATTTTGTGGAAATAAATAGAATTTATTCCAAAAGATTTTAATTTTACTAAAGGCAACCATTCTTATTTTCATTTCATTTATCACTTGTAAGCGACACCTATGGCTTCTTGGGAATGGCCTTTGGCAAGTCACTTCAGAGCCCTAGCCTTGTACTGGTGGATCCAGGAAAGCTGTAGGAGTCACAGGCTTAGACTTTTATCCTGTACTAAACAGTAAACGGTACAGTAAGCTATTTCTAGCAACTTGTTTGGAAAATGGCTTTCATATCAAGATATTATGCCCACCACTGCAAAAGAGATTTGTCTGCAGTTTACACACTACCTGTGACTTCTACTGTAGGTAGCTTTTGAAAACATTGCCATAGCAGAAATAATCCTACAGCAAGTAGAACCTTTTGTTATATATAGTATAATAATTCAAAATATAAACAGATTAATGCTCATTTATTACTTATCTTTTGTTGTAGTTTGTGTTTTGCTTTTGATTGTTCCCCAAAACAGTTGCATAGATGTCACAAATGTGCATTAACCTTCATGAAAGAGACAATTTTTTTTTCTCATGGAACCAATTTGTGCAGCGAGTGGTCCTAACTAAAACAGTTACCAAAATATGAATTGGATTATTACCCCTGCAGCAGAAAAGTTTATAAATCATCGTGTCAAAAGAAGATATTGCTTATAACAATTGTAACAAGCTATTTTTTATTTTGTCAGTTAAATGATGTAATGTTTCAAGCTCAAATAATAAATGCCATCGGTTTTTTCCCGTTCCATTCCGTATGGCATACATTGAAAAAGGTGCAAATGGAATATAAAACTTTGTACTTAACCTAAATACATAGTTATCCCTCACTCCAGACCTTACTTTCAACAGAAAACATTAAAAAAAAAAAGCACTTTGACAAAAGGAGAAATTGCTTGTTACAAGTTACCGGGTAATTCTATTTTTGTCATAATGGTTTTATCTAAAATTCTTTAGATATTATTTTTCGTCATTGTCACCTGCAATTGCTTTCAACTTGGACCAGTCACAAATTCCCACTATGTACTATGTGTTAAGAGGTTAGTCAGTTGGGACTTTGAATTGAGGAATTAGTTTATTTATGTGAAAATTATCTTCAGTAACAAATTTTTGATTTTGACGTTTTGTTGTGTGTAGTTTTTTTTAACTAGTTTTTTTTTTACTTTTATAACTTTGCCATGCAATTCTGATCCAAACTATGCATTTTAACAATACAAATAATGTGTTCAAACATCACCAAATCATCCATTCCCTCCATAGTTATTCATAGAATGTAGGAAAAGATATACAATACACATGATTTTCTAGTTTAAGAAATGTATAACATTGATTTTTTTTCCATCAAATCAATTCAAATAATGTCTATAATAGATATTTATTTTAGTAAACATTTTGAGTGATCATTAAGAAAATATAATACTGGATGTGGGCATTTTCCCATCTTATCATTTACTTTTATTGGTTATGAACTTAAAATTTCAGAGCTTATCAAGGTTTTTTTTTCACATAATTTTGACTACACCACAAGTTACAATGAAGAAAGGATTTACTACAACCAAACATTGAAAGCTTTTCTTTCTGGACAAGCTTCATAAATGCCTCTTCACCATATGACATTTTTATCATTCCAAATTAAAAGACCTTGCAGACAACAATTGAAATTGAAACTGGTTCGAAAAAAGAAAAGTTCACAAATAAATCATTGTTGGGAAAAAGAAATACGGCACATGAAGCAATTTCCCACAAAAGAGTTTACAAAATAAAAGTTTTCTTTTAAACAATTTCTCCTTTTCCATCCAGTTTCAATGGTTGTCTGTAGGAGTCTGTGTGAAAAAGTGTTCTGTAAAATTTACAAGGGGATGTCCACAAAGCTTCAATCACTTCAAGTCATGTTTGAATGTGTCACTAATTGCTTTTCATTCTGTTCGATGGTAGTTCATTAAGAGATACGTCTCTGACTTTTAGCTTTTTGCAACATTTTCTTTTACATTCCAACATTTTTTGCTATGAAATAATGTAAAAATGAAGAGATTTTACAATAAAAAGAATATAACAAGACAAATCACTGGCTTTATTGTTTATTTCACACCTGTACCTTTTGGGGTTCTAATGAGTAAATATCACTTTTATTACTCTAGTCAAGAGGACCTATTTGTTAGTATGGTGTTTAAAGCTGTATCAACAACTTTTCAATTATGTAACAGCTTTCTTGGATCCACCTGTGCTAGGATAGGGCCTTGAAGTGACTTGCCAAAGACCACTCCCACGAAACCAGGTGTCATAGGGAGCTTGAACCTGCGACCCCCTAGTTCTAAGTTCACCATTTTAGCCACTGGGCCACTAAGAACCCCTCCAAGAGGACCCAAAAATAGGGGTGTACAAGATTAACTTGTAAGCAGTATTTCAAAATATTTTTAATTAATCCTATGTTGTGGGTATTCATTAGAATCATCTCCCATTCTATTTGATACAGATTAAATGGGATTAAGTGGTTTACTTCCAGAATCATCAAACAAATGTTTGGAGTTTGCTTTGAATTTTGACCAGCCACAAATTTCCATATACTGGAATGGGTTAATACCTGTTGACAAGCAAGGTAATATTTGATGCAAATCATCAATAATTCTGTTAAACTATTTATAACATTTATAGGATGTACAGTGAATTACTATACAAATCATGGTTTCAATGCAAGACTATAGTAAGTGCTTCATGAACATGAAGCTCTTACTATAGTATTGCACTGAACCCTTGAAATGTATCATAATTAGTTGGGCATGCCAAGTTGCCATATCATGCATGACCACAGTTCTCATCGAATAAGACCGTGCTATACAAAGATATCATTTGATTTGGTATATTTGGGGTAAAACTGTTTTTTCAACAATTTTTCATTTAGATTGCGTGAAAATTCACTCATACTCCTACATAAAGTTCTTGGATAAGACTAGACTATTGCATGATTTTAAATTAGGGTTACACAAGGTTTTTCATCATGTCAACATAATTTCAGTTATGTTGCAATGCCCGACACTTATTGATGTAGAAATACCCCATACTCAACTGCTTCTAAGTGCTGGTTAAGCAGGGTAGAACTATTGAAATTCCCTAAGTCAGTAGTGAGACTCATGAAAATCCAAATGCCTTCACCATAATTTGAATCCACAAGGAGAGGGGCCATGAGATTTCACTTTTTGCACAAGGCCACTCTATAATGAAATAATTGGGCTTGTGTAGAGATGGAACCAAGGATGGTTTGTCTCAAATCACCGATGCCAGTCATTACATTATCAATAATCCTTACTCCATTTGGTAACACAGCAATACATAATGTTGAATAACTCCATTCAGCTAGGACAAGTTTAAAGATCCCATGATGAGGAATGGATTAAAAACAAGTGATACATAGAAAACTACAAGTAAAAAGCACATGTTTTATTTGACTGTTAAAATGTACTCTTTCACATCTAGCTCCAAATTGAACTCATACATATTCATGATTTTAATCAACATTTATCTTCAATTTTGATCAACCACAACAACTAGCAAGATTTAATAGTTGTCCGTCTAAGGAAGCCTGATGTACATTCTTCACTAGAAAGTTGATAATCAGGATGAATCAATCAATCCATGAATCTCTGCCAAATACCAGTCAGGTGTATTTCAACCACTATTGAAAGCAATGGATCAGGTGATGTTTTGTTGGTCAAAGTATTGAACACCTTTTTATTGGTCCAATCATCATGAAAGTTTCTTTTGTGGTGATCTGTCAACTGGTTTATCAATTAGTCCAGGAGAGTCAACACTCCCACTGTGTGCGCTGGACTCATAACACATGGTCATCAGGATGGTAGAATTCACTGAGAAGTCGGTATACATAGGATGGGGCAGTTCCTCCACTGAAAAAAAATAGTTTAAACTTATTAATTTTACATCAATTGTGAAACAAGTTCTTACAACTTAGATAAATCACTCTCAATGCTGCTTCCTAGATACTACCCCAGTACTTGCGCCGACTCATGAGTTAGTCCTGGCAATTTTCATCTCCCCAAAGGGGGATTCGAACCCAGGACCCTTGGTACAAGAGGTTGACCTTCTACCTCTGCACGACTGTTGCCCACAATAAATGTAAATAATTGTTAAATTGTGGCATTATCTGACAATAGCTGCTCTGAACCAACCACTAAATATTTTTTGGAACTGGTCCAATTTCAAGAAAACAGCAGAAGATAAGTGTAAAGCATGAGGAATAACATTTTGTTGTGATACCATGAAAGATCCAAACAGGATAGTTTCTACACAGTCAAATGTATGAAAAAAGGTTGATCAAAGTAATCTGCCGATAATGATTTTATTCATTAGCAATATACCATCCTATGATGAAACTTGTCACATATCCTTTGAAATAGTGTTTAGAGGTGATTAACATGTGAAAATATCTGAATTTGAAGAAATTTACTTAACCCATTACCAAACAATAACAACACTTGACCAGTTTATTGCATACGACTCTGGAAAAACATTGTTGGAAAAAGAAAAATTGCTCTCGACGAGCACATTCTCCTTTTCCCACAATGTTCTCTGCCCTATCAGAAGATAATTTGTCAATTTCATCACATTTTGAAATGTCGTCTGAAAACTCTTTCAATTTGGGACAGTCGAAAATTTGGAATTTGGTAAAGGGTAAAGGACTCTGGAAGTTATTGATTGATATGATATAAGATCTGAATTAGGAAAAATCAATGTATGGACTCTCTAGCAGTCACATTTTCTCTACTCACATGTTGAATATATACAGCGTGACCAGCTCTACTGGGACATAATCAAAGACGGGATTGATCACATGGACTTTAGACAGGATCTTCCCATCAGAGAACTTCATTACATCCTCTGGACTGACAAACTTGTTAAACGCATCCTGAAGACACAGAAACAATAAGACACTAAATATATAAATATACTATTTTTTAGATTATAAGCTAAAGGAACCATTTCTCTTAATCTAAAAAAATGTGAAAAGTGAATGTTTATTGGAGTAATATATTTGAGCAATTCCTCCTCATGAGATTGCCCAACTGTTAAATACTAAAATCGCAAGTTTGTGATAAGTTTTTGATAAAATTTATAGCATTGGACCCAATTATTTTCTCTAATATTGATTCATTTGTTGTTTGATACTTTAATCACAAAAGAAAATCTATAATTGATTAAAAAAATGTTTGAATTTAACAATCATTCATCACTCGGTCGGTAGAGCATTCACACGGTTTGCATAGGTCCCGGGTTCGAGTCCCGGTCTGCTTGCATGTTTTTCTCACCTTGGTTACATTGGCTCCCAAGGTTAATAAATGGCTGCATGTTTTTCTTAGTTTAGTTACATTGGTGCCCAATATAAATAACTATTTCATATGTCAACCCAATAAATAAAATTGTAAGTTATGTTTTCTAAAGAAGTAAGAATCAAATAACTATACCTGATCATTGGAGCAAAGAAACTCTGGTGACAATTTGAAAATAGCTGCACACACAATCATCTGTAATGAAAAAGATAATAATAATACTAAAAGAACTTTTTCTTTCAAATACTATTCTTCAAATTCTTGCAAAAACCATATTTTAATACAGCTGAAGGAGAGTTTTCACAGAAACTTATGTGACATAAGAAAAGACGTCGCAGTAAAAGTATTTTTTCCTTTTGTCACATTGTCATCATTTATCAAAAACATATTATTATTTCTCATATCATAAAATAATTGTCTGCTTATGCTTTTACCTAGGAACAATCATTTATTCCAATATGAGAGGTTCATTAGCCCAGTTGTAAAAATTGTGAACAAATTCATATATTTGAATATTGTCTTAAATATTTCATCTTTCTTTAGAAAGTGAACTGATTTAATTTCAATTTTAATCAAGTCTGTTCATGGCAAAGTTTTAAAGAAAAGGGTAGAGGAAAAACATGAATGCAACTACATAGAAATCCATCTCTTTTTAATATTGTATAACATAAAAAGGAACCTTTCTTATAGAACTCCTCCTCCATAAATTAAAAGAAATAACACAGATGAATGAATCCCCACATGCATATATTCTTAACATAGTAACATACAAAAGTCAGCCTTGAGAGTTCAATGCAGGTTTATAATTATTCATAAATAATTTGCAACTGTAAAGATTTACTACAATTCTTGCATTCATTCTCAATATGTTTAAAGTTTTAAACCAAAAATATCTTAAATACTACTACTTGGAATTGGATAAAATATATTATCTTTAAAGATCTAAAACCAAGCACTTGAAATGTACTTGGTAAAAGAAAATTACTCACATCAAAACATGATAAATGAATAAAAGGATTTTCAAGGCCTGTAAACAGTGTTATGAATGTCTATACAGTTATACTTACAGGTACAGAATAATGTTTAGCAGCCAGTGCTATGGCATGACTCCCATTAATGGCTTTTAACCTGTGATTAAAATAAGAAACGCATATTATTTCAGAGTTTAATATCTGAAATCATCATAGCTTAACTACACTGCAGCCTCATTATAACACGGTCGTCGGGAGCCATGATGCTAGATCCGCGTTAATAGTGGGGTTGACAAATATAACGCGGGGTCCTTTACGCGCTATATGCCAGACCATAACCACTTAAGAAACAATCACATTAAAGAAGTAGTCTATTCATATTTCAAGATTGTGTTGAGTTACAGACTTATCATTGAATTTATTGTGAATAAAAGAAAAGCAAATAAAAAACATAATCAAAACTTACATGTTTAACTATATATTCCTTTTTATTTGTTTCATTACGATTCAAGTTAAGGATCATTGATAGAGGCACGTGCAGTTTAAATACACACTACAGAAAAAGGAGGGTGGATTCAGTTAACCCATGTTCTATTTATAGATTTAAACTCCAAGTAAGGAGTGAGTAAATTTTATCGATAGTTCTCCCAGCATGTGTACCTAATGCTTTACCATTTAAACTAGGTGTGTGTATACACATGATGGAAACAAAGCAGTTAAAACTTCATGTATTAGTGATATTTGTTTAAAAAGTGTGCATACGGTTAGACGCCCTAGGTTTGGGGAAAAGCATGGGTGCACGAGGGGATTTATGCATCTGTGTCCGATAAAAACCTATAGTTGCTCTAAGTTTTGAGTCAATCAGGCATAAAACACTCCCCTGAATAAGCGTGTACAAACTAATGATATTATGTAATTTATCAACACTATGTACACATAGATTTAAATCTTCCCTCGGGTCACGGATTGTGTACGTATAAAGGCCACGCGCTTTGTTTAAAAGACCGTGACAAACAATGGGGATTACCCAGGGAGTTATGGATTTTCACGCATTCGGAGTGCAATTTGTAGGTAGACCTTCTATTTAGGATGCCGACCGCGTCATTTTGCAGAAAGGGGGAGATTTAGGCTATTGTTTAAGCCCTAATGTGCTTGAAATTTTGGGAGCCATAGGAGACCCGCGTTACAATGAATATCGCGATATAACGGGTCGCGGTATAACGAGTCTGCAGTGTACTGTAAATATGTTGATTGCAACCAAGAAATGTTCTATTCTATTTTTCAATGATCAAACAAATTTTTTTTTTATCATCCTGTATAGAGATTGCAAATGGATATGAACTTTGAACATATCCATCTTGTAGGAAAGAGACTATTGTTCAGCAAAGAAATTAGTAAATGAGATCTTGCTCCTTTGTCCACAACAATTTACAAGTTATCAGCAATAGATCAGTAAAATCCCTTTAATATATGAAGAAAACAATTAAAAGAATGCACTATTGAGACAAAAGTATATCCCAGCCCAAGTAAGTCCATTTAAAATGAAAATGCATTATTTCAAACTAGCAATCCTTTGCTTATGTCTTTAATTCAGACAATTTTTGATATACAGATAGAAAGAAAAGTGCTTACCTCTTCAATTAGATATTGCCATTATCCACTCTATATTCTTAATTTAAACCATTTAAACAAATGGGATAATGATACCCATTCCATTAGATTTGATTTTGTGACTCAATCTAATGGAAAGCACATCAATCATTTAAGTAGAAAAAGTAACACTTTCTTTGTTATATAAGCTACAAACATTTACAATAAAAGGATAAACAATTGCTCTTTTAAAGAGCTTTCTTCTTTTGCCATGATGGTTTCTCAAGTTGTCTGGAACAAGTGAATTACAAGGTGTCCATATACATATATGGGAATTGGTTAAATCATGAAGTTTATTTAAAAGAAATTCAAAAAAAGTTCTCTTACCCTCCATTTGCCATGACAGTGTGGGTACCGATAATCACCTTGTTAACTCTAGACATCATGGCAAACACTGCAGAGTCATTGATCACTGTTGTTTCTATATTAGACTTGGCAAGACTAACAGCTAACTCCTGACCCTGTAAAAGGATGGAGTGTGATGTGAATTTAGTGTCATTTTGAACAGTTTATAAGTCAAATTGACGCATGCTCGAAAAATCTCACCAGTGCTGCACACTCTTTATTAAGAAACTGACTGCCTCAACACACTAAAATTCTAATTCCAAGATGTGATGAATGGATCATGTTAGATTGACATTTACCTAAACTCTAGGCATCACGGTAAAAACCGCTGAGTCATTTATCACTGTAGTTTCTATATTAGACTTGGCAAGACTCACAGCCAATTCCTGACCCTGTAAATGGATGGTTAGTGTGACGTGAATTTAGTGTCAATTTGAACAGTTTTCAAGTCAAATATTGAAGCATGCTCCTAATCCCTTACCAGTGCTGCACACACATTGTTTAAGTAAGCCACTGACTTCTTATACATGCATTCTCCTTCATTGACGAGTAATGTATATAACATGTCACATTAACTTCATCTTGCGTTGGAAATAATATTGGAGAACTCAAACTTAGGACTCCTGTATTACAAGGGATCTGCGGTTGTGTAATGATTAGCATCAGGGACTAGAGTCCAGGTAACCTGTGTTCGATCCTCGATGGTGAGCATCTATTTCACAGTGGAGTGTCCTTTGGCAAGGCACATTTCGAAGCCTGCTACTGGTAGGTAGTCCAGGGAACACATACTATAATCCTTATAAAGAGCATGGTTTCAAGTTATTTGTGTAGATAATGACAGGCAGCAATAAAAAACACTATCAATGTGTCGAAACTAATCATGAAAGGCAACATAAATGCATATTTACTATTGCAAACTTCAGAGCTACAGATAAAAAGTGTATTCTCTCTGATAACTTCATTCTTCTTTTAACCCTTTATCAACAATACTTTTCATAAAAAATTTTCTTTTTTTTTATGATTCTGATATGTGTCCACAGTTTAAGATTAAATTAGATGTTTTTCAAATATTGAGTATAGGACATTGATAGGCGCCCTTATCTAGAAATCGGACCTTAACAAAAGAATGGTAATTAAGTCATAACAACTGATGTAAATTCTCTTTTAAAAATCATCTGTTTAACAGAGATGTACGTAGTATGAAACATGACTCACATGATAAAAAGACGCACATTCCACAACTATCACATGGAACTTTCTTTTCCTTGCAGCATCCTATAAATAAAATAAATCTTTGTACATATCTATTGTTACAATTTTGCTAATACAAACAGAATAAAGCCTTCTATCATAAACTGACTTGTTTGCTTGATGAACTTCTTTCATGGGACACATTAAGATTGGCATAATACCTCTATTCATGGATCAACTATTAAAAACAAAAGAATTCAACCTGTAGGTTTTTTTGTTGAAGCAGCTTTCTTCTTAGAAGCTCCTACAACTTAATATTCCAAACAAATGGGCAAAATAATTATTTCCTGAGACTGATAAATAAGCTTCAATTGAGCCGCACAAACTACTTTTCCAAAATAAATGAGACATTTCTATCATTTTGTAATAACTCTTTGTTAATTCTAATCAAAACGATGAACAAGAAGTTAATTTCTGTTTTGAAGCAGAAATTTTAAAGCTACGGTTTCTAGTCTTTTCTCCATAAACAGTTATATAGTTGGTGAAAGAGAACAAAATATATAATTGTTCTTTGATATGAGGTTCTGTGTACACATACCTTTAAAAATGCCTCTACTGTCCTTGATTTTCCTGTACACATACCTTTAAAAATGCCTCTACTGTCCTTGATTTTCCTGTACACATACCTTTAGAAATGCCTCTACTGTCCTTGATTTTCCTGTACACATACCTTTAAAAATGCCTCTACTGTCCTTGATTTTCCTGTACACATACCTTTAAAAATGCCTCTACTGTCCTTGATTTTCCTGTACACATACCTTTAAAAATGCCTCTACTGTCCTTGATTTTCCTGTTCACATACCTTTAAAAATGCCTCTACTGTCCTTGATTTTCCTGTACACATACCTTTAAAAATGCCTCTACTGTCCTTGATTTTCCTGTACACATACCTTTAAAAATGCCTCTACTGTCCTTGACTTTCCTGTACACATACCTTTAAAAATGCCTCTACTGTCCTTGATTTTCCTGTACACATACCTTTAAAAATGCCTCTACTGTCCTTGATTTTCCTGTACACATACCTTTAAAAATGCCTCTACTGTCCTTGATTTTCCTGTACACATACCTTTAAAAATGCCTCTACTGTCCTTGATTTTCCTGTACACCTCATTTGTGTGAATATGTTCAAGAGATTGGGTCGCTATGTTATCACCACTGAAAAAAAGTAACAAAGTCATTTGTCATAAAACGAAATCAGCACAACACAAACTTAAATTAAACTCAACAAAATATTTCGTCATCATATTTTTATTATCTTATGGAGTTTTACCATTATTTCAGTTATGTTTTAAATTGCAATGCCCGACTCTTGATGATGGAGGGAGACCCAATACTCAGCTGCCCATAAGGGATGGCCAGGAAGGGTAGAACCATTAGCATTGCGGAAGTCAGTCGGGTTTCATGAAACTCCAAATGCCCCCATTGGGATTTGAACCCATGCAGAAGAGGGGCCATGCGATTCCAAGTTATGAAGTTTAAACACTAGGCCATAGAGGCAGAAAAATATTTCATAAGTTGAACTTTAAGTTATCTATAATATAAATATGAAGGCCTTTGTAGCTTAATGGTTAGAGTGCAGAATTTGAAATCTCATCACGCCTCTCTGCTAAAGTTTAAATCACTGTTGGAGTAAATTTTCATATGAGGCAGTCTTCTGGCTGACTTTCAGAATGCCAATGGTTATTCCCACCTTGACCATCCCATAAGGGCAGTTACGCCTGAGGTCTTACTCCATCTATAATGAGCTTGCATCAAAATATAAATACAGTCAAACTTGTGTTAAGAGGCCAGCCTATTGGACAGAGTAAATTGGCTGTTTAAAACAGGTTGGCTGCTTAACACAGATTGATGTACAGTATAAATCTAACAACTGGACTTTCTAAAGTGGTTGTTTAAGACAGGTTGGCTGCTTAAAAGGGTAGATGCTTAACACAAGTTAGACTGTACTGTTGATGTAAGGTAAAACCCTAAATTAAAAAGACTGGGATTGTTTTTTAATCAATTTGAAATTTGCAGATATATGCCTAGGATTTGAGTCATATCTGGATTCATGAAATCACATCAGGTTGAAACACAAAGGTCACTTGACTTAAAGTAAAAACCCTTCTATCCTTTATGTTTTAACCCCGTAACTACTGTATTAACCTAAGAGAAATGAAGTTACATACTGTGTTCAAACATTTTTAAGACAAAACGAAACAATTCTCATGCAGAAAAAGCCATACCATTCATTCAATATTTAGTTTAAAAGAAAGCTATATCCTTGCCATCACATGAACCTTTGTATATAGTGTTTAACTGTTTATTTCTGTTTTCTTGTTGTAATTCTACAAACAGGTGTTTGTTTGACGAGAAGCGTGTAGTTTAAGTCAATAAAGAATTCTTGATCATGATCTCATAAGGGACAATTTATCCTTTTAATAAATTGGTTTCTGACAACCTCTGTTAAAATGAATGTATAATGAAAAGGGGTTTAAATGGGTATTCATCAAGGGTAAATGATAAAATATATCAGAAATGATTATTTACCTGGTCTCAAGTTCAGCTTTTAGTTCCCCAATTGCTTCAATCACTGTGGCTTTCAGATCTCTCTAAAGGATTAAGGGTTTAATTGAGTATTTATCAAGGGTAAATGATAATTACATGAAAAACATTTATTTACCTGGTCTCAAGTTCAGTTTTTAGCTCCCCAATCGCTTCAATAACGGTGGCTTTCAGATCTCTCACTAGTATACTGTAGTCATCTATCTGTCCCTCTGCTGTCAAGAGTTTCTGTAGCAAACAAAAAAAATCTTTGTCACCAATTCAGGGCATTTTCAAGTTATAAAATAGGAGCCTAATAACCCGTTCCCAAATGCAAAATTTACAACTGTCCCAAATTGAGAGAGTTTGCAGACGACATTTCAAAATGTGATGAAATTAAAAAAACAATCTTCTAACAGGGCAGAAATCGTTGTGGGAAAAGGAGAAATTACTTGGTAAGAGCAATTTCTCCTTTTCTCACAATGTTTCCAGAGTCGTACGCAACAAACTGGGCAAAAGCCATTATTGTTTGGGAATGGGTTAAAGGCACCTTCTCAATTGATAATTCCTTTAGAATCATGCAGTTTTCCCAAAAATGCAATGTCAAACCAGTTTTTTGGTTTTGAGGAGAGATACTCAGGGTAGCTAACAGGTTAGATCACAGGCCAACCGTCCAATTTACTTTTTGTCTTTTTCCCACAAGGTTTTCCAGTGCTTTCAGTTTTGACAAGTAAAACAATTCCATAAAAGGCAATTTGTTATTGGTTATAGGGTTTACCTTGACCCCTTATTTAAATAGTAAATGATTCTCCATTCCTGGATATGATCCCTAAAGATCAATACTTTCCATTTACAATTCCATATACAAGGGGTCGAAAGTCCCCCAAATTAGCATAAATCACACGGGTCAAGGGAAAACCCTCGGTTAACCCTTTACCAAACACCAAAATGTAGACTGTCTCAAATTGAAAGAGTTTGCAGACATTTCAAAATGTGATGAAGTTGAAAAACAATCTTCTGATAGTGCAGAAAATTACCAGCATTTTGTCCTTTTCCCACAATGTTCTCCAAGTGGTTAAATGTCGTAGTGGTTAAATGTCATTATTGTGAGGTAATAGGTTAAGCATAAGATGAAATTGATCATAAGCTTACATGAAGAGATTCCTGGGGGTCGCCTTCTTCTGACCGACCTTTCAATCCACTAAAAAAGTAGCATAACCAATTAGTATCACACATACCTACAATGTAATATTATCATATTTTGCAGCTCTCCAAGGTTTGTTAAAAGTCCAATAAATGAGTCCAATCAATGATTTTTTCCCTATACGTATGGTACTGTTAAAAGGACCCATTCCCAATCAAATCAACTGACTATTTTTCCCAATTTCCCAATAAAGCTTATGTTTGAATTTAGTTATTCCTCAAAAATTCGTAATTCTAGAGAAAAATGCCCTGATTTTTTCCAAATTTGTCCGCTCTCAGCCTAATCCTAAAATGTTTAAAAAAATATTTGCCAATATAATCAAGGTTTAACAATCAGTTCTGGACTTCAATCCAACGTACCTGGAATATTCTTCTCTAATGATCTTTAAAACCCTCCGCACAATGTTCCCGATAGATGTTTCTGAGGGCTGAGCCGCCATTATTCTCTTTCCTTCTGCTCTAACAATCTCCATCAACTCTCTGTAAAATATGGAAATAATTGTAATGCATCATCATCATTGACCGCCCAACTTATAGAAAATGACCTCCAATTCCTTGACACGACCCCTTAAGATCATTACTTTCCATTCACAATTCCATATACAGTTTTTTACAGGGTTAAAAGTCCGCCGAATTAGCATGAATCAAGGGGTCAAGTAAAAACCCTGCATTATAGAAATACCATCTCAGCTTTAAGCCTTTTAGGAACCGTTTCAACATTAACATAACCATTATTTCATAACCAAGATACAGAATTCATTTGTACAAGATAAGTGGCATATTGAGTGTACCAGTACCAGTAATTAATGTCAGTCATATCTAACAAAATATGATCTTTGTATAATAGACAATATATATTGTAGGAACCTACTTCCATATCTAACCAAACAATCCAATTTCTATAAAAGGTTATTGTACTTACTTTGCATTGGACCATTTTGTTCCAGCAATAATTCTAACCAATAATGAAACTGTCTTAAAAGCCACATTGTAAGATCCCTGGGTCACCCTGAAAAAGAATCAAACAGAAGTCTAGAAAACATGAGCAGAAACTGTCATCAAGTTTTGGGCTTAAAATCACAACCCATTAACGCTAGCAGACAGTGTTCTCAATTAGAATTGGTTGAAAGGGCCAAAACAAAATCTGAACAGGCCATTTTGAGGTAGGGTCCATTGGGTTCTTAACATCTCCCACATTTGAACTGGCAAAAACATAATTACAAAGTGTCATTTTGGCCTGCAGCCTGATTTTATTGAGAACACTGAGCACAGTGTCAGTTTTTACCTATCAAAACTTCAATCCTCCCCTCAATAACCTTTAAGCCATTTCCTGGCACTCCAACCATTTATCTTTTTAAGTAAATGAGAGAGAAAGAATGTGCAGTGTCTAGTGCGGAGCTCTAGCCCATAACCATCTTAGCCATGTCGCAATCCTTTGAGCTAATTGATAATTGGGCAACTAATTCCAACTTTATTGTTTATTGCCAGACTTCTTCAACTGTGTTTTCCCAATCATCAAAGGATGTCTGCAGTGGATAACAGCAAAACTGTACCTCTTTATTCTGTATTTACCTTCTTACTCAAAGAAAGACCCAATTATGCAGCTTAAGGGGACTAACTAAAAGATTTGTGCTCTGGAGTAAAAATCGCTAGAAAGCCGCTTAATAAATAAACGCAGAAATTCCTTATCCCACACCTTGCTAGCATCATCTTACAAGAGTGGTTAAATGTTTGCAATTAACATATAAAGGTTGTATCTAAAACCCCCACCTCTTATTTTAAATGTAGATCATTGTGTAGGAAAGAGGTTTAACCAGATTCCAAACATCTGTTGTATAATTGTTCTATATCTTTTTCTGTACAGTTAAAACAGGGTTGGAAAGCTGTCATTTATCTAGTCTTATGTTAGAAATCTGTGTAGTCATTTTATTGGTAGAAGACAACATAGGGGTGACAGTGATGCAGAGGTAGAGTGTCGGCCTCTTCTACCGATGGTCCTGGGTTTGATCCCAATTAGGCGAGGCGAAAATTATCAGGACTCTCCCTCAAATCAGTAATCAAGTACTGGTTTTGTATCAAGGCAGTGATAATTTTTGGCCCTAAAAATCTCATAAAGTTTCCCCAAAACTCATTGCTTTCATTCATTTTTATCATTTTTCTATAGAAAAACCCATTGATTTTTAAAGTTTTGGTAAAAAATCTCATTGATTTAATTTAGAAAAAAATCACTGCAAGGAGGCAGTCGTCTAGAGTGAACCTAATATAAGCTTCAAGCCATAAGTTAGCCATTAGTATGTAAAGATAATGCGATTAAATTGAAAAGGTTATAAAGACAAAACAATTAATTCACAGACCACCACTGTGCTTCACTATTGCTGTCCATATTTCATCATCTATCTTTCGATGTAAACAGACAGTCTCTCCACTATCAAATATGTTGATTGATAAGAAGGACACAACAGAAATTACCCCTGTTTTATGTCATCAATAAATGTCTCAATTCTTTCATTCAGCTCCTGGTCTCTCTTATCTGTGTCAGCTGGCATCTTTCTCATGTAAGGCTTAATCAAACTATAATACAACTTTTTTTGTAAAACCTCTTTATTTTCTGTTAGAGTTATCTCCCTTTGTCTTCATAAGATTTACCGCTCCATAACAAATACCTTAAATTTTTTGTTTTCTTTTAGATTTTATGATATTTTGCCACATATCAATTGTCATGTATCGATTGAATAAAACATAAAAATTGCTTTAGTATGTGATGTTTGACTTTAATTTTTTAAAACACGAATCAACTTCCAAATATCGCACCGGTCATGTGATTTTCCGGTGTAAACAAAGATGGAAGTGGGAGGAAACAAAAGTGACGGCGATGAAAAGGATTTGGTGAATCAGAGTGTTAAAGGTGATGACAGCGAAACAGATACCGTCCAAAATATACTCAAAGAATCCAAAAATACCTCAGACGTTTCTGAACAAAATAACAATTCCGAAGAAATAGACAGTCATGGACTGAAACGGGAAGAAAATGGAGACCGGAACCAGGAAGAGAAGCTGTGTGGTTGGCTGCAACATAGATCAAAGGGAATCGGTACCTTGAAAGTTAGCCGTCAAAGATGGTTCGTGTACAGCGAGGAAAATTGCAAGCTGTATATGTATAGGTAATCTTTCTCACTTTGCTGTACTCACTTAAATGAAGATTGCTTGGCATCTGAAGTTGAATGGGTGGTTGAGATTTCGCTAACTTATAACTTGATTAATGCTTATAACTTGTTTGTTGGGATTATAGACTAAGTGTACCATTGCATTACCAGTTGTCATGGGCCAGAGCTGCCATTGTTTTTTCATCAAACCCAGTTAAAATATGAACTTGGTGTTTGTTTAAAATATCATTTGATAATCAGGTTGTTTGGTGAATGTTTGACCAGTTCTATATAATTACCCAATGTTTGTGTTACCACATTCAATGTTGATTGAGCAATGGGGTTATTAACATGTTTGGCAATCAACTATGCATCCTTGATTTTGCAGTTCGATATGTAAGTAACGCCTGCACTTAATGTGTAGTAATACATATTTGATAATAAGTTATCATATAAAATCATTTCTTACACTTAAAACAAAACATTATAAGAAATAAATAATGTTTCTATATATATTTATGTATGGTATGTTAGGTTTTAGTACAGTGGTACACTTAGGCTTGAAAATGGTGGGCTTAGACCTGGTACACTAAGGCAATGGTACGCTTAGTCCATCACCCATTTGTTGTATATCAATTGTTGCTCGATGACTGCTTCCTGGATATTTCTCTAGTACTCATGTCAATTCGTGGGTAAGTCGTGGCAATTTTCACCGCGTCTGACGGGGATTGAACCTGGGCTCTTAAATAAAAGAGGCTGCTGTCTCCCCACAAGGCAACATATAGTAAAGAGATTAGAGATTTTGCCTAAAAAATGAATGTATTGTAATAGTAGGAAAAACACTTGTGTATCCGAACACATTGTGGGATTATCTCATTAGAACTTAATCAATTCCACCATAAATAAACATTGCTTCTATAGAGGATGGCTTTTCATTGTTATGAATAGAGATTGGCATCATTCTCTCTTTTAATAGACAAGATAAAAGAATGATACATAGCTTGGTCAAAGAGATATTTATTGGGTCTTTGGCTTGGTTAACAAAAAGTTGCTTTCCATGTTGTAATACTACAGATCATTTATGCCACTCGCTGATGCTTAAATTGAAAGTCTCTATTAATGGTATTCTGATGGTTCCAATTAGCTTGTCTCATTTATATTCATCATGTTTCCTTTTTCAGCTTTATTTTATCTGCTGAAGGTATTAGGAGTAGGAAAAAGAAAAAGTTTCATATTACAAATGATAAGTTGAGCCTTTTTGTATTTTGCAGGCACCCAGATGATTTATGTCCTGTAGGTGAATTCAACATTGAGACTGCTTCCTTCTATTTTGATGGAGGAAATATTGACAAACCAGGCATTTTTGAGATAAAGTGAGTAAATCAGCACCACAATCAGCATGTATGCCCTTTCTCATTTTGCTCTTTAAAGAATCATACAAGACATCCCCCTCCCCCCCCCCCACACACACACACTGTTCCTTATGACTTTTCCAAACAATAACTTTTCTCTGCAGTGGAATTTATGAGGGCATTACAACTAACAAAGTTTTTCATGATGATACTTTTTGAACTAAAAGTCAACATTTTATTGTTAGATTCTTTATATAAAGCGAATAATCTTTATCATCTCAAATTGAAAGCATATGAAGACAATAACTGAAACACTTACATTTTTTTATGCAAAACGTTGCACTTGATTTACAGTGCAAGCCTTTTTACCCTTTCTCCCATAAGAAATTTTGTTTGAGATCCTATTTGAATGCCATTGTGGACGATGATAAGAACTTGAAAACTACATTTTCATTGTATTTTTTTTTAGAAACTATTATGATAGAATTTTGCTAAAAATGACTTGCCACAAGCAATTTTTACTTTTGCTATATAAGTGTTTCAAGATTTCTAATCCATGTGTGTTTAAATCAGTCGTTACCATAAAAAGCAATAGGTTTAATGCTTCATCATCAAATTTTAGAACAGACGGTAAGGATGTTTTCCTTGATGCTGGTACCAGACACAACATGATGTTCTGGCTCCAGGCCTTACAGAACAAACGAAAGATGTTTAACCTCTCCAGGGGGTCAACGGATACAGATCCTTCGGGACATTGGGCACAGAAGGTAAGGACACCAGGCTCTATTCGTCAGGGTCTTCCAATGGCCTGTTAACCCTTATAGTGCTGGAACCAACTTCATGCTTATGCAAACAGTTTAGATCATGTCCAGCCACCAAGTTAACTCTTTGAAAACCAATACCTCAAAGCAATGAATTGCCCTTAATGAGGATTTCATCTTTTTGGCACACCGGTTTCTACCAAACATCATATAGACATACCTTTTTTATTTCATCTTTTTATGTTTTGTTTTCTTTCCTTTTAGACCAACCACAAGGTTCAATATGAAGGAATTTTACCCCTTATACTGCTGGAACCTACTTCATGTTTATGCAAATAGGTTAGATCCAGGCCAGCTGCCAAGTAAATTGCCGACTGGCCTGTGATCCAACCTGTTTGCTACTCTGAGTATCTTTCCTCAACAGAATTAAGCAGATATTTAATATTTAAGGTTTTGGATAGCAGACGGCACAAAAATCCATTTTTAAATAATTACCCAGCATTCTGAGGGTTAAGCACTGTGGGGCTCCAGAGCCTGAATTTCAAAATGAGCACTTCCCCTGTGCCCATAGATTTTGGGCCTGGTCCTAATTGTGTAATTTGTAACAAAAAGATGAATATATTACTTTGAGTAGCTTGTTCTTTTGTCACAGTGCTTTCTAAAGCCTTCTGTGGCAGGAAAAAACTTACTCATCATGCGGTAAGATTTAAATGATTCAATTCATTTAACCCTTTATCCAAACGCCAAATTTTCGAATGTCCAAATTCGAAAGAGTTTGCAGATGACATTTCAAAATGTGATGAAATTGAAAGAGAATCTTCTGATAGGGCAGAAAACATTGTGGGAAAAGGAATAATTTCTCCTTTTCCCACAATGTTTTCCAGAGTTGTCTGCAACATAGTGGTAAAATGTTGTTTTTGTTTGATAATGAGCTAACACTCTTTTTATTTCTATTTTAACATGAGCAGACTCGAAAACAATATGGTGGTCTAATTGCAAAGAAGACAGATTCCTCAGCCAACATAAGGACGGTGTTTGATCCCGGGCAGACAGTGGACCCGATTCCTGAGATACACCTCTCCCCATCAGAGACATCTGGCAGTAACTCTAGCTTGAACTCCCTACCTCCATCTAAACCGCTGGCCACATCGCTGTTTGGGTTGAGTAGTAGTATACAGAGTGCATTGAGCAACATAAAACTTCCAGGTACCATATATATATTTATTTGGTCATGATCTTATTCTCGTTCAATTACTGTGGGCAACAGTGGTGCAGTGGAAGAGTGTCGGCCTCTACGACGGGTCCTGGGTTTGAATCCCCGTCAGGTGAGGAGAAAATTGTTGGGATTAACCCACGAACTGGCGCGGGTGCTGGTGTAGTATCCAGGAAGCAGTCATCGAGAGTGAATATAATAAGGTTTAAGCTTCCGTCACAAGCAATGTAAAATAAATAAGTTTATATTTAAAAAAAATATTAATGTGTTCGATAAAACTTATTTATTTAACACCAATGGCATAATCATTTCTTACATTTAATGATTTCTTCTTCCTGTATAGATAAATAGGAATCATTCAAAATGTGAATTAATGAAAAGTCACAACCTGGGAGAATCAAACTCACAACACTTGTATCCTGAAGTGGACACATTACCACAGGACCACTGTACTCCATAATATTGTTATAATAGACAACCCTACCAACAATATAACAAAGCAAGCTTGTGACCTCTAAACCCATTACCAAACAATAACGACATTTGACCATTTTGTTGCAGACGACTCTGGAAGACGTGGGAAAAAGAGAAATTGCTCACAACAAGCAATTTCTCCTTTTCCCACAATGTTTTCTGCCCTATCAGAAGATTATATTCAATTTCATCACATTTATGAAATGTCGTCTGCAAACTCTTTCATTTTGGGACAGGCGAAAATTTGGCTTTTGGTAAATGGTTAAGGACACAATCACATCTGCTCAGTCAAAAGGTGTCAATTGCTGAACAGGTTTAATGTTGTAATGAATACACACCTATTCTCTACAACATTTCATTATGTTGCAGTTCCCAACCCTTAATGATCAGGGAAGACTCCATACTCAACTGCCCATAAGGGCTGGTCTAGCCAAGTCCATCTTTCGGAATTCTGTAAGTTAGTCGGAAGACTGCCTCTCATCAAAATCCAAATTCTGTTACTGGGATTTGACCCCATGCAGAGAGGGGTCATGTGATTCAAAGTTCTGTACTCTAACCACTAGGCCCTGGAGGACCCCTGCAGCATAACATAAGCTTTCTTGCTGTGAATAATCAGTCCTCAAACATTACACTATTGATGAATACTAATTGATCCTAATAACTGAATACTGGATGATCATTTTATGGTATTGCATTGTGTTTCAGGTAGACAACAAAAAGACAACTCAACAAGCAGTGCTGCCACCAACAAACAAACAAAGACCACCAATGATGCAATGAGCACGTCCGGCGCCAGCGCCAGTTCTACTGACAGTCTAGTCAATACAGGGGAAGATGGTTCCCATTCACTCTCCAGTTTCGGGGAACTTAAACTCAGGAGTGATTCCCAGCTCTCTGCCGATTCGGACAAACACAGAAGTGGTTCCCAGCTGTCTGCATGTTCAGAGAAACACAGGACTGATTCCCAGCTTTCTGAATGTTCAGAAGGATCAACAGGGAACCAGTATAACGCTAATACAGGAACCTGGACTCTGATAGGGAACTCGGAAGTAAGAGGTGCTAAGAATGATATGGAGATTGAAGACTATAATAAAAATACAAGGTCAAAATTTTATACGTCTCAAGAATTGGAAAGTTTTGATGAGAAGCTCGAGAGAAGTGGTAGTGAGAGCGATTCCGGGAAACGGACAAATTTTCTGTCGAGTTTGAAGAAGCTTCGAATTGGTAGAAGGCAGATCTCAGAACCAGGGACCATTTCAAGTAGGCCAGTAAGTATTCCTTTCACTTTTCCTAATTGTACTATTGTATTCACCATAACTGTTCTATAACCACTTTCTCTATGAAACCATAAAACTCTTTAAAAACCAATATGTCGAAGCGATGAATTGCTCTTGATGAGGATTTCATCTTTTTGTCACACTGGTTTCTACCCAACATCATATAGACATTCCTTCTTTATTTCATCCTATTTTGTTTTCTTTTATTTTAGATCAACCATAAGTTCCCATTTGAAGGAATTATAACCATTATAGTGCTGGAACCGACTTCATGGGTATGCAAACAAGTTGGATCCAGGCCAGCCGCCAAGTAAATGGGTGTCTGGCCTGTGATTTAACCTTTTTGCTACTCGGAGTATCTTTCCTCATCAAAATTAAGTAGATAGTAGATAGATTCTTTTTAAGGTTTTGGGAAGCAGACGTCACAAAAATCTATTATTAGAAAATTACCCAGCATTCAAAGGGTTAACTTTGATGGGATTATCATGACTACTAAGAATGTTGAATGTGCCTGTGACATGCCACTTTTTCTTTTGTCACAATGATTTCTAAGCAACAGCGCAAATAAAGTATTCACTTGCATATTGATTTACAATGCTGTTACTTTCAATTTGAACCATCTTCTAAAAAGAATATATGAGGCAGAGATGTTACGATACATCAATTAAGCAAGGTTGACTTAGATTTAAGGGTTTTTTTTACTGCTTCTTGTACTTTTGCCTTATTTTAGACTAAAAGCCTTCTAGCCAAAAGACTATGCTTGCATAATGTTATACTTGTTTAACATCACGAAAGGTTTCTGTGCAAAGATATAACCTTAGACTAAAAACAGATGGAGCGGTTTATTTTCATTATGGTATCTGGACAAATAAATGATTGACAGTTTTAAGTTGTTCGTAAACATGGTTCAGATACATACTATGATAATTGTCTGGAGTGTTTCTAAACCAGTGGCCAAATCCTATTTTGTAGATACTCATTAAATTTGTCTCATCAAGACAAACTTATAGGAATTTTCTCATTACGACAATTTTAATGACTTTCTAGGCCAGGTTGGGGAATCACTTGACCAATGTTTATGTTATTATGTCCGAACAAGATGGCGCACCTGTCACAGAACAGGTATTTTTGCTTTTTTCACCTACTTTTGCCAATGATAACTACATTGTGTACCAAACAGGAGTTGCCCATTAACTTTCTCTAGTCTGGTGGTATAAGATATTTATAACGGCATTATTTCTAACTCTCGGCAGAGAAATCGCAGTCGATGGGCGCAAATGACCTAAAAGCATCGCCCACTGACTGTGATTTCTCTGCTGAGTGTTAGACATAACGCTGTTATAAAGCAAAAATACCTGTGGAGAGGCCATCTTGTTCAGACTTCAAGTTCGTAAACATTTGTTGTGTGATTTCCATGCCTATAGACTATGTAAAGAATACAGTGAGTTCTCGTTAATCCGAACACATCCGTTCCCAACAAAATGTCCGGATCACCGATTCATCCGGACTATTGAAGTAGAGCATGTTCTTATACACATTAAGACATAAACGGTCTGTATGCATGTGTATACTTATAACACTTTAGCAAACGCCAAATTGTCGACCGTCCCAAAAATAATCTTCTGATATGGCAGAAAACATTGTGGGAAAAGGAGAAATTGCTCGTCACGAGCAATTTCTCCTTTTCCCACAATATTTTCAAAAGTTGTCTGCAACAAACTGGTCAAATAATTCTGTTCCCTTACAATTTCGTTCGGATTGCGAGGCATTCGGATAATCGGGGTCCGGATAAACGAGGCTTCACTGTAGTAATGTTCACCTTACACTTAACATGATAAACATTCTTGCATCATTAACATAGGTTATGGTTATCAATGTTTCCTGCATTATAGCCCCTTTACCTGTATACTACAAAGGGCTCATGAAACAATTTGGAAAAAAGGGCTCACTTTGGGAAAACCTGGACATTGTTCATATAGAGCATGTTTTCACTTAAGCAAAATTGATTCTATTCCATATGATTATTTATACTGTGTAATTTTGGTCTACTGATACCATAGATTTAAGGGAATTTGTAATGACATCTTTCAGAAATATATATGGTAAGCAATTATTTTTATTATTAAGAAGGGTGTGTTAGTGTTTTTTGTTTTTATGTCAACCTTGTATTAAGCAACCTCAGAAAAGGAGACATAATCCTATGTGATTTCTCATTACATAATAGGGGCCCATAAAAGGCACCTTCCCAATTGAAGATTTCTTTAAAATCATGTAGTTTTCCCAAAATTTCAAAATCATGTCAGCTTTTTGGTTTCCTAATGCAATAATTTCATTGATACAATTTCCCTAAATCAACAGGCCTAGGTCTCTTCTTAATTTAAAGAAAAATGCCTTGTAAATATGGTGTATAAGATAACTAATGGCTTCATATGGATGCAAGTCATTCTCGACCTTTCTGATAAACTTGCAGCCTGTGTAAAGATAGCCTCATACTATGTATCCATTTAGGTCACTCAGAATGACTTTTATCTCAAATGATTAATCATTTTGAATGAAAAATGATATGATGCTTTAATAAAGATTATCCTTATTATAGACCCTATTTTATTTGTACCAAGGAAGTAAAAGACTAAAGCTAGAGTAAAAGGAAGATACCAGCAGTTTCTCCTTTTAAATATAATTCTTTTGATACAAAATGGGAAATTTTTAACATATAATGGGTTAAAGGTTAACAATCCCTCCAACACCTTGATTAAATGTCACTGTCAAAGAAGCATCATTTTTGTCAGATTGATGTATCAATGTACATGTAAATAGCTTTGCGAGGGTCCTGTGTGAATCAGTGTTTAACCCTTTACCAAACACAGAGATTTTCGACTGTCCTAAATTGAAAGAGTTTGCAGACGACATCTCAAAATTTGATGAAATTGGAAAGTAATCTTCTGATAGGGCAGAAAACATTGTGGGAAAAGGAGAAATTGCTCGTTATGAGCAATTTCTCCTTTTCCCACAATGGTTTCCAGAGTCATCTGCAAAAAGTGGTCAAATGTTGTTACTGTTTGGTAATGGGTTAAGGTGGTGGTCTCAGGACTCATTGGTTCCCGCTTCGAGCCCAGCAGGTACCCGGTATCTCTAGTTTCATGGGAGTGTCCTTTGGCAAGGCATTTCAGAGCCCTAGCCTAGAACTGATGAATCCTTGACAGGCACAACGTAACTCAAAAGGTCTTGACACGGCATTAAGCCAACAGAAACAAACAAACAAAAATGGTTTTGCCAAAGACACACTTCAGAAGTTTGAAGCTAAATAGACCTTGCTGATTTTGAGTACCAGTAAATTCTCTTTTTGTCACAATGTTTGTATAATCATTCATGCATTGTTCCACCAAAAGTTTGCATGGCAGAGTTTAATTGGTTTTTATTGTCTTCAAATTTGAGTCAAGGTAGAATACCCATAATCCGCCATTTTGAAACTCTTTCTTTTGTCACATTACTTTGTTCGTTTTTTTACACCGAAGAGTTCCGACCACAACCAATGTAAACAGATAGTGTGACCAAAGTTATCCGACAAAAGAGTTATAGTTTCAAATGGGCGGATTATGGGCATTCTATCTTAAATAGTACAGGGAAAGAGCCAAGGCCAGTTTCATTTAGACACTTATACCTTTCCCTCTTTATTAGATTTTTCTGACTTATCCAAATTGATAGCAACAGCAGATGTCAATTACGAATTTTGATCATTAACAACTGAATTGTTTTTTTTAATGTCTCCTATTTTGAATTATAAGCATACTACTGTTCAAAAACTTCAAAACTGGGTAAAATTAGTTATGAATTTTGAAACAATGTGTTTAAACATAGCAAAATACCACATGATCATGACATTTTTACGCATGCACTATTTATTAACAATGTTTTAAAGTGCAATTTTCACAAACTGTGTTTCCTACAATTTAACTTCATTGTTAACACCTGAGTTATGTCTTAAAGGAGCGATGAGCATTCAGAAAATCAAGTGGGGATCACCTGCTTAGAAAAGTCACATAATACACCCAAAAATACTGTTATTTAGCCAACACAACAACATGAATATTCAAAATGGAGAATTTCTCCGATTTCATTGGTCCCTGACGTTTTACGAAACTAACCCTGGTAATTATCGGCAGAGCTTATTCTATCGTTTATTGTAAACAAACATTATCACCCTCGCTCTTTTAAAAGTATTATATGAACATGTTACTGTATCAGCTACTCTTTAAAAGTGAATTAAATGTAATTCTATGTTACTTGTCAACTATTCTAGAACTAACACAAATTTACTGTAACTGAGTGCAAGTATAACTTCAAATAGAATAGGGAAAGGGCCAAGGCCAGTTTCATCTAGCCACTTAAACCTTTCCCTCTTTATAAGATTTTGTGACCGATCCAAATTGATAGTGACAGCAGACGTCAATTATGATTTACGATCATTAACATGTCTTTGATGATATAAGGTAGAAACCATTATGACAAAAGGAGAAATTGCTCATTTTGAGCAATTTCTTCTTTTGTCATAATTGTTTCTAGAGTTGTCTGTCACATTTTGTGTTAAGATGTGTATATAGATATATACACATATGCAGGAAAGGTTTGAAATCTTAAGCTTATCATTCATGTTATCATGATAATTATGTGTTGGGATGAGGGTATTGTACATATGGCTACCATCCCTATGCAATACTATAGTATGTCCTTCACAAAGGTGGATGACTTATTATAGCCCTGCTCTAAACCCACTTTATATTAAAGGTGCTTGCTCATTGAAGAGAAAATTGTGTGGAAGTCAAAATGAAATGTCGTTGAAACAATACAGTTTGTGCATTGTTGTAAGTAGATATCGAAAGCATAATGGCATTTTATAATTCAGGAAGTGTCAATTTATCTCAGTACATGTATGTAGGTTATAACTTTATATGCTGTAGATCTCAAAAGCAATGTCACGCTTTTAGATTAAGATACATGTCATTTCACTGTATACATACTTTATATATTTAAAAACAATCTAATTTTGCTTCCAACGAGTATTCTTCAGTATTATTATATTTATAACTGTAAAGCTGCTGTGCAGTTTTAAAGAAATTAATTTTTTACTTCAAATTTCCTCTATGCTGTGAACAAGCACCTTTAACGCCACCGGTAATGTATGTTATACTATATGGTCCTCATGTTTATATTTTATTGCAGTTTACCTTGTTATTTCTCTGAACAAGGCATACCCTGGAAGTATAAATATTCCAATTAAGGGACCTTCTGTCAAGATCATTTACCATTTACACTACAGTTTTATACTTTTAGAACAATTAGTTTCTATTGATCTGGACAATGTGAAAACGCCTAAGCGACCATCATTGAAGTAGATAATGTGTTTTTAATAAATACGACACCACTCATATGTTTGTTCGTTCGATCTTTGGGTATTATATACGTACGTTATGTTTACTTTGAACTAGTACTTTAAAGGTGCTTCTTCACAGACGAGAAAATGGAAAGAATAAAAATAAACATGTCTAAAAACAAAACGACTGCTGTACTGGCGTATACTAAGGAAAACAGTGGAAAACAGTGAGGGAAAAGGAGAAATTGCTCTTAATCAGCAATTTCTCCTTTTCCCGCAATGTTTTCTGCCCTATAAGAAGATTATATTTCATTGTCATCACATTTTGAAATGTCGTCTGCAAACTCTTTCAATTTTGGACAGTTGAAAATTTGGCAATTGGTTAGTGTTAATTGGAAAATCAAATAAAGTGTCCCTTTGTTAGTAAGGGTCAATGACTTATCAATAAATGATAGTGATTAACTTTATAATTCATGTCCTTGTATTGGGAGACAGTATTGTTATAGGAAGAAATCAAAACCTTATTACTTCTATTAGAATGACTGCTAAGAATTGGATCAGACAACTGAATCATCTCATCTGTTCTAACTTTTAACCAATTAAAGGCTTTGTTAAAATCCCATTAAGGGTGTATTTTCATTAGCTGTGATATAAGTGTGTACTACATCACCACTACGTGTTTCTCTGTTTTTCAGTGTTTCTCTGTTTCTCGGGAATTTGCATTGAAACAGATTGTATTGATTATGGTTTGTCTATTGTGTGTGTATTCACCAGGATTCATTTGTTAAGTTGGTACAGATTTCTGGATTTAAGAGAACGAATAATGAAGTGATTTGAGATTGGATTCTCCTACTTATATTTTTGAAGACTGGGTGTTTAATGTGGAATGGACCGTGTATGTAATTAATTGAAAATGTGATACAAAACAAACTTGTTATTTCTCAAGTGAGTCAGAATTGAAATAACTTGGTGTGAAGATGTGTAGATATATTGGATAAGAAAATTGGTAAATAATGAAAAAAAGTAAATTCTTCAACTTCAAACCGAGAAAGGTAAACATACACTTACACTTTGTTTAATAATTGAACATTTGGTTGACCTTTCTTTTCATAAATCCATTCACAAATATGGGATTGTTTGAATGGTCCATATTAGAAGTAGCACCAAACCGTTGAGGGGTTCATACTAGAAACAATCAGAATTTCAAAAAGAAAACAAAATCAGACTGAATTAGTCTTCAGAAACCTCTGTGAAAAAATGATAAATTGCTCCTGTTTTTTTACATTCCATTTTTCATACTTTGAGAAACTAATATCTTGCCTTGTGAAAATGAAAACTGACTAAGCACAATACAGTACTCTGTTCTTCATCAGTCATTCAGCGATTTCTTTCTTTGTATGTTCCCAATCAAATTAGCTGACCATATTCCCTTAATACTAAGTTCACAAAATCACTGTAAAATGGTTCAGTTGATAAATGATATGTCTTAAAAAAGCAAATACTAAGTTCACAAAATCACTGTAAAATGGTTCAGTTGATAAATGATATGTCTTAAAAAAGCAAATACTAAGTTCACAAAATCACTGTAAAATGGTTCAGTTGATAAATGATATGTCTTAAAAAAGCAAATACTAAGTTCACAAAATCACTGTAAAATGGTTCAGTTGATAAATGATATGTCTTAAAAAAGCAAATACTAAGTTCACAAAATCACTGTAAAATGGTTCAGTTGATAAATGATATGTCTTAAAAAAGCAAATACTAAGTTCACAAAGTCACTGTAAAATGGTTCAGTTGATAAATGATATGTCTTAAAAAAGCAAATACTAAGTGAAAAAGCTTAAACGACCCGAAATAACTTCCTCAAGTAAAAAAGCCAAAACAGTTTGTTTCAAGTCAAGTTATTTCTGAAAAAATCCCATATTTGAGTGAAAACGGTGAGACTTTCTCCATTTTTCCGGAACCACACCCATCTCCGAAATATGAAAAACAAATTGCTGTCATTGGTAATCCTTACAGCCTCTTTCTACTTATTCAGATAGTCAGAGATTGACATCCAGTTACCTTGACAACCAAGTATCATCAATACCTGAAGCATCTGAACAAAACTGGATAATTTTTATCATTCCCTTAAAAACTAATGATTGTTTTTCTTTACTTATGATTGTCACATTAAGGTTAAACAAGCAAGATTTTTTTTATTTCATTTTTATTTTTCATCTCTACAGCCTCTTTCCAATAATGGGCAGGGTCAAAGGTCAACATCCACTGACCTTGACAGTCGAGTGCCAGCCATTCCAAGGTCATCCAAAGATTGTGAAGATCTTGAAGAAGAGGTGAAGGCGAACAGAGAAATCATTACAGTATTGCAGAAACAGCTTGAGGTCTTCCAAAACGAACTTCAGTCAAGGTAATAAAGCATGCACCGGGTCTTTGTGTAGTGGCCATCAATTCTATTCAATTCAATGGTTTATTAAGTAAATTCAGGTCTCTGGCCCATTAAACAAAAAAAATTAACCGGGTGATATAAGGTGACACATTTCTTGATTTAACCTCTTATTTCATATAAGCTTAAATCATTACAGAAACAGCTGGAGGCCTTCCAGAAAGAACTCAAGTCAAATTAATAATTAACCCTTAGAATGATGGGTAATTTTAAAAAAAAAATAGATTTTTGTGTTGTCTGCTTTCCGAAACCTTAAATATCTTAGTTTAACTCAAAAAGTTCCCGACACTGTAGTAAGGCCTATTCTAGGGTCTAATCTTTTTAAATGGCTGTTTAACTTAGAATGCTGGGTAATTTTCTAAAAATAGATTTTTGTGTCGTCTGCTGTACGAAAAATTAAATATCTGCTTAATTTTGATGACGAAAGATACTCAGAGTAGCAATCAGGTAAGATCACAGGCCAGCTGCCAATTTACAGGATGGCTGGTCTGGATCTAACCTGTTTGCATAAGCATAAAGTCGGTTCCAGCACTATTAGGGTTAAGCATGCACCAGGGGTCATGGTGTGGTCGCCATTGGTGATATGAGTTGACACATTTTTTCATTTAATCTCTTATTTTATAATTATATGCTTAAAGTCATCACAATATTATAGAAACAGCTTGATGTTTTTTCAGAAAGAACTCCAGCCATAATAATACTTAACACCTCATGTTAAGAACTTGCGCAAGTTCAAAACAGTGCTCGCTGGTATTTCATTAGCAAGAAAAGTAATATTTTAACACGTCATTTGAATCGTCTCTCTGATGTGTCACATTGCATTATTGTACTTTAATTTAAGGTAATTTTCATGCTTATCGGTTTTGATATTATGCCAAAATGACTTGGTTTGTTGATGAGCTTTAAAACTCCATTTATTCATTGTTCATTCATTCATTCATAAGAGTAGATAATGAATTTTTATCATCCAAAAGACTTAAAATAACTTCTTTAACCCTTTACCAAACACCAAATTTTCGACTATCTCAAATTGAAAGAGTTTGCAGAAGACATTTCTAAATGGGATGAAAGTAGAAAAAATCTTCTGATATGGCAGAAAACATTGAAGGAAAAGGAGAAATTGCTCTTTTTCCCATCAATGTGTTCCAGAGTGGTCTTCAACAAACTGTCAAATGTCGTTATTTTTTGGTAATGGGTTAAATACAAAATAAATTTTTCCCTTTTTTCAGACAAAAGGCGTCCGAGTTGGATGATCAAGGTAAAGCAAATTTATTGGTAGAGAAGGAATTGGTTGAGTCTGACCTTAACAGCCAGCTGTCCCATCTCAAACAGGAACATGCAGCAACGTCAGAAAAACTCCAGTATGTAGAGTAGCGTTTTAGTTTTCATTTTGACTCACTTTAAAAGGACTAACTCAGAGATTTGTGCTCTTGGAATTATAAACGAGTATAATTTGATATTAACAATTGTTGTCACTAAACCAACTACCAGTTTCTATTTCTTTACTTATGAGTTGCTTAAATCCTGTCATTTTGTAAAATATAGAGAATACTAGGTTAGTGCCGTTAATCGGTTAAGTTTTTCAGGCAAGGCGTAAGAATTTTATGGGTGAGCCAAAGGCGAATCCAATAAATACTGAAGCCGAGCCCGAAAAACTTAACCCATTAATGGCACTAACCTAGTATTCTGTTTATCCCGTTACAAACCTTTCGAATACCCAATTTTAACGAAAAAACAGTGAAAAAGTTTCTATGTTTCCATATTTTGCAATTGAGTAGGCGTAACACAATAGGAGATAGTACTCATGAGACAAATCGTGATGTCATGTGTGACGTCAATAGCGAAATATGACGTCACATGGCGTTCTCTGCATATGGTAGAGTGGAAATAGTTCCAAGTAATACCTACGATTTCTTCGAATTAAGCATCCAACGATGCTTTGTAACTGGAAACATTAGATGGACCAAACAGTATTGTTTTGCTTCATAGATTTTAATTCCGATGGGCCAGCTCATGCGTCGCTTGACCATATGCAAATGAGGGAGATCACATGTCAAGTAACCGTGAATTGCTTAGTTTTCACGGCACCCCTTTTCATGTCACCTTTTGCACCATGTAACAGAATAAAATTTCTTTGCACCTGCCAGTGCTTCTATGGGAAAGCTGGTTTATGAGTAGTAGCAGACTTTATTGTGTGTCTTGCTAGCGTCATGTTTAAAGAGTGGTTAAACAATCCGATAACCCATGTGAGGATGGTATCTAAAATCCCACCCCTTATTCTACGTTTAAGTGATTGTTTACAAAATCAATCTATTTAAACGGTTGGCAATTTCTTTAATAGTAATTTCTTATATTACTTTTAAGAAGAAACCACTTTTGTCATTTTAGCAGTAGAAGAAAATTTATTCTGAAAGTTATAATCCCAACCTGTGATACAGTCCTTTTAACACAACTAGGGCCCGTTTTACTAAACAACTTACGGAAAATGTTTGCGTAAGTCATAATAGATAAACATGGATAGTATCTTCAATGAAAGTACAATGTTGCAATGTGGCGCTTCATTGGAAGCATCTCGGAGAGACGATTCGAATGATGTGTCACTTTTCAATATTGCTTCGTACAATATTGAAATAAAAGGAATTGTTGTTTTAGACTTACGGAAATCTTAAGCCTAAACTGTTTAGTAAAACGGTACCCTACTGTATAAGTGTTAAGAAGCCACTGTGAATAAAAGACAGATTGCTTGGAACAAAAAGTTCCTCCCATAAATAGGGAAATGAGTTACATGTAAAGACTAGTAAACTTGTCTTAAAACAGTAACATACTGCTTTATATAATAATTTAGATTATAAACTCTGACCAGTTTAGCTTTGTAGCTTCATAAGAGAAAAGTGAACAGATAGTGACAAAAGTGACATTTTAAAACCCATGTCACTAACAGCGGCTGGTAAGGCACTACCAGTAAGGTTGCAATTAAAAATAGAAAATAGAGGTCGTGCAACGAATACAGTGCAAACCTTCACATAGAATTGTACCGCAGGGGGTGAACAACACTTGATATCTAATAAAGCTGAATTCAAATAGATGGCTATGCATCAGATAAGAGAGATACATAATAACCTTTTCTGAAAATATGTAAAAAAAATATTTTACCTTTTTATTTTATATTCTTTACTTTTTCAGATGAAATAATAAGGAACATGACAGGGAAATAAGAACTATTTAATATGACATCAAAATTCAATTAAATAAAAAACTTGTGCGTAATAATTTCTTCATTACTACAGGTGTGTAGAGAAGGAATTCACCACCTGTAAAGAACAAATGGCCATGTATGAGGAGATGCTGAAAGCCAAAGACGAGACAATTATAGGTCTCTCCACACAAATATTTGACCATGACCATCAAGACCCTGAAGATACTGACCAGTCAGGGGTCAAACAGCCTCCTGTAAATTTGGAACTTTCCCCTCCGTCCACCGAAAGAGAATTTTTAAGAATGAAGGTACGCAATATGGTAGATAATTATCAATACTCTGATATATAGAATATTATATTTTCTGAGGTATATATATTTGATTCGAGTTGTTCGAAAGAGAATTATTAAGAATGAAGGTAAGCAATATGGTAGATAATTATCAATACTCTGATATATAGAATATTATATTTTCTGAGGTATATATTTGATTCGAGTTGTTCGAAAGAGAATTATTAAGAATGAAGGTACGCAATATGGTAGATAATTATCAATACTCTGATATATAGAATATTATATTTTCTGAGGTATATATTTGATTTGAGTTGTTCGAAAGAGAATTATTAAGAATGAAGGTACGCAATATGGTAGATAATTATCAATACTCTGATATATTGAATATTATATTTTCTGAGGTATATATTTGATTCGATTTGTTCGAAAGAGAATTATTAAGAATGAAGGTAAGCAATATGGTAGATAATTATCAATACTCTGATATATAGAATATTATGGTATGGTATATTTCCTGAGGTATGTATTTGCTTTGAGTTGTGGAGAATATGTGTATCTCACAAATCTAAAGATCTAGCAAGATGAAAATATTTCTAATGTAGCGAGAAGAAAAATCAAATCCCTTGGAAAGATATTATCATCCCATAATGTTCCGATACTACACCATATTACTCCTTATATAACATACATATATACTTTATCAACAGGATCATCAATATTTTCGAGTAAAATTTATTGTTTTAAAGGAAAAATGCTCTTCTTCTGTTTGCAACAATCGATGACTTATCATTAAATGGCGATGATAATCATTTGCCATATCCTTGTATTGGGAAAGGGTGTTTTATAAAAAGAAATAAGCAGCTATTTCTCCTTTGCCACACTGACTTCTTGCATCTTCTGCAGCAGAAAGAAAGTAAGTAAATGTATATAGAATAATAAAGCAACAGTCAACAATGATAAACATTTGCCATGTCCTTGTATTGGGAACTATATCTCCTTTTCCACACTGATTTCTTGCATCATCTGCAGCAAAAAGTGAGTAAATATTTGAAATAAGCTCGCATGAGTCAATGACTTGTCAATAAATGATAACAATAAACATTTGCCATGTCTTTTTATTGTTGTTTTAGAAAGAAATAAGCAGCTATGGCTCCTTTGCCAAAGTGATTTTTGTGTTGTCTGCAACAGCTTCATTAAAGTGAGAAAATACATGCATATGAAATACAGCGTTTTCTTTGCCACAGTGATTTTTGTGTTGTCTGCAACAGCTTCATTAAAGTGAGAAAATACATGCACATGAAATACAGCGTTTAATCAACAGCATGATTTGTCCTATTGGAAATAATTCTCCAAGTGAAACCCTACTTGCGCATAACAAACAAGTGAGTCAATGACGCACTCGTTTGTTATACGCAGGTAATGTTTACATCAAAAAAGAAGTTCTAAAAACATGCATATCATTAACACTGGCTTTGGCAGGTTCCTCTATGTGTAGGGGTGAAAACCAGGGAACCAATTGTCATTATTCTCACTGCAAATTATTTCCCAGTGAGAATTGTATGAATTGTTCTTTCATTAACCCTTAAAGTGCTGGAACCGACTTCGTGCTTATGCAAACAGGTTAGATCCATGCAAGTAAATTGGTAGCTGGCCTGTGATTAAACCTGTTAGGAACTCTAAGTATCTTTGCTCAACAAGATTAAGCAGATATTTAAGATTTTGGAAAGCAGATGACACTAAAACCTATTTTTATAAGATTACCCTGCATTCTAAGGGTTGAAACTGTATAAATCCCTGCCAAAGAGGTTATATATAGAGGATAATCAACTCCTTTCGATTGATATAAAAAATATGTCAAGAGAATGGGTTTTTATCAGGTTGAAAAAACTAGTTCGAATGAGCTTTTTCTACATGATAACAACCAATTCAAGTGACATATTTTTGATATTCTAATTATTCTTTTTATTTTATTCCCCTACATAAAACCTATTTGCCAAACTATCTCCTTAAACGCCAACTGGAATATAAAATGGGAGGAGCAAAGCAGTTAACAACGCCCATGACGTCATTTACGCGTCCCATGACGTCATTCACGCGTTTGGATACATTTGAAAATACAAACATTTTAGTGCCGTGTGCAAAAGTGCAGCCATGACTTTAATGCAAAGGAATGGTAAACAAGTAGTTCCGTCAAAACTGATATCATCTCTAGTGATGATTTGACTTTTTGATATCATCACTAGTGTCGATATTCACTGTGACAAAATTTGAATATTGATACCCTGAGAAATCCCAGTATTTCTCTGGTAGGAATATAAAGAAAGATGTTAATTCATCTCCACCCCTGTTATGACGTCTGTTACAGGATATGTGCCAGGGATATGAACTACAACACAAATTTCTCACCAAGGAAATCCTCGAACTCAACGAGCTCAGAAAGGTTGATTTAGCTAGGGAGAAGAAACTAACCATGTAAGTAATATGGTAGATTTATTTGTGTGGTATGGGACTTATCAATGTTTTCAATGATTTCTTTAACCCTTTCCCAAACAATAACGACATTTGACCACTTTGTTGCAGATGGCTTTAAAAAACATTGTGGGAAAAGGAGAAATTGCTCGTAACGAGCAATTTTTCCTTTTCCCACAATGTTTTCTTCCCAATAAGATTATTTTCCAATTTCATCACATTTTGAAATGTCGTCTGCAAACTCTTTCAATTCGGGACAGTCGAAAATTTGTTGTTTGGGAAAGGGTATTTGTTTAGTGGCTACAGTTTACCTGTCGCCATTAAATTGAAATGGTCTACAATGGAAGGTCCGTAATAGCCAAAATAATCATGTCTGTCGTGTTAAGTGTCCTATATAACTACAAACAATGAAACAATAAATCCTGGATCGTGCATGTAGGGTTCATAAAGATCTTCTCATATATAGATGCATGCTATCTTCAAGGGGGATGCCATTGTTGTTTATATAACGCTATCTGGGCATGTGCAAAATCTTCGACTGCCCGTATAAGTTTACAATGTAATTCAGTTGTTTAATTAAGTTCAAGTTTTGATGTGTCACATAATCCAAAACAAGGGCATTGTTATAAACAATCACTTGACTCATCATGTTAGAAATAATTTCTTCCTCATTGACAAAACTCTTCATCCTATCATAGGAATATCTTTCAATATTGTCATGCTTATGGTTATCGTCTGCAAATTCTTTCAATTTCAGGCAATCAAACATTATTTTAATTTTTCCTTAAGGTAGAACACCCATAATACGCCATTTGAAACTCGTTCTTTTGTCGGATTACTTTGTTCATTCTCAGTATACATTAAATGGGGCCGGAACTATTTGGTGTAAAGCAAATAGTCCCGGTCTAGCCCGATGTACACTGAGGAAGACTGAAGTAATCCGATGAAGGAAAGAAATTCAAAATGGCGGATTATGGGTATTCTTCCTTCAATCAAAGCGGTCAGTGGCCTATTATCCAACTAATCATTTCTTCTGTGTATTGACATGTGAGAATTAAATGATTTACTGTCTGCAAGCTTTCTTTTCTTTATTTTCAGGGATTATGCCAAGCTTGAGGCTAAATATTGCCAAGTAAAGAGCAAATACTTTGTGCTTCTTAAACAGCACAAAGAACAGATCCCTGTCAGAGGTGAGTGTAAACACACAGACACACAGCTGAGAGCTCATCTCCTCATGAGCAAACCCTCCTACTTTTTTCACATTGACCCAACATTTAGTGCAATGATTGATAACCATTTATCTTTGATATCAAAGCTCATTTAACAAATTTATTCACACCTACACATTTTCAAGACTCCTGAAGAAAAGGCCTTATTTCCTTCCTTCATATATACATTACGCATGTATAAGCCACATGTTGACAAAATCTGTAGCAGAAGACTTAAGGAACTGCTGTGAAAAAGAATTATATTTGTTATGAAAACATTAGTTATGTCAAAATTGTTTCTTGCTAAAAGCACACATATATTTTTTATAAAAGCATTTGTTATATCAAAATTGTTTCTTACTAAAAGCACACATATAATTTCATATCAGTTTTATATTTGTTTGAGTGTCGTCTGGTGTACTTCTTAACTTTTCGATATATCACAAATTTCTATGAAGAGGAATGGTTTGATCACAAAATATATACATGTATTGCTATGGTAACAGGGGATGTCGATGGACATGAAGTCGTTAGTCAGCTGATTCAGGATGCCATGGAGACCGACGAAGATGATGTGGAACTCCGTTTGACGGGCAGGTTTGTATGTTTATTGCTTGACACTGTAAACAATATTTCATCAATGCATTTCAAGGTTCCAAACCAAGTACTACAATTTTTAGCTCGACTATTCAAAGAGTGAGGAGAGCTTTACTACGCACCCATACTTCGGCTTCACACCATGGGCTATCTCAATGACTACAGTCAAACTTGTGTTAAGAGGCCAGGCTATGGAAGTGAGAAAATTGGCTGTTAAAGACAGATTGGCTGCTTAACACATTGAATATCTTAGTTTAAATTTTACATGCAAGTTGTTATCTCTACAAAAGGTTATGCCCCTTTCAAAAGAATTTTTTATTTATGAATTTTTGTCTTTTTCAATTTGCAGTGTACAGGAGTATGATAAGTACGGGTTTTCGAGGAGGAACTTCCTGTATGAGGAAGAACAGGAAGTTGATATCGATCCCCTTAGCAATCGGGCGGCAGAATTTGAACGGCAATCTGAACAACTCTCTAGTCAAGTGAAGGTAAGCTGGAATTTGTTGCCAGAGTTGTGTAAATTTAAAGATCTGAGCTCTGAAAAATGGAGTATTGGCGACATTTGAGCAGTGATAAAGCATCAACCTCTTTTCGGTTTGTTTGAATGTTCTTTTGAAAAATACTTAATACTTTAGATCCCTAGACTAGTACCTGTGAATCCCAGGAAAGCTGTCATATGAATTAAGGTTGTTGACCGAGTATTCAATCCCCAAAAAGAAATGGGATTAATGTCTCCCTTTTAAAGGTACTAATTATAGCAGAAGATTAATGTGAAATTAACCCTTTCCCAAACAATAACGACATTTGACGACTTTGTTGCAGACTATTTCAGAAAACATCGTGGGAAAAGGAAAAATTGCTCGTAAAGAGCATTTTTTCCTTTTCCCACAAGGTTTTCTGCTCTTTCTGAAGAATATTGATCAATTTCATCAGATTTTGAAATGTCGTCTGCAAACTCTTTCAATTTGGGACAGTCAAAGATTTGTTGTTTGGGAAAGGGTTAAAGTGAGAAAAAGCCTCGGACACTGGACCTCCGCAAATTGTGCAAAATACTCGACCAACTGAGTTAATCCGACCCACCAACATATTTAACTCTACCTTGTAAATTGAAACACCTATTACACATGTATTCAAAACCAATGCTCCAAAAGAAGAAATTGTCATTCATGTATTCAATCTAAATTGTTATAATTGTTTTCTTTTTCTGGTGGTTTGCCCAGGATGCAGACATGGACGCCTCTATGCGAGTTAAATGGGAAAACTTCATGATTGGACGTGGTGGAAAGTTGACCAGAAGTACTGAACTCAAAAATCTTATACGACTTGGAGTACCGGCCGATTACAGGATGGATGTATGGAAGGGGTAAGGTTTGGATCTCATCTAGAAATGTTTTTCCTACTTCTACTTCTACTTTGATCCGCCCAAAACTCGCTAGGTGATTATTACTGGCAATCACAAGTCTGGAACAGTGCAAATATAAAAGAATGTGAATATTTGTTAAGAAATATTATTATTTTTTTATTATTTTTTTACAAACATTTCTTTTATCCTATAGTATACATTCAAGATTTGAGATTATGTATTGGACACAGTCAGTCATCAATTCTTTCTCCGATACAAGCAACTTTCAAGTACCTATGCAGCAGACACTGTTGAAAATCATCATCCACTCTCAATGACTGCTTCCTGGATACTAAACCAGGACTTGCACCGATTTGTGGGTTAGTCCCGGCAATTCTTACTGCACTTAACGCGGATCTGGGACTCTTGGTACAAAAGGCCGACCCTCTACCTCTGCACCACTGATGCCCACACATGAAGATTACTTATTCTTTTCAGATGCATAAATCTGTATGTTGGAACGTTGCGGGAGAAAAGTGGACCAGAATTTTACAAGGATTTGCTGCAGAAAAAGAAAGGTGCTACAAAAAATTCAGACCCATCAGTTAAACAGGTTTGTATCATATGTCTTTTCACCCATCCCTTTTATGGGAATTTGTGACTTGTCCAAAGCAACAGCAGAAACAAAGGAAGGGCAAGAAGAAATCTTAATTCTCTCTAGACTGGGAACCGCTCTCGTCTGTACAATTTACTGGGCAGAATTTTGAAGTGGTAATTTTGGTAATTGAAGGAAGGAAAACAGCGCACTGTCCTTAGAAAAGAATGTTTGCCAATTTAAAGTAAATAAACGGTTAGCCGTGGGATGAATTTTTCGATACAAATTAGTGTTTGAATCATTGTTTGATAGAGGGCTTTCTGCTTTATCAACACAAAACAGTGATTCATGGGAAACAATTGATTATGTTGGTTCTTGTTGTTGTTGTTGTTGTTATTGTTGTTGTATTTTGGAATGTTGCATTCTGACCAATCAAATGGACCATAATTTGTAGGCTGCCCGCTATCTATCTTGTGTACCATAGTGGAGCCAGTGGGCAGAGGCGAACTAGTTTAAATTTCTTCATGCAATTAGATAAAAGTCATCATGACAAAAGAATAAGTTGTTTACTAGGTGCAATTCATCTTTTTGCCACATTTGTTTCAAAATTCAACAGATGTCAGTTATTTCTCCAGCTGTCACATTGTTTTTTTTTGTTTTTTTTTCATGTTAAAAGAAGTCAACTGTCTCTTTCAATTTTAACTGGTCACAAATTTCTATATGGAGTAAACATTTAGGTTAATCAAAATATCATGTGATTCTTATATATTTTAAATATGATTTGATTTGATATGAGACAAATGTCTTTAATTGATAAGATTACTTCTCTTTAACTATTTTTTTTTTCTTTATTTTTTAGAAACAAATATGTAAATCAATAGAGACCTTTTTTCCCATAAGCATATTTTCCAATCACACTTTGTTATTGTACATTGGATTACTAGCTGCAGACATTGATTGTCATTAGACCGGGTATTCCTTACCTACAGGTCATAAAAGTAGTTCTAGAAACATGCATATCAATAACACTGGCTATGGCCCGTCCTACTATGTTAACCCTTTCCCAAACAATAATGACATTTGACGACTTTGTTGCAGACGACTTTAGAAAATATTGTTGGAAAAGGAGAAATTGCTCATGACGAGCAATTTTTCCTTTTCCCACAAGGTTTTCTCCTCTTTCTGAAAAATATTGTTCCATTTCATCACATTTTGAAATGATATCTGCAAACTCTTTCAATTTGGGACAGGCAAAAATTTGTTGTTTGGGAAAGGGTTAAGGGGCAAAAAACAGGGAACCAGGCATTTTCATAATTCTCAATGCGAATTATTTCTCAGTGAGAATTATGAGATTTATTTTATTTTCATTAAAGCATAATAAATCTTAACCTAAAATATAATATAGAATGATGATAATGTGTTTTTGTTTTGCAGATAGAACTAGACTTGCTGAGAACACTGCCTAATAATAAACATTATGACGACATTGAGTCAGTTGGAATCATTAAGCTTAGAAATGTTCTCATTGCTTACAGTGAATTCAACAAACAAGTCGGCTACTGCCAGGTAAGAATGCTGCTGGTTTGAAGACCAATACTGCATATCGAGTGTTCAATGCAAGAGTTAAGCAATTTCTTCACAAAAGTGGAGGACTTACCAAAGTCTTGCACTGAACTCTCACTATGAACGTCCTTTTTCGTACATGTAGCAGAATATTTTATTTATTAACCCTTTACCAAATGCCAAATGTTTTATTGTCCCAAAATGAAAGAGTTTGCAGACAACATTTCAAAATATGATGAAATTGAAAAACAATCTTCCGATAGGGCAGAAAAACATTGCGGGACGTGGGGAAGTTCCTCCTTAAGAGCAATTTCTCCTTTTCCAACAATGTTTTACGGAGTCGTCCGCAACAAACTGGTCAAATGTCGTTTATGTTTAGTAATGGGTTAAACTGGTTAAATTTTTTTCAGGGCCTTCATACTGGATATATTGGATAACCCCTTACTCATCATACTTCGCTTTACAGCATCAACTGCAGAAGAACTCTAGAAATCACTGCAAGAAAATGACCTGTTCCTCCTAAATGAGCAATTTGTGTTTTAGTCTTAATGTCTTCAAAAAGAGTTTTTTGTAACTTCGTAAGACGGTTTAAAGCAAATACAGTCAAACTTGTGTTAAGAGGCCAGCCTATGGGACATAGTAAATTGGCTGTTTAAGTGTTTGTTTAAGGCAGGTTGGCTGCTTAAAAGGGTGGTTGCTTAACACAAGTTAGACTGTAGACTAGTTGTGGGATTTTTTTTTTCAATTCAATGGTTTGAATCGACTAGTTACTGTACTTTTTATTTACTTTTTGTAATTCCAGGGCTTGAACAGACTGGCTGCTATTGCTCTCCTCATATTGGATGAGGAGGAGGCCTTCTGGTGTCTGGTGGCAATCGTAGAGTGTATTCTACCTCCGGACTACTTCAGTTCCTCTCTAATGGCCGCACAGGCAGACCAGGTAATTCGGAGATTGGATTGCTCTTTCTGGTTTTAACCCTTTCCCAAACAACAAATTTTCGACTGTCCCAAATTGAAAGAGTTTGCAGACGACATTTCAAAATGTGATGAAATTGAAAAAATATTCTTCAGATAGAGCAGAAAACCTTGTGGAACAAGGAGAAATTGCTCGTGACGAGCAATTTCTCCTTGTCCCACAATGTTTTCCAAAGTCGTCTGCAACAAAGTGGTCAAATGGCGTTATTGTTTGGGCAAGGGTTAAACCCTTATAGTGCTGGAACTGACTTTATGCTTATACTGTGCAGAAGGGTGAAAACCAGGGAACCAAGCATTGTCATTATTCTCACTGCAAATTATTTTCCCGTGAGAATTATGATATTTATACTCTTACGAATCCTTATAGTGCTGGAACTGTCTTCATGCTTATGCTAACATGTAAGATCCAGGCCAGCCGCCAAGTATATTGGCGGCTTGCCTGTGATCTAACCTGTTTGCTACTCTGGGTATCTTTCATCAACAAAATTAAGCAGTTATTTAAGGATTTGGAAAACAGATAACACATTTTTTTTAAGCATCCTAATGGTTTAACCATTTACTCTTTATAGGCTTCATGGCTTTTTTACATTACATAGCAAAGGCTCATAAAAGAGCCATTCCCAGTTGAGACTTTGTTAGAATTGTGCAGTTTCCCCCAAAATCCATTGCTTAACTAGTCTTTTTCAATTTAGGAATTACCTCAAAATATCTAACCTAAATTTAAACGATATGGCCTCTTTCTGATTATGAGAAAAAGATGGCTATAATCATCTTTACGCTAGAATACCCATAATCCGCCATTTTGAAACTCATTCTGTCATTTGTTTTCTTCGGTTATTCTGGGCAAACACCAGTCTCGGCCAGAACTTTTCAGTTTAATGTAAACAGTTCTGGTCCCATCCAATGTTTACCAAGAAAGACAGAAGTAATCCGACGACAAAATGAGATCCAGAATGGCGGATTATGGGTCTTCTTCCTTGAATACTTTTTGTCAGATACAGGTTAGAACCAATACCTGATCCTTAATAAATCTTGTAATTGTCGTTCTGTCTTTTTTGATAGAATATTTTTTATTTTGTCTATTAAACAGAGAGTGCTGAAGGACTTGGTACAAGACAAATTACCCAGACTCCATAATCATCTAGAGAAATATGAGGTGGACGTGTCTTTATTCGCCTTCAACTGGTTCCTCACAGTGTTTGTTGACAACATTCCAACCGAGACTTTCTTACGGATTTGGGACACTATGCTCTATGAAGGGAGTAAGGTAAGTATTTACTGGAAATTATCTCTTAAGTCATTACCATCTGCAGGCGACTTCTTATACTTGAAGCACATGACTTTAGAAAAGCTTTGTTAACATGTGAAAAACCTTTCAGTTCTGCTGTTGTGATTTGTGAATATATTTTAAAAAAATTGCAGCAAAAGGAGAAATTGCTTGTGACAAGCAATTTCTCCTTTTGCCACAATGCCTTTTGAAAATCATCTGCTGCAAGATGTGAAAATGTGACAATGTGTTAACAATTACTTTCTGGCTCTATATTGCCTTTCTAAAAAGGCTGTGATAACATTAGCACGATGAATAGATCCTTTTATGCCTTTTGTTCAATTGCAGGTCTTTTTCCGATTCTCTTTTTACTTTTTTAAAGAAGGCTGTGTAATCTACAGGAAATGTTAAAGGGTCTTTACTGTTTGCTTGTTCAATTTCAGGTCCTTTTCCGATTCTCTATTGCTTTTCTCAAGAAGTGCGAGAATGAAATTCTTCTACAAAATGATGGTCTCAAGCTGAACAGGTTCATGAGAAGTATTGGCCAGAAAATGACAGATGTAAAACAGATATGCTATGTAAGTTTAACCCTTTACCAAATGCCAAATTTTCGACTGTCCCAAATTGAAAGAGATTGCAGACAACATTTCAAAATTGCTTGGTAAGAGAAATTTATCCTTTTCTCACATTGGTCTGCAAGAGATTAGTCAAATGTCATTATTGTTTGGTAATGGGTTAACAAGTGACCTTAACTGTTGACTTTTATTCCATTCTGGTCTTGTTTTACAATAGACTTTGAGTACATGTAGTTGGCAGGAAGAGTCACATGAAATTTGGCAGGTCCTCCTTCAGGTTCCTGATTCAGCTTGTAAGAAGCAATTTCTCCTTTTGTCACAGTGTTTTCTACAGTTTATCAGAAGAAACTTGTATCTGATACTTTGTTTTAAATATCTGCTGTTGCTTTAACTTTGGATCAAAGGATGGAAGCTTTAAGTGCTTTGGATTCTTTCTGAAGATAATGTCCGTTATTGTTTCATGTCACTATCTACAATTTTGTAATGGGGCAGCCCAATTAAAATGGTCTACCTCTTGATCATTTTTTCCAGTATGCCTTTAATTGGATTAATCCATTCCCAATGAGGTTTCTTGCCAACAGAAGACAGTTTCACATTCAACAAATCAAGGTAAGAATTAGGTTTAGGGATTGCTTTTAACACTTTTATTAGACCAATTCCCTGTTCCTACTAGTTTGCAGCTGAGAGGGTTGAAATGAATTAATTATCATTAAAGATTAAAATTTCAATTGAAAAGGTGTGTCGATAAATCACCAATGACTTCATTGTGACAGTAGGAAATTCTAATTAGGGTATGGTTTCATCTGAGGTTTGTATAAGGGGAGGGGGGGGGGGGTCCTGCTTAGCCAAGTGGTTAAGGTGGCGGACTTAGATGGTAGGAGTGTCCTTTGGCAAGACACTTAGGAACCCTGGCCTTGTATTGGCGGATCCAGGAAAGCTGTTACAAAACAGAAAAACTGTTGATATGGCGTTAAACACTATACAGTGGATTAGGAGGTGTATTGAAGCCTCTCCCATGTTTGTTTGAAATGATTCTTTGTTAAATCTTTCATTAATGTGTTGCATTTCACTAAGAAGCTTTGGATGCAAACCTATAGCTTATGGTTTGGAGAAGAAGTGAAGAAGTTATTAAGGTAAGACCTGGGTAATGGAAAACTGACAATTGCTTTGGTAAGAAACTAAGTTGAAATGTATTTCACAAAATATCTATCATTTCAAAGGCATTCACCGAGCCAATTTTCAAAACTTGTCTGAGTTTGAATTTATATTTATAAAATGAATATCAACAATTTTGTTCTTTATTTCATATTAATTACCTCCCTTTAATTTTCACATTGAAACTAAAATTACATGAAGGAAGTTGGCAAATAAAAATTTCAATCCAGGAAAAATTCTAATGATATGAAACTTGACTTAAAAAATGGAATTTGTTCTGTTAAATTTTTAATTTTGTTATTTTGACCTTTTTCCATTACCCAGGTCTTACCTTAATGGAAGGGGACCTCCATGACCTGGTGGTTATAGTGCTGAACTTGAAATCATGTAGCCCCTCTCCATATGGGTTCAAATCCTGGCGACTGCATTTGGATTTTCATGACAGGTAGCCCCCAGACAGACATATAAAATGTTGATTGTTCTACCCAACTTGACCACCCTTATGGGCAGTAAAGTATGGGTTCTTCCTCCATCTTGTTGAGTCAAGTATGGCATGCAACATAACTGAAAAAAAATGTTGATGAGATTTAAAACCCATATATACCATAAATAATTGGCCTTTTGACTTTCTTTATGTGGAGGGTTCAATGCAAGACTATAGTAAGTGCTTCGTAAACATGAAGCACTTACTATAGTATTGCATTGAACCCTTGACTGTGTAACTCTTATTTTTATTTTCTTACTGCAGGACGAACTGTTAGAACTGGATCAGATGAGACATGGTATGAAAATGAATAGGAGGCCAGTGCCTGAAGAGGACTTTTATAGTGATGATGAATTGGAATCGTAGGTGATGGACTTGTATTTCCATGCTCTGACAAAGATAATAATAATTAACCCTTTCCCAAACAACAAATTTTAGACTGTCCCAAATTGAAAGAGTTTGCAGATGACATTTCAAAATGTGATAAAATTAAAAAATACACTTCAGATAGACCAGAAAACCTTATGGGAAAAGGAAAAATTGCTTGTTAGGGGCAATTTCTCCTTTTCCAACAATGTTTTCTAAAGTCGTCTGCAACAAAGTGGTCAAATGTTGTTATTGTTTGGGAAAGGGTTAAGAAACATGTGATGTACTCAACGCTCTGACAAAGATAATGAATAAGAATCATATATGATGTACTTATATCTACTATGACAGAGATAATGAATTGGAATCATATATGATGTACTTATATCTATACTATGATGGAGATAATGAATTGGAATCATATATGATGTACTTATATCTACTATGACAGAGATAATGAATAAGAAACATATATGATGTACTTATATCTACTATGACAGAGATAATGAATAAGAATCATATATGATGTACTTATATCTATACTATGATGGAGATAATGAATTGGAATCATATATGATGTACTTATATCTACTATGACAGAGATAATGAATAAGAAACATATATGATGTACTTATATCTACTATGACAGAGATAATGAATAAGAATCATATATGATGTACTTATATCTATACTATGATGGAGATAATGAATAAGAAACATATATGATGTACTTATATCTACTATGACAGAGATAATGAATAAGAAACATATATGATGTACTTATATCTACTATGACAGAGATAATGAATAAGAATCATATATGATGTACTTATATCTATACTATGATGGAGATAATGAATAAGAAACATATATGATGTACTTATATCTACTATGACAGAGATAATGAATAAGAATCATATATGATGTACTTATATCTATACTATGATGGAGATAATGAATTGGAATCATATATGATGTACTTATATCTACTATGATAGAGATAATGAATTGGAATCATATATGATGTACTTATATCTACTATGATGGAGATAATGAATAAGAATCATATATGATGTACTTATATCTACTATGACAGAGATAATGAATTGGAATCATATATGATGTACTTATATCTATACTATGATGGAGATAATGAATTGGAATCATATATGATGTACTTATATCTACTATGACAGAGATAATGAATTGGAATCATATACGATGTACTTATATCTATACTATGATGGAGATAATGAATTGGAATCATATATGATGTACTTATATCTACTATGACAGAGATAATGAATAAGAAACATATATGATGGACTTATATCTACTATGACAGAGATAATGAATAAGAATCATATACAATGTACTTATATCTATACTATGATGGAGATAATGAATTGGAATCATATATGATGTACTTATATCTATACTATGATAGAGATAATGAATAAGAAACATATACGATGTACTTATATCTATACTATGACAGAGGTTATGAATAAGAAACATATATGATGGACTTATATCTAGGCTCTGACAGAGATAATGAAGAGGAATCATAGGCGATGGATTTTTATATCTATACTATTACAGAGATTAATTTGAATTTGAATTAGAAACATAGATACCCAAAGATTTCACCAATATTTTGACTGTGATGATGAATTTGGTGCTTAGAAACTTAACACATTCATTTATACATTTACAAACAAGGTTTTTGGTGTATACCCATCTTACCTTGCTGTCATTCATTTTGTTGGTCTGTGCAACTGCACATGTATATTCTGTGAGCAAAACTAGTCTCTCAATGTTTTGTATATCGATCAAAATCATACTTTATATTCTATCTATATAATGATAGAAATACATGTCAATGTTACAGTGTGCTTTGCATTTCTTATATCTCCAACAATAGCATTGGGGATAGGCATTTAGTTTTACTCTTGTGTGTATGAGTCAGTCAAGAGACTTTGTCCACATACAAATTCAAAAAGTTCTTACCTCATCTATACAAAATTTAAAGAAAATATTTGCAGCTCTGGGGCCCGTTTTACTAAACAGTTTACGCTTAAGATTTGCGTAAGTCTAAAACAACAAGTCCTTTTATTTCAATATTTGGCAAAGCAATATTGCAAAGTAACACATCATTGGAATCGTCTCTCCGAGACGCTTCCAATGACGTGTCACATTGCAATATTGCACTTTCATTGAAGATATTATCCATGTTAATCAATTATGACTTACGCAAACATTTTCCGTAAGTTGTTTAGTAAAACAGGCCCTTGATATGTAGTCTAAGTTCCATATCAAGAAATTGAGGATATCAAGCAAAATTGTCTGAAGAACTTAACCCTTTGAATGCTGCTTGATTTTATAAAAATAGATTTTTGTGGTGACGAAGGTATGTCTACTGGCTTGTGCAAGGGTTTGCTGGGTAGATACAATTGGGTTAACATTTATCCTACAGGCTAAACTGGCTTAGTGTTTAACCTACATTTTCATCCAATGAGAATGCGACGATTTGAAATTTTTTGTTGGTTTATTTTCCATAAACTACTATTCGAGTGTTCTATTTGGGCTCTATGAGACTATTACTCTGGTATCACGCATGCCCATAAATAGGTAGATTTAGGCTCCACCTCCAAATCAATGACACATGTAAGCCTAGCGATGGAAAGATCGCTGTGACATCGCGGGGTTATTTGGGTTATGGGTTATTTGAACTCCTTATGACATGTGAAATGTTAAAACAATGTGATAAAAGGACATCCTGTTTGTCGCGGAAAATTTCCCCTTTTGTCACAATGCTTTAAAAAGGTTTGTGACACAGAAATAAATAAAAAGGAGTTACAATTAACTGGGTTATAGGGTTTAATCCTTTATCCTAACATCGTTGTGAAAAAAAGAAACTAAACTATATTGAAAGCAAGCTAATATGTGAAGTAAAAAAATGACGTTTTAATCTACATCACTGGGTAGTGCAGTTTTCTTCTTCCAAATATGGTATGGCAGATTATTGGCATGCAATTGACAGCCGCGGAAGGCGTGGTTTATTTCGAAGTTAAAAATACTGAGCAGCAGTTATATGCCATTTGCCGATCATACCGGTAGAGGCGTGGTTTGCAAGCGTCAAATAGAGCGCTCTATGGAAATGTAGGTTAAACACTAAATTATTTAGAGGCTAGATAGTCAGTCGCTATCGATCCTTCCTTGGGGTTTCGTTATCGTTTAAATTTCACTATCTAGCCTCTAACTAATATATAGAAATAGGCTCCAAATTTTGCTTTTTAAGTTTTGAATATAGGGATCCTTGTATTATTTATTTCATGTTAACTTGTGTTAAAAAGTCTAGTCTTTTACGTTTTTCGTTAAATCATCGATATGGATACTTTTTAACCCTTTCCCAAACAACAAATTTTCGACTGTCCCAAATTGAAAGAGTTTGCAGACGACATTTCAAAATGTGATGAAAGTGAACAATATTCTTCAGAAAGAGCAGAAAACCTTGTGGGAAAAGGAAAAATTGCTCGTTATGAGCAATTTCTCCTTTTCCCATAATGTTTTCTTAAGTCATCTGCAACAAAGTTGTCAAATGTTGTTATTGTTTTAGAAAGGGCTTAAGATTTGTTGTCAATATTATGAAGCAGAGCACATGATTATTGTTGTGTATGAATGTAGCCATTATCTTTTGAGATTGAGAGGTCATGTGCTACAAGGTATGTGCCTTGAACTTGCCACTATGCAACCACATTATTATCATAACAACATTTGACCAGTTTGTTGCTGACGACTCTTGAAAACATTGTGGGAAAAGGAGAAATTGCTCTTAACAAGCAATTTTTCCTTTTCCCACAACGTTTTCTGCTCTATCAGAAGATTATTTTCAATTTCATCCTATTTTGAAATATCGTCTGCAAATTCTTTCAATTTGGGACAGTCGAAACTTTGGCGTTTGGTAATGGGTTGATATTCTGTATATCAATAAAACATGAGATTTGATTTGAAATATATTTGGGTAACTTTTCTTTTATCACATAATGTAAGTTTGTTTTGATTTTATTATATTTATGTTGCATTTTGTGTACATGTACATTTGTCACAATATGTCAAAATATGTATCAGCTGACTCCTACAGGGCCATTCTTATGATAGCATAAATATGACTGTTGATCTTTTGCTTAAGCCCTTCACCAAACGCCAAATTTTCGACTATCCCAAACTGAAAGAGTTTGCAGATTACAATTCAAAATCTCCTTACTGAATTGCAGAATGCCGTTGGTTCTACCCAGCTTGAACAGTCCTTATGGGTAGTTGTGTATGTGGTCTTCCTCCATCATTAAGAGTTGGGCATTGCAACATAACTCAAATAATATTGATGCATTGTAAAACCCATGTAAATGAACATACAAATAAACATTTTGACAAACCTGAAGCATGAGATTTAAAAAACCATTAAGACTAAAGGAAACTTTTTCTTTGGTCATATTGCCTCCCTAGTTTCATAAGGTAGATATCGAGGAGTCTATGCAAGGCAATAGCAACTCCTTCACTTTTGTTAAGGAGTTAATATAGACTCGCAACTGTGCCAGTATTGCCTGCTTTTATGCTCTTAATTCGGACCAGTCACAACATCACATTTTAGAGAATGGTGTAATGAAAGTATTTGTTATTGAATGTTGAAAAAGTCTATATATCTATTATATATTTTTAAAATACATCTTCTATTTTTTCATAATATTTATTTGTAGAATGACAAATTTTTTTAAGTCTGTCTTTCCTTTCCAAAAGAGTGACAATGGTTTTAGTTTAATTTATATTGTTATAGTTGAAATAAACTAGAAGAGAGCATGAATTAACTTGTTTTTCAAATTCTTGACCTAACCCCTTACATGTTGAAAATTAGTATTTGAAAGCATTACAACTAAAGGAGAATATGCCTAAGAAAGACAAATTTGTCTGATTTTGTATAAGGCTTCATGAGAGGCAGTCTTCCAACTGACTTACGGAATGCCGATGGTTCTACCCGCCTTGACCAGCCCTTGTGGGCAGTTGAGTATGGGGTCTTCCTCCATCATTAAGAGTCGGCATCGCTACATAACTGAAATAATGTTGATGTGATGTAAAACCCATATAAAAAAAATTGTATAAGGCATCAATGGGGGGGGGGGGTAAGAAAGTATATCTTACCGGTACGTTAAATGAAATGGCAAGTTCAAGATAACATTTTGTGCTTATTTCTTTAGAATGTTGACAACCCATAGCTTATTTTCTGTGATAAACCAAATCTAACAGAACCAATGAATGCAAATTGGATGAAAAGTTTCATATAACCTTTATATTATAGAAACCAAGTAAAAGCAACTGTGACAAATAAGGTTTACTTATACATGCCATGTCATTCTGTCACACTTGTTTCCTGCTTTAACCCATTACCAAACAATAACGACATTTCACCAGTTTGTTGCAGACAACTCGGGAAAACATTGTGGGAAAGGAACAAGCAATTTCTCCTTTTCCCACAATTATTTTCACCTATCTGAAGAGTACGGTCGAATCTGGCGTTTGGTAAAGAGTGGAGTTCACCATATCTTCAATTAATGATAGAAGTGTCTAGTCTGAATCAACAAGGAAAATGAGTGCAGTATCTAATTGTCTTCAGAAAATGTTGGTTCCCACCAGATTTAGGGTATGAAACTGGTATATATTGTCGATTTCTCCACTCCAAGCAAACAAAATTTGCACATCAAAAAGGAAAAAAGCAAATAAGTTCCTCTTATGGAATAAATCCAGGTCAAGGTTGTGACCCCTTATATGGGGAGTTCACTTAGAAGACCCAAGAAAGGACCCTTTGTCTCTAGGCCAAAGAAGTTTTTCTTGTGGCTTAAAGCTAAGTCAAGGAGGTGACCCCTAAGGAGGGGTGGTCACTTAGAAAACCTAAGAAAGGACCCCCTTTTCTCAGGCCCAAGAAGTTCCTTTCACTTAGGGAACAAAGGTTTCTCATAACGCACTGAAGGTGATTTATATAAGAATGCCAAAAATACAAGTAAGCATAGGCTTCTTACAAGACATTAATGGTGTTCTATGCAATGGGGCCAAGCGTACACATATACATATGTTTCTTACGAGACATTGATGTGATATTTGCAATGGGGCCAAGAATACGCATATACATAAGTTTCTTACGAGACATTGAGGCGACCATTGTGTGGAAGTCAATGATACAAACAATGATAGGTTTCTTACAAGAGACTGATGGTGACCTTTGGATGGAGGTCAAAGTTACAAACAAAAATAGTTTATTTTTACAAGACATTGATGGTGACCTTTGCATGAGGGTCAATGATACACATTTACCTACATTTCCTACAAGACATTGAATGTGACCCTTACAATGTGGTCAAGGGTACATTTTATAAACATATGTTTCTTACAAAACATTGACAATGATCTTTGCAAGGGACTTCAGCTGAACGAAGCACCTCTGTAAGAAATTCACTTCTTTAAATAATCCATTACCAAACAATAAAGACATGAGGCCAGTTTGTTCCAGACCACTCTGGAAAACATAGTAAGTATAGGAAAAATTGCTCTTAACGAGCAATTTCTCCTTTACCCACAATGTTTTCTGCCCTTGCGGAAGATTATTTATCAATTTCATCACATTTTGAAATGTCGTCTGCAAACTCTTTCAATCTGGGACATTCAAAGATTAAACGTTTGGTAAATGGTTGAAAAAATGACAGGGCGGAATTCAGACCCTTTCTTTTATTCTATGTGCAGAACAACGCCGACACTTACCCCGTTTTCAAGTGTGGTTTAAAGCCCCTTGCTAGTTTGTCCCCATTTTCAAGTGTGGATTAAAGCCCCTTGCTAGTTTGTCCCCGTTTTCAAGTGTAGATTAAAGCCCCTTGCAAGTCTGTCCCCATTTTCAAGTGTGGATTAAAGCCCCTTGCTAGTTTGTCTCCGTTTTCAAGTGTGGTTTAAAGCCCCTTGCTAGTCTGTCCCCATTTTCAAGTGTGGATTAAAGCCCCTTGCTAGTTTGTCCCCGTTTTCAAGTGTGGATTAAAGCCCCTTGCTAGTTTGTCCCTGTTTTCAAGTGTGGATTAAAGCCCCTTGCAAGTCTGTCCCCGTTTTCAAGTGTGGAATAAAATTCCTTGCTAGTATTGCAAACTTGTGTGTAATTAAGCACCTTGGAATATTCAAATCTCAATTTATAAGATTGACACTTTAAAATAAGCACACACATCTAGTTCATTTCATTAGAATTTTATTAAACATGCAAGATATAAAGGGTTTACATTTTTAAACATGCAAAACACTTTAAAAAGACTGTGAAGTTTTCAGAGAAATAGCAGGAAACAAACTTAAAGGACATGTATTTTTTAAAAAAAAAGTCTTTTTTGTAATATTTGGAAGAGTCCATTGTTACAAAAGTATAACCTGTTTTGCTGGCTGCAATTGCATAAAAGCATGACTATATGAAAATGAATGGTTAATTGTGAGTACTAATGAGATTGCTTATTTTTATATGTATACCGCCATGTAAAACGCAATTCTTTTTACATACATTTTGCTCCCTTTAAGGTATGTAAGGGGTTAGATTAAATCATATTTGTAAGCCAACTAATTTCGAAACAACACTTGAGAAAGTTTGAAGAAAAACATCTCAAGAACATTGCATATTGCATTTCAAAACAAAAAAAGATCTGTTGTCTCACTGGTTATATAAATCTTTAAAAGGAATCGAAGAAACAGATTATCATAAGGCACAAACTTGAAAAAAAGTATATATGCCATAACTGGCTAAAACGAAAATGCTTACACAATAAGTATTAAGCAAAACTTGGAAACTGAACAATATTTTAATCTTTTGCATTCTATCTATTTTCCAAGGGTGTTTTGAAAGTTGACTATAAAAACAATAGGAACAACTTGTCTCTTAGACGCCCTTTGAAGAGAGGATAACCTTATATACAGGTATGCAGGTCAAATTAAGGATGACTAATTTGATCAATAAAATACTGTTGTATAAATGAAAAACTGTTTGACAGCATAGAACAGTATCATACATACAACTGGAGTTTTCCAAGACTATAGTAAGTGCTTTATGTCTGAGAAGCACTTACTATAGTCTTTCATTAAACCAACGAGTTGTTAATATCATGTTAACACAAAATAAACAAAAAATATATACAAATATTTATATACAAACATCTTTAGCACAAGCATACTATATCTTACAAGGCAAACACCATTTATAGCAGATACAAACTTGGCAAGTTTAGACAGGATGGTCTTAATTTGAATAAAATGGTCAAGTTGGTCTGAGATCAAAACTTAGGTCAATACGATTCTTGGTGAACATTACTTCAATTTGGTCTTGATCTTTGATCTCCTTGTAATTTGTTTTTATTTCTGAAAAATTGGTTCATACATTTGTTTCATTATTATGCTCACTTTAAAGCACATTTCTGTAGTTGGTCTTGTTTTCAATGATTATTTAGAAATCTAACTTAAACTTTCTCCGAAATTGGTTTGTATTATTGTTGTATGGTACAGTTACATATGTATGAGTTTCTTGATTCAACCTTTTTTATTATGGCTTCACATTTCAATATTTCTGTACTATTTATCTTACTTTCATTATTTTGGTCAAGTTCTACTATTCGCATTTCGGTCATTCCATCCTTATTTTCACTGTTCTGCTCAAGTTCTTCTATTCACATTTCTGTTTTTTTTTCATCCTTTTTTTTATTGCGCCGTTCAAGTTCTTCTATTCACATTTCTGTAATTTCATCCTTATTTGCATTGTGTTGCTCAAGTTCTGCTATTCACATTTCTGTTTTTTCATCCTTTTTTTTCATTGCGCCGTTCAAGTTCTACTACAGTGTATTTTCATTTCTGAAATGTCATCCTTATTTTTATTGTTCTGTTCAAGTACAACCAGAGACATAGATAACATCATATCAATGTCTCTGGTTGTACTATTCAAATTATTGTAATTTCATCTTTATGTTCATTGTTCATTTCTAGTTCTACTATTCACATTTCTGTTATGACATCCTTATTTTCATCGTACTGCTTAAGTTCCTCATCATCTGAGCCTGAACTAATCGCATCACTACTGCTGGTGCTAGACTTCTTTGACTTCTTCCCACTACTCTTACTAGATCTATTGGATCCTTTGCTGGATCTATTTGACTTCCTCTCATCACTGGTGATGCTAGATCGCTTTGATCCATTTCCCTTGCTGGTTTTACTGGATCTCCTAGAGCTGTTTGAGCTTGATTGTTTAGATGTCTTCTCATCACCGTCTTCGTTGTCAGGTAGGTGTCCTAGGTGGGTGATTGGTGGGGGCAAATCATCACCTTCGTCATTCAGTGAGGTGGGACTCTGAATGAGATAAAATGACACTTAACCCATTACCAAACAAAGTGACATTTAACCAGTTTGTTGTTGACTGCTCTGAAAAACATTGTGGGAAAATGGTACTCAAAACTCACAGAGTCGAACAAAAGTGATGAAGTAATGGGTCAAGTTATACCTTTGGTCCAACACCTGAGAGCAGGTCTTCCTCCGATGCAAGCGGGGCCATTGTTTTACTCAAGGAGGTCTCAGGCATGACAAACACCGACGTCTCTGGGTAGACAATCTTCATCGGGGTGAGTAGCTCGCCAGTCTTATCTGCCACAGTAAAAGAAGAGGTTTCGATTTGGCACACGGTGATTTTTGGTTTAATTTTGAACAATGTGATTTATGGTTTTATTTGGCACAGTTTGATTTGTGGTTTTATATAGAACAATGCGATGTATGGTTTACTTTAGCACAATTTATGGTTTTATTTGGAACAATGTGATTTATGGTTCTTTTTTGGCACAGTTTGATTTGTTGTTTTATTTAGAACAATGTGATTTATGGTTTTATTTAGAACAATGCCATCTATTGTTTAATTTAGCACAATTTATGGTTTTATTTGAAACAATATGATTTATGGTTTTATTTGGCACTGTTTGATTTATTTTTTTATATTGAACAATGAGGTTTACGGTTTTATTTGGCACAGTGACATTTATTGGTTTCCTTTGTCACTATGAAATTTTAAGTATTTTTGTTTTTTCTTTGTCACAAAGAAATAAATAATTTCATGAATACGAAATTGTTTCCCCTCTTGTACACAAATATCGATGTTTAAATCGATCATGAATCACGACAAAATGATTATCTTCTAATCATGATTAGAATCTCATTTGTCACAATGATAAAAATGTTCATGAATCACAAATGTTGTGTATTTTATGGGCATATTTGGTCGTTTTAATTCCATGTCTGCAGCCAATTAATAAATAAGAAAGCATATAACATTGTAGCAAATGCTTTGACTGTACTGTTTATGACAAATATCAACAGAAAATTTTGGATTTGGAGACATTTCACCCATGAGTGACAAAGTTAATGGTGTAACACCCATGAGTGACAAAGTTAATGGTGTAAACCTGGTTTTAGACTTTACCATTATTGCCAAAGCTTTGTGAATATCTTGCAAAGATTTTGCCCACAAGACAAAGGGGGTTAATGTTCATACAAAGAATTGGACATAACCATTCGCTAGCAATATCTGTGGTCATTTTTATTTTTGAGAAATTGCACATGGGAAAAGGTTTATATTGTAACAAAGTTTTAAACCCTTTACCAAATGCCAAAATTTTCGAATGTCCCAAATATTAAAAAAGTTTGCAGACAACATTTCAATGTGATGAAATTTAAAAATATAATCTTTTGATGGGGCAGAAAACATTGTGGGAATAGGAGATATTTCATGTTACGTGTAATTTCTCCTTTTCCCACAATGTTTTCCAGAGTCGTCTGCAACAAACTGGTCAACTGTCGATATAGTTTGGTAATGGGTCAACCTACCGTTGATGACCAGTATTTCCGGTGATTTCGGAGACATCTGACCGAGAGGTTGTTTCTCCCTGGACAATGTTATTTTGAGACTACTCTGTTTACGTCCTATCGGAGCGCCTATCCCTGTGGCAGGAGCATCATCATCGGAATCCAGATTATCATCATCGTCATCAGGACCTTTCTTTGATTTACTGCCATCTGAACTGGTACTCTTCCCATCTTAAAACAATGTAAATAATGTACTTAAGCTCTTGAACATTTTGGAGTGGAAAACAACATCCATGATGACTATTAATCAGCTAAAGGACTCAAACATCCTTGCCTTCTTGAAATGTGATCAATTATACTCTTTAGATTTTGCATTCTTTGAAATGCAAAATCCCCTTACCCAATTACCAGTGACCTTTGCATTAACCTTAACAATAACGACATTCGACCAGTTTGTTGCAGACAATTCTGGAAAACATTGTGGAATTTCTCCTTTTCCCACAATGTCTTCTGGCCTATCGGACGATTGTTATTCAATTTCATCATATTTGAAAAAGGCCGTCTGCAAACTCTTTCAATTTTGGGACAGGCGAAAATTTGGCGTTTGGTGAAAGGATAAAATAATGGAGAAATATGAATTATGATATAAAGCCGCCAACAGGTGAAACAAATAGGTCCAAAATGTGCAAAAGCTTAAAAATTAACATTCAACACTTTTAATTGGTTCAAGAACTATCTAGGATTTTTTCACACTTGAGAGGGTTTTCCATTTAAAACATTTACTTCTTTGGAAAGCAAATCTTTTGTACAAAAGCATAAATTTCATTTTTGACAAAGTAATACTAATGATAACCTGGATTTCTATCCATCATGTCCGCCTTTGATGGGCCTTCATACACCTTTGCGGCATGCTGTCTTTCATCCATGTCAATCATGTCTGTAAATACACACATAGCCATCTCTGAACTGTGATGTTTTTCTCCCACATTTCATTGTATGTGCAAGTTTATTTGATTCATTGCAACATACTCAGCAAGCCGGGCGACATTGGTGCAGTGAGCGACATTTGTGCAGTGGTAAAGGATCGGCCTCTTGTACCGAGAGTCCCGGGTTCGATCCCCACTAGGCGCAGTGACAATTGCCTGGACTAACCAACAAATTGGGGCGAGTACTGGTTCAGTATCCAGAAAGCAGTCAATGAGAAGGAGTTCAACAAGCTTTGAGCTTCCGTCTCAATTTAAGTAAACAGAAGTCCCGAAGACACAATTACATCTGATCAGTGAAGAACACTTTCGTCCACAGATCAGTTGTACTATCTATATTATTTACCAACACATTCTCTATAACAATGCATTAGGTTCTCAAACTTGCATAAAAGTTCTAGGCACATTACATGATCAAGAATAAACACATCATAGTAAAATGAAAGCCAGTTTGTTATAGCACAGCCTCTGCATTAATTGCGTTTCTTTCTTCCAAATATCACAAAGAAATTGTTTTCTTTTATGCTTTATGGTTGTCGTCGGCTTTTGCTTTAGTTCAACCACAAAGTACATAGTTAGGGAACTGGTAATAACTGTTTGACAAAACAACTTACGGAAAATATATGCGTAAGTCAAAACTGATAAACATGGATAGTATCTTAAAAGAAATACAATATTGAAACATGACACATTATTGGAAGCGTATTGGCGAGACCATTCCAACGATGTGTTACCTTGCAATATTGCTTAATCCAGTATTGAAATAAGAGGTAATGTTGTTTTAAACTTACACATGAAATGTACTTAGCATGAAATGTTTAGTAAAACGGTTCCCCTGTTGATAGGTTTTGGTGCTGACTTGTCATGTCCCTACTTTTAAACATATTTCATCCTTTTCCTAAGAGCAATTTATCAAAAATTTGCCACAAATGGCTTAACCCTTTACCAAACGCCACATTTTGACTGTCCCAAATTGAAAGAGTTTGCAGACATCATTTCAAATGTGAATAATTTGGAAAATATAATTTTCTGATAGAGTATAAAACATTGTGGGAAACGGAAGAATTGCTCGTTACGTTTCCCACAGTGTTTTCCAGATTAGTCTGCAACAAACTGGTAAAATGTCGTTATTGTTTGGTAATGGGTTAAGGGAGGTAACCTTGTTATACCTGTGGATCGACCCAAATAAGGCGAGACTGGCTGCAAGTTCATGGACGTCTTAACATCAAGGGTGTTGGACTTCCCGACTGGGCTATCCATTTCCTCATCCTCTACAATATAGTCTCCTGACTGCCTGCGTCGCCTACAAATGTACAAGGTATATTACAACACTGAACAATTTTTATCCTGTAACCAGTGTCATTTCCGTGCAGATAACAAGGCGCCGGATAGCATTTGTGAATCTGGCACTAACCCTTTAACTCTTAGAAAGATGGGTAATTTTCTAAAAATAAATTCTTGTGTCGTCTGCTTTCCATTACCTTAAATATCTGCTGAATTTTGATGTACAACACTGAACCATTTTTATCCTGTTACCAGTGCCATTTCACGACAGATTACAAGACAACAAGATGCTGTGTTACATTTGTGATATCTGGCACTAACCATTTTAACCTTGGAATGCTGGGTAATTTTCTAAAATTAGATTTTTGTGTCATCTGCTCTACAAAACCTTAAATATCTACTTAACTTTGATGAGGAATGATACTCAGAGTAGCAAACAGGTTAGATCACAGGCCATAATGAGCAATTCATCATTTTGTCACAGTGGTTTCTATTCAACATCATGAAGAAAATATATTTTTCCTTGCTATTTCTGTCGTCAACTGCAGTTTCTATTTAGACCAGTCATGAATAGTTGAAAAATGTCAATGAACTAGTATCAGTTTCAAATTCTTGTTATTGTTCCTAAGTATTATATCAAGTCCTTAACCCTTTCCCAAACAACACATTATTTGACTGTTCCAAATTGAAAAAGTTTGCAGATGACATATCAAAATGTGATGAAATTGAAAAATAATCTTCTGATAGGCCAGAAAACATTGTTGGAAAAGGAAAAAATTGCTCGTTACGAGCAATTTCTCCTTTTCCCACAATGTTTTCTAAAGTCGTCTGCAACAAAGTGGTCAAATGTTGTTATTGTTTGGGAAAGGGTTAAATGATAAACTTAAACATTCTTATCAATTAACCAAAGTATGAAGAAAACGTTATAAAGAAAATTCACTATCTTACCAACAGCAAATAGCAATGATGATTATGATAAGGACGATAATCAAGGCTATCACTATGGCAACAATAACGCCGGTGCTATCATCATCGTCATCATCGACAAGAGCCCCTGTAAAATATCGGCATAAAATTATATTTCACGGAAAATATCAGCATAATAAGTTTATATCTATTAAATGCAAAGAATCAGCATGTAATCATATTACATGCAAAATATCAGTATATGTATATATTACATCCAAAATATCAGCATCAATATATATTACATGCAAAATATCAGCATAAGTATATTTAACATGCAAAATATCAGCATAAATATATATAACATGCAAAATATCAGCATAAGTATATATTACATGCAAAATATCAGCATTAGTTTGTTATACATGCAAAATATCAGCATGAGCATATAACACATGCAAAATATCAGCAAAAGTAGGTAGTACATGCAAAATATCAGCATATGTATAAAATACATGCAAAATATCAGCATAAGTATATATTACATGCCAAATATCAGCATAAGTATATATAACATGCAATATATCAGCATTAGTTTGTTATACATGCAAAATATCAGCATAAGCATTAAACACATGCAAAATATCAGCAAAAGTAGGTAGTACATGCAAAATATCAGCATATCTATAAAGTACTTGCAAAATATCAGCATAAGTATATAATGCATGCAAAATATCAGCATAAGTATATATTACATGCCAAATATCAGCATAAGTATATATAACATGCAAAATATCAGCATTAGTTTGTTATACATGCAAAATATCAGCATAAGCATTAAACACATGCAAAATATCAGCAAAAGTAGGTAGTAAATGCAAAATATCAGCATATCTATAAAGTACTTGCAAAATATCGGCATAAGTGTATAATGCATGCAAAATATCAGCATAAGTATATATTACATGCCAAATATCAGCATAAGTATATATAACATGCAAAATATCAGCATAAGTATATAATACATGCAAAATATCAGCATAAATATATGTTGCCTGCAAAAAATCAGCATAAGTATATATCACATGCAAAATATCAGCATAAGTTTATATTACATGCAAAAAATCAGCATAAGTATATACATTACATGCAAAATATCAGCATAAGTATATATAACATGCGAAATATCAGCATGAGTATATATGACATGCAAAATATCAGTATAAGAATATATTACATGCAAAATAACAGCATAAGTATATATAACATGCAAAATATCAGCATAAGTATATATAACATGCAAAATATCAGCATGAGTATATGCATAACATGCAAAATATCAGCATAAGTATATGCATAACATGCAAAATATCAGCATGAAATTACATTACATGCAGAATATCAGCATTAGTTTATTTTTCAGACTTTTACATGGCTGCTTTCAAAAATTCAAAAACCATACACTAATCCTTTACCAAACAATAACGACATTTAACAACTTTTTTGCAGATCCCTCTGGAAAACATTGTGGGCAAATGAGTAATTGCTCGTAACAGGCATTTTTTTCTTTTCCCACAAACATTTCGAAATGTCGTTTGCAAACTCTTTCAATTTGGGACAGACTCAAATAAGGGAATTGGTCAGCAATATTGTCAAAACTAAGCAGCTTACCTAGGCATGCCCCTGTGTCCTTGTTGCACTTTTCACAAGCAGTGGGACACATCTTATTGCACATGTCCCCATGGTAACCAGATATGCACTCCCCGGAACACAAACCAATAGCCAAACATCTTCTTCCTTGACAATTCGCACTGCACGACTCTGTACACATGTTTCCATAGTAACCATCCATACATCCCTCTGCACATTGACCAGTCGACGAACATCTCCTTTCCTTACAATTTGCACTGCACGACTCTGTACACATGTTTCCATAGTAACCATCCATACATCCCTCTGCACATTGCCCAGTCAACGAACATCTCTTTTCCTTACAATTTGCGCTGCATGACTCTGTACACATGTTTCCATAGTAACCATCAACGCATCCCCCTGTGCACTGACTGTTCCCAAAACACAGGCCCCCTTTACAGTTCAGGCCGCAAGGCTTTGAACACTTGTCTCCATAGAAACCAGCTACACAGCCATTCTCGCAGTTGCCATCGTTGGAACACTGCCCTTCCCTACAGTTCTTGCTGCATGCAGTACAGCCAGACGTGGACCGGAAGTAGCCAGTCATACATTGACATTCTCCCGTCTCTACGCCGCATGTTGGCCCAACACAGTGCTGACTGCAGTACAGCTCACAATTAAACCCATATTTACCATCTGGGCATTGGACACAATGACCATCTGTTGAAGGAAGATGTTATAACATGGTCAGTTTCATCGTTATCATTTGATGGGTTTCGTGGGTCTATTTTATTTGAGGTTTTTATAGGTTTTAACCCTAATATATAGTGCTGGAACTGACTTCATGCTTATGCAAACAGATCAGCTCCAGACCAGCCGCCATGTAAATTGCTGCCTGGCATGTGATCTAACCTGTTTGCTACTCTGGGTATCTTTCTCCAATAAAAGTAAGCAGATATTTAAGGTTTTTGAAAACAGACGACAAAAAAATCTGTTTTTAGAAAATTACCCAGCATTCTAAGGGTTAGTGAGACTCAATTCAACATAGAGAAGGGAACGATGAGAAAGATGAACGAGGCCTATTACATTCCTGATGGCCATTAACTTTAGTTTCCTTGTGTGTGAAAAATCGTAATTACGTTAAACCCTTTACCACACACCAAATTTTCGACTGTACCAAATTAAAAGAGTTTGCAGACGACACTTAAAAATGTGATGAAATTGAAAAGAATCTTCCAATTGGGAAGAAAACATTGTGCTAAAAGAAAAATATGCTCTAAACAAGCAATTTCTCCTTTTCCCACAATGTTTTCCAGAGCTATCTGTAACAAACTGATCAAATGTCGTTGATGTTTAGTCATGGGTTAACAAATAATTAATGAGAGAATTCAGCATGCCTTTTTTTCCAACGCGCTCTCGTTAGGTGACAGGCTATGTCACAACGTTCAAGAAGTTTTTATGTTCTTTGAACCTTTGATTCATTCATAGACGATATTGATTCTTTTGCAAATATTGCTTCCGTGTACCTAGCAAATCAAAATTGTAAACAATCAAATTTTCACAACAAACAAGTCCATTGGTAGCCACAAGGATGTCAAGCCCATCAAAAACAAAAAGTAGACTTTGCAAATTACAGTCGAACTTGTGTTAAGCAACCATCCTTTTGAAGCAGCCAATCTGCCTTAAACAACCACTAAAGAAAGTCCCATCGATGAATTTAAAGTGGACATCAATTTGTGTTAAGCAGCCAACCTGTCTTAACCAGCCAATTTTCTCAGTTCCATAGGGTGGCCTCTTAACATAAGTTTGACTGTATTCCTGCTAGTTGAAGTTTTGGAATCGGAGATATGTGACGTATCCGAACATGACAATCAAAAATTCAATTCATCATATTAATACCCATGTTTCTTTGGAAAATACTATTCATGCACATGTTTGAAAAATACTATAAATACACATGTTTCTTTGAAAAAAAAAACCTATTTATATATATGCTTCATCATATTAATACCCATGTTTCTTTGGAAAATACTATTCATGCACATGTTTGAAAAATACTATAAATACACATGTTTCTTTGAAAAAAAAAACCTATTTATATATATGCTTCTTTGAAAAATACAACCATACATACATCTCCTTGAAAAATACTACATTCATACACATATCTCCTTGAAAAATACTACATTCATACACATGTTTCTTTGAAAGATACTATTCATACAAATGTTTCTTTGAAAAACAAACAATTAATACATATGTTTCTTTGAAAATATTACAAAATGCTACAAAAAAGAAAAAAATATCTAGAAATGTTTTGGAAATGTAGATAATTTCTAATCATATCGTTTCATGCACTATTCTATGCACTTAACCCATTACCAAACAATAACGACATTTGACCAGTTTGTTGCAGACAACTCTGGAAAACATTATGGGAAAAGCAGAAATTGCTCGTCAAGAGCAATTTCTGCTTTTCCCACAACGTTTTCTGTCCTATCAGAAGATTATCTTTCAGTTTCATCACCATTTGTTACGTCGTCTGCAAATTCTTTCAATTTGGGATGGTGGAACATTTGCTGTCTGGTAAAGGATTAACAAAGAAACGATAGAAAACCTTCTATAAATCTCACATACCGGATTGCCTACACGTTCCGTTGCATTCCAAGGGACACATGTTTTCACAGGATCTACCCCAGTGATTATCCTCACATCCTTGCGTGCAGAACCCAGTCCAGTCGCATATGTCGTCAGACTGGTTACATGTACCACTGCAGGCCTGGTCACAGACACTTCCGCTTCCGTTGTTGTACATCCCATGTGGACAGACTGGATATAACGAGAGTAAGAATTTCAATACAGTCCAACTTATGTTAAGCAACCATCCTTTGAATCAGCCAACCTGCCTTAAGCAACCACTACAGAAAGTCGCATTGTTGGATAAATAGTGTATATCAACTTATATTAAGCAACCATCCTTTGAATCAGCCAACCTGCCTTAAGCAACCACTACAGAAAGTCCCATAATTGGATTTATAGCGTACATCAATTTATGTTAAGCAGCCAACCTGTCTTAAACAGCCAATTTTTTTCTCAGTTTCATAGCCTGGCCCTTCAACACAAGTTTGACTGTACAATCATACCCGTCACCGTGGCCTAGTGATTAAGGCGTCTGCCTCGGGACGGAGAGGTCGAAGGTCCGAGCCCCATGGGACTGCTTTGTTCGGAGAATGTTTCTCGTGGGACTTGTTCTGATATGGCCGGTTCATGAGCCACAAGCTAGTTAAATTTAATGGTTAACTGGCGCCTGGCATAGTGATAGAAGTTGGGAGGTACTTGGTAAGTGTAAAGTGTCTCGTAAGCAAAACTGACTGGCCCTTTCAAAAGGGTTTACACTATAATAAACAAAAACCTTTACCATACTCACACAATGTGTATCACTAACAAAATAGATTTGTGTGTCGTGTCGTCTGCTTTCCAAAACCTTAAATACCTGCTTAATTTTGCTAAGGAAAGATACTCAGAGAAGCAAATAGGTAAGATATCAGGACAGCTGCCAATTTAATCTTACTTTCTACTGTCTGCTATTGTTTTTAATCAGAAACATCAAAAGAAACCATGTGGAGGAATGGAATACATATTTATCAGCTGCAAATGTCTCTGAAACAGTAAGAAGGTTATGATACAAGTTTTATCCTGTCGCAAGGGCAAAATCTGGACCGATAACTTGGGGCTGTATAACACTTGGGATAGCCAGCAATGACCAAATAACACTTATACACATGATGTCATTTGTGACATCATGATATGTGATGTCATGTAAACACCATTCTCTACTTGTTTACTGTCGCTTAATGAAAAATTAGTGTTTCTTTTTGTGTGTGCGTTTTTTTGTCTTATCTTTTTTTTGTGTTTGATTGTTTGATTCCATATAGGTAAAGGGATGTATAAAAAATATGGTTGGTATCTTTGTATAGGTACGGTAATTGGGATCAGCTTCGGAATATTGTCCATATATATTAGCCTTCAGCTCACATGATAATATTCTTACGCCATGCCAGATAACATATCCGATTCACGACACCAATCATGATTGTATTTTCTATATTGAGAATAATTGGTTTCTGTCGTGAATCGGATATGTTATCGGACAAGGCGTAGGAATAGTTTCCGATGGGCCGAAGGCGAAACGGATAATTTAATACGAAGCTGAGCCCGATAACTTTTCCTATTCAAGGACACCAACCATCTATTCTATTTATCCTGTTACCTTTATATTCTTTTATTCTTTTATTCTTTTAAACAAACATAATGACAATAAAATACAAGAAAAAATGAAACAAAAACAAAGTAGAAAATGATGTAAACATGACGTCATATGTCGTGGCGTTCTTATGACGTCATGATTCGTCACGTGCATTTGTTATGATATTATGGTTAGTGTCGGATACCACAAATGTTATACGGCATCTAGTCATCGGTCCCAAAATGGCACTATTGACAGGATAAATCCTAAACTATATATACATACCATAGACATCCGTGACCATGTCCAGTAACTCAGGAACCTTTCCTATTGATACAGCAAAGAATTTACTTGCTACGGTGATATCAGAAAAGTTGGATCCTTTGATCACTAACCCCACTTCCCTGGAAGGAAAATGTACTTCATTCAGTGAAAATATTGCTCATATTATTTTAATATTTCTTTTATAAATGTATTGATGTAAAGACACCCATTCAAATACATTTATCAATGTTTTATTCATGCTTATGCAAACAGGTTAGATCTATGCAAATTGGCTGCTGACCTGTGATCTAACCTGTTTGCTACTCTGAGTATCTTTCCTCATCAAAACTAAGCAGACATTGAATGGTTTGGAAAAGTGGACGACTCAAAATCTATTTTGAAAATTACCCAGCATCCCAGGGTTGAGTACTAAAAAATTGGTCTGCATTTTGGAAAAATATTTCAAAAACATCACACCTCACACATTTCTCCATTAACCCTTTACCAAACGCCAATTTTTCGACTGTGTCTAATTCAAAGAGTGCAGATGAGATCTTAAGTTTTGGTGAAACTAAAGAACAAATTCCTGTTAGGGCAGAAATCATTGTTGGAACTTTTTCAAAAGGAGAAATTGATCGTTAAGAGAAAATTTTCCCTTTCTCATAATGTTTTCCAGAGTCGTCTGCAACAAACTGTTCAAATGTCGTTATTGTTTGGTAATTGATTTAACCAGAGACATAGATGTTATCTATGTCTCTGATTTAACTATTTCCCAAACAATGACGACATTTGATGACTTTGTTGCAGACGACTTAAGAAAACATCGTGGGAAAAGGAGAAATTGCTCGTAAAGAGCAATTTTTTCCTTTTCCCACAAGGTTTTCTGCTCTTTCTGAAGAATATTGTTCAATTTTTATCACATTTTGAAATGTCGTCTGCAAACTCTTTCAATTTGGAACAATCGAAAATTTGTTGTTTGGGAAAGGGTTAAGCACTTACATTTTATCGTCAGAAGGTATAATCTGTACAAGAGCTCTTGCAAACAGGGACAATCTAGTCTGTGTCTGTTTCAAGTCTGGCAGAGGTCTTGAAAACTTGACAATCGTTGATCCTGGGAGTCGGCCATCTTGATTCCCATCTGCATTGATACAATCTCCTCCATCAAACAGACATTCATCATTGTTGCATTGGGCATCGCACTCTCCATTCGAAAAATTTCTTGTACAGATGGTGTCAAAGAACGGACTACAGTCACGAATGTTCTCAAGTACGCCATCATATCCATCAAATAGTCCAGATTCTGTGGCGCATTCGTCGTGATAGTAGCCATCAGCAAACTTCATACGGCATTCTGTATTGTCATACATGCCAGTGGCTTTGAGTTTAGTGATGGCCGTGAATTTGCTACAAACGTCTGTGGTGTTGCATATTGCCACGTTACACAGGGGCTGTTTACGAAAATGTATAGAAGAACACATGTGTACATTAAAAACGATGAAAACTAAATGGAGACTTCGAATATAAACGTATAAGTAAGAAAGTAAGTAAAGTAAATTGTTTATTAACACATTACCAAACAATAACGCCTTTCAACCTCTTTGTTGCAGTGCAGAACACTCTAGAAAACGTGGGAATAGGAGAAATTGCTCATCTCATTGTATAGAGGCTATGGATACTAAAAATGGAATTACTTTACTTGGCTATTCCCAAGTACGTCTCTTCTGTGAACAAGCACCTTTAACCCTTTACTCCATTACCTTGCCCGATCTACTGTAAAGGAGCCCGAAATGTGGTAATTAACACATACCTTGCAGTATTTGGAATCCAAACAGCCGTGGCTTGTGCAATGATCTGCTTCGCTAACTCGATCCCGGCATTCTGTGCCATTATAGCCAGGTGCACAGTATAATCTTCTAGAACCTACAACCATATAGTCCGAATGATCCAGACGTAGATATTTCATTTTAACACTGGACACTGGTACAGCTTGGATCATACGAGTTAGTAACCATACTGATTTTTGTTGACGAGATGGGTCAAATTCTATCAGTCCATACAAGACAGCTGGACGCATGATGGCGATGATTGTGGTAAACTATGTATGCAATAATTTCTATGTGACAAAGACTATCAACCCTTATAGTGCTAACATCGACTTCATGCTTATGTAATCAGGTCAGATCCAGGCCAGCCGCCAAGTAAATTGGCGGCTGGCCTGTGATATAACCCGTTTGCATCTCTGAGTATCTTTCCTCAGCAAAATGAAGTAGATATTCATGGTTTTTGAAAGCAGACGTACACGAACATTTATTTTTAAAAAAATACCGAGCATTCTAAGGGTTAATATAAAAATTCGGAAATCTACAGGAACCCATCTGTACTTCAAAATGAGCTTGAATTTTGTTCGAATCTATAAGCATTCATCAAAACAATTTGAACAAAAAACTTCTATATCATCAGCTTTAAACAGCTACAAAATCATTAGCTTTGTAACACCTAACCACGAAATGGCAAACAATGGAATAATGTTTTTTTTTATAATTTCTTCTTAGGCAACAGTTGTTCAGTGGTAAAATGTCAGCTTCTTGTATCAACAGTCATGGGTCCGATCCCCGTTAGCAGTATGGTCAAAATGACGGGACAAGCCCATAAGTCAGTGCGAGGGCTAATTCAATATCCAGGGTACCAGTCATCTAGTGTGAATTCAGTAAGCTTCTAACTTCCATCAAAATTTATATAAAATACATAAATTAAAACTAATTCTTTATTTAAAACATCAGTTGCAGTAGAACACTTTAGAAAACCAATATGATAATTAATGAAAATCTTATGATAACTGACCCTTATAGTGCCGGGACCGACTTCATGCTTATGTAAACAGGTTTTAAATCCATGCCAGCCGCCAAGTAAATTGGTGGCTGGCCTGTGATCTAACCTGTTTGCTACTCTGAGTATCTTTTCTCATCAAACTTAAGCAGATATTTAAGGTTTTGGAAAGCAGACGACACAAAAACCTATTTTTAGAAAATTACCCGGCATTCTAAGGAATAATACTGTACGTACCTATCAGGTACAGACAAGTGATGTAGCTGACGATTCAGTTTTGGAAGACCTTTTCTCATCTAATTCAAGCCGATATTTATGGTTTTGGAAAGCAGATGACACAAAAATCTATTTTGAAAAAAATACCCAGCATTCTTAGGGTTAAAACTGTACGTACCTATCAGGTTCACACACGTGATGAAGCTGACGATAGAGTTTGGCGGGTTTAGTGCACAATCATTCACATCATTGAGTTGACAGTTTTGGTTTGGATCCCCAGTCCAGCAGTCGCAGGTGTAATCCCCGTTCGAGTTTAGGCGGTTGCAGATTCCGTTGTTGTCGCATGGGTTTGCCAAGCATCCATCGAACATTTCACAACGGTAACCTGTGTGCGTATATTAACTTTCAACTCAAACAGAAAGATTTGATAAAAAAATTGCTAAATATGGTTGAAAACAAAACAGCTTTGTTCCTGATATTAAACAGGAAAGCTTTTTGGGTATCATAACAATTTCCCTATTTTTAGAAGTATGCAGTACATGTATTAACCCTTTACCAAATGCCAAATTTTCTACTGTCCCAAATTGAAAGAGTTTGCAGACGACATTTCAAAATGTGATGAAATTGGTAAATGATCTTCTGATAGTATAGAAAACATTGTGGGAAAAGGAAAATTGTTCGTTACGTCAGAACTGTTTAACCCAATACCAGTCAATAACGACATCCAACCACTTTGTTGCAGACGACGCTGGAAAAAATTGTGGGAAAAGGAGAAATCGCCCGTAACGAGCAATTTCTTCTTTTCCCACATTGTTTTCTACCCTATCAGACGCTCATTTTCCAATTTCATCACATTCTGAAATGTCGTCCGCAAACTCTTTCAATTTGGGACAGCTGAAAATATGGCTTTTGGTAAAATGTTAAAGAAAAAACTTTAAAGCAGACCTAAAAGAAACGAAACCATTTGAAAAACACTGTTAAAGACAACGTATAAAAGGAATGGAGGATAAGATATAAATTCACTATTGGTTACTTACCTGAGAACCCAAATTTACACGAACACTGGTAATCTCCATCACTCACGACAAAGCAATCTTGAGTTCCATTCTCAACACAGTAGTCGGTCGGGCATGCCATTTGTGTTTCGCATAGATTACCTGAGCAAAATGTCAGTGATTTTTTTTTATTAAAGAATCATAGGAAAAAAACATGCAGCTGTTGAAACTATTGATGAAAAAAGGAGAAAGTTATTCGCCAAGATTACCTGATCAAAATTTCATTGTAAAACAAAAACGGGTCTGTTGCAGACAGCTTTTGAAACTTTTGATGAAAAAAAGTAATTCTTCTTTTAGCTGACAATAACTTTTATTCTTTAAGAGAAATGTTTACTAGTTCATGTTGAGTTTATGTTTTGCCTGAAAGTTCCTTTTACGTTTTGAATCAAAGAATTTTCTGGAGCTCAGGGATCTACAGTTATTCTGGGGTCAATAATATGGAAAAAAAAAAGATTATTATAGTGTCACCCCTATTGAAAGGGCAAGCCAGTTTGGCTTATGAGACACTTTTCACTGATTATACCAAGTACATCCCCACTTCTATCACTATGCCAAGCGCCAAGCAGATATAAGTCGGTAACCATAAAATGTAACTAGGTCGCGGGTCACGAACCGGCTATTTCGGAATAAGACAATCGAGAAATATTCTTCGGACAAACTCCTCCAGTGGCCCGCAAACTTCCCGATACTCTGAGAGCCCCGATAGGACCGAACTGAACACTTTCTTCTTTATCTATCTAAAAATATGTCAGACCAAAGAAAGTCTCCGTCAGACCTCAGGTGTTTCAGTCAGTCAAGAGCCTAGGGCCAACGGAGTCTCGTGAAGCCTGCGTGGGACTCGAACCTTCGACCACTCCATCCCGAGGCGGACGCCGTAACCACTAGGTCACGGTGGCGGATATATATCTTCTTCTCCTCCTTCTTCTTCTGCCATTACTGGTCACATTCAACATATTGAATAATTTAGCAGGTATATTTTACTGACCCAAGGATAACCACAGCCCCTGTACACAGTCTAGAGGCAGCTGCTCTAGACCCAAGGATAACCACAGTCCCCTGTACACAATCTAGAGGCAGCTGCGCCACTATATGTATAGTGTGTATTGAAATAGTACAGATATACTGTAGGCTGTTATCACGGATTATCTCCCCTCTCTCTTTGTCCGCCATTTGTATGGAGTTCCAGCGCTAATGTTGTTCGAGCAATAAATAAGCTTTACGTCTCGTCATAGTTGTTCCTTGTTTACTGGCGTGGTGGCAGCGGCTTCATGAACCCTTCGCCTATCTCTACACAGCGAGAAATACCCAGTTCGATGCTCAAGAACGATTAACAACGGTAAATACAACAACCCACGTGCTCAGTGATTGACGAGGCAGCTTCTACTTATAGCTGTTATACGTAAACAACTAGTTAAACTCTGTCTCAATAGACATCATGGCAGGCGCAAGAGCACCAAAACAATGGGCTTTAAGTAAAAATGAAAACATTACGACCTTTGAGGCCTGGCGACAGAACTTACAATACACCCTTTCTCTGGACCCAAATTTTGCCCGATTCCTTATTGACGATTTTACTTGGGGTAAGAAAACAAATGCTACTCCCCTTCGAGGACTTACCGACGATGGAGAAGCTGTCCAAGAAGCGGCACGACGTTCTGCTGCCCAGAAGTGTACCCAACTTGAACTTATGCTGGGTCAAATTGCGAATTACTGCCCAGTTATATCTCGTAATACCATTGTTAAAAGTTCAACATCAATAAAAGGGGTGTGGCAATCTATACGTCTACATTACGGGTTTCAGACGTCAGGAAGCCATTTTCTTGATTTCAATAACATCCGGCTTGAACCCAATGAGAGACCAGAGGACCTTTACCAGAGACTTACCAGTTTTGTTGAAGATAACCTCCTGCATGCTGGTGGTACCATTAAGCACCATGGGAATGTACCTGAAGAAGACGAAGAACTTTCTCCTACCCTTGAAAACTTAGTTGTTCTTACATGGTTAAGGCTGATTCATCCAGAACTACCCTCCCTTGTCAAACAAAGATATGGCACAGAGCTGCGCTCACAAACATTGGCATCCCTCAAGCCAGAAATTTCCATGGCTCTGGATAGCTTGTTAGATGAGGTTCACTCCATTGCCGATGCCAAAGTTCTTAGAACAGCATTTAAAGGTACTCAGCGTGGATCATCTCGAAGTAACGCATACCAAAAACGGCCACAAAAGACTTGTGTTTTATGTAAACAGGCTGGCAGGTCCTACCAACATTACCTCAGCACCTGTAAATTCTTACCTGAGGGAGATAGACTGTACATGACGAAAGCACGACAGACGATACCCATTGATGATGATCCCGAGTCTGGCGAAGATGAATTCCCTTCACCAATTGACGAAATGGCTGACAATGAACCACATAAGTTACGCGTTGTTGCCTCTTTGCGCCGCGTCATTACAAAACAGTCCCCATTTTTTAAGGCATTTTACAAACATTACCCATTACAGCTTATACTCGATACTGGAGCAGAAGTTAGCATGATTCGAGAATCTACTGCACGATCGATAGGAGCAGTAATTACCAAAAGTAAACAAAGTGCCTTACAAGCAGATGGAGTAACACCCCTACAAATCGTTGGTGAAACTCGTATGACTCTATCGAGAGAGAACACCGATCTTTACCTAGAAGCTCTTGTTGTCAGTGACCTAGATGTTGACGTTTTAGCAGGCATTCCTTTCATGTCAAGTAACGACATATCAGTAAGACCAGCAATACAACAGATCAACATAGAAGGGTGTGATGTCATTAAGTATGGCTCTTCATCAGATCGAAAAGAAAACCGCATCCGTCGAACCCAAGCATTTGTATTAAGAGCAAAGTCTACCACTGTCTGGCCAGGTAGTTTTGTCGAACTTGACTCTCCCCTTGACTCCAAAGATGACTACACTCTCGCCATCGAGCCCCGAGTAGACGACACTCCAAAAGGTACTCGTGATTGGCCACGCCCACAAATCACTGAGACAATAGCGGGAAAGATCCGTCTCTACAATGACACATGTGAACCCCAACAACTCAGGAAAAATGACCATGTATGTCAAGTACTGTATACTCATTCTCCTGGGTTGAATGACTGCATAGCCCCACCTACAATGCTGAGTCCACAGGAGCAGCGAAGTCCTGTAAAAGATTATTTTTCAGGCAAAGTTACATTAGACCCTGACAATATCTTGCCGCTCGAGAATCGAAGCCAATTAAAGGAGCTTCTTAAGGAGTATGATAAAATTTTCAGCCCTGACCTACAAGGATACAACGGCGCAGCTGGTCCATTCGAAGCTGTTGTAAATATGGGCCCTGTTGAACCGCCACAAAGAAAAGGCCGCGTTCCTCAGTATTCTCGAAACAAGCTGGTTGAATTACAGGGGAAATTTGATGAACTAGAGGCACAGGGGGTTTTCAAGCGACCAGAGGATATTGGAATCACAGCAGAGTATCTTAATCCATCATTTCTTGTCAAGAAGTCTTCTGGAGGCTTCCGCCTAGTTACAGCCTTTGCTGAAGTTGGACAGTACAGTAAACCTCAGCCATCCCTCATGCCTGATGTTGATTCAATTCTACGAACTATTGGCCAGTGGAAATATATTATCGTGTCGGACTTGTCAAACGCGTTTTATCAGATACCATTGGCGCGTACATCAATGAAATATTGTGGTGTTGCTACTCCATTTCGAGGCGTTCGCGTATATACCAAGTGTGCTATGGGCATGCCAGGGTCCGAAACAGCATTGGAGGAATTAATGTGCCGTGTCTTAGGTGACTGTTTGCAAGATGGCTGCGTTGCTAAATTGGCAGATGATCTCTATTGTGGGGGAAATACACCTGAGGAACTTGTTGCAAATTGGGCCCGCGTGTTACAGGCGTTGCAAGAATCGAACTTACATCTATCTCCATCAAAGACAATCATTTGTCCACGAACCACAACGATTCTTGGATGGGTTTGGACAGATGGCCAAATCTCAGCAAGCCCCCATAAGATTGCAGTGTTGTCTTCGTGTCCACCACCTGACACGGTTCATGGTATGCGATCCTTCATAGGTGCCTATAAGATGCTAGCAAGAGTCCTACCAAATTGTTCCAGTATTCTGTCTTCACTAGATCAAGCTATAGCTGGACTGGAATCCCGTGACAAGATTAATTGGACAGATACATTAATGACAGATTTCAAGACTGCCCAACAGTCGCTTCAATCAAACAAATCGATCACTATCCCAAAAGCGAGTGATAAACTATGGATCGTAACCGACGGATCAGTTTCGAAGCATGGCATCGGCGCAACATTATATGTGACCCGAAACACCAGGCTTCTCCTGGCTGGGTTCTTTAGTGCAAAGCTAAGGAAGCACCAAGTGACATGGCTACCTTGTGAGGTTGAAGCATTGTGCATCGCTGCAGCTGTGAAGCATTTCGCTCCATTTATTATCCAATCAGAACACCAAGCCTGTGTATTGACCGACAGTAAACCGTGTGTGCAAGCCATTTCGAAGTTATCTCGCGGTGAATTTTCAGCCAGTCCGAGAGTAACATCGTTCCTTTCCGTCGTAAGTCGATATCAAACAACCGTCAAACATCTTTCTGGCACCGCCAACATTCCTTCTGATTTCGCAAGCCGAAATGCCCCAGACTGTTACCAGCCAAAATGTCAAGTTTGCACATTTATTTGCACCCTAGAAGACTCGGTTGTTAGATCAGTAAGCATTCAGGACATAATAGACAATACCAGTAAACTACCTTTCACTTCGCGCGCGGCTTGGAAGGATGTACAGTCTGAATGTCTGGACTTGCGCCGGGTAATGGCACACTTAAAACAGGGTACACGTCCTTCAAAAAAGCTCACCAACATTAAAGACGTCAAAAGGTATCTAAGTGTCGCGTCTGTAGCAAGGGATGGATTAATCATTGTTCGCCGAAACGATCCTCTCCTTCCTCCAACGGACTTGATAGTAGTCCCAAGAAGCGTTTTAGACGGCCTGATCATGGCTTTACATATCCGATTGGATCACCCATCAAGGCATCAACTCCAGCTTGTCGTTAAGAGAAATTTCTTTGCTCTAGACTTGTCAAAGGCTATCGATCGATTACATGGTTCCTGTCATACGTGTGCTTCATTACAAAGCTTTCCAGACAACCTCATTAAGCAATCATCTGAGGATCCCCCAGAGGCAATAGGCATGAACTTTGCTGCAGATGTGTTGAAGCGCAACCGTCAATTGATTCTCTTAGTCAGGGAAACTGTGACATCTTATACATCGGCATGCTTAATAGAAGACGAGAAACGCAATACATTGCGCAATTCATTGATTCAGTTAATTGTAGGCCTACATCCACTTGATGGACCGGGTGCGGTTGTTCGAGTTGACCCGGCTCCTGGCTTCGCATCTTTGAGAGACGACGCGTCATTAAAACAATTTCACATATCACTTCAAATCGGGAGGATTAAAAACGCGAACAAAAACCCTGTCGCTGAAAAAGGGATTGCTGAACTCGAAACAGAGCTGCTCCGTCATGAACCCGGAGGTGGCACAGTATCGCCTTTGGAACTAGCTATTTGTGTTGCAAGGTTAAACTCGCGTATCCGCAATCAAGGACTGTCAGCACGAGAAATGTGGACACAACGAAATCAGTTCACCCATGAACAACTCCCAATTTCGGACCAGGCCTTAATCATGAAACAACACACGATTCGTGAAAAGAACCACACATATAGCGAGAAATCGAAATGTCCGCAATATTCTCGATATTCCGAAAATATTAGTGTAGGAGATATTGTGTATCTGTATTCCGACAAACAGAAGACTCGTGCCAGGGACCGATATATTGTAGTTTCTATGGACGGAGAGTGGTGTTTCATAAAAAAAATTCGTCGGAAATCAGTTACGCGCGTCATCATACAAAGTGAAACAATCAGAATGTTATCGTGTCAACTCTGAGATAAATTCTAGCAGTTTAATACAGGACCAAATCATTTGTGAAAATGAAGAGAATACCGACACAACGCCTATGGACAATCTGGACCTAGATCAAACGACAATAGACATCCCACCAGCATTAATTGTCCCACCGAATGACACCCAGGAAGACGTTTTGAACGAACCCTTCGATTCGTTTCTTAATACACAAACTGTCGAAATGGCTGAAGAAACTTTCGACGATAGCCAACTACTTGACCAACAAGCTCCCCGCCGTATGTCTCATCGCAGTCGGAAACCACCGGAGTATTTGAAGGACTATGTCACATCTTGAGCTGTAGACTTTAACTGTGTCAATAATTTAACATTTAGTGTGTTGGGAATAGCTAGTCTAAAAATTTTAGTTTCAATGATAAGTACTCAAAGTTTCTGATTATTAACAGAGTCATCCATCAGAAAATAGTGATATGCACGTCTAGTCAATTTCATGCGCCTGAGGTACGCTCTTATAGCAATTTCATGTGCAGGAAATGTTTTGTTTTGTTCTTAAACATGACTAATCCACAAAGTAAGGTAAATATTCAATAGAGATATGGTTTCAGTGTTTTGGCACAAGTATGCTTTTTGCCTCTCTCTCTGTATATATATATATTGTTTTCCATTGAGAATAGAAATGTTTTATTTTTTCAAGGGAAGAGAAAGAAGGAAGGTTGCGCCACTATATGTATAGTGTGTATTGAAATAGTACAGATATACTGTAGGCTGTTATCACGGATTATCTCCCCTCTCTCTTTGTCCGCCATTTGTATGGAGTTCCAGCGCTAATGTTGTTCGAGCAATAAATAAGCTTTACGTCTCGTCATAGTTGTTCCTTGTTTACTGGCGCTGCTCTAGACTTAAGAGTCTAGACTCAACCAAACAAGAAATCATCACCAAAAGTACAAAGGATTAGTTTTTCTTCTCATTGTCTTCAAAAACTGTCCACTATTAACCTGTCAAAAGCTATTCGTATCTGGAAGCTCAAAAAACCATCAATGTTTATTTTGGACAAGTTTAACACTTGCCTCAATGTTTTCAAAAATTGTTCACACTAGACCAATCACATACTATCTGTAGACAAAATAGGAACTTGTAAACAAAAATTGGTTACATGTACTCATAAATAATTCTGATCAGTTTAAACCTTTTTTCTTTGTTTTTAAAGATATATACAAGTGTACCCGTATAGTGCTGGAACCGACTTTAGCTCAAGCAAACAGGTTGGATCCAGGCCAGCCGCCAAGTTAATTGGCGGCTGGCCTGTGCTCTAACCTGTTTGCTTTTCTGAATACCTTTCCAAAACAAAATTAAGCAGATATTTCAGGTTTTGGAAAGCAGACGACACAAAAAACTATTTTTAGAAAACTACCCAGCATTCTATGTACCGGAATAGTTCTTTTCTCACCTGTAAACCCTCTGGAACAGTTACATTTTCCGGATGCTCGTGCGCATGTCCCGTTCTGGCATTCCTGGCCTGGATCTGAATCAAATATGTAACCAACCGAGCAAATGAACCTCTCAAAGACAGAAACACATCTGATCAGTGGAAAACACTGTCGTCCACATGTTTCTATAGATAGAAAATGCGGAAGATATGATAGATTTGTGCTGTGAGATTAGAATAAACTGCTCATTCATGTATATAAGTTTTTCCTCAGTGTCATGACCACTTATATTTTCCATTCAATGTTATTTTTACGACTTTGTAACTACCGTGTGCTCTTTTCAATTTGAATCGAAAACATTTCATGACAAGGACCAAACGTTAGGTGTATTAGTTCATTGCAAGCCATTCGCAAAAGTGAAGTGTTTTCTTAAGTCTTGCATTGAACCATTCGGAACACCTCGGCCATTTCTTAAAATAACCTCGGAGGTAATGGGGAGCCATTTTTGAAAGTAGGTCAGCAACGAAGGGCCAATCGTCAATCGTATCTACTCGGCAATCCCCGTAACAAGTCGGTAGATATACCTCGTAGGCAGTACATGAATACACCAGAAATCCTGGGGTAATTCGCCTTATTTCCGGCGGATAACGCAAAATGCACACAGGCCCTAAATATGAATTTGAGTACACACAAATTGGTTATATATCACAATTGAATGGGCTTTTTACCCTTTTCATTAAAGATGATCATATCAACACATCTTGTTTCATATTTTGTCAATCAGCTTTTTCCGGTAATCCCCGGCTTATGACGGGGATTGCCGAGTTGATACGATTGGCCCTTCGTTGATGACCTACTTTCAAAAATGGCTCCCCATTACCTCCGAGGTTATTTTAAGAAATGGCCGAGGTGTTCCGAATGGGCCAATCGTATCAACTCGGCAATCCCCGTCACTAGTCGGGGATTGCCGTAAAGAGCCGATTGACAAAATGTGAAACAAAGATGTGTTGATATGATCATCTTCAATGAAAAGGGTAAAAAAACATTCAATTGTGATATATAACCAATTTGGGTGTATTTAAATACATATTTAGTGCCTGTGTGCATTTTGCGTTAGCCGCCGGAAATTAGGCGAATTACCCCAGGATTTCTGGTGTATTCATGTACTGCCTACGAGGTATATCTACCGACTTGTTACGGGGATTGCCGAGTAGATACGATTGGTATTGAACCTTAATGATAATGAAAGTTTTATCTCGTCTACCTTTTCCATTTTGCCTTACTATCTTTAAAGTATTTACAAGAAGATTTTCGGCGGCATAAAAAAGAAACGTTTAATGGAGGATTTTGAAAAACTGGGGTCTGTTGGCCTACTTATCCTGGGGTCAATAGGGACTACTTTTTTTAGTTCATTCATAATTCTATTCAATTATAAACAGCTACAACATTAATATAACAATTTTGTTTAAGGAATACAGTGAACCCTCGTTTATCCGGACCCCGATTATCCGGATGTCTCGCAATCCGAACAAAATTGTATGGGAACGGAATTATTGGACCAGTTTATTGCAGACGACTTTTGAAAACATTATGGGTAAAGGAGAAATTGCTCGTGACGAGCAATTTCTCCTTTTCCCACAATGTTTTCTGCCATATCAGAGGATTATCTTTGAATTTCATCACGTTTTAATATGTCTTCTGCAAACTCTTTCAATTTGGGACGGTCGACAATTTGGCGTTTGCTAAAGGGTTATAACTATACACCGCTCATACAGACCGTTTATGTCTTAATGTGAATAAGAACATGCTCTGTTTCATTAGTCCGGATTATTCGGTAAACCGGACATTTTGTTGGGAACGGACGTGTCCGGATAAACGAGGGTTCACTGTATAACAATTTTGTTTAAGGAATACATTCAAAATACATCATAACCCCTTTGACCCATATAGGAAAGTGTGACTTGTCTAAATTCAACAAAAGCGACAGAAGATACTTAAAAGTATGAATTAAGGTAGAACAGGGGCTACTTTGTAATATATATTACATAGTATTGACCCCAGGTGGCGAATGACACAGTTGCATCGGTAGTAATTTTCCAAACAATGAAATTGTTGGAATTAACTATCTCACATGATTCATCAATCGGAAATGCAGTAGAAGCCACCAATTCATGTATAAAACCAAAAACATTTCATTGGGGAGACCCCAAACCCCCTCCCGTGTCCACCCCTTGTCTCGGTAAAAGAAAGACCCAGGCTACGGCACTGGTGCAGACCCCTGTGGTTTGAACAGCTTATATTTTACACTTACATGAACAGTTCATTGGGCTACTTGTAGTCGTATCATCCATTTGTCCAGTTGTCACCATTTCCGTATTGTCTGAAATTAAACGAAAAGGGATATGCCTAGATGATGTAGACTTTCAGTGATCAACATCTACTGGAGGACATTGGTCCAGGGGTAGAGCATCGGCCTTGGAACATGAGGGTCTTGGGTTCGAATCCAGTGAGTAGCGGTATCTGTCGTCCAAACTTTCATTAATCCACATTCGGTACTGGTTATATAATGTATCAATGTAGCAGAATCGAGAGTGATAAATATAAGTTTTAAGGACTAGTTTCCCAATCGCTGTAAAATAAATAGGTTTGAAATAAACTACACTATCAATATCTACTCAGGGACGCCAAAGACCTTATAAACATGTTAATTCGGTCTTTGGGGACGCCAATGCACCACATATGTTGAAACCATATATGGTGTAACTGTTGGTCTTTTTGGAATAAAACAGGTCCCGGTTGAGTAGGTCTTTAAACAAATAAATATGCTCTGTTAACAACTTCAGAGGTCAAAAGCTTTAAAAAAAGAATGAAGAAGAAATAAAAGACGTTTAATGCAATACAATCTCAATTTTTTCACGAAAAGAGATTGCGTAGCGAAATTGAAAAATGATATTGTGGTGTCATTAAAATCGAAAAGCGTAAGAAACGCGACAGTCTCTGGATAGTGTTAAACATTTGGAAAAAATGTAACCCAGTACATAGTGCAACAAGAGGCGTCATAAAGCAATGATTTTCAATGGACAAATAAATCGTTTACCTGTTACAGGTAAGGTTGCCAGTGAAACCTGTGTGCTATTTGTTGCGCTCGTCGTAGATTGTGTGCTGCTCATCATACCCGAGGCTGTTGAGGTGCTATTAACCGCACTCGACGTGTTCTGTGCGCTATTGACTGGACTTGTCGTGTTCTGTGCGCTACTGACTGCATTCGTCGTGTTCTGGGTGCTATTGATTGCCCTTGTCGTGTTTTGTACGCTTCTAACTGCACTCGTCGTGTTTTGTACGCTACTGACTGCATTCGTCGTGTTCTGGGTGCTATTAATTGCCCTTGTCGTGTTCTGTGCGCTACTGACTGCATTCGTCGTGTTCTGGGTGCTATTGGCTGCATTCGTCGTGTTTTGCACGCTATTGGCTGCATTCGTGGTGTTTTGTACGCTATTAACTGCATTCGTCGTGTTTTGTGCGCTATTGACTGCACTCGTCGTGTTCTGTACGCTATTGACTGCACTCGTCGTGTTTTGTGCGCTATTCACTGCACCCGTCGTGTTTTGTACGCTATTGATTGCACTCGTCGTGTTTTGTACGCTTTTCAGTGCACTCGGCGTGTTTTGTACGCTATTTGCTGCACTCGTTGTATTTTGTACGCTATTGAATGCACTCGTCGTGTTTTGTACGCTATTCAGTGCAATCGGCGTGGTTTGTGTGACAATCGCCGCACTCGCTGTGTTTTGTGTGGTATTCATCACACTAGGGATTGGCAATGCGTTAGTAGCCGAAGTATTCGTTAATTGATTGGTGGCCGGAGTAGTCATGGCAACAGCTACTGCAAAGCCTACAATAAAACAAACGAATTGCTATGTAGACATGTTATTTCCATCAATTTGATCGAATGTATTTAGGTCATGTAAATTTGTGGCGTCATCAGATAAATTATCAAATAAAATAAACCAGAACAAGACTGTTACCATGCGTGTATATTAATCTTTCTTTTTCTTGAAAATAAAAATAAGTAAAACGATGACAATGTTTTACAAAGCATCACTGTTTAAAAGGGAAACGCATGGGGGAATCATTTGGGAAAGAAGATAAAGATCAGCCATGGTTCATTCCTTGTTTTCCCTTTTTTATATTGTTTCTATTTTCTTGCAATAGATCTGCAATGCTTTCCATTTGATTAATTGACTTATCCATAATTATTTTGACGGCGTTCTTTCTTTAAACATAACATGCAGTCCAACGTTTTGAGGAAACTGTCATACTAGTATTGTATATTCATGAGCGATAATTAACCCTTTACCAAACGTCAAAATTTCAACTGTCCCAATTTGAAAGAGATTGAAAACGTAATGAAATTGGAAAATAATCTTCTGATAGGGCAGAAAATTTCTCCTTTTCCCACAAGGTTTTTATAAGTTGTCTGTTACAAAGTCGTTAAATGTCGTTATTGTTTGGTAATGGGTTAAGACAGTAACCGTTTTGTTTACACTGTACGTTTTGTACACCCTATGAAATTGTGCACATTGAAGCCGCAATATTCTCAAAAAGTGACTTCTTTTTAAATCTACAAGAGCCGACTCGATAGATCATTCCACAAAGAAGTACATGCCCTTTTGAGAGTTTGTCTCCTGTTCAATTTCTATCTGCGTACGTTGGTCGATATGTTTGATGTTTTGCCTTCTTTTATTTTAACAGATGACTTAAATGTAAAGAGTGTGTTTTACAGTTCTAAGGACGTATACATGGTGAGAAGAATGAACTGACATTATAAAAAGGGATTAAATTACATTAAAATTAATGTTTACCTATTAATTTACAGGTAAACCTTGATTTTAAATGTAGATTGACCATGATCTATAATTTTGGCCCATTCTTGACACCATACATATATTATTGCCTTTTAAACTTTGTAAATGACTGAGCGTTCTGTACACTACGAAACCAGTAATCATAAGTTCCCTCTACGCTTATACAACCGAGTTTATTTTCCACCAGCCATTCGGGAATTTGCGTTGAATATTGGGATTTTGCACAACTGTTTGATTCCAGTGATCATTTATCAGGTATATTTCAGTCAACGCTTTCCCAAACAACTAATTTTCGACTGTCTCAAATTAAAAGAGTTTGCAGACGACATTTCAAAATGTGATAAAATTGGACAATAATCTTCTGAAAGGGCAGAAAACATTGTGGGAAAAGAAAAAACTACTCGTTACGAGCAATTTCTCCTTTTCCCACAATGTTTTCTAAAGTCGTCTGCAACAAAGTGGTCAAATGTCGTTATTGTTTGGGAAAGGGTTAAACTGTTTAGTATATCTTATCAACATCGATTGTAATCAAGATCCCACAATATGTATCATTCACTTTCTGTTCTGCCATCATCGTGCGCGCATTCTGAATGTATCGGAAGTTAAAGGATGTCTCAGTGTTTCCTCCCTATGCAGGAGTCGAAAACGCTTTGGCTACCCCAACACTCAATCTGAACACATCGACCGGGTTTATCAAATGAAAACATGTGTATTTCACAGCTCACGGAAATACCCGAGTAGTTCCGATTGCCCCAACACTACCAAGCAACCATTTTGTAGTGGCTTTCCTAAGTAGCACACTTAGTTACGGGAAACTTATGTCGATTGATAAAGCCAGTTCCCGGTTATACTACTAAATTTACTCCGAATCCAAGGTTGCCACGGTATTTTTGTTTGAAAATTAACTAAGGTAGTATACCCATAATCTGCCAATTTGAAACTCATTCTTTCGTCGGATTACCTCGTTCGCTCGCGATATACATCAGTCGGGGGCCGAAACTATTCGCTTTACACCGAATAGTTCCGGCCCAGACCGATGTATACCGAGAACGACCGAAGAAATCTGAGGAAGGCAAGAAATTAAAAATGGCGGATTATGGGTATTCTACCTTAAAGAGGTGTTTACCCACAAACAAACACATCATACTATAAAATGGACGTTCTTGACTACACCACTGTCACTGAAATTTAGATATTTTCATTAGACGTTAAAACGTTGTGGACATTGTAAGCATTCGGAACACCTCGGTCATTTCTTAAAATAACCTCGGAGGCAATGGGGAGCCATTTTTGAAAGTAGGTCAGCAACGAAGGGCATGTCCGTTTGCAATCGTATCTACTCGGAAATCCCCGGCACAAGCCGGGGATTGCCGGGTAGATACGATTGAAAAAAATATGAATCAAAGATGTGTTGATATGGTCATCTTTAATGAAAAGGGTAAAAACAAACATTCAATTGTGATATATAACCAATTTGTGTGTATTTAAATACATATTTAGTGCCTGTGTGCATTTTACGTTAGCCGCCGGAAATAAGGCGAATTACCCCAGGATTTCTGGTGTATTCATGTACTGCCTACGAGGTATATCTACCGACTTCTTGTTACGAGGATTGCCGAGTAGATACGATTGCATTGTAAGGTTAAACTTACGAAATTTACCGAAGAGTTCCGACTTGATTTCTTCATACTTTTAAGAGTCCTGTTTGAAGCGTAAAAAAATTCCGATCGTCGATTCAGTTTTCTTCAAATTTCATTATCTTTTTATGACTAAAACAAAATAAATAATTGTTGATTTAACTTTTATCTGCCTCACCCAACATATTATACAAAATAATTAACAAAAAACTACCGTGTATTTCGAGTCTGTCCGACATTTCTAAGGCGAATGAACAAATGAATCAGCAATGCCTATGTTTGTGAAATATCTATTGACAGAGTACCAATTCCTTTTCAAAAAACATATGTGTTTTGAAAAGAAATGCAAACTCTTGATAGAAAAGATCTAGCGTTTGGTTACTTGTACCATGCACCATTCCAGAAGACAATGGACCTGGAAACTTACAAACACACTATATATTTCGCCATGCGAAACACTTCGGTCATTTCTTAAAATAACCTCGAAGGCAATCAGAATATATCGGGTTTATCCAATGAAAACGCCAGGTGTATTTCTCAGCTAACGGAAATACAAGAGTAGTTTCGATTGTCTCGGAGGTAATGGGGAGCCATTTCGAAAGTAGTCCGGCAACATGGCAGCGGCGAAGGGCATGTACGTCAATCTGAACACATCGGGTTTATCCAATGAAAACATTCACAGCTCACGGAAATACCCGAGTAGTTCCGATTGCATGAACGTTTGCAATCGCATCTACTCGGCAATCCCCGGCACAAGCCGAAGATTGCCGAGTAGAGACGATTGATATTTCGCAATTCGATCAAATTTCAACATGCTTACTTGAATGGTTAGCTCAACCTGGATATAAGTGGGTTATAAATCGTGTCCGGTTGCCAAGTGTTTACAAGAAGTAGCTTGCTTCGATTGGTGGATTACGAAACATGCGCTTCCGGTCCTCTGTGCATTGCGGAAGAATGTCAATGAGCGTGCTTTGTCCAAGAAATAAAACTACCATTTTCTCCATAATACATCGTCTAGCTACAGTTGCTATTGCAGCCTAAACCCGTTACCAAACGCCAAAATTTTGACAGTCCCAAATTGAGACTGTTTGCAGACGACATTTCAATTTGTGATGAAATTGGCAAGTCATCTTCTGATAGAGTAGAACACACTGTGGGAAAAGGAGAAATTGCTTGTTATGAGTAATTTCGCCTTTTCCAACAGTCTTTTCCAGAGTCGTCTGCAACAATGTGGTAAAATGTCATTATTGTTTGGTAATGGGTTAAGATGGGCTTCATTGACAAAAGGATACATTGCTCTAATTGGCATTGATCATTTTCTTGCAAAAAGGGGTCATTTACTTGTTATTTTTTACGTCTGCTGTTGTTTTCGTTTTTCGATCATATATACTATCTTATATGATGAATCGAGCTGAATCGTTGAATGCTTTTTGAAGTTTTATGTTTAACTTCTGTTTATATCTAAACATTCATTTAACCCATTACCAAACAATAGCGACATTTGACCAGTTTGTTGCAGACGACTCTGGAAAACACTGTGGGAAAAGGCGAAACTGCTCATAACGAGCAATTTCTCCTTTTCCCGCAATGTTTTCTACCCTATCTGAAGGTTGTTTAATCAATTTCATCACATTTTGAATTGTTGTCTGCAAACTCTTTGAATTTGGGACAGTCGAAAATTTGGCGTTTGGTAAAGGATTAAACACGTTTTATATCAGATAATGGTGTGAAGCGCCTGTAGAAAAGAAGGAATACGTGTACAGTCCAACTTATATCCACACTTTGAAGCAGCCAAACTGCCTTAATCATCCACTACAGAAAAACCCATTGTAGGATTTATATAGTGTACATCAATTTGTGTTAAGCAGCCAACCTGTCTTAAACAGCCAATTTTCTCAGTTCCATAGCCTGTCTTCTTAACATTAGTTTGACTCTACATGTATATTGAATGACTTATGGGAAGGGTAACGTATTTCAAGTACCTTCTCCTATCTCCATTTTAGATTGACAAGCGCCCACGCAAACAACAATGTTCGGCTGTCTCAAATTAAAAGAGTTTGCAGACGACATTTCAAAATGAGATAAAATTAGATAATAATCTTCAGATAGAACAGAAAACCTTGTTGGAAAAGGGAAAAAAGCTCGTAGTGAGCAATTCCTCCTTTTTCCACAATGTTTTCAAGAGTCGTCTGCAGCAAAGTGGTCAAATGTCGATATTGTTTAGTAATTGATTAAAGCAAACTATACGACGGACTATATCACATCAGAAGATCAATTTTCGATTTCATCACATTTTGAAATGTCGTCTGCTTACTCTTTCAATTTGGGACAGTCGAGAATTTTGCGTTTGGTAAAGGGTAGAGTACATTTTGTCGCTTGAAAACTAAAATAACTGTTTGACTGGAGGAGATCATGTGTCCCTTTTGATTTTACTATGGCCTCTTGTGATACATCCTATCCGTCCAAAATTCATTATTTTTACTCAGATGCTTTGATGATCTCGTGGTCCGAATACAGAACTTTGATTCAATGCATTTAACTCTCAAATCTATGTATATATATACGACGGTCCAAATTGTGTTAAGCAACCATCTTTTTAAACAGCCAATCTGCATTAAACAACCACTACAGAAAGTCAGATTGTTTGATTTATAGTGTACACCAATTTGTGATAAGCAGCCAACCTATCTTAAACAGCCAATTATCTCACTTTCGTAGGCTGGCCTCTTAACACAAGATTGAATGTATATAAGATACAGTCAAACTTGTGTAAAGAGGCCAGGCGATGGAACTGAGAATATTGGTTGTTTAAGACAGGTTGGCTGCTTAACTCAAATTGTTTTGCACTATAAATCCAACAATGGGACTTTCTGTAGTGGTTGTTTAAGGCAGGTTGGCTGCTTCCAAGGATGGTTGCTTAACACAAGTTGGACTGTACATATGAATTTGGGAGTTATGCATTGATCCAAGCATCATGTTCTTGAAATCATAGTGTTCCTCTTCGCGTTGTCTCGACCAACGGTAGGTAAAGAATGAATTCAATCGTCATACAATACATGGCAAGTTCTTGTTGGTCGTTAAGTTTGGGTCTCCCTTCGTCAAATGATATGGTGTCATCCAATAACCTTTCCATTCACCTTTATATAAACATTGTTAATGGTCGAAATTGAAAGCAACACCATACGACAACAAATTATGAACGATTTATTGTTTACGATATTTGTTTGAGGCCATTGTCACAAGCATTTTCCCTCTAGTCACGGTTGTTTCTTAAGGACGTTCTCAGTAATTTTTTCTGCGCACTTCATCTGCGCATCCAATGGAGATAACAATCTGCTACCGAAGAGGAACTTCCATAGTTGTCGGACAAACGTTTTTATTCGGATGAAATTTATTGAATGCATTTTTTTTTTCAAAGAATGATCATATTATCCACAAAACTATGAATAACATTATTATATATTTCTCATGCATACTAAGCCCCCAGCTTCTATTTTTAGTTTAAAGTTATTTTAGTCGTTTTTATAAGTGTTTTTCAAATACGGTTACCACGGAAACTGTCATTTAACAGAAAAACCAACTCGTCAACATATCCTTTTTTTTGTATTTTGTATTTCAAACTTAAATTTTACTTCACATACTGAAAAATGAAAAATTTCTATGTAAGGAATTTTGAAATATGCATATCAATTTTTCATTGTTTTTTGTCAAATACAAAAATTAGAAAAACTGATTTGGATAACAAAAATTGTTCAGATTGTAATAATTCAAAGTACCATTGAATTTTAAAGTATTGAATGTATGAATTCGTTGTTTTTTTGTGTTAATAAACCTTCCAGAAATTATTTTATTACCTTTGAAGATGGTATTGCCATAATGACATTTTTTCCCCAAACGGTTACCATGGAAACTGTCATTTTACGAAAAAAACTAACTCGTCGACCTACATTTTTCTTTTCATTTTTGAATTCACAATATAATTCTTAATAACATATCAAAAATCCAGAAAATTACATGAAAGGATTATTTTTTTTATAAAACTGTAGAAGTGTGGTATTATGAAGGGTGTGGTTTAAAATACAGTGAACCCTCGTTTATCCGGACACCGATTATCCGGATGTCTCGCAATCCGAACAAAATTGTAAGGGAACGGAATTATTGGACCAGTTTGTTGCAGACGACTTTTGAAAACATTGTGGGTAAAGGAGAAATTGCTCGTGACGAGCAATTTCTCCTTTTCCCACAATGTTTTCTGCCATATCAGAAGATTATCTTTGAATTTCATCACGTTTTGATATGTCTTCTGCAAACTCTTTCAATTTGGGACGGACGACAATTTGGCGTTCGCTAAAGGGTTATAAGTATACACCGCTCACACAGACCGTTTATGTCTTAATTTGAATAAGAACATGCTCTGCTTCAATAGTCCGGATTATTCGGTAAACCGGACATTTTGTTGGGAACGGACGTGTTCGGATAAACGAGGGTTCACTGTATATTACTCAATGTAAGACAATCGGGATTAAAAAAAATTGAATACAGGTTGAATACACTATTCAAATTGGTAGCATTATCTACAAAATAAATCTTCTAAACAACTGAACAGAATGTACGTAGTCAATAGAACGACCCTTACTTTATATATACTGTTAAAACACAACTGCCGAAGAAAAAAAAAAGAAGCAAATCGTGATGAGCAATTTATCCGTTTGTCACAATGGTTTCTACCATGCATCAAATACAAAAGATAATTATATTATTACACTTAATCTTTGGATGTCGTTTGCTTCGTCCTTTATGAGGTTTGCAGATTGTATGAAAAATAGATAAATAGCTTTACCTCACAAATTACATGTCATAAACAGGAAATTTTTGTCCAAAAATGTGCCCGTATCAAACATATTTGGTTACAAATTCCCATATACCACATGTGTATAAAAAATAACCAAATGCTTTTATAGGATCGCGGAAATTCAGGAAGAATAAAAAAAGAAATAAAAGAAACACACACTAGAACCTCTCTATTATAAATCATTGTGTCGGCAATAAACAACTTTGGAATAGTCGGTAGTATGAGTAATCGATAGGTTTGTGGTCGCATTTTCCCACGAGTATATCCAAAGGATTCTGAATATGACCCTTCAAATCCCGGAAGTATTTTAAAATGTTAGATAAATTGTTAAACAAAATGCCAACGATAAGGTGAAATGAAATGTTAGATAAAATGTGATTAGGATGCAACACACCAGCATAGCCAGTCTAGAAACTAGAACTAAGGGAGACAATTCCAATGATGAGTTACATTGCAAGATCACAAGGTATTGAAATGCGAGGTGATTCTGTTTTGATCTTAGCTATGCTCTTATTGTAAGAGCCTTAGTAAAACGCGACCCAGCGTTTTCTTTTCTAGTAATGATATTAAAGGTGCTTGTTTACAGATATGATCAAATTTGGAAGTTGATTTTTTTAAATGCACAGCAGCTATACTACTATATGCTACACACTATAGAATATTCATTTCAAGAAAGATTATATCGTTTTCAATTCTTTAATTTGTGTATACAGTGAATTAACATGTATTTTAATCCAAAGGCGTGACATCGCGTTTGAGATCTACCGCATCAATCGGAACTACTCGGGTATTTCCGTGAGTTGTGAAATACACCTCGGACATAAGTGTAGGGTTACAATTTTTCGGGTAAATCGGACTCCGGCGTATAACATATTTTCTAAGCGTTTGAAGAAAGATTATATCGTTTTTAATTCTTTAATTTGTGAATACAGTGAATTAACATGTATTTTAATCCAAAAGCGTGACATCGCGTTTGAGATCTACCGCATCAATCGGAACTACTCGGGTATTTCCGTGAGTTGTGAACTTATTCAATTCAATTCAATTCATTTAAGTTTTTTCAGTATAAAGCACAAAGTACTTTTTACAAAAACAATAAGTAAATCAATGGAAGAACATGATAATAGTGTTGGCGAGAAGCTATGCAAGTGAATACATACATAAATATGAGTATAGACCTCAATTAATGATAGACAATCTAAATAGAAATACACCTCGGACATAAGTGTAGGGTTACAATTTTTCGGGTAAACCGGCCTCCGGGGTATAACACATTTTCTAAGCGTGCACGTTAAGTACATGTAGTTCAATGTGTATGGAAGTGTTTGGACATCCTTTTAAACCATTTTTTTTATCAGTAACTCATACCAAATGGCGAAATTGTTGTTGGGACGTGTATAGTTGTTTCCTCTTGAAATCAAATTTAACGACTTTTTAGATTTAACGTTTAAGATCTATTTTTAAAAAAGAAAGTGAAGTGACGTCACATTCGCGGGAAACAATATGGCGTCATCCCTATTTTTTCAGAGGTATTTTCATTGGATAAACCCGATGTTTTCAGATTGCTACCGCATATAAACTGCATATACTTAAAGCCATAGTTGCCCCGCTCATTTACACTTAAACTCTGAACGTTCTAGAATAATTGAGAATTAACTTAAAAGCACTTTAAATTACCTTTTCCAAAGAAATTGAGACTGTAACACATTCACATAAAGCTTTTAAAAGAGTCAATACTATAAGGGTTGTTTACAATTAGCGATAATACAAGGTTAGACGAGTAAAGTTTGGAACCAATAAAACCTAAGAAATTCTCCATTTTGAATGTTCACGTTGTTAATATTGGACAAATGACAGTATGTACGAGGTGCAGTCAATAAGTTCCCGGACTGCTTCTGCTTCAAGTATACTTGACGTCCGATTGAGCTAAAATTTGCCACAATGCGGCATCTATTCAATTCTTCTGGGCATGTATAAATTTTTTAATTGTGCGACTATTATTTTCTTTCATTGATATGTTTAAATCGATAGATAGATAAGGTTACGGAGCACGTTGGTAACTTTAGAACGGCACATTTTCATTCAGTTGTAAAACACAAACAATATTCCGTAAATGGCCCCAAATCGAAACGAAACTTCACATGACGTTATTTCCACGTTATCTCAAAACAACTTTGAAAAATCAGCGACATCGCTCAGAAGATCGCGTTTATTCAGAGTTTTAAAGAGAAATGGATAAAATTAGTGGAGAAAAAAGGCTGACGTCATTTGAGCATAAGGAGCAGCGGGCGGTCATTAAATTCTGTATTAGGGCGGAAATGACACCAACGGACACTTGGAAGTTCATAAACAAGAAGGAAGGCTTGGAGAAAGTATCCAGAACTCTCGTGTTCGACTGGCATAAGCGTTTTAAAGGGGGTAGAGATGATAGAAACGATAATCCTTGTAGTGGGAGACCAAAGACAAACTGTGGAAAAGCACTAGTCCATAGTGTTGTAATGAAGGATAGACGAAAATCCATAGATGATATTTCTGACTATTTTGGGGCTAAGTTATGGAACTGTCCATAGAATATTATCTCAAGACCTAGGGATAATAAGGTATGTGCACAATGGGTCCTTCGGCTATTATTGGCGGATAACATGCAGACCAGGATTGAATCGTCATAAACCATTTTCCGTCGATGGAGGAAAGATGGCGACCGACGCTTAAACCGTATCATCACAACAGATAAAAATTGTATGACCCTGAAACAAAGGACAATGCCGTGAAGTCTATGAGAAAAATCCTGTATATTTCCTTTATGGACAGTTAAGGAATGCTCCTCCAACACGCTGTACCCAGTGGTCAGACAGTGAACAAAGAGTCAACTGAGCTGTGAGGCCGCAAATTCGAATCCATAGAGAAACTAAAATTGCTCTGAGATCGGCAGTACGCAGCGTCCAAAACGGGCGGTATGCTACGATTTATGGCAGCTGGGTCAAACGCCATGAAAAGTGTGTTTGATGAAATGTGGAGTACTTTGAAAAACAGCAATAATTCAAATGATCAAAATTGACGTCGAATCTGTGTACAACGTTACATTTTAACGTCAATGTGCTCCGTACGGTACAAGTTGTGATTGTTTAGAATGTAATATATTTTCCAGCGTTTTATTTACCCCGCCTCATTTTATATCATTGTATAGGGAAATGATTTCCTATCATTGGCATATAATTTTTAGGGCGCTATCCCATACCATATTAAAATATCAGACCCAGTCCGGGAACTTTTTGAATGCACCTCGTATATGTGTTCCACATGAATTTTCTAACCGTGTGATTGCCCCGCGCCTACTCGAATAGAAGCAATGACGTTAAATTGGTGGGTATCATATTTGTAAAAATAACACTTTGAAAAAAAAAGATAATGAATAGTGCAGGCGTTATATTGTCATCATCCTGTGGGTTTTATTTGCTATGTTTCAACATATTCTATCATAATTTATATCTCATATTACCCAGTTTTGCAGTCGTTCTGAGCGCTAGTATGCTTTTAAATAAATTGACGCTTCCTGGAATAATTATGATTTCAATAGCTGATTTTAGTTGTAAATCAAACAATAATGCTAAAACTGTATGGTTTCAACAACGTGTTATTTGTTTGTTTCAAAGTTCGTCTTCTTTGAACAAGTGCCTTTAAAAAACTTGGTGACTGATATCGCCCCACTATACTGTATCTACTGCAGTCAAATTTTAAAATCAACTGATTATAGAATACTAATGCAATTTGCAGACTCTCAATGTATATTGAATTAAATGAAAAATCACTCCAAATATCAAATTGTCATAACCGTAATTTTTCTTATAAACCACTCATACCAAAACTTAGTAACTCATTTTCCTTTCATCATTTCCAAAATGCTCTCCAGCAACTATTCAATTCCAGGAAGAATTTTATAAAATTAAATCTGAAATGCCTCACATTCATTCACCGATTGTCCCATTTGAATTACGTTACTGGTTCAAACTGGAACTTGGTAAAAGGCATCGTTTTATTCTGTCGCGCAAATGATTTCTGAAATTATCTGTTTCAAACGCTTGAAGCAATAGGTTTTATGAATTCGGTAATGAATCAAAATGAATAATGGAAACGTGTGAAAACGGAACAAACCAACAGAACTGCAGTTAACCCTTTACCAAACGCCAAATTTTCGACTGTTCAAAATTCAAAGTGTTTGCAGACGGCATTTCAAAATGTGATAAAATTGAAGAACAATCATCGGATAGGGCAGAAAACATTGTGGGAAAAGGATAAATTGCTCGCTACGAGCAATTTCTCCTTTTTTCCCCCATGTTTTCCAGGGTCGTCTGCAACAAACTGGTTAAATGTCGTTACTGATTGGTAATGGATTAAGGCAAGGTTCAGAATGCACTGCGACACTGGTTGTCAAGTAACAACGGGATTTTTTTTACCATTTAGCGATATATATCGTTTTCCGGGCGATATGCATTACTTTCCAAGATAATGATCCTTTGCATGTAAATATTACCATCGATATATGTTTGAAGACATTATTGCAGAAAATGAACTGTGTAATATGAAAAATGGCGATAAATGCGCTAAAAAGTTTCTTCCTTAAGTCTTCACCATAATACAAGTGTTTCATCATGCCAGAAAAGAAAACTGCTTTACAGACGCCAATTGGCATTTTGATATAATTTTTGTAGAAAATCCTTCGTTAAGAAAGAAGGAAAAAAGATGAACGAAGAAAGGAACATTGCTCAGAGCTTCATTTTCCCGAAAATTGCTCAAAGCATTATTTTCCCCAAAATTGACCAGAGCATTATTTTCCCCAAAATTGCTCAGAGCATTATTATCTCAAAAATTGACCAGAGCATTAATTCCCCCAAAATTGCTCAGAGAATTATTCCCCCACCCTTTCTTATCGAGAAAATTTAAATTGAATATTTCCTTATCACAATAATCAAAATCAAGGATAATTTGGTAAACAATAATAAAAACAAGAAGATAAAAACAACCGAATCTTACCTGCAACAAGTAAAAACATTTTCGAGGCTTTTAACTCCATTGTAGCAATGATATTGTCAAAAACACGAGCATTTCAAAATTTCAAAAAGAAAGACCGTAAGGTGGTATGCGGGCATCCTTGCGCTGATATCCTGGCATTATCCCGGCCTACTATATTTTTGGCTTACTTACCTACGGTGGCACAGAGGTGACATGTGTGCGAAATTTTTATTTTGTGTCTCCGAGTCAATAAGTCGAAATAGCGAGATAGTTAAGTTTTTACTTCGAGTTAATAAGTCGAAATAACATGATAGTTACGTCATTATTTCGAGTTTGAAAGTCGAAATAGCGAGATAGTTAAGTCATTACTTCGAGTTAATAAGTCGAAATAGCGAGAAAGTTACGTTATTATTTCGAGTTTGTAAGTCGAAATAACGAGATAGTTAAGTCATTACTTCGAGTTAATAAGTCGAAATAGCGAGATAGTTACGTCATTATTTCGAGTTTGTAAGTCGAAATAGCGAGATAGTTAAGCCATTATTTCGAGTTGATAAGTCGAAATAGCGAGATAGTTACGTCATTATTTAGAGTTTGTAAGTCGAAATAGCGAGATTGTTACGTCATTATTTCGAGTTTGTAAGTCGAAATAACGAGATAGTTACGTCATTATTTCGAGTTTGTAAGTCGAAATACCGATATAGTTAAGTTATTATTAAAGTTAAAGCTATAATTTGATTAAAAGTCTAATTCTATAAAAGAAAATATATATTCAACGGTCTTGTACAAGCTTAATCAAGTTAAGCGTTTCAATTATTAAAATGATACATCACTCTATTGAAAATGCAATGCCTAAACATAAAAAACAAATAGATCAACACTAAAACAATGCATATTTATTTTTGAAATAGTGAGTCTCAGATTCTTTTTGAACGAGGTTATATTAGTAGAGTTTCTTAATTGAAAAGGCAGCTATTTTTATTTACAACTTTTGCCCTATAGCTAAAAGTGTTTCGTTTGATGAAAGGCACTTTGTAACACCCATCATTTCGAGTTAGTAAGTCGTAATAACGAGTTAGTTAGTCGTAATAACGAGTTAGTTGATCAATCGGATGATTTGTTGTCTTTAATATTACAATTACATAAAATCAAAGAAACAAACCATTCGATTGGTCAACTAACTCGAGATGAAGAAGTCGTCATTTCGAGTAAAAAAAGGATACATGTCACCTCTGTGCCACCATACATACCGGGATACCAGAAAGCTGACGACAATGCGCGCGCTGTCTTCTTTCAAGTGGGAAGTTCCTCGTATGAATTTGCATGGTTGTATATATGACTTTCGTATTGTACGATTCAAAATGTATTTGAATGACTTAACTTCCTCAATCGCCACTTTGCTACGAAAGTTTAATCTTCCTTTTGTCAAAGGTTTAGACTAACCCCAATCATACAGAAAATATCATCCAGCCATGTTGTTTAATTTGTTTGCTTTCAATTAATCTGAACCAGTCAAAATTTTCGCAAATGTGTAAAAGGGTAATTTAAGTAACGGTTAAACCTTTACCAAATGCCGAATTTTCGGCTGTCCAAAATTGAAAGAGATTGCAGACGACATTTCAAAATGTGATGAAATTGAAAAATAATCATATCATAGGGCAGAAACCATTGTGGGAAAAGGAGATATTACTCGCAATTTCTTCTTTTCCCACATTGTTTTCCAGAGTCGTCTGCAACAAACTGGTTAAATGTCGTTATTGTTTGGTAAAGGAATTAACTGTCCCTTGCCATTTCTATCACGGAGGCGTGGGGGTTAAATTGGAATGTATTTTTGTGCCATCTGCTTTTCCAAACCCTAAATATCTGCTTAGTTTTGAGAGGAAAGATACTCAGAGTAGCAAACATGTAAGATCACAAGCCAGCCGCCAATTTACTTGGCGGCTGGCCTGGATCTTACATGTTTGCATAAGCACTATAAGGGTTAAGACATCTCTCCGTTACCTTCCGAATTTGATCTTTGGCTTTGATCTTTGGCTCATATCTTCAAATTCCTCGAAGCAATTTCAATAAAACTACGCAATGTTTAGTCCAGTGAAAAAAATGGCTGACCACTCACTTAACCGGAAGTAGCAATAAACAAGATTTGTTATCCAATGAGGGTATGCTTCAATCTCTTCCCGAGTAAATCAGTTGCCTCTACGCTCCTATATCTGTGAAAAACGAACGATGACTCTGCAAAGGATATTGGGTATGCTCATGAATACATTCAACTTTTGTCGTATGCAGGAATATTTTGTGCGTATATGAGTGTTTTTTGAGTGACTTAGACCATGTTTCCCAGACGTACACACGTATACATAGACGCTAAGCATTGGCCAATACCTCTTCAATGTGTTAGGCCAAGCCTTCAATATGTGGCTCAGTGGTTAAGATGGTGGACTCAGAACTCGGAGGTCCCGGGTTCGAGCCCCACCAAAACCACTGGCCTTGTAGATGTGACCTTTGGCGAGTCACTTCAAAGCTCTGGCCTAGTTTAAGTGCATCCAGGAAAGCCGTTACGAACTGAAACATGTTGGTACGGCACTGACGAAGAGGACCCATATGGGACCTGTGTCAGTAACACACTATAACTTTAACAATGATCTGCTTTAAACACGTGTGTGCTCATATATCAATCCATCTCAGGCAACGACATACTTCCTTTCCAATGAGTGTTTCCTATCACAGGAAAGGGTGGAGTTGGTCTGGATAGCAATGCGCAGGGTCTTCCTCAGGCCTTTAACACTTTACCAAACGCAAAATGCTCGACTGTCCCAATTTGAAAGAGTTTGCAGACGACATTTCAAAATGTGATGAAATTGGTAAACCGTATTCTGATAGTGTATAAAACGTTGTGGGAAAAGAAGAAATTGCTCGTTAAGAGCAATTACTCCTTTTCCTACAATGTTTCCCAAAGTCGTCTGCAATAAACTGGTTTAAATGCCGTTATTGTTTGGTAATGGGTTGAAGCGATGTGGGGCCCCAGCAACTAAATTTTAAAATCCGCAATCCTCCAGCACCTTAAATTTGTCCACAGTGCTTTGAATTTGACCTGCACGCAGTCTTCTTGCTTCTGACATGGTTTGGTACATTTTCTTTGGTTTTAAAAACAGTGATTTCTGTCTTTTTATTAACATATGTACTGAGAAACTTGCCATTTTGGGATGCACATTTAATAGTTCCCGCTATTATGCAAACATCCGTCCCAAGCATCAAGCACCCCAGCGCCTGAAAAAAAAAATCTAGAAAAGACCCTGACTTGCGTATACATGTACATAGGCTATGAATAACAACAATACAAAGTCCTTTTAAGTAAATGTCGTTTGATCTTATTCTGTACTTTGTCAGTAGCAGTAGCCTGAGTAATTATTTCATAAGAAAGGAATTCCGACTTAATACAACAGGGACTCGAAGTTAAAGGCACATAAAAGGAGAAAAGTACACATAAATTACTAAAAACATATATGGAGTTCTTTTATCATTTTCGTAAAAGTCCTGAGAATAAATTTACGAAAGCACTCAGACCCTATTAAGCAGACTTCTTAAACATAAGTTATTGTGTGCTTGAAATATAGTAGTCTCCAAATCAATCATGTTTATCCAAGTTCAAGTTCAAGTTCCAACATTTATTCTCCCAAGTATAAACATATATACAGTAAGGAGAAATGGCTAACCAATACAATTGGCAAGGTGCATAGTACATTTCCAATAAACAATTTTATATCAAATCACAAAAGTTTAAATGCATATTGACAATTATAGTGTTTGATGTCAAATAGAACATCTAAGTCAGTTTAACAAAAAAACAACCACAAATAGATACAAAAATAAAATAGAATGAATAACTTTCATTCGATTCGATGCTGTTAGATTCTAAATAAGATGGCATTTTTAAGTGCATACAAAAAACAAAAAAGATGAAATTTAGATGGTGTTGGCATAATTTGACTACTGAAATTTGCGTAATATCACCGAAAAAACTTGCAGAGTTGCTTTAACTTTTGTATATCATTTGATTGTAACATGATCTTAGAGCGTGCACTTGTATCAACAGTTTGGGAAAATGACAAAAAATTTAACCTTTCGTTATTGAAGAAGGGACAAGCGAGTAAATAATGTGATTCGGTGCCAATTTCATTAAGAGAACAAAGTGGGCATTTGCGGTTTTGGAATAATGTTCCGTCATAACGACCCGTTTGTTTCAACTGGCATTCGATGATTAGCAGTTCGAAATTTAAATAGGATTATTTGTTCTCTAGGAGGTAATATTTCTAAATAGTTTTCAAAAAGATGTTCTTCTTTGAAAGTTTTGTATATTCTTCCTTTACTTGATTGTATAAGTTGTGCATTCCATGACTGTTTAAATTGGTCAATAAGTATTTGTTTTAATTGTTTATGCATGGAAGGGTTATTTAGGAGTGGCTATGAAATCCAGATGTCACTCCTACCACATGAATCTAAAATTTCCTTAACTTTCTTAATCCATTTATAATCTACATTTTGGTTATACATAAATTGATAAATTTGAAAGGATAATTTTCGATTATTTCCGGTAATGAGGCGATTCCAAAATGATAACATGCGTGTTTTTATAAGAATATCAATAGAATACCGTCCTAATTCTCCGTACAACATGTATAACGGTGTGCTTTTTCTAGCAGAAATAATTTTACGTAAAAAGTCTTTGTGGACGGTTTCTTACATATCCGTGTTTTCAAAACCAAATATCTCCGAGCCATAGAGAAGAATAGGAAGCACAGTATTGTCAAATAATTTAAGAGAGAGATCAACAGGTAAGTCTACATATTGAATTTTTGTGAGAAGTGAAAACATTGCCTTCTTTGCCTGTTGTACAAGATATTTCCTGGCTTCCAAAAATGAGCCGGTACGTGAAAAAGTAAGACCAAGGTAGTGGTAAGTATTTGTGATTTCAATGGTCTGATCACCCAGGACGAACTCATTGTTAACATTTCTAGAACCAAATATAATAACCTTTGTTTTAGCAATGTTAACTTTTAGCTTCCATGTAACACAATAGTTATGAAATGGGTGTAAACAAGTTTGGAAGTCCTGGGCATTATCTGATACAATAATAGTGTCATCGGCGTAAAGTAAAGCTAAGAGTTTAAGCCAGCAAGATGCATCATGAGGATTTACTAGTTTAACACCGATAACTCCAGAATCTTCCAAATATGATTGAAGGTCATTGAGATATAAGTAGAATAAAACGGGTGAAAGATTTTCGCCTTGTCTTACTCCAATATCTGATGAGAAGAAATCTGATATAGACCCATTGTGTTTAACACATGACTTGATGTTTTGGTACATATTATAAATTATTTTGAATACCTTGCCATCTACAACATTCAGGAGTTTTTGCCAAAGCCCTATTCGCCAAACCTTGTCGAAGGCTTGAGTAAAATCCATATATGCACAGTATAGCTTTTTCTTTTTGTTTACATATTCAAAATAACGAATACTGATTGGTCGGTTCAAACATTTGTGTATCAACTGTCAAGGTCAGGGGTGAAGAATCACACAATTAAACTGGTTAATCTGGGTTATTTCTTGTTGGCGTTCACGTTTAAGTTGTGCTGATGGGGTTTTTTGGTGATAACTATTTGAATCTGACAAAAAGTTTACCAATTGATATAGTTTGATATAGCATTAATCTCCTTTTATGTGCCTTTAAGATACTCTTTAGGGGGTAATGGCTATGTATTATAGGTTATTGCACGTATATGGGAATATATTGTTAATTAGCACGAGTTCTTTGGGAAAATTAGCACGAGCTTGCAAATGGGCGAAATATGAAAGTATACAATAAAAAATCATATATAGCCATTACACCCAAAGAGTATCCTAACTACGAGTCCCTGTGTTAAAATCAGATTTGGGTAACGTGATGATCAAAATATTATTGTGATTATTTGATTAAATTTAATCAATTTTAGCATTTGTTTTCAATATTCTGCCTATGCAAAACGAGTTAATGTCATAAATACTATCTAACTCATTGCATAAATACATTTTCTTTTGTCACAAGGTTTCCAATCCTCATCAGCTACAAATACTTAAAAGATGTCTGGTTTGCGGACGCGTTTCAGAAATGTATTTTTACCTGTATAAACATTGTCTAAAGAACCAGATACTGAAAACCAATCATTCCTTAGATTTTGTCTCTGTTGTGGTCCTTGATCATCAAGTGGGCAACCGCTCATTCGGAACACCTCGGCCATTTCTTAAAATAACCTCGGAGGTAATGAGGAGCCATTTTTGAAAGTAGGTCAGCAACGAAGGGCATGTCCGTTTGCAATCGTATCTACCCGGAGATCCCCGGCACAAGCCGGGGATTGCCGAAAAGAGCCGATTGACAAAATATGAAACAAAGATGTATTGATATGATCATCTTTAATGAAAAGGGTAAAAAAACCCATTCAATTGTGATATATAACCAATTTGTGTGTATTTAAATACATATTTAGTGCCTGTGTGCATTTTGCGTTATCCGCCGGAAATAAGGCGAATTACCCCAGGATTTCTGGTGTATTCATGTACTGCCTACGAAGTATATCTACCGACTTGTTACGGGGATTTCCGAGTAGATATGATTGGGCAACCGCTTTGTTAGGGTAGTGGTTCCCATTTTGGAGAGTCGATCCTTGTTTGTGTAACTGTTTGTTTTTGCTCTCAATATGACCTCTGTTGTCAAAAGGTCCAATAACAAGTGCGTACGTTGATAACCAGATATAGCATTTACAAGTTTGATTATCCAATGCTATCTTCTTCTGGCTGTTTCGCCTTTGAATCAGTCCTTTGTTTGGAGCATTTATTGATTATTCAAATCCAAATCAACATCAGACGACAGCTGTAGCAAAAGAAAGATATGTTGTCTTTATGATATTTTATACAAAAAAAAGTGTCAATAGGACAAAGTTCTCAATGATTTCTTCGTGTCTTTTTGTAACGTTCGTTGAACGTTTATGCAAATTTGAGAACCTAAATCATTGCTTTAGAGAGAAAGCAAGGATACAAAGATACAGCACAACCGATCAGTAGCCGACAGTGTTTTTCACTGACCGGATGTGATTCCGCCTTCTAGCCCTTTACCAAACACAACATTTTCGACTGTCCCAAATGGATTTGAGTTTGTTGACGACATTTCAAAATGAGGTGAAATTGAAAAAAATCTTCTGACAGGGCAGAAAACATTGTGGGAAAAGGAGAGGTTGCTCTTTCAGAGCAATTTCTCCTTTTTCAACAATGTTTTCCTGAGTCGTCTGCAACTAACTGGTCAAAATTCGTTATAGTTTGGTTTTGGTAACGGGCTAGAGGTTTAGGTCTATAAATATGTTCGGGTTGCTACATTGTGTAAGGAATGCGACAACATTTTGGAGCATTGGATTCACTGAATTGTGAAAGTCATTATAATGCCTTGCAGGCGAAGTCTGTTTTAGATCTTTGCTTGCAGCAACTACCTTCTGGATACGTTTTGACAAATAGCCAATACGCTCAGGGTGTGAAAGTTCTTCTTTATGACGTACAGTATCCTTGGGCCATTGAACTGGGCAGTTTTCCCGACGAAGGACATGCCTGTGATTATATTAATATAAAGTCAGATAATGAGAAAAAAGATGGATTATCTATAGATGTAATAAAAAGATAAGTTGGTGTACAGATGGCAAAAATGCTGGGCACAGGGCATTAAAATCAGCCTAAATCGAGCTCCTGTTTGAATGAAATCCCGCCAAAAACATCAGAGTAAACATGTGCTCAATCGGAACTAATCGGGTATTTCCGTGAGCTGAGGGTACCCAATGTGTTCAGATTGACATGTGCTTGGGAACTAAGGTGAACGTTTATCACATGATATATTATTGGATACATTGTTTCCGTTTAATCTCAAGTTCTTACTTCATAAAACCACACTTAAAGGATTGATTCATGACTCTGTAGAAAACACGGTGACAACAGGATAAGCAGATACATAGTCTCTGGGATAAGCTGTTCCTAATGAAGTGACAGAGAACATAACACGTTATGTTTGTATACGTTGGTTTGCGTCCTAGTATGCAAAGTCTAGTATTCCAAAAAGAGTGTTTCCCATTGTATATTTTAAGCATTAAACAAAAAATGCTGCAAAACGAGTGGCAAAGTTATTTGGTTAATTTTCTCAATGATTTTCATGAAGAGGATATTGACTTCAAAATTAATGTGTTTAAAAAGATTGCAAATAATCATTAATAGTATTGTAATTTTGTGAAAGGTATTTCGATGATTGGTCTCATTTGAAAATCTTTTTTTTTTATTATTAATTTTAACTTTCGTTACCCGAAGGTACACTAAAAAATTACTAGTACTCTAAAAGTGTGGAGGTTGCTTAGTACCGCTCTCTCAGAGCGCCCAGCGCTCGGAGAGCGGATAACGGTAGCATACGTACAAATAAGTTATGTTAACACCGGTTATACCATTAGGTCATACACCTGTTACTTTTGAGATCTTGAATTTCCATTGACTCCAATGTTAAATCAGGCATTTTCAAGACTCTGCTGAGTGAAGAATAGTGTTTTTTACGCTTAGCTTTATAAAGTTTGGCCATTTAACTCTCAGAAACTGTAATAAAATGGACACTTCAATCGTCTCATTTTTTTTTCTACGGAGCAAAGTGTATTAGTACCGTCCGAAAATCAGTGCACTAGCTGTCAAATCTAGCCGATGTACCGGCATTTGTGTTCACACATCCCAAACAAATAGTCCTGCAATAAGCAATCAAAACAAACTTTGGGAGCATTGCAGGACTATAATCTATACAAGAAACACATCAGTGTTCTACCAGCTCATCTCTTACCAGCAAAACTATGCACAAGAAGTCGAAAATCAAAATTTCTAAATGGGACTACTTTTACTACGACCCGGAAGTACTCCGTAACAGGTGCGAGCCCATTAGCAAAAAAAAGATGTGGTTTCCGGTAGTCCGAATGATCCAGACGTAGATATTGCATTCTACGTCTGGATTAGTCCGAATGATCCAGACGTAGATATTTCACTCTACGTCTGGATGCGTTCGATATAAAAGCGCGTCAAGCGGATATCGATGTTTCGAGGTAGTGCATGTCGGGAAATCTGTAGAAAGGGGCGGAGTTAAAATTACAGGCAAAGTCTGGCGGGAATATAATATCGGCTCCTTTTCGTTTGGTAGAATATATATATTTATCTAGCAACTAGCCCATCCACTGACTGATATCGTCTGCCTTATATAAATAAGTGATATCAGGTCAATGCGTCACGTGACGTATCACATGATCAACATTGCCGGAACTATTTTTGACCTTCTGAAACAACCAACGCATATACACAAAGGAGTCAACACGTCAACAAGAACTCAATATTCCCGATAATTTTGATATTTTAATTTCAAAATCAAAAAAAAGTATAACTGTTTATGAAAAAAAAAAGATTAAATGCAAACAATAAACTTAATAATCATAACTTTGAAAAGTTCCTGCTTGAGAAAAGAGGGAAATCCTCAATAATTATAAAAAAAAATAGAAAAAAGATAAATAAATGACCTTGATTATTGAGAAATTACTCTGTATTTCCAGTAAAGATTGTGATTTATAGAATAACTTACACCACGACTTAACAATACCCTGCTATGCCTTGCAAATAATTCTGATATCACTGTGACAAAAGAATTATTCAACTGTTCAATATGAGCAATAAAATCCTTTTGCCATGATGATCTCTATTCTCTACCTGATATATTGAGAAAAACATATAGTTTTCATATCATAATCATATATAACCATTCACAACATACCTCATGGGTCAATAACACCAACTTGCTTTTTTCTTTTAAATGGCAAGAATTTGAAATACTGTGAACGAAGGGGTTATTACTTATGTCAAGCAAATTTTCCTTATTCACTCTTTTTCTTTCAAATCTTAAAGACAAACTACAGAGGCAAACTACTATTAAGGTTATGAATGTGTGGAAATGAAATCATTCCAATTTCAAAGCAACACATTGTTGACCATCCCAAATTAATAGAGTAGACTATATGAATAGGAATAATATTTTTGGATAGAGAAATTGCCTAGTTTAAGAATTTTCCCTTCCAATAACATTTTCAAGAGTTTTCTGTTGATATCAAATGGTATAAAATAATGATGTATGCTGTTTTGATACATTTTAAGCAGAAATATTCAGAAATCAAGGTGTTGATTTGCTGGAAGTGTGGAAATCATTAAGGAAAAATGAAAAAATTGGCTCATTTTGAAATAAACTTATTCTTTCTCAACAATTTTTTTTCTAGAGGTGTTTGCACAAAAATCTTATAACATTGTCATTGTTTAGTTATCAGTTAATAACAGGTGATGTCTGGAAAATCCAATACAAGCATAGGATCAAAGTTCTTTCTCTCAGACTTGGCCCATCAAGTTAAGTGAATTTTGTTGTAGAAATCTGGAATTCCACACAGTCCTGAAAGTAGAAATAAAAAGCAATTTAGGAAATGAATTCTGAATAAACATGTACTTCATTTGTGTTCAAACACAGAAAATCAAGACAAAGACAAGTTCAACAGAAACAACAAGATATGCAATAGACATTAATAAACTTTTTGCAATACAAAGGCTCTCAGGTTTCTCCCATGAATCTTCCCCCTTTATCTTTCACAGTTCAATCTTTATCCAAATTTTGGTCAGGTGTGTTTCTAAGGCAGATGATTGGTATGAAAAAAGGACAATCCTATCAAAGTAATGTTTGACAAGGCAATAATCAATAGTAAAAGAATGACCTACTACTCTGCCAGAAATGATAGGGTAAAAATGTGAGGGACCCAAAAGTATATGTCACCAGTCTAACAGAAATCATGCAAATTACAGGACAGAAATGTTCAGTCGGTGTACAACTGGATATATTCATCTATTTCGAATGACAATAATAAGATGTGCTTGACAATAAGGAAACAAAACCATAAGTGAAACCCACCTGCAACTCTCGGTTATAGTGACTGTGGTCCAGATGATTTAGCTCTCCATCACACAACACGTGCCTTACCCTTTATCATGTTAATAGCATCATAGTTTTGTCCTCAAAGAATACGCATTTGACATAGATTTTTATTTCTAAAGTACATTGATATTAATCAAATTTACAGATTTAAGAGCAAGTTTCTTCTGAATATCATCTATGTTTGCAGCAAAATGGTAGTCGTCAAAACCAAATCCTTTTTTACCAATACAATATCGATTACTTTCTTGATATAGTTAATAGTTTGTATTTTACCTAATCGATTAGTTTGTGTGTTTAATTGCAGTTTGAATTTCAGAATGGTAACGACCTTGTCTGGGAAACTGAAAGGTAACTAAATGTTGAAAGCTTACAAAACTGATGACGTTAGATCGATCGTTATTGCAGCTTGAAACCTTACCTTTGGATTCCATATTTTTTTTGAAAATCAAAATGGTACGGGAAAAGGTATTGCCCAATGCTTTCATGCATGGAATGAGTCGGACAAACCGATTTTATTTTAATTATGAATAGATTGGTTAATGAACTATTTGTTTGTTTAATTGGACCAGTAAAACATTTAGAACAAAATATAAAAAAAAACAATTCAAAATATTTACTACAACCATAACCCAATGTATCATTTCATAAGTATAGATATGAACATAAGAATATACGCGTTCGAATTGAGACCGTTTTGGATGCCATATCACAACTGATTCAAGTGTAGGTACTCATAAATGTTATGAATGTTTCGCCACTTTTAAACCTACTTAAATGTTCAATTTGCCACTTATGAATGGTGGTAATGACGGAAATTATTAGGACATTCGTATTGATCAAACCAAGAAAAAGCTTCCCTGTCCCTGTTCAAATCTTGAAATATGTGCGGAAAATAAATGAATTTTAATTAATAACGTTTAAGTGGCTATCCAAGTTCAACAAAATTAAAAATGACATTTCAGCGAACAATTAACCGTACGACAGACTTTGATTGACAGCTGAACTGACCAATCAGCGAGCACTTCGGTCGCTCTGCGCCATTTTCTCCGACAAGCTGTGCGACTCCGTCAACACATAGCACTATTGTACTTTGATATTTCTTCGACAATATTGTTTAAAATGGTTAAGAGATATTGTTAAAGTACTTACAATAGAGACATTATATATAAGGAGAGACTTGTGGGTGAAGTAGAGTTAATCCCGTTTTTGAAATCTGTCACATTTATTGTTAAATGTCTGAGAAAAAAACGCAATTAGTAAATTTATGCATACCGTTAATGTATACGATATAAAGGAAAGAAATATGAAATATTGTTTTATTTTAATTTTGTTCTTCCAGAATAAAGTTAATGTTTTTTTTTCTTTAATCTTCGTTTGAAAACGAAAATTCGATGTTTTTAAAAACGGAATAAACACATAGTGGCAACTGGCAATAGTTGCATTGGATTATAAATCAAATGTAATCTAAAAATACTTGACAATATTGATCGATAATGATGTCAGAGGACATGGTTTCCAGTAAGATATATAAAAATTCTTCAAATTGGATTTTAATTAATAAATTTTGTTCTTAAATGGACCATTAGAGAACTTTATCAAATAATTTACTTTTTATGTTATAGCTCATCAATCCGCCTACCTGTAATGATCGATGTATCGTATCCAAATTTTAAAGCCATTTCAAAAGACAAACACATAGAACCTTATTGCAACTTAATCCGGATACAATAAAGAATTTGAGGAGACATGATTGCTTTGATATGTTGTAAAACACACCCTTGGTGGTTAATCACAAAGACCGCCGATCGGCTAAACAATAAAGGATTTGTGACTTGACCATAAAGTGCAATTGTGTCAGATGAATCCCGGAATAAACCCCCGCCGGAATAAACCCCCACCCTAAAAAACGGCATAGCGGAATAAACCCCCACTCCCTTATTGCAAACACGGAAGAAACCCCCACGCTTGTTTTGCATACACGGAAGAAACCCCCACTTTGTTTTCAGATAGGCAGAATAAACCCCCACGTAATTCGATTCTGAAATTTCCAAGTTGAAGCAATAATTGCTGAAGCAATAATTGCATAATTCAAGTTGATTAATATTGATCAAACATGCTCATCATAGTATCTCACCACGATAACACTAGCGAGATAATTGACTATTTGAAAAACAGGTGAAGTGAGAATGATTATTAATGAGGACTGAAAAAGACTACAACATATTAATAAATATTTATGTTTATTTAAATAAATCGAACAAGCATATGTTAAATAGTAATAAACACAATAAAGCACATGTTGAAGCACATAGTTGGTGAAAAAAAAACCTTGTTTTGATACCAGTTGTCACAATCATATAAAGTACTAATGTTGTCGTCAGTTGGTGTTATTGAAGCCGAATGTTGTGGCCGATGGCATGTAAGAACTCGCGGATGGTCTTCTTCTTACTAGCGTACTGCTCGCATAGAGTGAGTAAGGTGTTCTGTTTATATATATACTTTTTATAAAAACAAATACTAATTAAAATCAATGATATTGAATTATTGGGCCATTACAAGCAATTATCTGTGTTACTTAGTACAATATGAAAGGGTCCGCTTTTAAAGGGAATGTGACGATATTAGGGTTTATGTATAAATACTACTTCTACAGTCTCGCTGTAGAAGCCGGCTTTTATGGGTGATTCGGTAGAGTGGTTGGCTTTCTCTCGAAGTTAAGCAACATACTAAGTGGTAAGTACCTGGATGGGTGACCCACGTCGGCTTAACTCCGAGAGGGACCCGATACACGTTACAAAATTGGTGGCAGCGGTGGGATTTGGTTTGATAACACCATCATTCCCGTACCCTTCATTGTTCGTCGCATGTTCTCGATCCTTGTTTCTGCTTTGATGCAGTGTTTATAGCGGCAATTGTACCTTCTTGAAATGTTAAAAAGTCGGTAACTGCCTAGGTATGTCTTTGTGACATTTGTGACTTCGTGACGAAGTCAAGGGAAGGTGGGAGAAATGTGACGATGATAGGGTTTATGTATAAATACTACTTCTACAGTCTCGCTGTAGAAGCCGGCTTTTATGGGTGATTCGGTAGAGTGGTTGGCTTTCTCTTGAAGTTAAGCAACATACTAAGTGGTTAGTACCTGGATGGGTGACCCACGTCGGCTTAACTCCGAGAGGGACCCGAAACACGTTACAGGACTAAGAATGTTTGCAACCATGGAAGGTAATTAACGGGTCACCAATGCAAACAATCACCTGTGATTTCCACAGTTAGTACAGAACGAAAGGAATGTGCTGTTAAGGGATTATACATGTTAGCATCCAATTGCCATCGAAGAAAGGTAATTATCGTAGCTATCAAATTAATTAGCTACGAATTAACGCTTCATCAAAACGAACAGATTACCTTCAATGTTCACTATAATATACCAAATAGATATGATTGGGGGTTTATTCCGCCTATCTGAAAACCAGGTGGGGGAATCTTCCGTGTATGCAAAACAAGCGTGGGGGTTTCTTCCGTGTATCCAATTTAGGGAGTGGGGGTTTATTCCGCTATGCCGTTTTTCGGCGTGGGGGTTTATTCCGGCGGGGGTTTATTCCGTACACCGTGTCAGATTGATGTTATTTAGATAACAACCCTTAATCCTTGTATTAATCGAAGTTTGTTAACCCTTTATCAAACAAAAACCACATTTGACCACTTTGTTACAGACAACTATGAAAAATATTGTGAGAAAAGGAGTAAATTTTTCATTTACCGACATTGTTTTCTGCCCTATCAAAGGATGTTTCATCATTTTCATTGAAATGTGGTCTGCAAACTCTTTACATTTGGGACAGATGAAAATGTTGCGTTTGGTAAAATTAACCTCAGTTCGTAATCAAGTAGCAAATGTTAGAATAATCGATTGAGTAGCATTCAAAATGTTATGTTCAAATGGCTTTTTTATCATCTTAAATGGCTACAAAATAGGGTGTTGTAATCAGCATGTTCTTACATCAGAATCGCAACATGACTAGCACTATTATACCATTTTTAACATGATAAAATTAGTAGGTACGCTTTTTTAGAAGAATCAAAATTTAAAACGTTAAACAAAAATATGAGGTCATTTTGTTCGTAACGATCAAATATTGCATAATAACTGTTTTGAAGTAGCATGTAATACGGTCATCTTGAAGGTCCGGTCGAACCAGTGCCGAACGGACCAATGTCGATCAGACCCGAGTCTGGTGGGACTATGAACCGATCGTATTTGGTGCCGATCGGACCCCACACCGCTGGGGTAAATCACTCCTTTAACGCCAAAGACACATATAACAGAGCTTATTAACTATGTATATGCTAACGCTCACAAATTTAGCATCTTATTTACAAATTGTCACGCTATGCACGTAGCATCCAGAAACAAAGGCAAGTGTTTATTTTGTTAGAATATCTCCGATTTCAAATAAGATTATTCGAAATCGTCAGACAGGGATCTAGTTTGTGCACTGACGATATTCTACATTCTACTTAGCCTGGTGGAGCCTGGCCCGTTCGTATACCTAATGCGGGTTAGCATGGGCTCCAGGCTACATTCTACTCGGAATGTCAGAGAAAATTAGGGTGACCTCCCCTGTTTTTGGTGGGCGTGGTTAACTGCTCTGTGTCGTAAGGTCATTTACGGTTTCAAGAAGCTAAGAATTAGATTCAAAGAAATACACTTGAGAAAGACTTCTTGACAATCGATGACCCAACCGGCCTAGTTTTGTCTACTTCTTTGTGGCCTTGATGCGTTATTCAAATGTATCACAATTTTCGGGTTGTTTCTCTCAGTATGTCACGCTGTCACGCAGTTACAGCTTGGATCATCCGAGTTAGGTTTCCGGTAAATCTAAAGCAGAAAACTCGGGTTCTCTTTGATTCCAGCGAACCCGAGTAAGAACGGAATGGACTGGATCTATATAAATTCATTGTAAAACATCACCTTTATACTCGAACACAGTATGGTGTGAACCAATGGTCTTTACAACAACAACTCACTTACTACTTCTAGGCAAATAAAAACCATAAACAATTATTATTGGTTTGTGATCAAATATGCATTTTATCAGTAATATTAACATTTGATCCTTCTTAAAAGTTTATTTCATACATGCAATTTCCCTTTTTGAAAGGATGATCCATAACGATCTTCCGATTTTGAAAAGCTTCTACCTAAAATGAGAATTTAAAATTAGATTTAGGTTTGCCTAACAACTTCCTTTGTTGACATTCGAGATCAGATTTGGGGTGACAAAGTCGCTATCTTTTACAATGTTTATTTAACTGATTATGTACCGATAGGTAGGAGACATGTGAGGAAGATGGACTGGGAGAGAAAATTCAATTCGATTCTAAAAGACACGGAGGCTAACTTATCTCGTGTAAAGGTAAATTATGCTATTGTTATCAATTGTTTTTATCTCTTTAGTTTTCCTCCAAATTCAAACTTGTGTGTACACGATGACAGGTTTGTCAACAGTAAACACAGGGCATTACAACTACTGTTGAAATGGTCAGCTTAAGTAGGATAAGTAAACACTTTCTGTTACTAGTATGATATCTTGTTATTTTAAAAGATTTTGCTGAGTGTAAACATAGAACTTGAAGTTGAATGGGTTTTAGCTGATTTTTTAATTTATTTGATTTTTGGTTAGGATGAGTTTATATGTCAGGGTCTTCCCCAGCCCCGTAAAGCGCCGCGGCTCCGCTGCGCTTGACTTTCAAAATAAGCACTCCCGCGGCGCCTTAGCTGACTCCCGCGGCGCTCTAAATGTGTCCGCAGCGCTTTAAATTGACCCCAAATGGAGTCAACGTCAATGGCAGTATATTCTAGATAAACCGCCAGTCTATAAAGTAGTAACTAACAGCTGGTAAAAAAGTCGATAGGCGTTTACACACTCGGTTTATGCGACGTCGTCATAGGTACAGACATGAGCGTGTGTATTGGCGTTATGGCACGTGCTTTGTCCTAAAAGGAAAGATCTATGATGCGTGTTAAAAGATCGCACTTGGAGTGAGAAATAGACTTTACTTAATTGACATGATTTCTGTCACTTTCTATGATACTATAGACGGGAATTTTATGTGAAAACACCTTATTCAGACATCCATCTCCACATCGCCGATTTCCTTGGTTTGTCATGGTAAGTTATTAGACAAACTAATATGACGTGATCGGGAAATATTGAGAAAGTTTTGCATCCGGCAATATCTTTCTTCACATCGAATTATTTTGACCGGGTAAGTTATAAAATTCAGTTCCTCGGCAACTTAGTTTCACTATAAATATGCCCAAAACCGGTTTTGTAGTATCTGTATACATAAACTGCTGAGATGAAATGATCATCTGGTGGGCTCAGGCATAACGTAATTTTTCAAACGTCAAAATACTTGTTGAGCTCAATGTGACAAATACACCAAGTGAACCTGAGCAAGCTCCTCATTTCTGGAATTTCTTACGAACAATTTTATAATATGAGGACTATGTGTTAAGTGCCTCTTGTATGCAAAAATGTCCACAGGTATTGACACTGCAGCTATAGTCATGTTCACTTTGTTAAACAATGAACAAACCTCCAAGTGGTTAAGGTGACTGAAGGAATTGTAACTTGGAGTTTTGGTTTGATCCTTCAGGCAAGACATGACAGAGCCCTAGTCTCGTACTGTGAATCCCAGGAAACCCGTATACAATACATAAAATACTGTTGACAGAGAGTCAAATGTTGCATACAAAATAATAATTTGTGACACCATGATTATCTATGAACTTGTCTTTTTTTAATGAATAGACTAGTGAGAAATAATTTAACAAATTCCTAGTGATGCCCCATTGTAAAAGGCATTTCGGGTAGACATGCAGATTGCTATGTATTTGGCTAGTCATGACTATGTTACCTGACATGAAAAGACGCAAGCACAAAGAAGCAAAAAGACTTTGACCAGCCTCCAGACATAGGAATCCTGTATCAAAGTTCAAATAAGCTTGATCCTCCAAGCCGTATGGCTGCCTTCAGGAATCTTCACTGGTTGATGAAGAAAACTCACTCAAACCATTAGTTGCATGCCACTTATGGATTTGTGTGAGTTGTTTAAAAAGAACATTTCTGTTTAAGTAAGGCTATAATAATAGTACTGATGGAGAATTTTCACTTGCAAGCCATCAGATGACATTCGATAAAGGATAAAAACTGGCTGCAATACTCAATACTTAAATAATATACATGTAGTATGGTGTTATGGTTCTTTAGAATTAACAACTGACATGAAGTAACACAGGATGTCAGAAAAAAGTTTGTTATAAACTTTAACGAAGGAAAACATCTAGTTTGTCATGGAAACATTCTTAATTTTGTGAAATAGTTGGATGCTTCTATGATTGATCTAGTTTTTCATAATTTTGTTTTGCTTTGCACCTATGAAAACACTATTCATTTTGATGTAGTCTTCTTGCAACCTTCACAGTACTCTGACATGAAGAATACGATAAATAATAAATCATGTTTGTGATTTAATTTATATGTCAACAAAGATCTATGCTGAATGGGGACAATGGTTCTCGAGAGCCCATACGCTCTTTGCTATGAGAATCACATTGGTACTCCATATTGACCAGATGGATACATGTCCTTGAATAAATCTATTAAATGTGAGGGGGAGGCTGTGACACCAATTGGACATATTTTGTTTAAATGGGATGTTGCTCAACACTTCTATATACTTCTGATTCAAGATGTGTCTGAAAGATAATAATAGAGGTTCACATTTTCATTTCAGACTGTTAAAGGGATTCAGCATGCATGTCCTCTAGACTTACAGAATTTCCAATTTAAAAAAGCTCAGGATGAATGGTTCAAAGCAAAACCAATGAGAAGTAGAGTATTCAAAATAGAAATGCACAGTGAAATATATGGAGTTTTGAAAATTTAATTTTGTAGACTATCACTCATTTTTTTTGTCTAGCAAATGTGTTGATTTAAATATATTATGGGACACTTTCTTTTGTCTTTTATTTTCACAACATACCTTAAAACTCACCATTTTGGTACACATATATAAAAATAAACCGAACCCTCCCCCATCCTCCCCAGCGCCTGAAAAAATTCCTGGGGAAGACCCTGTATGTGGTATGTTAAAACATCACAAGAAAGGAAAAAATGATGGATATGTATAGAATATTTGTTATTATTTTGTGAAGATGATCTAAGATTAGGATGTTCTTGGTACAGAGCTTTTACTCATTATATAACAGGGGCCATAAAATGCACCTTCCCAATTAAAAATCTCTTAAATCATGCAGTTTTTCCCTAAAAATTAAAACATGCATAAGGTTTTGGGTTTCGCAATTTCGCAAAATTATTGATTCAATTTCCCAAAATCGGAAAAAACGGGTGTTATAAATGGTTTAATTGAAACTTTTTTCAATTCATCAAATGCCATCTGCTTGGAGTAATCATGAACATTTTCTTATGCCATCCCCATGTAAGCATGTTAATATCAGTATTTCTGCTTTTATATATCTCACACCTTCCTTTTTCAAATTATGGACTTTTACTGTTGTACAATCAGATTGTAGAATGATGAAAAAATGTGCTTTATTTTGTTTTCAGAATAAGTTCACTCCTGGAAGCAACAATGTAACTTGGGCTCCTAAACACTGTAAGTATTTCTCTACATAGGCACAAGGTTTTAATTTATTGATATTCTACAGATATTTTGTGCAAGTGGCAAAGTTTCAAAACTTCTGACAAGCAAATATTTGTTGCTTTATTTCTTGTTGCAAGATTGAATTTTATTTCATCACATGTCTAACTTAAAAGCTATGCCAGAAAAAAAAAACTTTGTAAAATTTTGCTGAAACAATTTAGGCAAAAGAATATATATTACTTCTAACAATATAAATTTTGCTGTCACAGAAGCTGTTTTAACCCTTGGAATGCTGGGTAACTTTCTTAAAATAGATTGTGTCGTCAAAACCATAGATATCTGCCTAATTATGATGTCAAGGAAAGATACACAGAGTGGTAAACAGGTAAGATTTCAGGCCAGCCACCAATTTACTTGACAGCTGGCCAGGATCTAACATGTCTGCTTGAGCATGAAGTCCATTCAAGCACTATAAGGGTTACGGTTGCATAAGAATGGATATTGCCCAAATGAATGAAACAGTAGATGTCAATAATAAGACATCAACAATGGCAACATGGAACTTGGAAGAAATTGTTATGACAAAAGCAAAATTGTTCATTATGAGTAATTTCTTCTTTTGAAACAACTGTTTCAGCATTCTGTTGCAAGTTCATTAATATTTGCGATAGATTTGGTAAGAGGGCCATGTTAGGTTTAACCACAAATTAGATTAACTGGATAAAGGGAGTGTCTCTTTATATCCTTTATAGATGAATTGGAACATGGTAAAGGATTAATATTAGTATAGAGTACTATGCAGGATTGAAAATTAAAACACTCTTATAACTTGTCACAGAAGTACAATTCTGAGATATGATATAAAGATTTTGCCAAGAATATTCTTTTAAGATCTTTAACCCTTTACAAAACACAAAATTTTCGACTTTCCCAAATTGAAAGAGTTTGCAGACGACATATCAAATCATGATGAAATTGGGAAGTAATCTTCTGATAGAGCAGAAAACATTGTGGTGAAGGAAAAAATTGCTTGTTACGAAAAGCATCATATAAAAAAACCTTAACACATAAGATTTCAAGGTAAGGTAATCCACAGTTGACATGATATATAACATTTTTGAGACTTGAAAGGTGTTAGAGAATAGAAAGGCTTTGAAAAGGCTCTTTACCTGTAGAAAGAGTCATTCATGCGAGAAAGTATAACTTTTTCTGCGTACAGGACTTTTTGACTGGTAAACCTTGAAAGCAATAGCATACAACAATTGTCAAATTATGAAGAATGACAATTTCAATATCATGATTAGAAGACGTTGTGACAAAAAGGAATAAAGATACACCTGTCAAAGGCTTACAAACTTACCCTTTTCATATCAGAGGACATTTAAAATCAATGTGAAACAAATTAATAGATTACCATCAACAAATTTTCCTTTCTTTGTAACAATTTCAGTGCATCTTATCCAGTTAGAATCCTTCTTTTGAAGGTTTTACTGAGATGGTTAAGTTAGATTTTCTTTTTCTGATTTCCAGATTCGACACCAATGAAAAAGAGCTCTTCCCTGCTCGATATACCGATGTATTCCACACCATATTCCAATTTTCCTCCGCAGAATGGGTACCAGAATGGAACAGATACATTTTCAAATTCCCTTACGCCATATCCTTCAACACAACACCTTCAAGACAAACTCGAACAACAAAGTCAGGTAAGAAGAAATGCAGCATTGGACAAAATGCTTGTGGTCATGCTAGTTTAAACTTATTTATTTTACATTGATTGTGACGATAGCTCGAAGCTTATTAAGTTCACTCTTGATGACTGTTTCCTTAACACTAAACCAGTGCTCATTACTATTTGAGGGCCTGTCCCAGCAATTTTAACCTCGCTTGACAGGGTACAAGAGGCTGACGCTCTACCACTCTACCACTGTATCTCTAAATGGTCATGCTCAAATGATGTTAACCTATTTCCTTTACTATATACTAGTATTAACCATATCCTTAGAAAAGGATAATGTGACTGGTATAAATGGAAAACAATAATTGATTTGGAGTATGATATTGATAATTTCATTGTTATGTTAAGTAGAAACAAAATAAATGTGATACATGCAGTCCATGATTTTCAAAATTGATTCTTTAGCTGTGTGCTTTAGTGTACATTAAAAAGTGTATAAAACATACATATATGAGAGAGATGATTGATGTACCTTTAGCAGAATATGTAGGAAGAGATTATGACAAATGCAAAACATTTAAGAAATAAGCTTCTGTAAGGGTTAATGTACCTATATCAGAATAGTTAGGAAACGATTATGACAAAAGCAAAACCTTTCAGTAAAAAGCTTCTTTTGTCACAATATTGTCTACTCAATGTTTTGTTCTCTGTTTTGTGTGTATGAACTTATGTATGATGTGGTCAGCATCAATCACTAATGTGAGAGGCGCAATAGATAACTCAAAGAGGTAACGTGTTGTTGCTTTGGAGTTTAATCAATGACTGATAAGCCTTGCTGCGGACAGCGGTTAGTTGCATGTATAATCTATAAATAGATTGGTTGTTAGTAAACAGATTACGTTACATCTCCCTTGTTTTAAATAAGAAAGAAAACATGCTGTTTGATAATCCAATAAATCAAATAACCAACAAAGATCAATTCAATACACGTAGATCTAAGGATAAAATTTAACAACATAGAGAGCATTCAACTAAAAGGCTCATTTCAAATGTTACATGATAAGACGGTAGTGTTTACGTTTATCATGGATCATTTATCAACCCATTGGGAATTGCTGTAGAGATTGTTTGGTTTTACAACTCTGCCTGATCGTGTCTGATAAGGGTTAGGGGTGTTCCTTGACATGGGGTGTTCTGGGGATTTGCATCGATTCCTTGGTTTGAACTGCGGGGCTCCTTAGGGGAATGATTATCCTTATTACAATTTTGAGATTGGCGGGAAATTGCAGAATACGTGTTTGGTGGGAAGTTCGACTTTTCCCAGGGAGTTTGATGAGCGAGATTGAGTAATCTTCTGTTACGACGATATTTTGTACCATCTTGTCCCTGAACTATGTAAGATCTATCATTGTAAACTTTAGTGATTTTTGCCGGTTTCCAGGCTTTTCCTACTTGCATGTAAACATGATCATTTTGTTTAAGTAGTGGGAGAGGCTTTGCTGACCTGTCAAAATAAGCTTTTTGTTTATTTTTCTGCTTTTGTTTATCGGTTCGTACTTGATTTTGACAAACTGTTAGGGGTGTAAGCTGCTTGCTACTTACAGGTATTATGGATTTTGTTCTTCTGCCTATTAATAACTGCGATGGTGAGTAACCACAACTTAGAGGAGTATTTCTGTATTCTAAAAGTGAAATATATGGATCTTGTCCACTTTCCTTTGATTTTCTCAGTAACCTTTTTGAAGTTTTTACTGCATTTTCGGCTAATCCATTTGATTGTGGATTTAATGGACTTGAGAATTCCTGTCTAAAATTCCATTCTTTTGAAAATTTTGTCATTAGTTCTGAACTAAATTGACCAGCATTGTCACTTTTTAAGGTTTCGGGTATTCCAAAAGTCGCAAAGTGAACTTTCAATTTTCGTATTACTGTGCTGCATTTCATATCAGGCAAGTAATCGATTTCAAAGTAGTTACTATACGCGTCTACAGTAACCAGATAGTCTTTACCGTCCAACGTGAAAATGTCAGTCGAAACATGTTGCCACGGTCGGTCAGGTATGTCATGTTGAATTAGTGGCTCTTTTGCATTAGATGGTCTGTATTTCTGACAGAGACTGCACCGTAACACGTGTTCAGTGATCTCTTTGGTCATGCCGGGCCAAAACAGCGCGTCTTTGGCTCTTTGTACTGTTTTCTGTACACCCATATGGCTTGTGTGTACAGATTGTATCATGTCAGGTCGTAATGCCTTGGGAATTACTATAGTTTGACCTCTAAAGATTAGGCCATCTGAAAAAGAGAGTTCATCTCTGTGATTCCAATATTCAAGTATTGGTTTAGGACAGTCGGTCCTAGAATGAGTCCAGCCATCTGATATTGTCTGTATCAGTGTCTGCATTTGACTGTCATTCCCATAAGATTCTCTTATAATCTCGAGACGTCGGTCTGTTACGTAAGATGCTTTAAGAACAGTATGAACGTGTAAGTCGAGACCTTCAAAGGTAAAGTCGTTCTCAGTCGTCGGATTTCTGGACAGCAAGTCAGAAATTGGAACGTTTTTTCCGCTGACGTGACATACGTCGAGGTCATACATTTGTAACTGCAACATCATTCTCTGCAGGCGTGGTGGGGCTGCAGAGAGGGGCTTTTTCATAATCGCCGATAGGGGCTTATGGTCAGAATTTACAGTCACGTGTCGTCCATACACATATTGGTGGAAACGTTTGCAACCAAACAATATGGCCAACATTTCTCGCTCTATGTTTGCGTAACCAGATTCTGTCGGCGTCAATGTCTTTGAAGCATACGCCACTGGTCGTCCGTCCTGCATTATGGATGCACCGATGCCATGCTTTGATGCGTCGCACTCCAAAGTTACAGATTTTTTGTCGTCAAAATATGACAAAACTGGACTTTGTGTTATGGTCGTTTTCATTTTTTGAAATGAATCATTTTGTGCGTCGTCCCATAAGAATTCAATGTCTTTCTTTAGTAACGCTCGCATTGGAGCCGTTATTTCCGCTAAATTGGGAGAAAACTTTTGCAGGTAGTTTACCATGCCAAGAAGGGTTTCAAGTTCCTGTCTGTTTTGTGGAACCTGTAAATTTCCGATAGCCGTAACCTTAGACGGATCAGGTTTCAGTCCGGTGGAGGTAATTAGGTGACCAAAGAACGGTACCTCGTTTACCCCGATTACACATTTCTCAGGGTTGAACTTTATCCCTTTACTCTGTGCTCTGTCTAATACGGAACGGAGGTTTGAATCGTGTTCTTCTCTTGTCCTTCCGTGTATCAAAATGTCGTCGACAATATTAGTCACGCCTGTCAGTCCCTCAAATATTTCATTGACTTTCTGTTGAAATATGTCTGATGAGGCTGATATACCAAATGGCAATCTTAACCACCGATATCGTCCAAAGGGTGTGCTAAACGCCGTGAGAAAGGATGATTTTTCTTCAAGTTTCACACTCCAATATGCGTGCGTAATGTCCAGTAACGAAAAGTGCGTAGCATTTGCCAGTCGGGACGTCACGTCATCCAAAGTAGGCATTGGGTAGTGAGGTCTTCTTATTGCATCGTTTAATGCTTTCGGGTCTAGACAAATTCGAAGTTTGCCGGTCTTGGGTTTTTCCACTATGACGAGTGAATTTACCCAGTCAGTCGGTTCTGAGACTATAGTTATAATTTCGTCAGACTCCAAGCGTAGGAGTTCGTCTTTTAAACGGTTGCGTAACGCTTCTGGGACACGTCTTGGTGCATTGACTACAGGTATAGCGTTAGCTTTTAAATGCAACTTTGCTTTCCCTGGAATAACTCCAATTCCCTTAAACAGTTCCCCAAATTCAAGCATGATCAATCGTTTGTCTAATTTCGATGTAATCTTGGAATTTTCCACAGAGTATGTTAAGGTCACAAGACCAAGGTCAACAGATGCTTGGAGGCTCAAGAGGGGAGGAGCGGAACTATCCACAATGTAACAAAGTGTTTCTGTTTCCCTCTGTTTATACTTCAGGGTCAACTTGACCATTCCTTTCACAGGGAGGGCGTTTCCTGTGTAGGAGGTAAGTCGGTTATCAGGGGTTTCTAAGGGGCATTTTATATTTAGTTTTCTGAAATGGCACAGGGGTAGAACTACTACTGCGCTACCAGTATCTATCTTGAATTTGATAGGGGTTAGGGACGGGCCAACGAAAAGGTTTACAAATGCACGATCAGGTAGAGAAGCAAAATTGTTTACCATATCAATGTGTTGATCTCCATTTAAATCCATGTGTGACATATTGTCAGACTCACACAAATTATTATCAATAGCATTAACTGATCTTCTGGATCTACACATTTTCGCGAAATGGTTTGTTTTCCCACAAAAGTTGCAAAGTTTTCCTTTTGCAGGACATGTACTGCTTCTGTCATGTTTTCTACCACAATTAGTGCATGTCTTTTTCTGCCTGTGTGATATCGTCTCGGAATGTCCCTTATTTTGAATCTTCCTGCCATTTCTGTTCCCGGTTGTGACGTTATGAATGTCCTGCTCAGCCATAGACGTCAATTGTCGCTGTGAATATTCAAATGATTGGGCAATTTGTATTGTTTTGTCCAATGTTAATTGTGCTCCTTCGTTTATGAGCTTTTCCCGTATTTGAGCACTATTAGTCCCAAAAACTATCCTGTCGCGGATCATCGCTTCATGGTCGGGAAAATCACAATCCTTGGCGGATATCTTTAATCGGGTGATGTACTCGTCTACCGTATCACCGTCTTGAACTTGATTGAAAAACTTGTATCTTGCAAAAATTGGATTAGGTTTCGGCTCGACGTGAGCTTGAAACTTCTGGTACAGCGTGTCCAATTTTTGTCTGTCTTCTTCTTCAATGTCCCATGTTGCATGTATATCTCTTCCCTTGTTTCCAACCCAGAGAAGGAGGTATGCGGTTTTCTCGGCTTCGCTTTTTCGTTTAAGCGGGCCTGCGAACATCAACTCTGCATGTCGCTTGAACTGCTTCCATTGTGCTGGCAAGTTACTGTCTGCCCAGTTCATACACGGAGGCGCGATTCCACTAAAATCCATTGTTATTAAATGAATTAAAATCCTAGTTCTGACACCATGTTTTGTTCTCTGTTTTGTGTGTATGAACTTATGTATGATGTGGTCAGCATCAATCACTAATGTGAGAGGCGCAATAGATAACTCAAAGAGGTAACGTGTTGTTGCTTTGGAGTTTAATCAATGACTGATAAGCCTTGCTGCGGACAGCGGTTAGTTGCATGTATAATCTATAAATAGATTGGTTGTTAGTAAACAGATTACGTTACACTCAATACCACAAATACAATGATTTATTTTTATTTGTAAATCTTTATCAATGATACCTCTTGTTTAAAGTTGAGACCTTAGACAAACTTCCATACTTTGTCATTGGGAATAAGCCATTCTCCCTTAGTCACAGAAGTTTTTAAAATGAACAAATCTAAAATGCGTAAATCTCTGAGTTAGTTGCCTCAAGTCCTCTTCTGTTTGAATGATCAAATGTTCTGATACATTAAGTGATTACTTTTTCAAATGAAGTTTTATTCTTCCCTGAATTTGAAAAATCTATGTTTACCTGTCATTAATTCATTTTCAGGCTATTGACCATCTAACCAGCGTTGTTCATAGACTAGAAACAGATAGGCACAACTATAAAGAACAAATTAGAGACTTACGGAGTAAGTTGCATTTTTATTATACCATTATGCCTTTTAGCATTATAAGACCAATCAAAAGGTGAATTAGATTTACTTTAACGTAGAAAACACAAATATTGTGGCAGTATGTGCCTGTTTCCATTTTTTATGAAAACATCATAATTTAATTTCCTTCCTTTCTTAAAAAGCCATAATGAAATTTTCTTAAATTTTTGTACACATGAGATTAGTACATACTGATTCTAGATTGATTCCAACAAACTTTTAAAGGCCACTCACTCCTTACAAAGTGGTAAGCGTTTTAATGGAACATGCTTTAGAGCCATGTATTTAATGTTCACTTTAACACTTTTTTCCCAATAGAGCACTTCATAGAAACAACTTTAAAAGAACATATTGATTCTGGGGGGCAAATTTTCCTTTTCTTATACTGTTTTCTACCAAATCTCTTTAAAGATTTGTTCTTTTTCCTGGCCTCTTCTGTTGGTTTTAATTTAGTTTAAACTTAATCATTTTACATTGATTGTAAGAAAAGCTTGAAGCTTGTTAAATTCTCTGTTGATGACTGCTTCCTGCATACTAAACCAGTACTCAGATAGATTTGTGGGTTAGTCCTGGCACTTTTCACCTCACCTAACAGGGATTGATCCCAGGACCCTCTGCTCAGAACAAGAGGCCGGAGCTCTACCACTCTACCAATAGAGAAGAAAAGTCACATTACAACATTGTTCTTTCATTTAAGAAAATATTAATGTTTATCAGTTTGACTTACTCAAATAGTTTTGTTATGTCATTTGATAAAACAGTACCCTGCACTACATTTTTACAATCACATTTCTTTAGAAGTACATGCTTCCCTAACTGAACATTTCTTCATATATTCTTTGCAGATGAGATTTATCAACTGACGGAGAAAGCAGGTGCCAGACATCCAGACCCCTCTACAGAGCGAAGGGTGGAGGGCATCAGAAGGGAGCTCCTAGGGGAAATACAGCTGTTACAGAGTCAGTTACAACTCAGCTCAGCCAAGGGCAGCAATGCACACATGTCAGACACACAGATTATGTCAATCAACAGGGATTTCTTAGAAATGTGAGTGTTATAGTCACCAATGAACATTCTGCCTTGTACAGATCAGTCGTTAACAAATCCCTTTACCAACATGTCAGACACACAGATTATGTCAATCAACGGGGATTTCTTAGAAATGTGAGTGTCAATGTCATGAATGAACATCCTGTTGTGTATAAATCGGTCGTAAATTAATCCCTTAACCCTTTACTAAATGCCAGATCAAATTTTCGACTGTCCCAATTTGAAAGAGTTTGCTGACCACATTTCAAAATGTGATGAAATTGAAAAATAATTTTCTGATAGGACAGAAAACATTGTGGGAAAAGGAGAAATTGCTCATTAAGAGCAATTTCTCCTGTTCCCACGATGATTTTTCAGAGTCATCTGCAACAACCTGGTCAAATGTCGTTATTGTTTGGTAATGGGTTAAATAATTTTGAGACTTGCCATAATACTTGCCAAAAGTAAGAGAAGTAAACAGAAATATTTTATATGGGGATAATGTGTAGAAACAAAATGGAGAAAGATCTGTGATATTAGGAAAAATTGCATATAATGGCATCTTCTTTTGCCACAATACTTTTAAAGCATGTTCATAGTGAAAATACAGTTACACATGCATGATGATTGTTTCATGTTATTTCTTTCATTGTGACGGGGCTCCGTGGCCTAGTGGTTAGAGTACAGAACTTGAAATCACATGGCCCCTTTCCGCGTGGGTTCAAATCCTGAGAGGGATATGGATTTTCATGAGAGGCAGTCTCCCGACTGACTTACGGAATGCCGATGGTTCTACCCGCCTTGACCAGCCCTTATGGGCAGTTGAGTATGGGGTCTTCCTCCATCATTAAGAGTCGGGCATCGCTACATAACTGAAATAATGTTGATGTGATGTAAAACCCATATAAAGATTTCATTGTGACAATGCTCAAATTTCCATATGGAGAAATGAGATACTCATTGCATGCATTCAGAACTCCAATGGATTCCCTTTGTAAACATAAAGACTCTATCTTCCTGTCTGGCATGGAATATCAAAATGGAAAGAAGCCTATGTTCAAGATAAAGACTTAATATGAAGCTTTGTATATCTGAGTTATAAGGTAAATCTAGAAAGGAAAAGACTTATATTGGAATATTGTTTGAGCCAGAACAATGTCTTAGAATAGACAAGTAAACACAGGGAAGTAGAGGGTCCCCTTGATTTCACATTTTGAATAAGTACAAGGCAATAAATATGGTGGTAAAACCAGTTAAACATGATTTAACATTGGTGTCAATGGGCATTTAAGATCTCAAAAGTGACAGGCGTATGACCTAATACATGTGTATCACTCTATTTCTTTTGTTGTGCAGCTCCTTATCTTATGTATGTGTTACACAGTTTAAATTTTAACTCTTATTTCAGACTAGATGTAACTAAAAGCATGCAATAGTAAGCCAGCCATCACTTAGAACCTTTCATTGTAGATTATGATTTTCTTTTATAGGATTTTGAAAGACAGGATATGAACTTCCATGTGGATAGATTAACCCCTTCTGTATCATTGATTGACATTCAATGTTAACCCTTATTGTGCTGGAACCGACTTCATGCTTAGGCAAACAGGTTAGATCCAGGCCAGCTGCCAAGTAAATTGGCAGCTTGCCTGTGATCTTACCTGTTTGCTTCTCTGAGTATCTTTTCACATCAAAATTAAGCAAATATTTATTATACCAAATTACTTTTCTTTATATATATTCATTTTAATGTTCCTGAAGCAGACATCACACTATTTACCACAGGGGTTTGTAGTTATCCTTGGGTCAGTACTATGTAATAAACTATAACATATTGCATAGTTCTAACCAAAGGCTAACTAGACCCTGTGCTTTTTACTTGTGACTGAAAGGAGTAAGCATTTTCTCCTTCTGTGACCAAACACTGGTTTTCATCTAAAAGACAATTGAACATTTATTTTGTTTAAGTTGTTATTTGTGTCTGCCGTGGCTTCCAATTTCGACCAATTATAAAATTCCTCACATGCGAGTAGGTTTATGAATGTAGGTATCTAGATATAGAAGTACATGGAAGTGTGGATATAAGGATATTCAGTTTTAGTAAAAAATCATCATAGAATAGTGGTCACTGTAGATGGGTTTTCAATAAAAGTTTACCATCTTTTAAAATTAATGATTCCTTTTCTTGGATCTTTCGTTGCAACAAGCAATTTAAAAAAATCTTCTTTTTTTATTTCGCCTAAGTAAGAGTAGAATTTATCAATTTGGTATGCAGCTGAAATCTTGAGTAGATATTTGAATTATCATTTTATTCAACATGGGTTTTTATTTAAGGATACTGTTAGATTTTTTGTCTTTTTTTTTATTATTATAGAATAGAAAATAAACTAGCACCACACCCATTTGCACATGTCCTTAGTAGATTTATTGTTTTAAACATTTTCATTTTGTAGTTTTATTTGTCTAATTTAGAATGAAAGGGTGAAAAGAGACCTCGTCTATACTTTTTGTAGCTTTCAGGGTCAACATCAACTACAATTGGTTTCTTATATTGTCCAATTATTCTCTATTCAATCATTGCTCATGTAAACCAAATCCTAGTGTTTTGAACTGTACAGCCAAGTATTGTTTTGAACTATTCAATTGTATTGCTGTCTAACATTTACTTATTCTTTGATTTAGATTTATTTAATAACAATGTAAAAGTTTTTGAAGACCAATGTACCTGAAAATATTCCCTGCTTGCAAAATTATACAGAGACATAATCCTTTTAAGTGCCATTTCTGACATGCTTCATGAAGATGTACTCTCTCTCTTTCTCTTTCTATAAAAGTTTACTCCTTAATGCACCATCAAAATATGCTGATTTAAAATTGTTATGATTTAAAGGGACTATCTCACAGATTGAAATTTCAATCTTTTTAAAACAGAATTTCTTTTAAGGATACAGTGACAACACAGATACCAACAACTAGATGATTGATTCCATATTAAACCTGTTCATAGCTGTCTAGTAGAAATATAGCCAATTTATCTTGCAGCTATAGTAGACTGGTTTAACGTTTTATTTTGTAAATACTTTTGGAAATGATCTAAATGGTTAAAGCCATCCTTGCGCTCATTTACACTAAAATTGTAAAAGTTCTAGAATGATTAAAAAATAACTTAAAAGTAATTTAAATTCCCTTTTACAGAGGAATTGAGACTAACAAGTTCACATGAAGCTTTTAAAATAGTGCATACTATAAGGTTTGTTTACATTTAGCAATCAAACAAGGTCAACCGAGAAACGTTGGGAACCAATAAAATCCAAGAAATTCTCCATTTTGAATGTTTACAATGTTTATATTGGATAAATGACAGTATTTCTATGTGTTTCACATGATTTTTTTCTGACCAGGTGAATGCACTTATCAATCCAAGCGCTCCTTGCTATTTCAGATGACACTCGAATGTAAACAATGAGATTAAAATGGTGGGCACCCAAGTTATGAAAATAGCACTTTAAAAAATAGATAATAAATAATGCAGGCATTATATTGTGATGATCCTGTGTTTTTTTTGCTATGTTTTAACATATTTTATCATAATTCATAACTCATATAACCCAGTTTTGCAGTTTTTCTGAGCGCTAGTATGCTTTTGAGTGCATCTGGGTACCAGAATACGAAATTGTTCAACACTCCAATCGCATGACACTAGCATTGGGTGTCAGAGAACAAACCTAACAACTACATGTATCTATTGATGGAGATTTTTAACAAAATAATGAAGAGTGCTAAAACTCGTTTCACATTGTTTTTTTGAAAATATGTACTTTGGATATTTAATTTAATGGAATTGAAAATGGTCATTTATTTACTGATGATAATTGTTCAATTGTTTATTTCACTTTTCATATGTTTCTTCATCACAGAACAAAATCTGTGAGATAGTCCCTTTAAATGCCATGATGATGACAGTACAACTGACATTATGCTGTACATACCGGTATTTCTCTCAATGATATTGGCTTGTTATTTGCATGTCCAAAAAAAGTCAAATTTTTTTTTTTTTTTTTTTAAATTTCAGAAAACATGCCTTTAGAGATGAGTTAGAGAATTTTAGAAGAGATATGGAAATTGTTAGGTCCAGAATAGGTAATGATTTTTCTAAGTAAATCATGGAACTTTATAAAACAGTCTTTCCTGCCTTATGAAATAATAAGGCATTTTTTTTATTCAAATTTTTTATATCAAGAGGTCTGGAAATGTTGTTTTAAGTCTAGCTCCGCATGTATTCTGATAGATACCCCAGATTTTCTTTAAAATCATGCAGTTTTCCCCTTAAAATGAGTTAACCTCAGGGTTTTTCTTTCCCTTTTGGCAAAGCCAACATGATTTTTTCCCCTCAGAATGAAAAAAGACCTTGAAATCAACAAGGCGCCTTTCTGTAAAATTGTCAAGGATGTTTCAAATTGGCATTTAGAGTATTTTGAAAGAAAAAACTGCATTATTAAAATAAAGAAGTATTTTATAACAAAAATTGCTTAGGTAACCTGGCAGAAAAGTTTTACCTTATATTTGGCATAGACCATTTTGGTTGAACCAGTGCCTTCTAAGATAGAACCAGATACTTTGATTTAACACACCACTTTGTTGCAGAAACCTAAGTCTTTGATTTTACACATCACTTTGTTGCAGCTAAAGTAGAGCTTGAACTTGCCGGTGTATTAAGTGACAGACGACAGGTGGAAAGACGCCAAGATCACCTTGATAGGGTAAGTGTTGTATGGCTAACTGCCTTTACCCTTATAGTGCTGGAACCGATGTCATGCTTTTGCAAACAGGTTGGATCCAGGCCAGTTGCCAAGTAAATTGGCGACTGGCCTGTGATCTAACCAGTTTGCTACTCTGAGTATCTTTCCTTGTCAAAATTAAGCAGATATTTAAGGTTTTGGAAAGGGGATGACACACAAATCTTTCTTTTAGAAAATTACCCAGCATTTAAAGGGTTTAGTGATATTTTAGCGTATGTCTTGTGAATTTTCCTACAATGTTTTCTTGTACATTTAGCATATCAAATTTGTCCTCAAAATTTGTATTGAAATGATAAAACATTTTGGATGTAAAAGAGATGGATTGCTTTTACCATATGCTCCCTTTGACATACTGTTTTAAAACCATTGTATTTTAAGGGTTCAATGCAAGACTATAAAAAGTCCTTCACTATTGTAAAGGACATGCTATAGTCTTGCATTGAACCCTTGATCATGAAATTTTAAACTTACTTTTATCTGTCGAAGACCCATGAAAAGAATGATGGAGACATTGCAGAAAAATGAGTTCTTTTTCCTACTGTATTAACAAGTTTACATCTCAAAATACATGTACACATGATGTAATACAAATTCCATGAATCAGGATTTTCATTGACCCTGCAACTTATATAGTAAAAGTCCCCAATTCCTGGATATGACCCCTAAAGGTCATTATAATCCATTCACAATTCAATTTATAAGGGGTCTAAAATCCCCCAAATTAGCATAAATCAAGGAATTAACCCTTTACCTAACGCCAAATTTTCGACTGTCCCAAATTCAAAGAGTTTTCAGACTACATTTCAAAAAGTGATGAAATTGAAAAGTAACCCTCTGATAGGGCAGAAAACATGGTAAAAGGAGAAATTGCTCATTATGAGCAATTTCTCCTTTTCCCACAATGTTTTCCAGAGTCGTCTGCAACAAACTGGTCAAATGTCGTTATTCTTTGGTAATGGGTTATGGGAAAACCCTTTTGAAGGCGTCAAAGTGATCATCAGGCTATTGTCCACCAATATTCGTGGTCTGTTGCCCTCAATGCATGAATAATTATGACGCAGTATGTTCAAAACTCGACAGTCTTCCGAACACAGTCGATAAACAATAGCGTTATACACATTAGATATCAACAGGTAAGCTTAGCAGCAACTATCAAATAATGCATGTGGACGAAACCCCATTGTCAAACATTACGTACGGCTCCGAGGATATTTTTAGATACTCAGTTTACATTGTAATTCATGGTAATCAGACAGGTCAACAGACGATGAATGTTGGTGGACTATACTATTGAGTGAAGAAGTCAACCATGTGCCCCTCCATCTAATTTCAGACTCTAAATTCGCTGACAATAAACAAACACAAGTCTTCTACACCCTCACCTGCAGCCAACATGATGAATTCAAACAGACAGCTGGAGCAGTTACAGATAAGTGAACTCAGGTAACGTGTCCAGGCATTAGAGGTAGTCTTTTAACCCTTCCCAAACAGTAACGACATTTGACCACTTTGTTGCAGACGACTTTAGAAAACATTGTGGGAAAAGGAGAAATTGCTCGTGACAAAATTGCTCGTGACGAGCAATTTTTCCTTTCCCCACAATGTTTTCTGCCCTATCAGAAGATTGTTTTCCAATTTCATCACATTTAGAAATTAATGTCATCCGCAAACTCTTTCAATTTGGGACAATCGGAAATGTGTCGTATGGGAAAGGGTCAACAAAGATGGAGAAACCTCACTCTATATGAGTTCTGTGGGGTTCTGCGGTGGTTTAATGGTTAGCATCAGGGATTCCAGACTGCCCACCCTGGGTTCGATCCCCGAAGGAGACCAATTATTTCACCGTGGGGTGTCCTTGGGCAAGACACATTTCCTAGCCTAGTACTCGTAGGAAACCAGGGAACATGTACTATAATACTCAAAAATGAGCACTGTACATTAACACCTCTGTAGAACAGCTGGCTTGTTGAGCTCTGAGTGACATGTGCCAATCGTAACTGACTGAAGGATTGCCAATGCTTCTATTTTGGCTTGTAAGCAGCATTGGTGCAATGGTAGAGCATTGGTCTCTTGTACTGAGGGTCCAGGGTTTGATCCCTGATAGGCAAGGTGAAAATTACTGGGGCTAGCCCACAAATTGGGTGAGTACTGGTTTAGTATCCAGGAAGCAGTCATGGAGAGTGAATTTAATAAGTTTCAAGCTTCCGTCACAATCAATGTAAAATAAAGAAGTTTAAACCAGTTAGCTTGAACACTCCTCATGGCGAATTAAGTTTAAGATCTTCTTTCATCATTATGAGTTGAGCATTGCAACATAACAGCAATTATGTTGATGCTATGTTAAACACATGTAAAATAGATAAATTATTAATAAGTATAGGGTGAAAGCCTTATAACATAATGAAAAACTGCATATTTTTGCTTAACCCTTTCCCAAACAATAACGACATTTGACCACTTAATTGCAGACGACTTTAGAAAACATTTTAGGAAATGGAGAAATTGCTCATAACAAGCAATTTCTCCTTTTCCCACATGTACTCTGGCCTATCAGAAGATTATTTTCCAATTGCATCACATTTTGGAATGTCGTCTGCAAACTCTTTCAATTTGGGACATTCGAAAATTTGTTCTTAGGGAAAGGGTTAACCAACATGGAAATGGCTTATGGTACTATCTGTCATCTGCTTTACACCTCAAACCTACTATTTCTTTTATCTAAAGAAAAACCAACGCCAACATGTGCTTATTTTGCTTGAATCTGTGGCCTAATTGTAAGGTTACTTAACTTGAAATAAGATGGTCCCTCTCTGATTTGTTTCATATTACAGTTCCAGTAAATTTGAAATTTTTTGAGAGGTGGTCATGTTGTTGACTTATACAATGTCAATTTTCCTACACAACCAGCCTTATCCTTATTAATAAGTAAGCTCAGAGGTCTTCTTTCATTGGTAGTGGGCTGTACATTGTAAATATGATTAGAATTCTGATGAACAAAACCTGAATAAATATCTGTAGGAGGACACTAGATGCATTAAAAGACAAGATAGATAACGTAGAGCAGTCCCAGATGTTTTCCTCGAGTACACCGCGGTTAAGTCCAAAGAAGAAAACCGTATACCAAAATGGTAAGACATCAGTTCTTGGAATTGCTTAACTCACGCTATAGTGAATAGTTTTGTGACTGGTCATAATTAAAGGGACTCAGAGATTTGTGCACTAGAAGAAATTAACATTTAATATTTGATTTGTTAAATCATTGTCTCTTGACCAAATACCATTTTCATTTTTTTAATTCAAGTTGCTGAAATCCTGTGTTTGTTAAATAAGGTGAAGAGACCTTCGCGCCTGTCATGGATTCTATGGGAAAGCCCGTATATAAATAAACGCAGGAATTCTTTCTCGCTCATCTTGTCAGGGTCACTTTACAAAAGCAATTATTCTTCTCCAATGACCCATGTGACAATGGTATCTAAAAATACCACCTTTTAATTGTTGGTTATAAAAAAAATGAAACATTTAAACAGTTTGCATTTAATGCAATATATCTTTTATATCTTTTCTGTACGGCCATGAATGGATTTGAAAGGTGTAAGTAATCTAGTCTTTTATAACTTTAGAACTCTGTGTTGTCATTTTATCGATAAGATAATTTATTTAATAAAGTTTAAAACTTAATCCCAATGAAACAGTCCTTTATAAAGTAATACCAGATTTATAAAGTCTTGTAGTATATATCAACCACATATACTTGATGTTGAGGGTTGATAAATCTTTTTCGATCTGATACAGGATTTTCTAGAACTACTGCAAAGCCAAAGCTAAATCATACCCTTGAAGACTTGGATCTTTCGGACAATGATTCAGAGAGTTCAGACTTTACAGAATTTGAGTTGGATCCTAAGATTAAACCAAACATAGATGAGGATAAAGATGAAGATGATGTAGATCCAGGTAATAAAACTGATAACCCTCTACCAAACGCCAAATTTTTGACTGTCCCAAATTGAAAGAGTTTGCAGACGACATTTCCACAAAATGTGATGAAATTCAAAAATAATCTTATGGTAGGACAGAAAAGGTAGACAAGGTAGAAGACATTATGGTAAAAGGAGAAATTTCTCGTTAAGAGCAATTTCTCCCTTTACCACAATGTTTTCCAGAGTCGTCTGCAACAAAATTGTCAAAAGTCATTATTGTTTGGTAATCGTTTAAAAGAAATAAATGTACAGTTCTAGGACTTTCCCAAAAAAAGGTTTATATTTCAATTCATTATCCTGATGAAGGCATAAGCTGAAACATTGAATTTAGATGATTTCACAAAAACTTGTTGCTGTTGCATTGTAACAGAAATTTCATTTAGGACTTTCATTCCTGTTGATTTTTTTTTAAACTTCATTTTACAAGTTCCCTCTCTAATATTATATATCTAGAGCATCTTGATGATTCTACCTAGAATTGAGTTGCAAAGAGATTCAATTGCTTCTGTCAAACTCAAATGCTGTAAACCTGATGAATGAAATTCAAATTCCTTGATGCAGAGTATTTTTTTTATTTGTCAATAAGCGAATTGAAAAGAATGATTTGTTGTACTGGTGTGAGAGAAACAAGAACATGATGCATTGATAGTTGTAGTGACTACAGGACTAGAACTGAAGTATTCTTGAAAGTAGTATAAGATTGAAATAAACTAAACAGACCACATACACTATCAGATTGTCAAACTTTATCATTTGTATATGGGACTATAATTAAAGAACATGTACTTTTAAGAAAGGTTGATAAGAATTTTCAATCTTATAATGATTATATTTTTATTCTTTTTCTTTTGTTTTCTATATATTGATTTATTTCTCTCACTTAGAATCAATTGATTTCATACATCAATATGATTGGCAATTCATTCTTTTTTCATGACAGTTGATACCAACTACCGTTCGAAAAATGTATTTCTTATTGCTTTATTTTGTCTTTTGCTGTTGCTTTCAATAGTGACCATGTACCATTTCTTTTAATTAAGGAATAAATTAACTCTTTTTTTTTTCATTTATGTTGTTTTTCTATTTTTAGATGACCTTGATATTGACGACCTTGACCTCAGTGATGACAATCTATCCCAGAGTTCTCTAGATGAGCCATTGGATAAAGATTTGCTGTCCTGACCTTGAAAAGGTTCTGGTGTCCAATGGTTACTGTTGCTATGTGCTATATTCATTTATAGTAATCATCAAATACTCTTCATTTAGTGAGGCTAGAATAGATTCATTTACCCTCTAACATATGAATATGTTTTCAAATTGTATATAGTTAAAATAAACCAGAAAAAATAACAACTGACGCTGGAATCAAGAGCAGAAATGGCATTTTCTGTCGTTTACTCTTTGATATATCTCTTAATTTTTTAGACAAAAACATTAAGAGAGGAATAAAAAAGCAGAAGACAGAAATAGTATGTGTACATGTACTAATTTAAAAAGTTGTAATGGAATGGTAATTACACTGGGATTTATCAAATAGCTTTGAAATTCTGGATGTGAAAAATCCTTATAAACGCCCATACAGGACCATTGGTTTATTCCTATAGATCCTCCAATATGTTGTGCTATGATGCCATTCAAATGAAATGTTCGCATGGTAAAGGATTTTAAAGAAATGCATCATCATTACATTTTAGTTCAAAACTTCATTTCATTTTGATATTCAAGAATGGATGCATATGTATAGCTAAAAGCTGTAGATCAGTCCAAAATAAGTGTAATCATCATTTTCTATAGATGGGGAAAAATATATCAATGGGTATAAAATATGTGGAAACCTGCGGTAGAAACAAATTATCAAATGCTGGATGTGTTTGTTCTAAATAAATGTTGAATTGCTTTTTTAAAAGAGAAAAATGGTTCTCCCAACTGACTTACTGAATACCCGCCTTGACCAGTCCTTATTGGCAGTTGAGTACGGAGTCTTCCTCCATCATTAAGATTTGGGCATCCAAACATAACTGAAACACTGTTGACGTTATGTGAAATCCAAATAAACATAGAAAATCAGTAAAAATGAATGATTTCAGTTTTATTTTATGTAGCATCATGAATTTTGATAGTTTTTGTAACAGGGTTATCATAAATTTATGAAGAGATTGTTTGTAACATTACGGTTTAAAGAACAATGAACACCCTTTTTTTTCAATTTTGTTTTAGCAGAAAGAAAATTGGTACCTGATGTTTAAGGCTTTATGATTTGATTGTTTATACTTGTAAAAAAAATTCAATGCTTGTTTGTTTCATCTTGCCATTCTATCTATCCTTTGTTTAGTCCTCTATCATTTAGATTTAATGAGAACCACTTGTGGAAAAAAAAAGAGTTATACTTTTATTAAGACACAACCATTAACCAATGCATGAAAAAAAGCAAAAACTGGTATCACTGTAATGAATGGAACAAATGGTGGAACAAGTTTCTTATAGAGCTTTCTGCATGACTAGTTTGTGCAGACGACACTGGAAAACATTGTGGGAAAAAGGAGAAATTGCTCTCAATGAGCAATTTCTCCTTTCCCGACAATTATTTTATGCCCTATCACAAGATTATTTTTCAATTTTATCACATTTTGAAATGTTGTCAGCAAACTTTTTCAATTTGGGACAGTCGAAAGTTTGATGTTTGGTAAAGGGTTAATACCATTGTGAAAACCTGAGGAATTGCCGCTCTTTTTTGAACTGACATTTTTTTGGTTTTTTTTTTGCTATTAGTATGTTTAGATAGCATATATATATATAAAGGAACTATTTAAATCATTACAATGGTTTGAAAATATACAAGAATGTAGGTTAGTTTATTTGGAATTGTAATGTTGTATGTTATGTAACTCACATTTACTAGTCTTTATGGGTGACAAAGTGTAACAAAAAGATTCTTTTGACCAATTAATAATTAAACTTCATTTGGCCACACAAGGTGTAGTAGTCTTAAAACAATGTGACAAAAAGATCAATTGCTCCCAATGAGTATTGTTGTTTTGTCACAGTGATTTCTACTAAGTTTTATATAGAAAATGTATGTTTTTCATGCTGATTTTTATTGTAATTTTGATGCTCTCAAATTACAAATTCCTACTTTTTGGGAATATATAAAACTTGCAACTTGCTTGAAACTTGCAACAGACAACCTTGAATACATTTAGACCAGGTTACAAACAAAATGTCTTGGATTCCTGTAGTTATCCTATTGTTTATACAACCTTGTAATTCAGACATCATTAAATATAGATCAGAAGGATTTTTTTCCCTTATTTGGAACAATCCTAAAATTGCGAATCTCTTCAATTTCAGACAATCACATCAACAATAAGCCTGACAAAATGTGATATAGTATATAACCACCTAAATGGATAAAATTTTGATGGCATAAATATGCCATTTTTTCCTCCTATTAGAGTGCATGCATTGTACCTTTACCAAAGGCCAAATTTTCGACTGTCCCAAATTGAAAGTTTGCAGACGACATTTCAAAATATGATGAAATTGGAAAGTATTCTTCTAATGGAGAAGAAAACATTGTGGGAAAAGGAGAAGCTGCTCGTTTCGAGCAATTTCTCCTTTTCCCACAGTTTTTTCCAGAGTCGTCTGCAACAAAGTGGTAAAATGTAGTTATTGTTTGGTAATTGGTTAATGGACAATACAAGGCTTACCTGCCTCTTGACAGTTTCTTTGGAGCGGAATGGATGATGCACCTTAAAGTTTTGTGGTCACACAGGTTAACTTCATCCTTCTGATTTCTAGCCATCTTTTAAGATTGTTAAAAATGGGGAGACAAATAACATAATTGAATTGTGTACAAATTTAAAGGGTCGAAATGGTAGTTATGGGATTTATTGAGACAATGAGAAATTGGCTTAGAGTTTTATAAGCAATTTTAACTGTTTTTTTTTTAAAAAAACTAATGCTTTAAAACTTTCATTTTTATATACATGTGAATGAAATCAGTCATCACTTATTTGTTTATGATAAAGGGATAAAAGACACATTTTGCCACACTTCACTGTACAGTATTTGTTTAATTTTCTCTCACTTAATGTCTGTGATACATAATTTTTTGTCATTGTTCATATACATATATGTGTATTGTTTATGCCTTGTTATTAATTGTACTGTACTTCTTAAGTTAAGTTATTTTTGTGTTTTGTTTATGTTGTAACATGACTTTCGATAATGGTCACATATAACTATTAAGATATAGACATTATTAAATAACTAATATTTGGATAAACTAATCTTAACCTATTTATTCACTTCTCATAAACCCTAGATACATTGTTTAAGTTGACTGGCATATTCTATAAAATTTCAATCATAGATTTTAACATTTATAAGGCATAAGCACTGATGGCTTAACCCTTTCCCAAACAACAAATTTTCAACTGTCCCAAATTGAAAGAGTTTGCAGACGACATTTCAAAATGTGATGAAATTGAACAATATTTTTTGGAAAGAGCAGAAAACCTTGTAGAGAAGGAAAAATTGCTTGTTACGAGCAATTTCTCCTTTTCCCACAATGTTTTCTAAAGTCGTCTGCAACATAGTCATCAAATGTCGTTATTGTTTGGGAAAGGGTTAAGAAATTCTTGTGCTAGAAGAACTCTTAGAGCCAATTTAAGGTTTATTATTTTGTAAAGAGCTTGATTAGGAAATGTTAATGGAAAATATTTATTTTATGGATGTGCAAGAATATAGTAAGTTTTTTCATTAAACATTATTGACTTGCTATAGTCTTGTTTAACTTGGCCCTTCTCAGCATGGGCTTAAATCCCAGGGACAGCATTTCTATTTAAGGCAGTCTCCCGACTGACTTACAGAGTGCTGATGATTCTTTTAGGCTGAACCAGCTCTTATGAGCTGTTCAGTTTGAGGTCTTTCTCCGTCATTATGACTCCGGCATCGCAACATAACTGAAATAATGTTCACGTGATGAAAAACGCATATAAATAATTGTTGTATGATTGGTTATGGAAGAACGACGGACAGCTGTCTAATACTTGTTTGGGAAAACCCAGTGTATTCATATTGTTTGTTAAACTATCTGTATTCTTACTTCATGTTTTGTCCACGTTTACATTCATGTACATTTATTTATACAATAAAGGTTGAAATGGTACCCGAGTTCCTTGATAATAAGTTTATTTACCAAAAACAAATAACCTATATATTATTGATTCCCTCAGATGTGATTATTGACTGCATTAACCCATTACCAAACAATAAGGACATTTCACCAGTTTGTTGCAAACAACTCTGGAAAACATGGGAAACGAAGAAATTGCTTGTAACGATCTACAATGATTTCCACTCTATCAGAAGACAATCTTCCAATTTCATCACATTTTGAAAATCTACGTACTGGTTATGTGATTTTCATCGACACAGAGAGGGCCCTTAATACACCAAGGGCCCGTTTTACTAAACAACTTACGGAAAATGTTTGCGTAAGTCATAATTGATTAACATGGATAATATCTTCAATGAAAGTACAATATTGCAATGTGACACGTCATTGGAAGCGTCTCGAAGAGACGATTCCAATGATGTGTTACTTTGCAATATTGCTTTGCCAAATATTGAAATAAAAGGACTTGTTGTTTTAGACTTACGCAAATCTTAAGCGTAAACTGTTTAGTAAAATGGGCCCCAAGTACTTTAGTCAAACCACAAGTTAATGGCTACTTAAGCTTCGGCAGGAGATGAATTTGATATCTTGATTTTAATGGTATTTTACATTGATTAAACAATTTTTCAGTTATAATGCAATGCCTATCTCATCATTAATGGAAAGAAACATAACTGATCATAAGGGATGGTCCAGAAGAGTAGAACCAAAGGCATTCATTCCTTCAGTATGTCAGGTGACTCTAATTATTATTTGTTGTTTACGTAGTTAAAGCCCCAAATTCATAAAAGCCACAGGCATTGTTTGACATAGGGATAACAATTAGAAGATAAATTTTGGGATTTTGTAGACAAATATATTATGAAGTATGTAAAATGTCATAATATGTTTGTAAAATCCAGACTGATTTTTTTTCATTAAATCTCAACTTGCAATCAGTCCGGTACAACCGAAATTGGTCCAAAACCAACAGACCCGCATTGTCCTGATCCCTGTCCCAATGTAACTCTCAGTTAAATTCAGATACCCCTAATTTGATTTTAACTGACACAAAGGGGCTTTATTATTTCTAGTACTTTGGGTCTAACTACAAGGTAATGATGGCCACTGCATATCCTTTTAAAAGAGATGCTTTGGAATAGGCCGTGAAGGTCAAATTTGGGTAGCCTGGGCTTGTTGCCTGTACGTATACCAAGCTATTGCAAGCTAAGCTTTAGGTAAATCAAAGTTGATTAAACAAAGGGCCATCACTTCTAAGTGCTTTGATCAATCTAGCTGGGTGTTCAACCTAAGCAAGATGTACTAGCAAAAGTTATTTTCCTAAAGTTACCCGGTATATGAAAATCTGATTTTTATCTTTTTTTATTATAATTGAGGGGGGCACGATTTTGGTGACATAATAGCAGAAGGACGGGAGTCAAACAATACATACTGGGAGACTCATGGTGATAGCTGGATAAACAAACACAAAAATCAAAATTGTTCTGTCAAGTTTCTATGCTCTGCATTTATTGTTCATTCTTTTTTATATAATAACAAAGGACGATATTGAAAACAAAATAAAATACAGTCTAACTTGTGTTAAGCAACCACCTTTTTAAGCAGCCAACCTGCCTTAAACAACCACTACAGAAAGTACCATTGTTAGATTTATAGTGTACATCAATTTGTGTTAAGCAGCCAACCTGTCTTAAACAGCCAATTTACTCTGTCCCATAGGCTGGCCTCTTAACACAAGTTTGACTGTATAGCACAACCTAACCTAATTTACTTATCTGAAGGTACATTGTATCCAGATAAGAATATTTCTTGAAGCATTACCCTGCATATCCAGAGTTCAATGTAAAGACTATAGTAAGTATAGAATAATAATCATACTTGTAGTCTTGTACCTAGTTCTTGATATCTTGATATAGAAAAGCATTGTGACATGAAAAATCATTCACTTTACTTTGTGTTCATGACTGTCTTACATTTGAAATCACTGTGTTAATATAGTAAAATGCTAAATTCTGGTCTTTAATGTTATAGTGATAACCCTTAGCCCTGTAACACTCGACAGCAGGCAGACACTTATATGTATACCCATAATATTTATCTTTTTCAGTTGTAGGCGTCGTGTTAATTTTTTATTGATAAAACAAACATAACATCATTTCAAGAGGGTAGATTGATAGAAGCTTTCAAAAGCTTTGTGTGTCATAATCCATTACCAAACAATAATGCCATTTGACCAGTTTGGTGGAGACGACTCTGGAAAACATTGTGGGAAAAGGAGAAATTGCTCTTCACGAGCAATTTCTCATTTTCCCTTGATGTTTTCCGCCCTATCAGAAGATTATTTTTCAATTTCATCACATTTTAAAATGTCGTTTGCAAACTCTTTCAATTTGGGACAGTCAAAAATTAGGCATTTGGTAAAGGGTTAAGAAAGTGAACTAAAGATGGGAGATAAACAGAATATAAATATCATACAACATGATATGCAACCAAACGAGAAAAACCAATTTGTATTTCTTCTTTCAAAATGTTCTAACATTAATCAATAAGAGCCACATCACAACCTTCACATTTTTCTTTACACTAAATTTGCTAATTATATGTAATTCCTAGATACCTGTGTAAATCTTCAGCAGAAATGTTCAAATCAATTTTGAAGCATGAAGTCCACAGAGCGCCATTCAATTGATGCGTCTCAACTCGTGTTAGAAGGCTTCAAGCATCCCTATAATGTAAATACGAAGAACATGTTTATAAACATGAATAATTACAGTGAAGCCTCGTTTATCCGGACCCCGATTATCCGAATGTCTCGCAATCCGAACGAAATTGTAAGGGAACGGAATTATTTAACCAGTTTGTTGCAGACAACTTTTGAAAACATTGTGGGAAAAGGAGAAATTGCTCGTTTTCCCACAATGTTTTCTGCCATATCAGAAGATTATTTTTGGGACGGTCGACAATTTGGCGTTTGCTAAAGTGTTATAAGTATACACGTGCATACAGACCGTTTATGTCTTAATGTGTATAAGAACATGCGCTACTTCATTAGTCCGGATGAATCGGTAATTCGGACATTTTGTTGGGAACGGATGTGTTCGGATTAACGAGAAATCACTGTAGTTCTAAGTCTGCCCCCTTAACCACTTGGCCACGCAGGACCCATTTTTTCTTTAATTTTTCAGAACATGATTAATCTCAGACTAGGTTTACTGTGTATCAATCAAAATGTCAAAAGTGGGGTTAAGGGTTGTCTATATGTAATAGTAGCATTACAATACACATTTAACAACAGATAGGCGACTTATGGTGATCTAAGAGTTATCAACAGTGGAGAAAATGAAATAATCAGTTTATCAATAATTAACTAATTAATCACAACCATGATTCTTATTAATGTAGTACCTCCTTATAAAATCCTAAACACATTACTTCTAATTAACTCTAATTGACACATTCTAGGCCAATTGCTAAAAGATCCTGGACGTCATACACTAAATATATATAGGTAAAAATAAGAATTTGTGTATGGTATTCAGCTATGCTTCTTACAATTATTCATTAAAAAAAATCGCCGAAAACGCGGTTTAAATGAAGATATTGACGGAAAACCCCCACGGCTTCTACTTTTGTATGTAACTACAGCTATATGGTAATTATTTACGTCACATGGGCGGTCAAGTGCCTGTCACCTGACGATGTACACCTAACTTAGGAAATACAAGCATCCATTTTTGTTTTCAGCTGTAGTCTTAGTATCACGTGAGCCTCACGTGACCGGTTGTTCATAGCTTGACACTATATTAAGATTATGTTGGATTACCCTTGGATTTTTATAAAATGAAAAATGTCAAAATTCAGCTTTTATGCTATTGGTTTCTCTGCTGAAATGTTAAATTAATCTATATTTCTTTATTTTCGAAAGTTTAAAAAAATAATCCTTTGACGCAAAGAAACTTTAACCTTTTACCAAACAATAACAACATTTGTTGAGTTTGGTGCAGACGACTCTGGAAAACATTGTGAGAAAAAGACAAATTACTCCTAACGAGCAATTTCTCCTTCTCCCACAATGTTTTCTGCACTATCAGAATGAACGAGGTTGTCCAACGAAAGAATGAGTTTCAAAATGGCGGATTATGGGTATTCTAACGTAAGTTGCTTAATCAATGTAATTCCTATTTGTCACAGTGGTTTGATTAACGTTTGAAGCGGACACACCAAAGAGAAATACTATAGCTTCTGGGATTAAACCCATATTGCAAGACAAGCATGTCTCTTTCTCTCAATCGTTTTGATTGTAGAAATCTAATATTGAATGATTCCAATTAACCCTTTCCCAAACAATAACGACATCTCACTACTTTGTTGCAGACGACTTTAGAAAACATTGTGGGAAAAGGAGAAATTGCTCATAACGAGCAATTCTTCTTTTTCCCACAAAGTTTTCTGTTCTTTCTGAAGAATATTTTTCAAGTTCATCACATTTTGAAATGTCTTCTGCAAACTCTTTCAATTTTGGACAGTCGAAAATTTGTTGTTAGGGAAAGAGTTAAAAAATAACAAAAATTAAATGCATTATTGTGCAATAAGATTTACCATTCTACGAATCTGCTAACAACTTTGTACACGATGTAAAAATAGCTGTGTTTCATATTTACAACATTTTACAATGAGGTATAGTACACTATATATACAATCTAAGGGTTCAATGTGAGACTATAATAGTAAGTCCTACATAAAAATGAGGCTTTTCTCTCATATAAAACTGAACCAATATAAAACTGAACCATCAACACCATAAGCATTTCGGAAATTGTCATGGACTAACCACTTAACTTCACATTGACCCTTAGTTAAATTTCCATATAAGGGAATAGTTTCATTTGGTCATTTGCATCTTCCAGCAACCTTCTTTTTCATGAAGCAGATTACTTATTGATATTGTAAAGAAAGCTGTGGCTTACACTTATTTTGATTTCAATACTGGGTTATGTTATCTACTCTGAACCTTTCTTCCTTAATATTATAACAAAGAGGTATATAAGAACTAAAACACTAGGGTACCGTTTTACTAAATAGTTTATGCTTAAGATTTGCCCAAGTTTAAAACAACAACTCTTCTTATTTCAATATTGGGCGAAGCAATATTGCAAAGTAACACATCATTGGAGTCGTCTCTCCGAGACGCTTCCAATGACGTGTCACATTTCAATATTGTACTTTCATTGAAGATACTATCCATGTTTATCATTTATGACTTGCGCAAATAACTTCCTTAAGTTGTTTAGTAAAACGGTACCTAGAACCTGAAGAGTTGTGCCTAAACATTCTAATGTGAAAACAGATCTACCTAAGAACTAAAATTCCTAAGAGAAACTAATCTAAGAACACATAATAAGAAATCTGCCAAAAGTAGCTGAGAAAATATGCAAAAAATATTTCTTAAATAATAAAAGAATGTAAAAATTGATGACTTAAAGAAAGTAGAAAAAATAAATATATAACATGATATTTATGAAGGACATAAATACTGAACACTAGTGACCTTTTTGAACCAAAGTTGACAAGTTAAAACAATCATCATTGCATTGTCACAAGACATAAAGCCTACATCTCAACATCTTTTCACTTCTCAAAAAAAGATTTTACTCATGAAAAACAGATTACAATATTCCATTTATACAATGTAAGAATGGTGTCTTTATTTTTAAACAGTTTTGGACCCTTCTAACCACCTTTATCATATAGAATGTTTTGGGCTGGTTTAAATAAAAAACATCAGAGTATGCAGTAAAAAAAACGCCTTTTCCTTATTATATTAGAAAGAAAGTATTGTGATAAAGGAAGGATATTCTCTTCACTTGCAATGTGCATTTTCTGCTTTAACCCATTACCAAACAATAATGACATTTGTCCACTTTGTTGCAGAACACCTCTGGAAAACATTGTGGGAAAAGGAGAAATTTCTTGTGACAAGCAATTTCTCCTTTTCCCACAATGTTTTTTAATATCATTTTACAATTTTATTACATTTCAAATGACGTCTGCAAACGTTTTCAATTTGGGACAGTAAATAATTTGGTGTTTGGTAAAGGGTTAACAACAAAAGTTTCAGTAGCCTTTTGCACCAGGTCCTCAGCAAGTGAAAGTGAACTATTATGAAGTAAGAGATGTTAATTAGTTTGAATGATTTAATGGTATATATCCCCCAAAACAGATTTCTCTAACAGATGAGCACAAAGAAACTCTTTTGTGTATTGCACAAACCTGCAACTCATATCAATAAAACAATCTTCAAACAAACATAAGAAAACATACTCAGAAAACAAGTTCCTAGAAAATACGAATCACCCAAACTCAACTTTGAAAATCTACAATTCCACAAAGATTTAGAGACTAGTCCAAACATGAAGCAACTACCATTTATTGCAATTGAAAGAATGAATAAATGTAAGGGTAGGCATTACACCAGTATATGCCCAACTAGAGAATATCGAGACTTTGATACATCATGTATTCACAAAAATGAAGAATTTTTATTTTCACTGTATTATACAGTACTATGGTGAATCTTTCATTTTATTGAAGGAATTGCTTAAATTTTGTACTGAACTTCTATATGATCATTCTTAGCTGGATCCATTTTATAAAATGAGATTAAATTTGTGAAACATTTGTAAAAGTATGTTTCACAAAAAATCAGATTTGAATGAAGTAATGAAGGCTATGTATAGACTTTGGTAAAATTAAGAATTTTTCATAAGCATCTCTAAACAGCTAGAAAACAATTATTGCGTCCCAAAATTACACTCAGCATTACAGTATGAACTGGGGCTTGTAGTTGAGAAAGACACCCACCCCCTAAGGTAGTATGAAACATTCACTTGTTCATCATTCAAGGGTTGTAACTCTGAAAACTTGGGGCCATCTGACTGGATAGCGTGCCCACACACATTTCGATAAAGTTAGGTAAAGACTGAATTGCCAATTAACAAATAAGAGAGCAGACAAAGATTTGCAACACACAGGCAGACAAGCCCCCCAAACATGCGTAATACCCTCTTCAATTTTATTCACAGAAAACAAGTTTACGTCATCCATATTTGTCAATAAAATCACAAATAAACATATTGTCAGCTGCCCAAAAAATTGACTATTTCATACGAAAAGGTAACCAACTTGAATTGCAAAAACATACCACTTTTAAGGGATTTACCAAATTTCTTCTTGGATTCTCAATAGATTCTTTCATGAATGGTTTCAAAACAGAGAAATGCATAACTAACATTTCAACACATCCCCTAACCCTTAGAATGCTGGGTAATTTCCTAAAAATATTTTTTTTGTGACATCTGTATTCCAAAACCTTAAATATCTGTTTATTTTTGTAGAGGAAAGATACTCAGAGTTGCAAACAGGTTAGATCACAGGCCAGCTGCCAATTTACTTCGCGGCTTGCCTGGATCTAATCTGTTTGCATAATTATAAAATCAGTTCCAGCACTATAAGGATTAATGACTTAACATACTATAAGCCAAATATTGGTAATTAACACTTTGAGATGATAGCTTGATTAAAAATGAAATACTGAGGATTAAAAACTAAATTAGGACAACAAAAACCCTTCACTTTTGTAAAGGTCTTACTAAAATGGAGGATTCAAGATTATACTAAATATGAACAAATATCTTCTCTCTTGTGAGGGACATAGTAAATAAAATACTGCATTCTATGCTTGATATGGAAAATCGATTAAACCAAACCAATGTAGAAAAATGACACTTTTGTAAACATGTATCCGTGTAGAGTTTCGGTACATAAACCACATATCACAGTTTTCATCTGTTGATCCAGCGCTTCATTGATTCCTCCCAATCTGATTCTGTATTGCCGCCGTCTTCATCGTCTGTTCGAATGTACGACTCGGCGTCCGACTGTAAGTATCCTTCTTCTTCCGTCGAATAACGACTAGATGTCATTTCGTTCGGGAGTTCCTGAAGTAAGCATTTATATGTTCTAAACTTTCCTTCATATACAGGGATGTCTCGTTAATCCGAACACACAAGTTCCCAACAAAATTTCCGGATGACTGAATCATCCAAACTAATGTTCTTATACACATTAAGACATAAACAGTCTGTAAGCATGTGTATACTTATAACCCTTTAGCACACACCAAATTGTCGACAGTCCCAAATTGAAAGAGTTTGCAGACGACATTTCAAAACGTGATGAAATTCAAAATAATCTTCTGATATGGCAGAAAACATTGTGGGAAAAGGAGAAATTGCTCGTCACGAGCAATTTCTCCTTTACCCACAATGTTTTCAAAGGTCGTCTGCAACAAACTGGTCAAATAATTCCGTTCCCTTCACATTTCGTTCGGATCGCGAGACATCCGGATAATCGGGGTCCGGATAAACTAGGCTTCACTGTTATATACTGTGCATAATGCAACAATAGGTTTAGGTTTAAGGAATCATTGTTACTAAAGAAGAAATTGGTTGGTATTGTATATGTAATTATTTTTGTTGCTATATTTTCTTCCTTAAATCATAAAGAATCACCAATCTTTTAAATATCAGAACTAGTTGTTCTTTACAATATGGGGGCAGTCACAATTTTTTTCTTTTAAAAAAAAAAGGTCTATTTTTTCCGCTAATTATAGATAGTTTCTACCCATTATTGAAAAAAATTCTTTTGATCATACTTGTTCGGATCATCTGTTAACTGCTGAACATGTTTTCAATTTTGGTTAAACAATCCTATACTAAGAAATACTGATTTTTTCCGCATCTGTTTCAAAAGACCACAGAAACCACTGTGAACAAAAGAAATAATCCTGCCTTACCTTTGGATGATTATCATACAGTTCCGCGTCTTCATCGTCTGTCCGTACAAGGCTTTCATCGTCTGTTCTAACAAACGATTCACCATCATCAGTCACGTACTCTGACCTAGAGTGAATGCTTTGCAAATACCTGCTGCAAAGAGAAAAATAAAACATTAACCCTTTCCCAAACTCGAAATTTTCGACTGTCCCAAATTGAAAGAGTTTGAAGACGACATTTCAAAGTGTGATAAAATTGGAAAATAATCTTCTGAAGGGAGAGAAAACATTGTTACAAGCATCATTACAAGCAATTTCTCCATCTCCCACAATGTTTTGTGTCGTCTGAAACAAAGTGGTCAAATGTCGTTATTGTTTGGTAATGGGTTGAACATGTACAGAATTTATCTTGGTGAATCTTTGCCTTTGTTCAAATGCATCTGCTGGTGAAAATACAACAATCCAGTGTGACAAAATAAGAAATTGAATGAAACAGGCAATTCTTTTTTATACATCTGTTACAATGTTTTATCAAAATCTAAAGAAGACAGTAGCATCTTGATACTTTAAGATTGTTGTCTGCAATTGCTATCAACCATGACCAATCCGAAATGATTAAATAAATTAAGAAACAATTGTGTCTGAGTCATTGACTTTCTGTGCATTGAAATGAGATTCAATACAAAAGTATGCAGAAAGAAAGTCACCTGCAACAAACCGTTCAAATGTCGTTATTGTTTGGTAACATGTTAATATATAGACATATGTCACCTGTCTCTCTCGTCCTCTTCACTATGGTTACTGCTGCTGTATCCGCTACGAGGCTGTTTCGACCGTAACTCGGCAATAAACTTGGTCTCCTGGTCGAGACGTTTCTGGACTTCCTTCTGCCACGATTCCAAGTCCTCCCTCGTCTGCATCATGTAGTTCTCTGCTATCTCTAACTCCCCTGTAAAAACAACCAGTCATTGTTAAGAAATGTTTTCATCAATAATTCTTTAGTTAAATGAGATATCCAGCTCATTATTATAGAACCCTAGTTTTACTGCCATTAAGGGCTGGTTAATCTGGTTAGAACCAATGACATTTTGATGTTAATCATTCAGGGACTATATGTCATGGAATCACACTATATCGCAACCTTGACTTGAACCCACAGGTAGAGCCGTTAGGGGTCATGATTGCAAGTTCTGTACTCTTAGAACTAGGCCATTGTTTTTTTTTAAATTTCATATGAGTTTTACATTGCATCAACATTGTCTTAGGTATGTTGCAATGCCCTAATCTAAATGATGGAGAAAGACCCCAAACTTAACTGCCCATAAGAGCTGGTCTAGCCTGGTAGAACCATCGGCTCTCTTTTAGTCAGTAGGGAGACTGACTATCATGAAAATCCATATCCCTCACCGGGATTTGAACCCATTCCTAAAGGGGCCATGTAATTTCAAGATCTGTACTCTAACCACTGGGCCATGGAGGTCCTTTGAACCTATTGTTATAGAAAAAGAAAATGTTCCTGATGAACAAAATTTACTTCACCAGTGACAATACCAGTATCTCAAATGCTATTTGCAGCAGAGCTTTAAGAAATCATCTGGGTTTTGTTTTTAAAAAAGTACAAACAATAAAACTGAATCATTCAAGCTAGCCCACACTCAAAACACTTCATACATAGCTTGCAGAATGAAAAAATGATAAAGTATTTACCATTATAATTGTCATCTTCATCCTCACTGGTGCTGTTTTCTGAAACATGAAAATACATGTGTTAATCCTTAGAATGCTGGGTAATTTTCTAAAAATAGATATTTGTGTTGTCTACTTTCCAAACCTTATATACCTGCTTAATTTTGTTGAGGAAAGATATTCAGAGTAGCAAACAAGTTAGATCACAGGCCAGCCGCGGCTGGCCTGGATCTAACCTGTTTGCATAAGCATGAAGTCTGTTCCAGCACTATAAGGGTTTAAGATAGAATACCCATAACCAAACATTTTCAGTTCCTTGCCTTAGTCAGATGATTTCGGTTATTCTCGGTATACATCATTCCAGTATTCGGTTAAGACTTCATTATCCAATCTTTTCTCACCACTGATTAATTATGTTTAAGTGGTAAAAATTTTTTGCACCTTCCAGGAGCACAGTGACCTTTGCTGGAAGCTGCAATATGTCTGAAATACTGTTGAAAACAGTGTAAAACCCTCACAAAAAAGCAACCAAACCACAAATACTTATGCTATCTTATATATGATTAAAAGTATGGGGTACTTACAGGAAGGAGAAATGTTTTTTCCCAAAAAAAGTATTTACTTACAATAAGTGGATTTACCTTGTCTTTTAAATAACTTCAATTCTACCCTGAAAGTGGTAGTTTGGATAAACAGTAATAACAAAACAACAACAACACGACAAACTACTTATGTTTTTCCACATCATCATTACGCGCGCTAAATGACCTTAGATGTTGATGCACCATTAAACAGCATTCGTTCATTTATTACTTACCTGAACTAAGTTCTTTCACTAGGGAAGACATGGCACCGGTTATATTATCCGCGGCCGAGAGAAGATCGTTCCGTAAGTTTTTCACACTGATCGCTGAGCCAGAGGGCTGGCTGAACGCAAGCTGCACGTCACCCTCTAGGCCAAGTAACGTCGACGACTCCATTGCAGGGGTGTTTGGTGTGAGCTGAGTGTTACTCGGACTAGGGGAGATAATCGGGGCACTCAAGCGTCCGTGATTACTACAACTACTCGTGGTGTTTGTCGTGTCCGAATAGTATGCATTGTGGTTCATGAGTGGCACGCTCGATCGTCCGTGTTGGTATCCCAGACTGCTCAAGTATGAGTCTCCGCTGGGCGTGTTTGGTGTGATCAGGGCGTCGCTGGATCGAAGGGGGGTGGTTGGGATGTTTGTTGGGGAATAGGCACTGTAACTACGGGGACTGTCAGCGGGTGTGGTCCGGGGGGAGGTAGGCTGGTTCTGGAGAGTATAGGGGAAAAGTCATATCAAAACATGATTCAATTTAAAGTATTAATACTTAAGTTTTGGGAAACCATGAGAATTAGTGAAGAGGAATTTTCCATTCTTACATCTTTTATCATTGACGTAGCTTCCTTTAGGCACTTTAGGCATGTGCCTACAATTTTCTTTTAGGAAGCAAAAAAAACGAAAATCAATAATGCTCTCAAATACATGCCACAACACACCTGAGCGATTTCAGACTGCATTCTTTTCCTGGGGGAGCATGACCCAAACATGCCTACACATTAATTTCTTTTATATGCTATTATTTGTGGCTCTAACAATAGGAGTTAGTAGAAACAAAAAAAGACAGTCTTTGAATATTGCCTTCAGAAACACTATTATGTTCTCTTTCTGGATCTTTGTATGCATAATAATTTTATCAATTTATAACTACAACTAAAAAGGCATTTATTGCTTGCTTGAATAATAGGATTTGTCACACTGCATTAGAAGAATCAGTTACCCGTAATTATATGTGGGTTAAAAAATCCTTGGTTTATCAAAATCTGCTTTCTTAACATGAATATTGCAGCAGAAATGTTTCGAGGGTTCAAGACATATAACAAAAATTATACTCTATTCCAAAAGTATTTTATTTGCAATACCTGAAAACTGGATATAGGGAAAGATTTTGTCAATTTAATCAATGTTTCCTTAAAGTCTATATTGTCAACTAAACTAAACAATAATCACTGTTTCAAAGATTTCTGTTCACAATAATTTGGCCAAAAGATCACTTTCCCTGGCACTTGCTACACATGTACCAAATAGAGGGTTCAATGCAAGACTATAGTAAACGTGAAGCACTTACCATAGTATTGCACTGAACCCTTGAAATTTGTTGGACCACAAAACCATTTCTCACCTTTAACAACTTCATCAATGTCTCTAATTGCATCACAAGGTCCTTTCGGCTATCCTGAAGGGCAGTCATTCTCGACTCGAGTTCGTCCTTCCGTTGCCGTAGCAACCGTAATTCGGCCATTAAAGTGGGATTGTACTCCGCGTTGGAAGTACTTTTTGCGTGAGCCTCCTGCTCCATTCTGAGGCGTTGGATCTCGTGCATTATCTCCCTGGAAACAACCAATCACATGACTTTAAAGGTCGTGACCTGATACATTCATTACCCCCAATAAAATTTTGTGACTGGTCCAAAATGTAAACAATATAACAAAGGAAGTGTTTGCTTTCGATGTTCAGAGTCGTACTTCTGTCACAATGGTTTTGCATTTCGCTGCTCCAACCGCCTTAAAATGTGTGGGTATACTTTCGGCAATATCTTTTTCATAATTCATGTTTTCTTTTCTTAGGCGACTCTGCATACAGCACCACAGCATTCAAGTGGTCATGTGACCCAAAATACGATGGTGTCATGCCAGTTTATGGTGGCTATCAACTGGATGTTACGACGTTGATGATTATATTCTGAGGCACTGGGTCTCGTGCATTATCTCCCTGGAAACAACCAGTCACATGACTTTAACCAATTACCAAACAATAACGACATTTAACTAGTTTGTTGCAGAAGATACTGGAAAACATTGGTGGAAGAGGAGAAATTGCTCTTAACGAGCAATTTTTCCTTTTCTCACAATGTTTTCTGCACTATCAGAAGATTATTTTCCAATTTCATCCCATTTTGAAATGTCCTCTTTCAATTTGGGACTGTCGAAAATTTGGCGTTTGGGGAATGGTTAAAGGTTGTGACCTGATTAATTCATTACCCCGAATGAAACTTTGTGACTGGTCCAAAATGTTGATAAATAGCAGATGATAATTATCAAAAGCAAAAAAGATTGCAATCAAGTAAAAACCAGTGAAAGAAAATAAGTACTGGCTGTTCTCGATTGCAATTGATATTTGCAAATTTTGATATATACGAACAGGATGGCACCTATATTATATAGATAAGAAGTTGTTAAAAACGTCTTAAGTGGTAGCTATTATATGCTTTGTACTTTATCATGTTTCCCTTATGGAAATATTTCATTTGACATTTTACATAAACAGATTTCTTTTGTAGCCTGTGAAAAATGTTATTCCCTTTTATTGACATGATAATGATAATTATTTCAGTCAATTTTCTATAATAATTCACAAGACACCAACTTGCAGGTAAAGCTTATATCAAGATTTTCAAAGCACAAAGGCAGGCATAACTTGCTTTAGGTCCAACCAAGAGTTATGTGGCTTATTCAGCAACCTTACATCATTTCCCTAAGTAACATGTGTGAAGTTTCAGTTCATTCCCTTAGGTAGTAAATGTGATACCCAAAGGTGTGATCACTGTGATGCTGTTGGCTGTGTAATTAGCATAGTAAGCTCTTCTTATTCATTATAGTGCTGCAACTGACTTCATGCTTATGCACACAGGTTGGATCCAGGCCAGCCGCCAAGTATATTGGCAGATGGCCTGTGATCAAACCTGTTTTTTACATTGAGTATCTTTCCTTATCAAAATTAAGTAGATATCTAAGGTTTTGGAAAGCAGACGACTCAATAAGCTGTTTATAGAGAATTACTCAGCATTCTAAGGGATGAAAATGCATAATCAGAAGAGAAAACTTGAAAGTCAAAATAAATCGTCCTTGAAATAATACATTTTTTAAGAGTTGATTGGTATATACATAATCAAAAGTAGCTATTGGGAGCATAATGCATTCAGGAATCATCAATTTACCAAAGTGTGGACAATTTATATGCGGCAGATCTCAAAAGCATTTACGCTTTTGGATTAAAATATGTGTTAATTAACTCTCTATACACATTTTAAAGAATAAAACAACCTGATTTTGCTTCCAATGACTATTCTTCAGTGTGTATCATATAGCAGAATGGCTGTTGTACAATTTTAAAGAAATTGACTTCTAACATCCAAATTTCCTCACAAATGTGAACAATCACCTTTAATCTTTGAACAGACAAGTTCAAAAAGCATTTTCTTAAAGATATTGCGCAAAAAAAACCATTGTGACAAAATAAATCAAAGTGCTGATAGTGCTGAAGGACTAAGGTGTGTTTAAAGTAAAGCACAATGATTGAGGATAGATTTGAAATTTTCTTTGGGCAACATCTCAGGGAAAACAGCTTCTCCTTTTACCACCATTACTATAATTATCATTTCTGTGAACAGAAACTATTTTTCGAACATCTGGACATTTTACAATTTCCCATGAGGCAACAGTTATAATAATAGAGAGCAAAACAAACCGAGTAAAGCCGGACTACATTCCTAGTTCCAAGAAGGTATTAGTCCACACAGTGAAGGCGGATGTTTAATGAGTAATTGGGGTCAGACTGCTGTTTGTGTATCGATAAAGTACCGTCCCTCAAAATGTGGTATGTAAATTCAATGGACTAAGGTGCTGATGCACCCTTAGTCCAAAAATTGCTCACTTTCAGTCATCTGCAGCAGATATTGCAAAGTTAGGTGTTATGGTGAAAGGGGATAAATTGATGATAATTCAATTCCAAGCAAGGTGGTAATCAAGGACTTGCGCATTCTCCAACACAATTTCATTAATCTAACCAATTACATCAGAGATTTCTGTCCTCCAAAGACATTGTCATGTTATCATTACAAACAATACTGATATTTGACCAGTTTGTTGCAGACGACTCTGCAAAACATTGTGAGAAAAGGAGAAATTGCTCTTAACAAGCAATTTCTCCTTTTCCCACAATGTTTTCTGTCCTATCAGGCGATTATTTTTCAATTTCATCACATTTTGAAATGTCGTCTGCAAACTCTTTCAATTTGGGACAGTCGAAAATTTGGGGTTTGGTAAGGGGTAAAACCTTTCACCTATTTTGGTATTTCATGAGTGCCCTTAAAGCAGCAGCAAACAACAAGCCTATATTATCAAAAATTAGATATTCTTTCAAATACAAGCTGTATTGGAAAGAAAATATTGGTAAAAGAAGGAATTGAATAACAAAGGCAGTTTCCAATTTTATCACAGTTGGGGTTATTCTTCCCATAAAATTTTCTGCTGTGAGATTAAAGGCCTATTAAAGGAGATTAATGCTATATCAAACTGTATTATTTGGTAGACTTTTGGACAGATTCAAATAGTTATCACCAGAAAACACCATCAGCACAACTTAAACGTAAAAGTAAACCAGAAATAACCCAGATTAGCAAGTTTTATAATTCAGATTTCCTGATTCTTTACCTCTGAACTTGACAGTTGAAACACACATTTTTGAACCGACTAATTAGAATTCGTTATTTTGAATATGTAAACAAACAGGTTGTTGATAAACATGATTGAATTGGAGACAACTACATTTCAAGCACAAAATAACTTATTTCAAATGAGTCTATTTAATAGGGTCTCAATGCATTCGTAAATCAATTCTCATGACCTTTATGAACATAATAAAAGAACTCCATATATTTTTTCAGTAATTTATTTGTTCTCCTCTCCTTTGATGTGCCTTAAAGTAAGAAGATATGAAGTACGTCTTAGCTACAATGTCTTGCATAATTATGAGGCAAAGATTTCCATGAAAAATGGCTTACATCATTAAGAAAAACTAAAATGACTTTATCAAAACAAGATTTGGCTTATCAAGAGCTTCTTTTTATTTTGTAAAAGAGTGTAAAATGTTTTTGTTTTTTTTTATAAGGGAAGCCATTCCCCTGCACCTAATAGATTAATGTTCGATATGAACTGGAAAAATATTTGGCAAGAAATTTATTATCAAGTAATTATGCATAGCTAATAGAAACATCTTTGGTCAAAACATTTATAAAATGATGCTATGTTGTTTTCACTTAGAAGCAATAAATTATTACAGCTGGAAATGGGATAACATAATTCTGCCACAGATTACATTTTAAACAAATAACAAAACAATATATATATTTCTATATAATTGACCATAACTTTGTATTAAATCAATTTGCCAGAAGAAGAAAGCAGAAGATAGAAACCATTATGACAAAGTCACAAAGATGAGAACATTGCTTGTGACAAGCAATGAACATTGCTTGTGACAAGCAATAACTCATTTTTTGTCAATGAGGTTTCTATCCCATATTTTCCAAATGAAAAATGTTCATGTTTTTTGCTTTATCATGGTCATCTGCTGTTTGTTTCAATTTCAGTCACAAAAATTCCACATGGAGGAAATGTGTTTTTAAAAGGTACCTATTTTTAGCTTCGAGCTGGCCAATCAGTTCCCTTTGTGCGCTGTGAGCGTCCAATGAGAAATTCAATTCCACCGGACTTCGTGCCTGGAAATAAACAAAGAAAAAACTTTTTGAATTGTAGAAGTTCATGAGACATCTACTTGCATGCAAAACTTAATCAACAATTTTCTATGGTCAGTGACCATACAATATGACCCAAAGGACATGTGTGAAGTTTCAATCCATTCACTTTAGTAGAAGTTGATATACAAACTTGCATCCAAAACAAAGGTTTTTTAACTACAAAAAGAAAATGGTTTCCTTAAAATCTAAGTCAAATGGTTTGGACTTGGTCCGTGACCTTACATTATGACCCAAAAGGACATGGGCGAAGTTTCAATCAAGTCCCTACAGTTGTAAATGCGATAGTAAATCACAACCATGAATTTTTTAAGTACAAAAAGGGGCAAGGTTTCCTAAAAAACCAAAACCGTAATTATAGGACTTGGTCAGGGACCTCCTATAGTGACTCAGAGTACATTGGTAAGTTTTGACTCAGTCTCTTTAGCATTTTTTTAAAATATACAGTCTAACTTGTGTTAAGCAGCCACCTTTTTAAGCAGCCAACCTGCCTTAAACAGCCACTAGAGAAAGTCCCATTGTTAGATTTATAGTGTAAATCAATTTGTGTTAAGCAGCCAACCTGTCTTAAACAGCCAATTTACTCTGTCCCATAGGCTGGCCTCTTAACACAAGTTTGACTGTACTTTTATGAGACCAATATTAACACCCATTTGAGTAGCATAGCTCTCCTTTGTCTTCAAACAATCAATCTAAAAAATTATGCTAACAAAAGAATTATTCATCCTTGATGAGCAATAATTTATTTTAATAATGTATTGTCTGTTGCAAAGGTTGTGGAAGTCGTCTGTGTTAGACAAAAGGTTGAAAGGATATCAATGCTATTCCTGGCTGAATAATGCATGAAGTTGCAATCACCCTACAACAATATCCTTTGTTTGGGGAGACTGTCCTAATAAGATGTTTAGAAAGATAAGAACATATTTTGTTTTTAAAAACAGATTGCACTTTCAGATACTGCTATGTTTTATAGAACAACTGTGATGTTTCATAGAACCACTGCAATGTTTCATAAAACCATCTTTGTGATCATTATACGCTCCACTTTCAACTATGACTCAACTTTGTCTAGCCAGTAATTAGACCTGTTTTACAGTGGTTGAAACAATATGGAAATTTATAAATTGATTGGTTAGGGTTCAAGCCATTTCAACAATTTATATGTTTAATATATACAGGCATTACAACTATCAATGCTATTGCATTTCCTCTATTGTTTCGTACAATATGAGAGGGGGACATATGCTGTGACAAGCTATTTAATAAACCATTTATTAGCTAAGAACAAATATTAACTAATTGGTCTAAGAGTTGCAGAAAGGAATACGCAATGTTGATGTACAAAGAATCGCAGAAAGGAAGAATCCATGTTAGTATACAAAGAGTAGCAGAAAGGAATATGCAATGTTGGTGTACAAAGCATCGCAGAAAGGAAGAATCCATGTTAGTATACAAAGAGTAGCAGAAAGAAATACGCAATGTGGGTTCACAAAGAGTCTCGGTAAGGATTGCTTAATGTGGATGTGCAAAGAATCGCAGAAAGGAATACGCAATGTGGGTGTACAAAGAATCGCAGAAAGGAATACGCAATGTGGGTGTACAAAGAATCGCAGAAAGGAATATGCAATGTGGGTGTACAAAGAATCGCAGAAAGGAATACGCAATGTGGGTGTACAAAGAATCGCAGAAAGAAATATGCAATGTGGGTGTACAAAGAATCGCAGAAAGGAATATGCAATGTGGGTGTACAAAGAATTGCAGAAAGGAAATATCCATGTTAGTATACAAAGAGTAGCAGAAAGGAATACGCAATGTGGGTTCAAAAAGAGTCGCGGTAAGGAATACGCAATGTGGGTGTACAAAGAATCGCAGAAAGGAATATGCAATGTGGGTGTACAAAGAACCACAGAAAGGAAGAATCCATACAGGGACATCCCCAACTATTCATAATTACACACCTTGCGTTAACAAAGGCCCCCTTATTTGCACAATTAATGAGAATTAACGCTTTCTTCTATTGATCACTGAGGTCTGTTTAACTGCTTAATGTGGCCTTTGTGAAATTTTTAAAATAAAAAACACCTGTTCCTGCATATAAACTTATTTTTAAACACACATGTAGCGAAAGATTTAAGAAAAAAACAGAGAGATTGTTCATTGTACATGTATATGCAAATGTCAATAGTTTATATATTTTGTTTTCCAAGATATTAATGAAATATCAAGTGGATGAATAGAAATTCTCTTCAGTGTATTCTGCATATTTAAAAAAGAAAACTGCAGATATATTAGCAGGTTAGAGATCATAACAGGAAAATCTTATTGGTTGTGTGTCTTCACAAACAAATATAATGAACCCCTTTTGCCATCTCAGATGACCTTCGAACACATATGTCTTGGGTTCAAAGCCTGCGCTGCGAGTAGTCGGATAAACTTTTAGGCTTTGCAATAATCCTAATTTAGCGCAAGACCTGGCTACGTATCCAGAAAGTATTGAGAATGATTTATTTAGTGATAGGAACTTGTTTCATGATCTATATAAATTGGAATAAGTTAATTCTGTAATGAAATACTGTTATGCACATTCAGAAAAGAAGACTTATAAAACTACTTTGACAAAAGAAGAAATTGCTCAATGTGAGCAATTTCTTCTTTAGTCACAGTGGTTAACTTATTCTACTGAAAGAGCATCAAATAATTCCATGCAATGGCAAGGAGTCTACAACAATAGCATTTTCTTTCATAATCTGATGATTTCCCGACGACTCATTACGATTCATACATAACCAACTATCATATTTCACCATATCAGCGATCAACTCGCTAATTGACATATATCACATACTCATGACGGTTTCACATCAAATGAGGGTTTTGATTGGTTCCAGTGACATGTCACATGAAGAATAGTCGTATCAATATTTCATGTATAATTGGTAGTGAAGCCGAGGTTAATGGGACAATGCTTATCTCCATTATGAATACTATTGACATAGACGGCAAATAGCTGCTACATTTTGTCGCACTACAAAAGGGGGGGGGGGATTTATTGGAGGATATCTGTAGTGGCGGGTCTCCAACAATTTATGGTAGATATTTCTACCTATTAACCCTGGAGTTTACCAAACATAAAAATTTTCGACTGTCCCAAATTGAAAAAGTTTGCAGATGACATTTCAAAATGTGAAGAAATTGAAAAATAATCTTCTGATAGGGCAGAAAATATTGTGGGAAAATGAGAAATAGCTTGTTAAGAGCAATTTCCAATTTTCCTACGATGTTTTCCAGAGTCGTCTGCAACAAACTGGTCAAATGTCGTTATTGTTTGGAAGTGGATTGGAATCAGAATTTTGACTCGTTATTGATTTGGGGTCAACAGCGATATTGTTACATCCTGCTGGCCATGTATACAGAAGCAGGTATCAATTATTGAGAGGAAAAATAAGTTCACAGGATTACTCCCAGATTTTCTGCCAAATAGTTCAAGCTAACCCTTGCTATCCCTTTCATAAACAATTCTAACCCTATGAATGGTGGTTAATTTTCTATTAAATAGATTTTTGTGTCGTCTGCTTTCCAAAACATTAAATATCTGCTGAAGGACATTTTCTACAGTTTTATAAGTAAATAATCCTTTCATAGAATTTTCTAGATTTTTGATAATTTATTTGAAATTTTATTGTGAATTCAAAAATGAAAAGAGAAATGCAGGTCGACGAGTTAGCTTTTTTGTAAAATGGCAATTTCCATGGTAACCGTTGGGGGCAAAAATGTCAAAATGACCATACCATCTTCAAAGGTAATAAAATAATTTCTGGAGGGTTTATTAACACAAAAATCATGTATCCATAGTTTCAATACTTACTGATTCAATGTTACTTAGAATTACTACAATTTGAACATTTTTTTGAAATCCAAATCAGTTTTTACAAATTTTTGTACTCGGCAAAAAACAAAGAAAATTGATATCTTTATTACATAAAAATGAAAATATTTAAAAATTCCTTTCATAGAATTTTCTTATTTTTCAGTATGTGAAGTAAAATTAAATCTTGAAGTCAGAAATCCCCAAAAAAGTATATGTTGACGAGTTAGTTTTTCTGTAAAATGACAGTTTCTATGGTAACCGTATTTGAAAAACCCTTATAAAAACGACTATTAAAACTTTAAACTTGAAAAAAAGAAGCTTGGGGCTTAATATCCATGAGAAATATATAATACCATTAATAGCCATTTATAGTTTTTGGATAATATGATTATTCTCTGGAAAAAAAATGCATACAGTCCTCATCCGAATAAATACGTTTAACCGACTACTATGCAAACACCTTTTCGGTAACATATTATTATCTCTCTTTGCTGCCCAGATGAAGTGCGCAGAAAAAACTACTATGAGATACTCAAAGAAGCAAACAGGTTAGATCACAGGCTAGCCGCCAATTTATTGGAGGCAGGCCTGGAATTTCTAACCTGTTTGCATAAGCATGAAGTTGGTTCCAGCAATATAAGGGCTAAACACCTATTAAGCAGACCATTTCTGTTAATGCGGCAAAATGAAATGTACGTCTACAAACCATCATTCTTATTTCTTCCAGTGTTCATGAATAGGTACCAGTTGTTATATTGAGGCTTTTTTTCTTACAACATTGTCATAATTTATTCTTTTGTTTTATGCTACACATTACTAGAAAGGGCCCCTTATGAAGAGTGTAAGCTTCAAGACAAAAGGAATGTGGGTTTGAATTTTGCTATTATCCAGGTTCACCAATCACCATGCAACTTTTCTCTACTCCGCATTGGAGGCGAGAAATCACTCTTTATCCAGGAGGCAGAAGCAAGAGCGAATATACAAATTTTAAAAAACTTTATTTTTGATGTAAAATAAATAAGAAAAAAAGACCAAGCTAAAGTGAAACATACACAAGTATTGTACTATTTTTCCTATACGTTTGCATTGAGGCAGTTGAATATTCATATTAGTCTTTCTTTTGCTCAATGTCTATTTTTACGAATGTTTACTCTGAGTGAGCAGAAAACCTTGCAGATAGAGTCATTGAAAAATTAGAAGAGTTTGAAGATGACAAATAATGAATAAAGAATTTAAACAGATTTAAGTTTGTCATAATTGACAATGGTTATCTTCCAATATACAGTCATTTAAAATTTGGAGCTCTTACATTTGTTTTCCATGCAAGAGAGTCAATGACTTTAAAGAGTATCATTTACAAAAGGAAAACTGTTAAAGGAGGAAAACTCGATCATGAATATTTAGGCATTGCCTGCTCTAATCATATACCAAAAGTTTAGAAAAAACAACACACACAAATTCACCTGCATTGATTTTATATTTCTTCTGTTTTCATTGATTCGAAGCAGACAAAATAAAATCCAAACACTGTTCTAAATACACCTCAAAGTTCTTTAGAAAGGAGAAAAGACATCTTGGGATGCAAAACGAGGTTTCAATGCTATATGGCAGGTAATAAATGTTTGCGAAGGACTTACTATAGTCTTGCATTGACCCCTTGAAACAATCTTTTGTCACAATGCTTTTCATTGTTGTCTTCTTGTCTTCACAGTCATATTTGTAGCAGACAGAATTTAAACCAAAGATTGATCAACAAAAAAGAACTTGATACTTTTGATACTTTTGATAAATGAGGAACTTGCTCATTCGGTAACATTTTCATGTTGACACTATGATATCAAATGCTTTCCACACAATACTACCATGGAATTTTCATATTTTTTCCCCTTTAATATTTCATGGTAATTATTGACATTTGCTTCAGCTTTCAATAATTCATAATGCTCCACAAGAATGTAGGAAAATATTGATAATTAAATACATACATGCACACATCGGTGACATTCACAATAGTAATCCATTATTCTTCAAAATACTCTCATCTCACGAGGCACAGAAACTTTTATGCTTTCACCCACATCACTAACACCTGTCTTTCACAGCCATTACTTTTGTTCATCAGCAATAAATGTAATTCTTTACATCAAACAATGCATGACTTTGCCCAACAACCATATTCATTTCTTCAATTAAAATCTATATCTTTGATTCTGAGAGCCTGACTGGAAAAATATCATTTATTCATTACAATTTACTACCCTTTATGGTCCCTTGATTCGAAACAGACAATAAATAAGGTCTAAACCCTTACAGTGCTGGAACCAACTTCCTGCTTATGCAAACTGGTTGGATCCAGGCCAGCTGCCAAGGAAATTGACGGACAGCCTGAGATCTTACCTGTTTGCTACTCTGAGTATCTTTCCTCATTGAAATTAAGCATATGTTTAATGTTTTGGAAAGCAGACGAAACAAAAATTTATTTTTAGAAAATTACCCAGCATTCTAAGGGTTAACTCCATGCTTCATAAATTGTCTCACATTGACACACCTACAGCAAAAGATACAAAAAAGAAGAAATGAAACAAAAGGAAAAATTACTTGGAACAAGCTATTTCTAATTTTGTCACAATGATATCTAGCAAAATTTGCAAAGAAACTATTATGTTTCAAACTTTATTGTAGTATTTGCCGTTGCTTTCAAAGACATGAAAAACAATGTGAGGCGATTGGTTAAAAGAACATGAGTTCATCTCATACATCAGTACAGCTCCTATAGAGTTTTAAACAAATAGAATTTTATTATCCAACTTTCCTCAAATCTGTGAAAAAGCACCTTTAAAATCTCCATCCATATGTCACATGTATTTCATCGTAATTCACAAGACTATAATTAGTCTCTTTGCCACTACCCGCTACATAACCATCTGACTAGACTATTACCTTGACAACAGTAATAATCCCCGTGAATCAACAACCAAATCTCAAAGGTCTCCTAGATTAATCTCTTTATGTGCTCATTCTATAACGAACTGTCATATTAAGCATCTAGCCAATCTGTCTCATATTAGCCATAATAATTGTTTGAGGGCTAATTGCAAAGACTATTGTAAACTTCACATTACTGAACGTTGTCTTGCTTTAGCCATTATAGCGCTGGAACTAACTTCATACTTATGCAAAAAGGTTCATAGGCGTAGGAGCGTTTTCAACATGGGGGGGGGGGCAACTTCAGATGAGACCGGTTTAAGAATAAATATTCCTAAACTTTCTCATGACTAATAATGCGTCTACAAATTCAATATCATTAAATGAATTAAAAGAAAGTTTATGAAAATGTGTATCTTAGTTAAGACAAAATAACCAAAAGAAAAAGAAAATAGGATTGGCCAAGTCTCGATCTCTCGCGGAAAGCATATTGTATCATTAATAACTAAAAGTGACAGCCACCATGTTGTCACAGCCACGAGTTCATCTGCAATTTCCAACAAAAAATAAGTTTATATTTAAATACAATATAGGGTCTGACTGCTTAGAGTACCTTTTGCATCATTGTTTTCGTTAGTTGAAACTACTTTCCGTGACCTGAGATTTCATTGGATAAACCTGATGTATTCAGATTGCCATTTGCGATGATGACGTCAAAATGTTTTGGTTATTGTTTGTAACAAAAGGCGAATTGGTATTAAATAAAGCACAAAATACACTTTTATATTAATTCTGCTGTTAAATTTCATTTCTTTCATTTTTTCTTTCCAAAAATCTTCATCTTCCATTGTGAATATTGGGGGGCCAAAGTATACTCTGGCCCCCAGTCTGGATATGGGGGCCCCCCGGCCCCAACGCCTATGAGGTTAGATCTAGGCCAACCGCCAAGTAAATTGGCGGCTGGCCTGTGATCCAACCCGTTTGCTACTTTGAGCATATTTCCTCATCTAAATTAAGTAGATATTTAAGGTTTTGGAAAGCAGACAACACAAAAATCTATTCATAGAAAATTACCCAGCATTTTCAGTGTTAATCCTAAGAAACAAGGAAAAAACTATAGAAAATCCTTCACTTTTGTGAACAAGTTGCTATATTCTTGCATTAAATCCTCCAGTTGCTTTATAATCACTAAACTGTAAATCCATTAAAGCTATTTACTTGTTGTAAACTCCTCAAGCATTCATGCATTTTAATCATGTTTCACGGCATGTCAATTACTAAGACAGTGAAAGTATAGGTTGTCAATGAACATGGTTTTTACTGGAATTGAAGAACCCTGACATATAGCGCGACACATACTCAACAGCAATGCTATATTTGTGTCAGCTTTCCCTCAACCCCAAACAAGCAGCTGACTATTGGAAATATTGTGTGGTAATTTCAGAAATTCAAAGCTAGCATGATTTTCCAACACTTTATTCCATAAAATGACATTGTTCGACACCTGCTGCAGAAGAATAAAGAAATACTCTTTAAGATTAGGAATAATTTCTTCCTATAAGTAATTAGTCTTTATTTCTAACTATTATAGCAAAGAAAAAGTATTTTATTCTTTCTATTCTTTGTCGTCAAGAGTTGAAAAAGAAAAGAAAAGTTAACTCATTATTTCATTCACACTCATTCTAATGCGCCTGTGTCAAAAGACTACAAAACAAATGTGACTTAAAAGAAAAGTTGCAATTCATCAATGTTTCATAATGGTATCTTTGTACCATCTATTATCATAAAAATGTCCTGTCATACTATACAATCATTGCCTACTGTTGATGTCAATTTTAGTCAGTTGTAAATTCCCAATTGATGTATAGGCTTACAGTGAAAAGCTTAGGTACAAAACTCATAGACTTCTCCACAAATTCTCTATTGTAGTAGATACCGGTACCTATCAGAATTGAGTTAATAATATGGTGTTGAGAAGTACATGTATTCACAACATCAAGCAGAGGAGAAAGGTTGAAAGTTTAAAAACTTTAACTACAGCTGCTGTCGTTAAATGATTACAGACTAAAGACTGCCATTGTTGCTTTTCTGTTGCTAAGATACAAGATTCATGCGCTCTGAGCTCTTTTCTGTTAAAATTATGAAAGTTAAAAAGTAACTGGTACACACTGTAACTGTGGTGGGGTAATGGTTGGGCTTCGAAGAAAACAGATAGGCAAACCCTGGTTTAATCCTCAATGGCAATCATCTATTTCACCTTTGAGTGTCCTTTGGCAAGACACATGTCCTAGCCTCATACTGGTTGGTCATTGAGTTAACATGTGACTATAATGCTAAAGAGTAAGCCCTGTATAATAATGGAAAAAACAAACAAGCAAAACACTCTTAATCACAACACTATTGTACAGACCCCAGTAGAGTGATTCTGTAAGTACCTAGAAACCTGGTAAATATTTGCTAATTATAATAGGCTTGACCTATCAGTCGTATCCAATTAGGAAATAACAGGTCTCTATCACAACCAGGTGTGGTATATTTAACCCAATACCTCATGTGAGATTTAGAGGTGATCCAACTCCAGGAGACCTTTGCAGGCATGTAGTTGTATTTCTTTTTTTGAATTGTGTCAACAATGTTTTAAGATATATTGCAATGCCTAGTTCATAATGAATGGGGGAAAGACCCCTGACATACTTGCCAATATTGACAGACAGGACAGATAAATTCACCAGCATTAAGTCAGCTTGGAGACTACCTTTTTAATGCAATTTCAAATCAACAGCTACGGTTTGCAAATTCAGAAGAACAGCACATGACTTTTGTAAAGTAACAAGATCAAACATTGTCTTTGTTGTAAAAGGGAAAACAAAAATTGTAACAAAAAGCAGAAATGCTTGTAACAGTCAGCTATCAGTCCTCTGCAAACGCTTTTAATTTGGACCTTTCACACTACCCAATATGAGTAAATGGGTTAATAGAAAATAATCTCTGGCACTGCTTCTAAAGACCAGAAAAGTTTGCTTGTTACAGTCTCTGCTTATGCTTTCTATTTAGCACATTCACAAAACCCAATATGAGTAAAGTTGTTTATAAAAAGTTATCTCTGGCACTGCCTCTAATGATCAGAAGAAATATTCATAGCTTTGTCATGGTGTCAAAGAAGATGACCTGAGGAAACAGTTTTTTAACTATCCCCATTTTCCCTTTGCAAAACCAGAATTTCTACATATCTGCTACACACAACTTGTTCCATTATTGCTTAAAGGAGAGCAACTATTTCTTTGTAAAACTACTCATTTTTTTATGACAATATTTCTTATATTCTTCCAGATGATAATGTTCTATTATCATTGCAGTTTCATTTTCCATCAGCAAAGTCCAAAGAAATCTGTAAAATAGGATACTTATCATTCAGAGAATGATAATGTTTGTTTGTATGGGGTTTAATGCTGTATCAACAGTTTTTCAAATATAAAACAGCGTTCCTTGGAGCAATGGGCACTAGGCTAGGGCTCTGCAGATTCTCATCAAAGGACACTCCATTTTGGTAGGGTTTAAACACGGGACCCCTAAGTTACAAGTTTACCACATTAACCACTGAGCAAAGCTGGACAAAGAGGAAAGATTAGGAACAAGAACTTCTACCCAATACCTCACAGAAAAAATATCTTACATACATGTACTTTTTAATCAATTTCTGCTGTTGCTTTCAATTTGGAACTGTCACAATACCCTGTACAGAGCTCGATTTAGATGCATCATCATCACAACCTTATGGAAACTGATATATTCTGCAATGGCACATGTAGTAGACTGAAACTGATGCCTATGACACAATTATTTCCAGGCCATACAGCCTGGAGACAGGAAATATTTCCGGAAATGTCCATCCCACATGAAACAATTTATCAGACACGTTTCTGATGTGAAAGCGACAGCTGTGACGTGCACTCTTGTGTCACACCAACACTTTAACCCTTAGAATGCTGGATAATTTTTTAAAAATAGGTTTTTGTGTTGTTTGCTTTCCAAAACCTTAAATATCTGCTTAACTTTGATGATGAAAGATACCCAGAGTAGCAAACAGGTTAGATTACAGGCCAGCCGCCAATTTACTTGGCAGCTGGCATGGATCTAACCTGTTTGCATAAGCATGAAGTTGGTCCCAGCACTATAAGGGTTAAGTTACATGTATATCATTCCAGCAGACTTTAGTGCTGCAATGTCAGAAGATGGAACAGTATGCTTTTCAGTAGCAGAAACAAATTTCAGGGCTTCTGTGGCCCAATGGTTCCAGTCTTTGTTTAATTGGTATTAAAGGTGTATCAACACTTTTTTCAATTAGGCAATGGCTTTCCTGGATCCATCAGTACTAGTCTATAAGGCTCTGGATTGACTTGCCAAATGTCAATCCCACGAAACCAGAGGTGACAGTGGGATTCAAGTGGTTAGAGCACATTAATTGTAATCACTATACATATATACATTTGGCTTCAAACTACAATTAAACCTGATAAATTTTGGTAATAATGAGGAACAGTCTCCTGTGTGACTATCAGAATGATATCAACGGCAAGCGTAACCACAAAGGTAGGTATGTGACCTTTGAAATACACCATGAACAAGCGAATAGGGTTACAAATTTTGTGTTATGTGTCCTGACTAACGATACATTTTCTGTGAGTGTCCACATTGCATAATCTAATGGATATGTAAGTGCAGGCAGCGTTTATAAAGAAAGAAAAGTAATATTTCCTATGTGAAATTGGGAATAGCCATAGTGACAAAAGGTAAAGATTACTCATTATTCCAAAAGTTATGACTATTGCTCTCAATGACCATGCAGTTTCAAAATTCCATATGATACATAATGCCCCAAAGAGTATCCATGAACTGTATCTACTGACGTTACCTTCCTGTAATCCTTTCTTACAATCTGAACACATCGGGTTTATCCAATGAAAACACCTCTGAAATAATAGGGATGACGCCATATTGCTTCCCGCGAAAATGACGTCACTTCACTTTCGTTTTAAAAATAGATCTTATATGTGAAATCTAAAAAGTCGTTGAATTTGATTGAGGAAATGACTATACATGTCACAACAACAATTTTGCCATTTTGGTATGAGTTACTGATAAAAAATGATTTAAAAGGATGTCCAACACTTCCATACACATTGAACTACTTAACGTGCACGCTTAGAAAATGTGTTAATTGGTGGATGCCGATTTACCCGAAGAATTGTAACCCTACACTTATATCCGAGGTGTATTTCACAGCTCACGGAAATACCCGAGTAGTTCCGATTGCCTTTCTTACTCTTTTGAGGATCCAATGCAAGACAAAAGCAAGCCCTTAAAAAAGTCAAGGACTTGCTCTAGTCTTGCAATGAACCCTGATATTGTTACAGTCATTAAAGGTATTGTTGTTAACAGGTGTAACTGATGACAATCATGATGGTAATAAGCTGATAATATTACATAAATGGTTCCATGTGACAAGCAATCTTACCCATTGCAACAGAGTCTATTTAACAAAGACCTTTAACCCTTTCCCAAACAACTAATTTTCGACTGTCCAAAATTGAAAGAGTTTGCAGACGACATTTCAAAATGTGATGAAATTGGAAAATAATCTTCTGATAGGTCAAAAAACATTGTGGGAATAGGAAAAATTGCTCGTGACGAGTAATTTCTCCTTTTCCCACAATGTTTTCTAAAGTCGTCTGCAACGAAGTGGTCAAATGCCGTTATTTTTTGGGAAAGGGTTAACGGATAAGTGACAAAGCTTATTTATAAAAGACTTACGGTAGGTGCATTTAAATCACATTTCAACAAAAAAAGCTTGTATTTCGAGGGTTCAATGCAAGATTATATATAGTAAGTGTTTCATACCATAGTCCTGCACTGAACCCTTGTGTTGGTCTCTGCATTAATGCACACTTAGGAGCTATGGTTTATGGTATTGATAAAGACCTAAACACAGTTGTGAAATGCGATCACAGATCTACTAATTTACAAGAAACTACATTATCCATACACATTCTCATCTCCTTTCTTAACCCTAAAATGGTGATATAACACACAAATGATTATGTTACATATCAAGCAACCCAATTAAAAAGTTTATATTGTTACTCACACAACACATTCTGTGAGATAGTCCTTTTAAAATGCAAAGGATAATAATTCCAATAGTCATTCACGTTTAATTAAACCCTCTTGATGTCTCATTGATTTCCCATAGAGGCGATTCCAATATGGATGGTAAAATATACCTCCCACAGTTATCGATATAAATGAGTATTTAACGGCAATTCAAAGTGCTAACAAATGCTCTTTATTTCATTTATTGATGATTAAAGTGACATTCGCAGCTAAAGTCCTCCAATTCAACTGAACCTTAATCACACAGAGCATACTGATAATATAGTGCTGGAACCCTCTTCATGCTTATGCCAACAGGTTAGATCAAGGCCAGCCACCAAGTAAATTTTCCTTTTTTTTTAACTTACTTTATTCCTGCAAATGTTGTTTTCAAATTTATACAATGTGGAACCAAAACCGAATTGTCTTAAGGTATATAGAGTTAAGTTTGCCAGATGGTCTTCTGTAGGTGTTTTGTGACCAGGTATAACTCTATGTATGGGTTATAACTGTGCAAACAGTTTAAGAACTTATTCATGAACTTAAATGGCTGTTCATGAACACATAGCTTTTTCATGTTATTCAAAAACAGGTTCATTAACATCAAGTACAGGTTCATGAATACATTCATGAACCTGTGCTTGATGTTTATTAACAGGTTCTTGAAACTCATGAACTAGTTAAAAACAGCATTGTGTTCATAAATGGTCATTTAACATTGATGAATATTCATGAATTTCATGATCAAGTTCTTGAATCTTTCGCAAGGGGGGTTTAGGTAGAGTTCCAGGGTTAGAGCATCAGCCACAGGACATGAGCGTTGAGGGTTCAATCCTATGATAAGCCACGTCCGCTTAACAAATTTTCATTAATACACATTTGGCAAGTATACTTGTTTTGTTACATACAGATAGCAGAACCTACAGTGAATACAATTATTTGTAAGAACATGTTTCACAAGCAATGTTAAATAGATAAGTTAAAACCAATATTCAAGATTAATGGTTTCTCTAATTATCAAAATATGGAACTATAGATGTGAAAATAAAATGGGCCACATCACGCGAAAAGGGGCACTCGGACATAGCAAACAGTGTAGCCCCAGACCAGCCGCCACGTCAGTGACGTGGCAGCTGGTCTGGGGTTACACTGTTTGCCATCTTAGAGGACATCCAGTTCTACCTTTAAATAAATACAAATGATAACTGTCGTGACTAGATGCTGGAATAATAGCGCTAAGAAAGAGCTGAGTCAGTGGTTTTTATTTATGTCCGAGTGCCCCTTTTCGCGTGTCGCGGCCCAAATAAAAACTGATAAACATCTGATAATAATGAAAGTGCATGGAGTTAGAGTTTGACCTGTTCTTGCTCAAAGATTTAATATTTATTTATATGTGTTTCACATAGTGTCAACACTATTTCAGTTATGTTGCAAATGCCCGACTCTTAATGGTGGAGGAAGACCCCATACTCAACTAACCATAAGGGCTGGTCAAGCCTTGTAGAACAATTGTTACCCGTAAATCAGTTGGAAGACTCATAAAAATCCATATCCCTCACTGGGATTTGAACCCACACGGAGAGGGGCCTTATGATTTGAAGTTTTGCACACCAACCACAAAGCCACGGAGGCCCTCGCAAAGTTTTACTAAAATCTAAAAACTGGTATTGAGTCATGACCACATTGTGTTTTAAACTGCAAAGTCTTCAAAATTGCGGAGAAATTAAAACACTTTAAAAAGTACACCTGACCACATGTGTGGGGGACTTAACTGCAGTTTTACTTCAGGCCCCTAACATACATACACAGAGGCTGGAGAAAGCAATAATTGTCGTAGTGTTTGCCATATCCGTCAGGCAAACCAAAAATGACAAGACCAAATTGACTTTTTTGATAGGATGATTTAGGTTTCCAATAAATTGTTGGGCAATCTACAAGCAGGACTCAGGCAATGACACATAAAAAACAGCTGACAGATGATTAGGTATGGAAATTGTGACAATTTGACGGCAGATTTTCTTTGACCAATGTTCCCAAGTATTCCGGCGTCATTACTTCACTTTCTCAACCTTTTTTTGATGGAATATAGCCTTACCATCATACATCCCTTCAGCAAACTTGGAGCTTAAAAATGCCTCAAATATGACTTTTAAATTGAAAGAAATGACAAACAACAAATGTAAAGTAGACATATATAAAATTTCTTTGGCATAATTGTGTGAAACCATTGTGAGATTTGTAGAAATTGCTTGTTGTGGATAATTACAAACTTAGTCAAAATTAATTTTTGGATCGACTGCAGCAGATGAGCAGGTAATAAATATCAACAATGAGTTTTTAAAATATAACCAACTGGCAAATGAAAACCAGATGAATGGCAAGTTTCTTCTTTTCTCACAATTTCCCCAGATTCACACAAAGCAAACCTTTCAAATTGTGCTAAAGTCAAATATAATGTTCTCATTTGTGCACAATTCGAATTTAAAAATGCAAAGGCACAGGAATTTGAACAGAAAAATGTGAGAAAGGCAGAAATAAGGACAGACACTTTCTTTATCTGTCATGATGTTTGAGGTTTAAATTTTGCCATATTGTGTGTATTGAAGTATTTATGGAGTAAACAACATTGCCTAACCCTTTACCAAACACCAAATTTTCGACTGTCCAAAATTGAAAGAGTTTGCAGATGCCATTTCAAAATGTGATGAAGTTGAAAAATAATCTTCTAATAGGGCAGAAAACATTTTGGGATAAGGATAAATTGCTCCTTTTCCCTAAATGTTTTCAATAGTCAAATGTAGTTTGGGAATGAGCTAAGCAGACTGTCTATTGACAAGGCTGATCTGCAAAATATTGATTTTCTTGAAGATCAGCCTGAAGATAGAGCTAATTTACAGGACTGTTCTACGTGGAATCATAAATGTCCACCGAAGACATAATTAGGAGATTTCTTCTAATCAACGTATGATCAATCATTCATTCCTTCTGCCAATTTTCATTACCATTATCTACGCTGTCCTTGCAATTAAAGGTACTTGTTCACAGAAAAGAAATAGAATGTTGTTGAAGCAATTCAGTTTCTACTATTGTTGTTTGATATACAATCAAAAGAAGCTCTTGAAAGCATGGTCTTGTCTGTTATCTCTTTGGGAAAGCCGGTTTATAAATTAACGGGGGAACTCTTTCTTGCGCAGTTTTAAAGGTATTTCAACCCTGATGTAACGTCCTAATGGCAAAAAGTCAGAATAATAAAATTAAAGATTGTACAGAACAAAAGTTTTAGAAAAAAAGAATCTTTTCAGGTTTGCAGAATCATTTGCCAACTTCATTCATGTAATTCTAATTTCAATATGAAAGTTAAAAATTAAGGGGAGGTAATTGATATGAAATAAATAATACAACGTTAGAGGTGGAATAACTTTACATCCAATGTACAAAGTGCCAGTATTTTTCATTAATCAAATTGGGTAAAAAATCAATATATTTATGTTTTTCGCTGTTTGTTTTCCTCCTCGCTCGACACAATTTTGCTTGACAGAAATACTGCGTCCATTGGAATGCACAGTAAACATTTCCAAAAAACCCATGTGACAATGGTATCTAAAAATACCACCGCTTACTCTAAGATTATATCGTTCTTTACAAAATAAACCTGTTTTAACGGTCTGCAATATCAAGGATTTTAATATTCTTTATCATTTCTGTACAGTTATAAGCAGGGTTGGAAAGCTGTCAATAATATAGTTCTATGTAACTTTAGAAGTATATGTTGTTATTTTTACAGTAGAAGACGATTTACATTAAAAACTTAAAATCTCAATGTCTGAGAGAGTCTCTTCAAAGCAAACATAAAAAAAAATCATTTTTCATACTCTATATTGTGTTGAGCTATAATATTGGTTTGAGTTTAGACCAGTAAAAAATAGAAATAAATAAATCAATTCTTGTTATTTTTTTCAAGGAAAATTTTGTCAAATCAATCAGTACTAATGTTGTCTACTACAAATTACTTCAAACATGGAAGAGACCAATTATAATGTATAGATCTTCCATTGGGGGCCATTAAATATTCATAACAGATCAAACAATGGAAACAAAAGTTTATAATTGTGAACGCAACTTACCGGTAACCCATTAGCAAGAGGAAACTTTAAACTCCCTTAACACCATAATATTTCACAAATTTTAACCCTTAGAATGCAGGGATATTTTATAAAAATCGATTTTTGTGTCATCTGCTTTCCAAAACCTTAAATATCTGCTAAATTTTGTTGAGGAAAGATACTCAAACAGGCAAAGAGGTTAGATCACAGGTCAGTCACCAATTTACTTGGTGGCTGGCCTGGATCCAACTTGTTTGCATAAGCATGAAGTCGGTTCCCGCACTATAAAGGTTATGATTTGGTAAGAATCATTTTGACAAAAAGATAAATTGCTCAAAAGGAGCAATTATTCTGCTAAATGCAAGAGTTTTTACACACTTCTGCAGCAGGGTACCGTTTTACTAAACAACTTACGGAAAATATTTGCGTAAGTCATAACTGATAAACATGGATAGTATCTTCAATGAAAGTACAATATTGCAATGTGACACGTCATTGGAAGCGTCTCGGAGAGACGATTCCGATGATGTGTTACTTTGCAATATTGCTCCGCCCAATATTGAAATGAGGAAGTGTTGTTTTAGACTTAGGCAAATCTTAAGCGTAAACTGTTTAGTAAAACGGTACCCTGGTGATTTGAGGTGAGGTCTTACAGAGAAAGAATAAACCCTGTTTCAAGAAATTTCTCTTTTTCTTTAAAATTATATATACTGTCAAACTTGTGTTAAGAGGCCAGCCTATGGGACAGAGTAAATCTGCTGTTTAAGACAGGTTGGCTGCTTAACACAATTTGATTTACACTATAAATCTAACAATGGGACTTTCTGTAGTGGCTGTTTAAGGCAGGTTGGCTGCTTAAAAGGGTGGCTGCTTAACACAAGTTAGACTGTATAGTACATTCTCATTCTTTAATGCAACGTCTATTTTTGTTGAGGTACATTAACCTTAACATTCTTTCTATACAAGCCCCTCTTACAAAATTCTGAAAGCAGGAATGGTAAATTGATAGGAGCGTGGAAATTCAAGGAAGCAGAAGTATCAATCAATTAAGCCATTTATATTGATACTGCAGTTCCAAATGCATGCCCACTTTTACCCCTTTAACCCTTAGAATGCTGGGTAATTTTCCTAAAAATAGATTTTTGTGTTGCTCTCTTTCCAAAACCTTAAATATCTACTTGATTTTTATTGAGTAAAGATCTGATACTAAGAGTAGCAAACAGGTTAACAGATAACTATGCGGCTGGCCTGGATCTAACCTGTTTTCATAAGCATGAAGTCCGTGCCAGCTTTAGAGGGGTTAATAGTCAACCCATTACTACACTAGGAAATTGTATTAAGTCTATAATGAAATCATTTGTAATTTTTGATAATGAAGATAAAAAAAAATTTTTAACATATTCATTTTGAATTTGAATAAAATGGCTACCTTGGTGACAAATTGAGTAATTTCCCTCAACATATTTTATAATTTTGTCCCAATATTTACCCAAAAGGTCTCCTTAACAAACCAGCACTATTAAATTTCCTTCAGATTTGCGTATTAACCTAAATAAGTAGACTCCAGAGAAACAATTACGACAAAAAAAGATTTGCTTGACAAAGCAAAGGCATTTTCTTTTTTTGTCACAATGGCTTCAACCTAATATCACAGAAGAAATGTTATTTTTTGTTCTTTAAAGTTGTCTTCTGCTGTTTCATTGAATTGCGACTGGTTCTACATGAAGGAATGGATTTAAGTGAGCATCAATAATATAATGGGTTAAATGCATCTCTTCATTCCAGGGAGGACTATCAACATGGCATCATGGGAAGGTTACCAATACTATTCCCTTAACTCTTTCCCAAACATCAAATTGAAAGAGTTTGCAGACGACATTTCAAAATGTGATGCAATTGAAAAATTATCTTCAGATAAGGCAGAAAACATTGTGGAAAAAGGAGAAATTGCTCATTAAGAGCAATTTCTCCTTTACCCACAATGTTTTCGATAGTCCCCTGCAACAAATTAGTCAAACAATTGTTATTGTCAAATGGGTTAACTCATTTCTTCATTTAAGAATTTTGTAACTTTAACATTGTTATCCATTGTACTTAAGTCACATCACGAATGACATCGGTTCAGAGTTTGAGCATCAGGGCCCTGTACCATGGGTCCCGGATTTGATCCCCTTAAGATGAGGAGAAATTGCCGGGACTAGCCCTAAAATCAGCACAAGTACTGGTTTTGTATCCTGGAAGCAATCGGAACTACTCGGGTATTTCCGTGAGCTGTGAAATACACCTCGGATATAAGTGTAGGGTTACAATTTTTCGGGTAAATCAGTATCTGCCAATTAACACCTTTTCTAAGCGTGCAAGTTAAGTAGTTCAATGTGTATGGAAGGGTTGGACATCCTTTTAAATAATCTTTTTATCAGTAACTCATACCAAATGGCAAAATTGTTGTTGTGACATGTAAAGTTGTTTCCTCAATCAAATTTAAAAACTTTTTAGATTTCACATTTAAGATCTATTTTTAAACACGAAAGTGAAGTGACGTCATTCCGCTGGGAACCAATATGGTGTCATCCCTATTATTTCAAAGGTGTTTTCATTTGATAAACCCGATGTGTTCAGATTGTCCTGGAAGTTGTCATCCAGGGTGTATTCAATAAGCTTCAAGCTTCTGTCACAACTGATGAAAAATAAATAAGTGTAAACAAAAAAGAAAATCTAAATGGGGCGAACAAAAGGTTACACACCTATTCATACACCAAATGTTTCATCATTCAGCAATTAAAATAAAAACCTAATCAACAGTTAAATGCCTTCCAAAATGCACATCAATGATTAGAGTTGAGAGACAAATGAGTAAAAATCATTTACATAGAAAAACTTCATTGGAGCCCTTGTTCCAAGATGCCTTAACCCATTACCAAACAATAACAACATTCAACCACTTTGCTGCAGACGATTGTAGAAAACACTGGAAAACACTGTGGGAAATGAAGAAATTGCTCATGACAAGCAATTTCTCCTTTTCCCACAATGTTTTTTAATCTATCAGGAGTGACTTTCAAATTTCATCACATTTTGAAATGTCGTCTGCAAACTCTTTCAATTTTGGCCAGTCGAAAATTTGGCATTTGGTAAGGGGATAAATAACATGTCAAATGACAATATTGTACTTTGGTTTAATACAATACCAAAGCTTTGACTACAATAGTCATTGGAAGCACAATTAGATCGTTTTTAATTCTTTAAAGTGTATATACAGTGAATTAACATGCATCTTAATCCAAAAGCGTCACGTCGCTTTTGAAATATAAACTGAGATCTACTGCATATAAACGTTACATACTCTTCTGTTAACAAACACCTTTAATATCTCAAAGAGAATTTCAATCTTCAAACATGTACTTTATCATCATTGTCATTCTCCTGTTCGTTTCAATTTCTTAACAGTCACAAGGATGGGAAATTATCTGTTTCCCAGGCAAGGGATGTAACAGGAAATAAACAATTTCCCTAATACAGAATGAAATTTGATGAAATTGCAGCCATTGACCTTTTAAAGATGATGAGTTTCACCTCATTTATATTGATGCATCATCTGCAAACTGTGTGCAGCCTATTATAGGAGGTTGGGGGGTTCTAGATTATATGGTGAATTTCCCTTGCTACAAGTTTTTATTTATTTTTTTTTATATGGGTATCACATCACATCAACATTATTTCAGTTATGTAGCGATGCCCGACTCTTAATGATGGAGGAAGACCCCCATACTCAACTGCCCATAAGGGCTGGTCAAGGCGGGTAGAACCATCGGCATTCCGTAAGTCAGTCGGGAGACTGCCTCTCATGAAAATCCATATCCCTCTCAGGATTTGAACCCATGCGGAGAGGGGCCTAGTGATTTCAAGTTCTGTACTCTAACCACTAGGCCACGGAGGCCCCTTGCTACAAGTTTATTTCATTTACAAACTCTATATCGTTGGTACTCATCAGAATCATCTCATAGAGACAATTCTCATTGAGAGGATACTTTTGAGTACCTTCAATAAAGAGTTGAGACAATCATTTTAAGAACCTACAATAAAGGGTTTAACCAAATGGTTTCAGAAATAATGAGAATCAAAAATTATGATCCAATCCTTTTGACCCAGGCTTTTCAAATATTACCAGCGATTGTCAATTTCTCTCAAAAGAATAGCAAATGCACAAAGATTAAACATAATCATTCCTCCATTATCCGTTTTAAGTTTTTGTGGGTTGTTGAAATTCAAACCAGATGCATCCAACAATCATAAATCTACCATTTCCCTGATATAGATGTCTGTAATCGCTAATGTGACGGATGGTATTTCACAAGCTGAGTTTCTTCACTTGGTTCAGATAACCATGCAATAAATAATGATTTCCATTTAACTGTAAAATTGCAGTTTAAATATCACAAAACTTTTCAAGTGTACAAAGTATGCTCCTATAAGTCTGTATAAACAGTGAAACATAGTTTAGAAGCGAATGAATGAATGGTGTTTTAAGGCACAACAACAGCTAAGGTCATTTAGCGCACACTATGATGATGTGTATAGTTTAGAAGCGAACATGTTGGTTTCCAATCAAATACAAGATTGAGTCACAAGTCCGAATAAAAATATTTCAAATCCCAATCGGTCCAAGAAATGGTCGAAACCCTTTCAATACCTCTAAACCCCCCACTTTCCAAGAAAAAATCCAAATCTCTAACCATACATTATACTTTATTTGAAAATATCAAAATTTACCTTTTGATTGAGATAACATTGATTAAAACCTGTAGTTTGTTTCTGTATTATTAGATTCATTAAACAATTTAGAAATGTTTGATCAAAATGACTCACAAGTCGAGGGTTCAACGCAAGACTATAGCAAGTGCTTCACAAACGTGAAGCACTTACTATAGTATTGCGCTGAACCTTTGAAGTGCCCTATCTACTTGCCAAAATTACAATCAATTCAACCTTTTACTTCACATACATGTATTCTCAACTTTACAAAGCTGAAGCCAAAGGCCTAGGAAACCATTGATACCAACAGTATCTTCTTATGTCACGATTATTCCCTACAATCATCTTGAGGTAGAATACCCACAATCCTCCAATTTGAAACTTATTCTGTCATCGGTTAACTTTGGTCGTTCTCGGTATACATCAGTCTGGGCTGGAACCATTCTGTTGAATGCAAATAATTCCGACCCGAGTTGTCCAACAATAGAATGTGTTTCAAATGGCAGAGTATGGGTATTCTGCCTTAGAAAAGTATTTTTCATGAATTATAATTGTCGTCTGCTTACGCTTTGAGTTTGGACTAACTATTTTTCATGAATTATAATTGTCGTCTGCTTACGCTTTGAGTTTGGACTATCACAAAATCCTATATTGAGAGCTCAATGCAAGACTCTAGCACTTTTTTCACCTTTTGCTTAATACAAGACCCTTGATGAGTGAAAATAAGTTATCTACGATATCATAATCAAAATGCTGAAAACACTGAAGTACTAGATTATGGTCAGTATCCGTCAGTCAGTTGGTCAGCCATCGGTCGGGAGAAAAAAAAGGCATCCAAAAAGGACTTACTGCATTTTTTGAATCGGCAGCCAGTCTAGCAGCATATCTGGCTATCAGACGATGTTCGTCTTCTGTGGACTGCGATGTTATACAGGAGTTGGTACTGACGACACTGTGTTTGCCTGGGCTGTAAAAACATACACAGGAGTTGGCATAAAGGGCAAGAACTATTCCAAATTCAATGGATGTTAAACATTATAGAAGTCCAATCAAACCTCTGTGACAGAGGAGGTTGCACTGACAACATTGTGTTTGCCTTGACTGCAAAAACATACACAGGATTTAGGATGGAGGGCTAGAACTATTCAAAATTCAATGGACGGTAAATATGGTAGAAGTCCAAACAAATCACTGTGACAAAAAGAAAAATTGCTCATAATGAGCAACTTTTCCTTTTATTACAGTGAATTGTAAAGAAAGCAACAAAATAAAATTAATTAATCATAATTTATAATTACATGTATTGTGTACTGGTGCTTTAAGTTTGGAGCGATTTAAAAATTCAATATTGTGTAATGTGTAAAGGTGTGCAGCATGTATTGCTTATAGATTAATCACCTGCAAAGATTTGTACTGGTTGTGAATCATATAGATATCAGACTAGCACTGTCTATACAATCACCATGAGTCTGTACATTCTTCAGACTAATAAGTATCAACTAGAGATCTAACATTGACTTTTTTTCCATCATAGCTTCTATTACATATTCATAGCAAACCAATACATGCATGAATTATATTCTGAGGCATTAAAAGTATTAAAACTGAATGGTGCAATAGTAGTTACTCTTTTTGTTACAGTTTGCAATATGCATGCTGTTCTAAACAATCTCCCTGTACAAATGGAATGTATGTGTCATGACCAATCATTACATAAAACATATCATTATTATTAATATTATTACATCAAGCTTTTCATTCTTGAAGACAGTGTTTTGAATTGATTGATGAAGTGTTTCACTACAAATGTAAATAACATTTGTAAATTTACCTTTTTTGAAGAGCAGAGTTACTGCCCATGGATGTGAGATCTGGGGATTGGTCACGGCTGTAGTCATGGAAACCATTTCTGACAGTACTTGGTGTAGCTGGTCTACATGAAGAAACAAGCATATAGAAAATAAAAAGCCATTTTTTACTCAACAGTAATGTAATGAAGTAATCAAAAAAGGATCATAAGGCATTTCTTAAATCAATTACAGGTTCTACCCGCCTTGACCAGCCCTTATGGGCAGTTGAGTATGGGGTCTTCCTCCATCATTAAGAGTCGGGCATCGCTACATAACTGAAATAATGTTGATGTGATGTAAAACCCATATAAAAAAAAATCAATTACATGTGTTATAGAATCTATAATAGTAAGTTCATCAAGAACACTATGGAAAGACCTACTGTATTGGTATAATACCCATTAGTAAAAAACACTATAGAAATACCTATTGTACTTATATAATATAAAGAAAGTCAAAAACACTACAGAAAGACTTTTTGCACTGGTATAATACTCATTAGTAAAAAACACTATAGAAATACCTATTGTACTTATATAATATAAAGAAAGTCAAAAACACTATAGAAAGACTTTTCGCACTGGTATAATACTCATTAGTAAAAAACACTATAGAAATACCTATTGAACTCATATAATATAAAGCAAGTCAAAAACACTATAGAAAGACTTTTCGCATTGGTATAATACACATTAGTAAAAAACACTATAGAAATACCTATTGTACTCATATAATATAAAGAAAGTCAAAAACACTATAGAAAGACTTTTCGCACTGGTATAATACTCATTAGTAAAAAACACTATAGAAATACCTATTGAACTAATATGATATAAAGCAAGTCAAAAACACTATAGAAAGACTTTTCGCACTGGTATAATACCCATTAGTAAAAAACACTATAGAAATACCTATTGTACTCATATAATATAAAGAAAGTCAAAAACACTATAGAAAGACTTTTCGCACTGGTATAATACTCATTAGTAAAAAACACTATAGAAATACCTATTGTACTCATATAATATAAAGAAAGTCAAAAACACTATAGAAAGACTTTTCGCACTGGTATAATACTCATTAGTAAAAACACTATAGAAATACCTATTGTACTTATATAATATAAAGAAAGTCAAAAACACTATAGAAAGACTTTTCGCACTGGTATAATACCCATTAGTAAAAAACACTATAGAAATACCTATTGTACTCATATAATATAAAGAAAGTCAAAAACACTATAGAAAGACTTTTCGCACTGGTATAATACTCATTAGTAAAAAACACTATAGAAATACCTATTGTACTCATATAATATAAAGAAAGTCAAAAACACTATAGAAAGACTTTTCGCACTGGTATAATACCCATTAGTAAAAAACACTATAGAAATACCTATTGTACTCATATAATATAAAGAAAGTCAAAAACACTATAGAAAGACTTTTCGCACTGGTATAATACTCATTAGTAAAAAACACTATAGAAATACCTATTGTACTCATATAATATAAAGAAAGTCAAAAACACTATAGAAAGACTTTTCGCACTGGTATAATAGTAAAAAACACTATAGAAATACCTATTGTACTCATATAATATAAAGAAAGTAAAAAACACTATAGAAAGACTTTTCGCACTGGTATAATACTCATTAGTAAAAAACACTATAGAAATACCTATTGTACTCATATAATATAAAGAAAGTCAAAAACACTATAGAAAGATTTTTTGCACTGGTATAATACTCATTAGTAAAAAACACTATAGAAATACTTATTGTACTCATATAATATAAAGAAAGTCAAAAACACTATAGAAAGACTTTTCGCACTGGTATAATACTCATTAGTAAAAAACACTATAGAATTACCTATTGTACTCATATAATATAAAGAAAGTCAAAAACACTATAGAAAGACTTTTCGCACTGGTATAATACTCATTAGTAAAAAACACTTTAGAAATACCTATTGTACTCATATAATATAAAGAAAGTCAAAAACACTATAGAAAGACTTTTCGCACTGGTATAATACTCATTAGTAAAAAACACTATAGAAATACCTATTGTACTCATATAATATAAAGCAAGTCAAAAACACTATAGAAAGACTTTTCGCACTGGTATAATACTCATTAGTAAAAAACACTATAGAAATACCTATTGAACTCATATAATATAAAGCAAGTCAAAAACACTATAGAAAGACTTTTCGCATTGGTATAATACACATTAGTAAAAAACACTATAGAAATACCTATTGTACTCATATAATATAAAGAAAGTCAAAAACACTATAGAAAGACTTTTCGCACTGGTATAATACTCATTAGTAAAAAACACTATAGAAATACCTATTGAACTCATATAATATAAAGCAAGTCAAAAACACTATAGAAAGACTTTTCGCACTGGTATAATACCCATTAGTAAAAAACACTATAGAAATACCTATTGTACTCATATAATATAAAGAAAGTCAAAAACACTATAGAAAGACTTTTCGCACTGGTATAATACTCGATTAGTAAAAAACACTATAGAAATACCTATTGTACTCATATAATATAAAGAAAGTAAAAAACACTATAGAAAGACTTTTCGCACTGGTATAATACTCATTAGTAAAAAACACTATAGAAATACCTATTGTACTCATATAATATAAAGAAAGTCAAAAACACTATAGAAAGACTTTTCGCACTGGTATAATACTCATTCAGTTAAAAACACTATAGAAATACCTATTGTACTTATATAATATAAAGAAAGTCAAAAACACTATAGAAAGACTTTTCGCACTGGTATAATACCCATTAGTAAAAAACACTTTAGAAATACCTATTGTACTCATATAATATAAAGAAAGTCAAAAACACTATAGAAAGACTTTTCGCACTGGTATAATACTCATTAGTAAAAAACACTATAGAAATACCTATTGTACTCATATAATATAAAGAAAGTCAAAAACACTATAGAAAGATTTTTTGCACTGGTATAATACTCATTAGTAAAAAACACTATAGAAATACTTATTGTACTCATATAATATAAAGAAAGTCAAAAACACTATAGAAAGACTTTTCGCACTGGTATAATACTCATTAGTAAAAAACACTATAGAAATACCTATTGTACTCAAATAATATAAAGAAAGTCAAAAACACTATAGAAAGACTTTTCGCACTGGTATAATACTTATTAAGTCGAAAACACTATAGAAATACCTATTGTATGTATAAAATACCCAGAAAGTCAAAAACACTCTGGTAAGATCTAATGTATCGGCATGATACCCATTAGGTCAAAAAAAGTATAGATATGTACCTATGGTATGCATAAAATACCCAGAAAGTCAAAAACACTCTGGTAAGATCTGCTGTATTAGTATAATACCCATTAGGTCAAAAACAGTGTAGATATGTACCTAGTGTATGCATAAAATACCCAGAAAGTCAAAAACACTCTGGTAAGATCTACTGTATTGGTATTATACCCATTAGGTCAAAAACAGTATAGATATGTACCTACTGTATGCATAAAACACCCAGAAAGTCAAAAACACTCTGGTAAGATCTACTGTATTGGTATAATACCCATTAGGTCAAAAACAGTATAGATATGTACCTAGTGTATGCATAAAATGCCCAGAGAGTCAAAAACACTCTGGTAAGATCTGCTGTATTGGTATGATACCCATTAGGTCAAAAACAGTATAGATATGTACCTACTGTATGCATAAAATACCCAGAAAGTCAAAAACACTTCTGGTAAGATCTACTGTATTGGTATAATACCCATTAGGTCAAAAAAAGTATAGATATGTACCTATGGTATGCATAAAATACCCAGAAAGTCAAAAACACTCTAGAAAGATCTGCTGTTTAGGTATAATATTAACCCATTCGGTCAAAAACAGTGTAGATATTTACCTATTGTATGCATAAAATACCCAGAAAGTCAAAAACACTCTGGTAAGATCTACTGTATTGGTACGATACCCATTAGGTCAAAAACAGTATAGATATGTACCTACTGTATGCATAAAATACCAAGAAAGTCAAAAATACTCTGGTAAGATCTACTGTATTGGTATAATACCCATTAGTTCAAAAACAGTATAGATATGTACCTAGTGTATGCATAAAATACCCAGAAAGTCAAAAACACTCTAGAAAGATCTGCTGTATAGGTATAATATTAACCCATTCGGTCAAAAACAGTATAGATATGTACCTACTGTATGCATAAAATACCCAGAAAGTCAAATACACTCTGGTAAGATCTACTGTATTGGTATAATACCCATTAGGTCAAAAACAGTATAGATATGTACCTAGTGTATGCATAAAATACCCAGAAAGTCAAAAACACTCTAGAAAGATCTGCTGTATAGGTATGATACCCATTAGGTCAAAAACAGTATAGATATGTACCTAGTGTATGCATAAAATGCCCAGAGAGTCAAAAACACTCTAGAAAGATCTGCTGTATAGGTATAATATTAACCCATTCGGTCAAAAACAGTATAGATATGTACCTACTGTATGCATAAAATACCCAGAAAGTCAAATACACTCTGGTAAGATCTACTGTATTGGTATAATACCCATTAGGTCAAAAACAGTATAGATATGTACCTAGTGTATGCATAAAATACCCTGAAAGTCAAAAACACTCTGGTAAGGTAAGATCTACTGTATTGGTATAATACCTATTAGGTCAAAAACAGTATAGATATGTACCTAGTGTATGCATAAAATACCCAGAAAGTCAAAAACACTCTGGTAAGATCTACTGTATTGGTATAATATTAACCCATAAGGTCAAAAACAGTATAGATAGGTACCTATTGTATGCATAAAATACCCAGAAAGTCAAAAACACTTTTCTGGTAAGATCTACTGTATTGGTATAATATTAACCCATAAGGTCAAAAACAGTATAGATAGGTACCTATTGTATGCATAAAATACCCAGAAAGTCAAAAACACTCTGGTAAGGTAAGATCTACTGTATTGGTATAATACCTATTAGGTCAAAAACAGTATAGATATGTACCTAGTGTATGCATAAAATACCCAGAAAGTCAAAAACACTCTGGTAAAATCTGCTGTATCGGTATGATACCCATTAGGTCAAAAACAGTACAGATATGTACCTAGTGTATGCATAAAATACCCAGAAAGTCAAAACACTCTGGTAAGATCTACTGTATTGGTATAATACCTATTAGGTCAAAAACAGTATAGATATGTACCTACTGTATGCATAAAATACCCAGAAAGTCAAAAACACTCTGGTAAGATCTGCTGTATCGGTATGATACCCATTAGGTCAAAAACAGTACAGATATGTACCTAGTGTATGCATAAAATACCCAGAAAGTCAAAACACTCTGGTAAGATCTACTGTATTGGTATGATATTAACTCATAAGGTCAAAAACAGTATAAATATGTACTTATTGAATGCATAAAATACCAAGAAAGTCAAAAACACTCTGGTAAGATCTACTGTATTGGTATAATATTAACCCATAAGGTCAAAAACAGTATAGATAGGTACTTATTGTATGCATAAAATACCCAGAAAGTCAAAAACACTCTGGTAAGATCTACTGTATTGGTATAATACCCATTAGGTCAAAAACAGTATAGATATGTACCTACTGTATGCATAAAATACCCAGAAAGTCAAAAATACTCTGGTAAGATCTACTGTATTGGTATAATACCCATTAGGTCAAAAACAGTATAGATATGTACCTAGTGTATGCATAAAATACCCAGAAAGTCAAAAATACAAGAGAAAGATCTACTTATGGATACTCATTAAAACTGTCATGTAGACACAAAATCATATTAGATACCAACCCTAAACAGTTTAGGGATTAATGAATCAAGCAGTTAAAAACACTGCTCCAATCACAACTTTTGTATTTACCCACAACATAGGGGCTTGTCAAACATTTTGTTGTGCCATTGAAATTCTTTAAAAAAATAAACAATCCAAAATTCTTGATGGGGAATGAGGAAGGACAGACTATATATACATCAGACAGACAGACAGATCTACCGATATTCTAGACACGATAGATAACTTCATTATGCAGTTGATCCCTTAATAATCTGGGACAGCGGAAGAATAATTTCCAGACTTTTCAAGGAAACGTATCTTTGCAAAGTTCGAAGAGGTATTTGCCCATTCATATGTGATGGTGACTTTCACAGAAAACCAGTCAGAAATAAAGTGACTTCTTCATATCTTCTTATTACTAGATGATTCTTTGATCAGTACTTAATAACTATTAATTTAAGAGAATAATAAGAGGACAAGACAGTATGAAAAGTGAACAATGACACTTTCTATACAATATTAGATATACAAACATGTCTAAACCATTGTAACAAACAGATTAATTGCTTTTGACAAACAATTTCTTCTTGAGTTAAAATAGTGTCCTGAAAACCTCAATGCAAATGTGCTAAAACCTTTTAACTGTTGGAATGCTGAATAATTTTCTAAAAATAGGTTTTCGTTCCGTCTGCTTGCCAAAACCTTAAATATCTGCTAAATTCTTATGAGGAAAGATACTCAGAGTAGCAAACAGGTTAGATCACAGGCCAGTCGCCAATTAACTTGGTGGCTGGTCTGGATCTAACCTGTTTGCATAAGCATGAAGTTGGTTCCAGCACTATCAGGGTTAAAGATTACAACAATCTTGACTTATGACCTTGAAAATATCATTTGAACTTGCTTTTATTAAGCTTTGCTGTATCTTGGATTTTTTTTTTATGAAGTCTATTTCAACCTTTTCGACCATTGACCTTGGAGTCTGACCTTGACCTTTTTATGTTGTGATACACTTGAAAGCCATCAAGGGGCAAATTCTGAATCTGATATGTGTGGTCAAAATGATTCATATTTGTTTAAGGATAGTTTTCATTGTCTTTTTTTTCTTTTGAGCTCAAATTAAGACCAAGAAGTCTCATAACCTTGTTGTGATTAAATTCAAAAGCCTTTTATGATTGTTTAACCCATGTATATCTATTGTAACGTGTATCGGCTCGGAGTAAAGCCATCGTGGGTCACCCATCCAGGTACTAACCACTTAGTACGTTGCTTAACTTCGAGAGAAAGCCAACCACTCTACCGAATCACCCATAAAAGCCGGCTTCTACAGCGAGACTGTAGAAGTAGTATTTATACATAAACCCTATCACCGTCACACTATGTTAAAATCAGCTCTACAAATCAATATCAAATTAAAAGACTCAAAATCTTGTTCAGATGAAAACCTTAATCCCTATTTTAGGCAGTGTTTATATCAAAAGTTGGAAATGTCAACAACTTAATCACGAGTCTATAGAAAGATTAAAGACACCTACAAGCCTTAGAGAAAAATGGAAAGCATGAAATCACTTTAAGTTTTAATCATTAACCAGGGCTAATTAAGGTTCATATACAATAGACCCAAAAAGACGGTAGTGATTGCTTCTGTCAATGGCATTCTGAGTAAAATGGGAAGGCATCAAAACTTGAACACGACTTTTGGGTCAACAAAATGGTAGCACTTGCTGTGATTAAGGGATCTTAGATGCGTGATTTGATGCTGCAATACATCTCAAATCTTATTGATTTTTTTTCTTCAATCTTTTTTTTAAATCTCATACAAATGATAAATTCTCCAGAAAAACACAACACTAAATGCAGCGTGATTTAGGAATAGAAGTACCAAGTATATTTAGAAAAGGGTGAATTTTCCATCCATTTCTGGGTTGTCTGAGCCTTCTAGAACTACCCACTGTTTTCCATTTCCATACAGAGTGAGGGGATTTAGATAAGATTCAGGCAGTATTAAGCAGCCCTTTTTTTCCATTAATCATTATTTGACACTCATACACATCGCAGAAAACTTCTAGAAATAATGTGATAAAAGAGGAAATTGCTAATCATGGGCAATTTCCTCTTATGTCACAAGGTTTTCCACTAAAACAATTTTTTTTCATCAACTTCTGAAAACATGATTGTGCAAATTGTCATTCTTTTTATTGACATCTGCAGCTATTTTTGGATCTACTTTTGAATATGGTAATTGATTCATACCCCATACCAAATTATTCAAATTATTCAACAATCCTTGCAAAATATAGAAAGCCTTTGAGCAATTTTGAATGTACATTGTATTCTGTTTATTATGAAAATAACGTAAAATTTAGAAAGAATTAACACAATCTTTTTTAATGACAAAAAGAAAAAGTTCACTTTCTATAAACATAGTATGTCAAATGGGTTCAATGAAAGTGATATCTATTTCAGTACTTTATAACCAGGTCTTAACCCTTTACCAATCCCCAAATTTTTGACTGTTCCAAATTGAAAGAGTTTTGCAGACGACATTTCAAAATGTGATGAAATTGGAAAAATTCCACTGATGGGGCACAAAACATTGTGGGAAAAGGAGAAATTGCTCTTTAAGAGCAATTTCTCCTTTTCTCACTATGTTTTCAAGAGTCGACTGCAACAAACTGGTCAAATGTCGTTATGTGATTGTTAGGTATTGGGTTAAGAAAAGTGTTTGTCTGGAATAGAAATTTTTTAGTAATTGAACAGTTCCACTTGAATGGCTAGTCTACTGATTAAAACATTAATTCAGAAGACAGAGTTTGTCCAATTCCTCTATATATGCAATGAAGACGATATTCATGATGAATTCCATTTTTTATTTGTTTGCAAAAAATATGATAATTTAAGAAAACAATATCTTTAAAAGTATTACCATTTACGCTCATGTATGCAAAAATTGGCACAAATGTTTCAATCAAAAAGTGGAAAAGTACTTTTAGACTTTGCAAAGTTTATTAAATATGCTTTTGAAATTAGGAATAACTTAATCAATAGGACCTACTGAAACATGTTTGTAGCCATTACAATTATAAACAATGGCTCTTTCTTCAAAAATGTTAAATTATTGTCACATATTACTGTTGATTATTATTAATATGTACATGCATGTATATGACAATAAGCTGCATACGCTTACGTCAATAAAAAATGTTCTTTTTCTTCTTCCTCTATCTTAATAGAGAGTGGGTCATAGGCACAACAAGCTAAACCCATCTAGATCCTGCTTCTGTGTTTTGTAACTTTCAATAGAGAAAATTAAAACCAATTTGTTAAGTGACAACAAACTCGTTTAACCCTTTACCAAAACGCCAAATTTTTGACTGATCCAAATTGAAAGAATTCACAGACGACATTTCAAAATGTGATGAAATTGGGATATGATCTTCTAATGAGGCACAAAACATTGTGGGAAAAGGAGAAATTGCTCATTAAGAGCAATTTCTCCTTTTTCCACAATTTTTCCAGAATCCACTGCAACAAACTGGTCAAATGCCATTATTGTTTGGTATTGGGTTAATAGAGAAGTGTTTGTCTGGAATAGAATTTTTTTATAGTAATTGAACAGTTCCACTCGAATGGCTAGCCTACTGATTAAAACAATAATTCAGAATGCAAAGTTTGTGCAATTCCTCTATCCTAACAGAGAGTTAGTCATAGGCAAAGCCAGCAAAACCCATCTAGAACCTGCTTCTGTGTTTTGTAAGTTTCAATAGAGATAATTAAAACCAATTTGTAAAGTGAAAACTAACTTGTTTAACCCTTTACCAAAACGCCAAATTTTTGGCTGATCCAAATTGAAAGACTTTGCAGAAGACATCTCAAAATGTGTTGAAATTTTATAAAAATCTTCTGATAGGGCACAAAACCTTGTGGGAAAAGGAGAAATTACTTGTTAAGAGCCATTTCTCCTTTTTCCCCACAATGTTTTCCAGAGTTGTCTGCAACAAACCGGTCAAATGTCGTTATCGTTTGGTAATGGGTTAACAAGCTGAGACTTCATAACTAATTCTGTAACAAGTGCAACTTGGAATACAGAGGTCCCAAGTTCTATAACTGGCTCTGCTTATATTCTTTCAATGTCTTTAAAGGTGCTTATTCACAGAAGAGAAAATCTAAAAGTCAAAATAAAATGTCCATGAAACAAAACAGTTTTTGTGTTGTTATTTGATATACAATAAAATAAAGCTATTGAAAGCATGATTTCTTCAGAATTTGTCAATTTAAGTATGTGCAGATGTCCTTGAAACAAAACAGTTTTTGTGTTGTTGTTTGATATACAATAAAATAAAGCTATTGAATGCATGATTTCTTCAGAATTTGTCAATTTAAGTATGTACAGTCTGTCCTTGAAACTAAACAGTTTTTGTGTTGTTGTTTGATATACAATAAAATAAACCTATTGAAAGCATGATTTCTTCAGAATTTGTCAATTTAAGTATGTACAGCCTGTACGTGGTAGATCTTAAAAGCGATGTTACACTTTTGGATAAAAATACATATTAATTCAGTGTATACACACTTACAGGAATTAAATTAAAAATTGATCTAATTTTGCTTCCAATGCCTTTAAATATTGATTCAACAACGTTTTATCTTTATTTCAAAATTTCCTCTTCTTTGAACAAGCACCTTTTAAATGAAACAATATGATGTTATGACGTGAATTCAAAATCAATGGATTAATATGTAAAGAAACAAGTTTATATTAAGGAACAGGTTAATCCTTAGAATGCTACGTAATTTTATAAAAATAGATTTTAGTGTTGTCTGCTTCCTAAAACCTTAAATGTCTGCTTACTTTTGATGAGGAAAGATACTTAGAGTAACAAACAATTTAGATCACAGACCAGCCAATTTTACATCGTGTCAACATTATTTCAGTCATGTTGCGATGCCTGACTCTTAATGATGGAGGAAGACCCCATACTTAACTGCCCATAAAGGCTGGTCAAGTCAGCTAGAACCATCGGTATTCTGCTAGTCAATCGGGAGACTACCTTTCATGAACCATTAAGCCATGGAGGCCAATATCCCTTAAGCAACAATACAATTTAATTAATTCATCATCTGCACATGGAATGAAAAGAGGCAATTTGAAGTAATTGGTAGGAGTTAATTTCAAATCAGGTTTAAAACATGTTAATTGTCAAAACCATTAAAAAAGTTGGACAAATTTTCTGTGTATTAGAGGCTACAGTTAAGATTCGTACCTTAAGGAATTAGCCTGTAACCAAGACGTTATAACATTAATTCATAGATGAGAATGTTTCTGCATTTTTTGAATACTGCACAACAAATGACTGTTTAAAAAAAGTTAATCATCAATATGTGTTATTGTACATTCTATCAGTTGTGACAGGTTAAAAAACAAAAGCAACAGAAAGTATCAATCATAAAGGAGGCTGTTTTTTTTTCACAGGAGTAAGAGACCTTTTGGATGCAAGGGAAATTACTCATCATGAGCAATCAGTCTTTTTATCCAAACAATTTCTTTTAACTTATTCGATTACGTATTCTTCTTATTCAGTTGAAACTGGTCAAAAGGAAAAGGAACAAAAAATAACACTTCTAAAGCATTCTCTATTTCTGTTATATCAGTAAAAGGACATTTGAATAAAAGAAGAAATAACTCAAATCATGAGCAATAAGTCCTTTAATCCATAACATTTCTTAAACCTATTCTTATTTTCCTTTTCTGCTGATGTGCTAAAATTTGTTTGTTTGAGCTTATAAATTAATCATTTGCAATACAATTTATTTGAGACATCCAGGCATATATGTTTTTACACAATAGAGCTACGGCCTAATTATGTTCCCCGTTTTCCTTTGTTAACCCTTTCCCAAACAACAATTTTTTCGACTGTCCCAAATTGAAAGAGTTTGCAGACGGCATTTCAAAATTTGATGAAATTGAAAAATATTCGTCAGACAGAGCAGAAAACATTGTGGAAAAAGGAAAAATTGCTTGTTGCGAGCAATTTCTCCTTTTCCCACAATGTTTTCTAAAATGGTCAAATGTCGTTTTTGTTTGGGAAAGGGTTAAGAAGATTATCAAGAAAAAAAGCCAAACTAGTTTGATATGAGCCAATTCATCTTCCCTAAAGCAATTTTCAAAACTTTTGGAAGTGAAAGCATTCATAATAGAAATTTGTGCCATAAGGTTAATTAGCTACTAATGAGGCAATTCATCTTTAGCCACAATGCAATTACCTATGTTCATGCAAAACTCATCATGAGATGACATTTCTATGTGGGGAAATGGTAAAGCTGTAGAGATACAAGTACAATGGTATATACAGACTAGCTAATGTATAACTTAACCCATTACCAAACAATAGCAACATTTGACCACTTTGTTGCAGATAACTCTACAAAACATTGTGAGAAAGGAAGTAATTGCTCGTAACGAGCAATTTCTCCTTTTCCCACAATGTTTTCTACCCTATCTGAAGATCATTTTCCGATTTCATCACATTTTGAAATGTCGTCTGCAAACTTTTATAATTTGGCTTTTGGTAAAGGGTTAAAAAGGGTCATGCACTTTTCATGGGAGAATGTAAAAGGAAACTCAAGCAAGCAAACTGCGTCCATCCGAGTCCTGTTTCATCATTATTCATACTAATTCAAACCATCTCAACATTTTTAGGATCTGTTTGTAACAGATGAGTTTTGCTTGTAAGAAAAGAGTTATTACAAAATCAAAAAAGAATTGAAATATTGAGGAGAGATTAAATACTTCTTAATTAGGATGAAAATTTACTTCTAGCTTGGGACGATTTCTCAAATTGAGATTAAAGCAAACGTTTTTCATGAAAGCTTTGAATCATCAGACATTTTCTCAACCAAGCCCTTAAGCAGATGGTATAGCAAAACAGTGTGACAAAATGAACAAGTTATCCTTCATAAATTATATTCCTTTCAAAACATAATGGCGAAGTACAAATTGCTCACATTACACAACAAAAGTTCTTCTCATGGGTATTGTGATTCTTAAGTTTGGATAAAGCAAATTTGGCACAACAACCAAAACGCCTCTTTTACATTATATGACAATAACATAATTAATCATGCAGGTTATTAGTTGAGAAAAATGATTCGCTTATAAGGGAGTCAAATCCTTTTTCTTAACCTACATTACTAAAACTGGAAGGCACTCTTCTGAGGAATCACGACTGAAAACAACAACAAGTAAGAGGAATGTAACAAAACAGAAACAAATGAAGTCAAAGTGCTTGAAATGAGACCAAAGGATAAAGGGAGAGAACTAAGTAAAGTGCTATAGCTAAAATACATCCGTCTAAATGGATAACTGAATCAGGAGGCATTGTTTAACCCATTATCACTCAAAAACGACATTTATACATTGTTGCAGACGACTCTGGAAAATGCTGTGAGAAAAAAAAGAAATTGCGCATAACAAGCAATTTCTCTCTTTCGCACAATGTTTTCTGCCCTATCAGCAGATCATTTTTCAATTTCATCACATTTTGAAATGTCGTCTGCAAATTCTTTCAATTTGGGACAGTTGAAAATTAGGCGTTTGGTAAAGGGTTAAACAGCTACTAGGATTAAGCAAAGATCTCAAATGTGATTTTGTAATTGCTCCGAATTGAAAGCAATAAAAGAAAGTTATAAAGCATAAACAATAACATTTATGCCGCAGTACACATTTGATCTTGTGACATTAAAGAGAAAATGCTCAAGATTTTCTTTAATCATTTGCTACATGAGTATATAAAACAGGTACTTCAGTTAAGTTATTTTTAACATAAATTGATTGTTTAAAAAAATCATAAAACTTATACTAGACACCATCAACTCTGCTTTCTGGATTCTGAATCTATAATGTTTTCAATATTCTTTCATGAAATTAATGAATGCTTTAAGAATATTTTTGGCAATACACTTTCAAATTTTAATTGCATCTGCTTCAAGTTATGCAAATGGAAAAGCTTTGATATAGACTAACACAATGTACGACAAGTCAACAGTTTTCTTTTCTTAACTCGGATGATCCAAGCTGTAAATGTGTTACAGCTTGGAGGACTGTTCGATAAAAATGTGTCAGCATTCTCCCTCTGGGCAGGATGGGACCAATCGGCAGCGAGAATTAAAAATGTGGACCAATCAGATAATAGATTGCCGTGAATAATCGATAATCACTCTGATGCATTTTGATATCGAAAGCATCCAGACGTAGAATGAAATATCTTTGTCTTGATCATTTGGACTACAGTTTTTTCTATTAACACAGACTTCCATAATGTACGAAAAGTCAACAGTTTTCTCTGTAAACATTGACTTACACAATATAGGAAAGGTCCACAGTTTTCTCTGGTTCATCAGGAAATGTTGGTGTGGTCTCTTCCAGCGACTTGTTTGGAACACAGCGGAATGACTTCTTTATGGAATGACCAATTTGTTTGGCAGGAGATTTCTACAACAAATATAAAACACATTTGAAAGACATGTAGCAATTACAAATGATCTTTATAATATAATAAATTTCATATGTTACTACCAAATTTGAATTTGATGTATAGGCAAGAGGCCTTTTTACAGCTTCATGTGGAATTAACAATTAACAAAGAGTGCTTATCCAACCAACTTATAAAATAGATATTGTAATCAGGAATGTCTTCATTTAAAAAAAAATCATCTAGCTTTTAGGAGATTCTCGTTTCATTACAATGATAAGTGGCAAGTGAATATATCAAAATTATGATACAATGTATGTAATAATGCCCTGGTGTGCTCATTATATGAGTATTTACATTGTGTCAACATTATTTCAATTATGTTGTGATGCCTGACTCTTAACAATGAAGGAAGATCCCAAACCAAACTTCCCACAAGTGCTGGTCAAGCCGGGTAGAACCATGGGCATTCCAAAAGTTAATTGGAAGACTGCCCCTTATGAAAATCCAAATGCAGTCAACAGAATTTGAACCCACGCAGAGAGGGGCCATGTGATTTCAAGTTTTGTCCTCTAACTTCTAGGATATGGAGGCGCCCTACAGCTTGTCATAAACTTTCTTGATGTGAATAATCAGTCCTGAAACATTACACTATTAATGAATACTGATTTATCCCAATTATTGCAATCTGGATGATCATTTTAAGGTCTTCCGTAAGTCAGTTGGGAGACAAACTCTCATGAAAATCCAAATGTCATCACCAGAATTGGAACCCACGAAGAGAGGGGCCAGGCGATTCCAAGCATTACATACATATGAGAGGTACTCCTTCATCTGATGGTCGTGGTTGTGGTAGCCCGACGTTCTGCCGCGCCAGAAACAATCCTGACAAAGCTGGTAACTGTAACAGCGCTGGCATCGGTACCGGAAACCCATGAAAGACTCACGATGACATCCGTCACATTGTACAGGGTGGAAGACTGTTATAAGGAAAATCAGTTGTTATGAATTGCTTTGACAGTCAAACTAGTGTTAAGAGAACAGCCTATGGAACTGTGAAAATTGGCTGTTCAAGACAGGTTGGCTGCTTAAAACAAATTGATTTACACTATAAAACCAACAATGGGAGTTTCTGTAATGGTTGTTTTAGGTAGGTTGGCTGCTTCAAAGGGTAGTTGCTTAACACAAGTTGGACTGTAATCCTTTGCTGAAGTCGTATGATTGCTTTTACACATTACTTGATTTGGATTTGTTACAACACAGCTGCAGCAGTATATCTAAAAATAAACCATGACAAATGGACAAATGACTCATAATTGCTCAATGCCCAAAATAGTGATACAATTTAACTATTTTTTAGATGTATTTATGCATACAAGAGGACTGTGTGAGACATATCAACTATAGAAGTTACTGAAATCTCATCCTCCTATGCATTGGTTCAAATCCCTGTGACGGCATTATGACTTTTATGAGAGGCTGTCTTAAAACTGACATGCAGAATTCCAATGGTTCTACAAGGCATGACCAGCCCTTAAAGGCCATCAATTTTGGAGTCTTTCTCCATCAGTATTTTGGGGCGACAGTGGTGCAGTGGTAGAGCGTTGGCCTCTTGTACTGAGGGTCCCGAGTTCGACCCCTGTTAGGCAAGGTGAAATTTGCAGGGACTAGCTCACAAATCGGCGCAAGTGCTGGTTTACTATCCAGGAAGCAGTCATTGGGAATTAATTAAATAAGCTTCCAGCTTCTGTCACAATTGATAAAAAATAAATAAGTTTCAACTAAAGTATGAGTAAGGCATTGTAACATAACTGAAATAATGTTGATCCGATGTAAAACCTATCTATAGATAATACATGCAATCTCACCATTCTCCACCTGCACCATCCTATGTAAGATCGGCAGCCACATCAGGCATTGTGGGCCTGGATCGGACACCAGCACATTCAGGAAATTGTTGATGTTCACGCCATTCTTCTGAAAATAGATGTAAAGGTGTGAGATTTAACTAGTATCAATCAATCGTTCAACCTGTTGATGTAATTGTACTCACATTACTAACCAAGCCCAAATAACGCACTCTCAAAACCCTAACCCTAACCCAGTTGGTAGTACAGTAAAATCTGTGTACAACAGCCAGTGAAGGGAAGTACCCAAAGTGGCCGCTGTGCACAGACTGGCTGTTGTTCACAATATAAGCCCTCCATTTTATATATCTCTTACAGGGTAGTTGTACATTAAAAATGTACATGTAAAAATGAGCATTGTTTGAACCATTTATCCTTTGGAAATTAATCCACACATTATCCTAAAAAAAACAACGATGTTAGATAAGTTTAAAAACACAAATCAAGAGAGGGTAAGTGATTCATTTTTAGTTTCCTATCATTGCCGATCATGTAACAAATTTACTCTTTAATTTTAGACATCATTTTAACATCCAACCATAAAACCATTGAAGGTCATATTCACCGGAATCATTCGCAAATTTTAGATGTTTTTCTAACAGAAGAGGTAAGGACAAATTAATATGCTTTGTTTGTGAAACACATATTTAACCCTCCAAATTACTTATAAAACTTAATTCAGTTGCACTACTTAAAAAGAAAACACCGCCCATACTAGGAAAGCAATTGCTGCAAATATCTAGAGCCTACTAAGCATAAAAAAATCCCCCTAAATTAACATGTACAAACTATGACATATTATGTAATCTATTGACAAAGTGTACACATAGGTTTAAATCATCCCTCGGGTCACAGTTTGTGTACTAGTTAGGCCACGCGTTATCTACTTTCTTTGTTTGTACATGCTCACTTTTGTTAGAGTTGTGAAACTTTCGCGCCAAATTTAAAGTGGTGTTGCGCAGGTGTGATATACAGTACAAATAAACCAATTAGTGTGGCTGTTGGCTGCATTGCACAGACTCCCGTTAGGTGCAGTGTATTTAAAGAAGGAAAATGCACGGGCGGGCCTGAGCTGGCCGTTGTTGACATATCGGCCGTTGTTCAGGTATGACCGCTCCCTCAGATTTGACTGTATGTTCAACTTAAAAAACAGGGTCTAAAATTATTACTACCCTTGTAAATTATAAACCTTTCATAAAATTGATGATTCACACCATTCTTCTGCAAATACATCTAAAGGTGTGATATATAAAAAGTATCAATCAATCGTTCAACCTGTTGATGTATTTTTACTCACATTACTAACCAAGGCCGAATAGCCCAGTTGTATTTGACCAGTAAACATGTTTTTAAGAGATATGGGACTTCTCTGAATCATGTATTGAATTATAATAAGCAAGTTCTGAAATCTTTAGGAAGGTATCCTTAATTGTATGACGGTTGCTCCAATTTTATTAAAACTTTAATCTAAAGACCAAAACAAACACCAATAGCAGTACAATAGCCCTCTTTAATCTCCTTTTGTCACTTTCATTGGATAAAAATGGATCAAGTTTAACCTATTAAGATGAAATTGGTTTATCAAGTCTAATGAACTTTTCAAGATTCAAATTTTACTGGAACTTGTAGACAGAAAGAAGTCTGACTGGTGCAAGGGAAACTACTCTGTACAAAGAAAGTTTTACAATAAAATGACAAACTATCTCCCTTGAAAAATAGCAAAATTTGCATAAATCTAAACTCTTCATTCTATCAAGACTTTTAAATATCTTTTAAAGTAGGAACAAATTAAAATGAATAGAAAATTCAGCAAAGAGGGGAGACACTGTTTTATAAAGCTTTCATAAAGTTTAATTTTTCACATTTTATTCTTGCTATTTGCTGTTGCACGTTAATTTGGAACAGTTACAAAAATTCTGTTTGCCATTGTCATTTCCATTATGTTCCTCTACAATCTACCTTAAATGAGAACATGAATGTATAAAGTATTGTTTAAAGTTATCTATTTTACATCTAAGTGAAGTATTCTTTCATAACTTATATAAATCTCTCTCATTTCAGCTTCCTGGAAACATAACCAGTCCTTGCACCAAAAGTGTATCAATGTAGGTCGTACAGCGAGTCCCGCTGCTCAAGGGATTCAAACAAACAACCCTCTTGTTCAGAGGCCGCCGCTACCCCTGGGTCATTGTCTTTCACAAAATGAAGTTATGTTTAAACAAACTCTTTCTCACCATATCGAAACAGGATCTGACGGCAGTATCTGTATATCCGAATGATGGTCCCTCAAACACAGCAGTAGGTAACGCTAGTACTGCCTGTAAGTACAATTCAAACTTCTCTCGAATCAGGAGTCCACTCGAGTCAGATATCTGTGTGAAAATATCTGAAATAAAAACGTTATTTCTGTCATGTCAAATTCTCTTCAATATCCATGTGAAAATAAGTGTTTTAACCAGATTGTTAGTTATAAAAGGTCATTTTAACTTTCATTGCAATAACAACACTGAAATAAAATTACACACTAATTACTGAAATTGATATTGACAGACCCATAAATCTTGACCTGTCACAGTACAGCATCATTGTATACATCTCTGAGATAGTCATGCATAAGTATATAAATTTAACCCTTACATTGCTGGACTTCATGCTTATGCAAACAGGTTAGATCCAGGCCAGCCGCTAAGTAAATTGGCGGCTGGCCTGTGATCTAACCTGTTTGCTTCTATGAGCATCTTTTCTCAATAAAATTGAGCAGATATTTATGGTTTTGGAAAGCTGACGGCACAAGAATCTTTTTTTAGAAAATTACCAAGCATTCAAAGCATTAAAACTCTTTTGATCTATGAAGATTCTATCTATTTAGATCTATACAGATTCTTTCTATTTATAAACCCTAGTAGATTAATTTCATACTCACATCTGAGTTTATCGATGAGTTTTCCTGAACACAGGTGAGATAATGCTACTTTCAGGCTAAACACTTTTACTTTACCATACCCTGAACTGAAAAAAGACAAGCAAAACAAATTCATAAAATAATATGAATAAAATAGCTTTTATATACATAATATGATTTTCATTCAGTATCACTTTGTTCGTCTATAATAAGTCCTCCCTTCTTTTTCAAAACCTAAATAAGTCATTATCAATAAAACAATACATTTTATCAAAATTTCTAACCTTTCTTTTCTAAGGTATGTGACAAAAGACTGATTGTTGAAATCCCTGATTGTTGAAATCCCAAAATTTCCAAATGATAATATGCGTGTAGGAGATTGCCAAAAGTGTCAGCATCATTTGAATCTAAAATCACAAAGAAAATGTTTCTTTTTATGCTTTATAATTGAAGTCTACATTGATAATATCCCATAGAAGAGAATTAATTCAGGGATACAAAACATCAAGGGGAGACAATTACCTGTCATACGCACTAAGCAACCAGTTGAGCAACATATTGACACATTGAGTTATCTCCACCTGCCTGGTCGTCGGTATCCGCTTGTTGAGTTGAGTGAAAATACTGTTCAATATTGCCTCCACCCGTGAAGAGTTGAGTTCAGTTTCAGCCTCTAGAGTGTTGAGCCCGTTCTCTCGAAAACACTCAATGATGTTCCATATATCTACCATCTCCACTGTAAAGTGAATGTTTTTAAAATAGAGTACCTGTAAACCATTTTGAAACTTATTCTTTTGTAAGATTTCTTCTGTCGTTTTTAGTATACTAGGTTCGGGCCCAAACTATTTAGGTTAAAGCGAATAGTTTCTGCTCTGACCGATGTTTACCAAGAATGACCAAAGTAATCCGATGTATGAATGAATTTCAAAATGACTGGTTATGGTTATTCTAACTTAATCATAATTGAATGATAAAAATGGTGGACTTGTCCTCTCTTGAATTTTTAAAGTTCTCATTCAGTTATTGACAATCTTCAAGAAGTTTTATTGCAAAAACATAACGTGAAAGTTCAATTTACAGCAAAGTTGACCCAAAAACTGCAGGGTGGCAGATCTGACATTGATTTACTAGACCATGAATGCCCAATCTTTTTCTGCATGAGTCGGTATAATGGGCATATAGTAATTTTCAATAAAAAACGCCCTTGTCCGTTAAAGCTTTTGAAACAAGCAGGGCAATACAGTGAGACCATTGATTCAGCCACCCCTGAAACTTGTTTCAATCTATGAGAGCAAATCATTTCGGTATTTTTGGTGCAATACTGTACTGTATCAAGTGCTTCACATTTGTGAAGTGTTTTCTTTAGTCTTGCATTAAACCTTTGATTACATTGTAAAGTTCTGCATTCTTCCAACACATGGAAGTTTATAGTTAGAGCTTCACATTTGTAAAGGACTTACTGCAGTATTGCATTGAACCCTTGACTCCAATGTAAAGTTCTGCATTCTTCCAACCGGAATTATTTGGTTTAATTAAACCAAATAGTTCCGGCCCAGAGTACACGGAGAACAACCTAAGTTAACTGACAACGGATAAGTTTCAAAATGGGGGATTATTGGGTATTCTTCCTTAAATATTCTTCTTTTTAGATTAGTCTTTGTATCAGGAGGTAATGTTTGAAAACTTACAGTTTGTTTTCTTCTGTATAAACCGGAGTTTGCAAGCTGTTCTGTAAGTGGCAAATCTGATCACATCAAAGTTTTGGGCCCCTGAAGATAGAGAAATAGTCATGAAATAGTCAGGTATTTTAGATATTTCTGCCATAGTTAAATATAAAAAACAATGCTACTCATATTGCTATAAGAATATTTTAAGAAATGGTAAGAAATCAAAAGAGTTGAATATCGTATGAATAATATGTCTATAGGTTGAGGGTTTTGTGCAAGACTATAGTAAGCACTTCATGTTTGTAAAGCAATTACTATAGTCTTGCATTGAACTCTCCGCATGAGTCTGCTTCTGATTAAAATTTTCCATCTTCAAAATAATTTCCAGTAGATGACAATATACAAGTTTTGTCACAAAATCAGACATTTCTATTAATAACTTTGCAAGCTCTCCTGCCTTTAAAAGGTTTCAAAATGTCAGCTTTTGGGTTAATTCCAAGTTGAAACAAACAACAGATGATAGATTTGAAGCATGGGGAAGCAACTTTTACCATACATGTACCATTTATAACATAAACAGGTTTGTTTGGTATCAGATATTCATCCTTTTGTCAAAATTTGTTCTAAACTCCTCTTAAGCATTAACTTCAAATAGAATTGATTTAGAAGAGAGGGCTGGTAATGAAATGGTTTAAATCAGATAGACATATCTTGACCAGACCATCTTTACTATATATAATAAAAAAAACCATGCCTCATAAAACTGGTTTGAAATATTTCTATTAACCAGATAGGACACATTCAGTTGGTTCAAACATATAATCAAAAGGTCATCAAAGAAATTCTTCAAAGACTTTTCTCTGTTAAAGTAACTTTGTGGACCATAAAGCAAACAGACCATTTCTAATGGACACAATTAACCTCAACCCATTTTTTATTTTTACATAAAGTGGTACATTTGTGATTGAAAGAGTATAATACTTTACCAAACGCCAAATTTTCGACTGTCCCAAATTGAAAGAGTTTGCAGACGACTTTTCAAAATGTGATGAAATTGGAAAGTGATCTTCTGATAGAGTAGAAAACATTGTTGGAAAAGGAGAAATTGCTTGTGACGAGCAATTTCTCCTTTTCCCACAGTGTTTTCTAGAGACTAAACTCCTTTTTTTACTACAACAGCATATCTTCTACTAAAAGGGAATCAATGCATTTGTGTTTAAGATAAGCAGTTGAGAATGAAATTCTTTAAATATCAAGTATTTAATTGTTTGCAGAGATAGATATTCAAACCAATAAAAGGATGGCAAATTGGTAAAGGACAATCTTACATAATTTAGATTTTTTCATTTTTCTAAAATAAAATGTTTTCTACGAGTAAAATGACATTATTGATCTATTATGTTACAGAAACCTAGATCATTCATAAACTTTTCATGTCCTTTTATGGCCATGTAGTGGTAATACAGTATATCAAAATTGCAAATTAAGTAAACCATTTAAACAGTTTAGTTTGTAAGCAATGATCTTGTATTTCTGTCCAGTAAAGCTATTGATATGGGTTAGAGTGTCTTGGATTTGAAGATCATGAAATGGGTCATCACGCTAGCAAGGTGTGGCCAAGAGCAACCCATTACTATTCATATTATGGAGCATACAGTGGTTCAGGGATAGAACCAATCGGAACTACTCGGGTATTTCCCTGAGCTGTGAAATACACCTTGGATATAAGTGTAGGGTTACAATTTTTCGGGTAAATCGGCATCCGCCAATTAACACATTTTCTAAGCGTGCACGTTAAGTAGTTCAATGTGTATGGAAGTGTTGGACATCCTGTTAAATCATTTTTTATCAGTAACTCATACCAAATGGCGAAACTGTTGTTGTGACATGTATAGTTGTTTCCTCAATCAAATTTAACGACTTTTAAGATTTCACATTTAAGATCTATTTCTAAAAACGAAAGTAAAGTGACGTCATTCTCGCGGGAAACAATATGGCGGCATCTGTATTATTTCAGAGGTGTTTTCATTAGATAAACCCGATGTGTTCAGATTGGAATAGAACTTCGGCTTCTGGACATGAGGATTGTGGGTTCAACTCCTGTGCCTTGCGAACTTTCATTAATCCGCATTCAGCATGAGTACTGGTTATGTATTCCAGGAAGCAGAATTGAGAATGATGAATCTAAGTTGTAAGAAGTTGTTTCACAATTAATGTTAAATAAATAGGTTTAAAAAAAAAAAAACTACTTATACAACAAGTTTTTCAATCAAAGCACTGAAGGTCCTAATGTTCATTTCACATTTATTTAATGAAAACACAGGTTTTCAGTATCTTTAAATGTAAGTATTGAAAATGGTCATTTATTCAGTGATGAGTGTTGTTTAAATAATCTATTTGATATTTATTAGTCAGGCAACACATTGAGAGACAGTCCCTTTAATACAAAACACTGCAAAATCATTTGATAAATAAAGGACTAATGTGGCAAAAGGTGAACATTTTAATGAAGAGCATATATTCAATTTGCGAAACCCTTTTCGGATCTTGTCTGATAAAAAGTTGAGTAGAAGAGGTAAACTTATACCTACTTATAATCCCATCATTTGCTGGAAAAGGCAGAAATTCAAAAAAAGTATTGTAATTTAACTATAATACTAGTCATGAACAATTTCTCTTTTACCCTTAATGGACAATGTCCTCTTTATATACATGTATATCTTCAAAATGAGAAAACATTCTTTCTTTAGATTAGTTCAATTTGGATGGTGACGAATAAGAATTCAGATGAAGTGAAGGATAGATACAATAACATTTTACGAGACCAACAATGTAAATATATTTCAATTACTGTCAAATCTTTGCTATTCTTTATACCCCATTTGATTAAGCAAATATAAGGTACTGGAGCGTTAACCTATTTCCTCAATGAGTTTTTATGACTAGTCAAAATCGAAAGCAACAGCTGACAACAAATGTACAGTAACTTATTTTGATAATAATTTTAACAATAATTTGTTCACCATGCACTGATACTCGTGACTAAGTTTGGTTAAGATCTGACAAATAGTTTCTGAGAAGAAGGCGTAAGAAAATCTGAACATACGCTGGACAGACTGACGGACAGACGCAGACAAAATGCCATCACAATAGCTCACCCTGAGCTGAAAAAGGGGTTGATGCCATTTTCAACAATTGTTCTGTTATATACAGCTTTCTGGATAATCTTCCAGCACAAGGAAAGCAAAAAATGTCTTGCCAATGGAATCCATGGTTAAATAATAAGCAACAATCATGAAAAAAGCCGGTTTGCCTAGGCTCAAATCAAAACCTCTTAACACTACGCCACCAAAAATCTCTGGTCATACTAGGAGTATGGAGAGGGAGGGATAAGACAGTATTTCTCTAAATTCTCTTTAATGGATAGTCAATAAAACCCTGCTACATGTACTTACTCATGTCATTAATCAGCTGCCTATTCCCGATCAGCCGCTGTTGAGTTGGACTTGTATCCTCGAGCCCTCTGTCGTCACCATGACGAACAAACCCTGAAACAAACATAGAAAACAATGGGTGAAATTCACTCTAAAAACTGGTTAGAATGCTGGGTAATTTTCTAAAGATAGATTTTTGTGTTGTCTGCTTTCCAAAAGTTGAAAACCTTAAATATCTGCTTAATTTCATAGCTTACATTTTGTGATATGAAGAAATGGCATTTTGAGATCATCGTAGACTTTAATCATAACAAAGTGTTGTTAAAACAACTTTAAGTGATGATAGTGCTCATAAAAAGTTAAATCTATTGAGTTCTTGTACGATTGAAATTGACAAGCAAATATAGCTAATGTCTCGCTTTAAGGTTATGAATCATTTTCATTTACATCTGCCGTAAAAACACATGAAAAAGCAAGAGACTCCAAGAGTGCATGGTCTACTTAACCCTTTCCCAAACAACATATTTTTGACTGTCCCAAATTGAAAGAGTTTGCAGACAGCATTTCAAAATGTGATGAAATTGGAAAATAATCTTCTGATAGGGCAGAAAACATGGTGGGAAAAGGAAAAATTGCCCGTCACGAGCAATTTTTCTTTTTCCTTCAATGTTTTCTAAAGTCGTCTGCAACAAAGTGGTCAACTGTCATTATTGTTTTGGGAAAGGGTTAAATTATCTAACACCTGCTATACCTTTTTGTTTTGAACAGTCACGAAAGTCCATGAGCGGGAAAATGTTAATTTATCTATCCCAGGAGTTCATTGGCCAATGTGTTTACAGGAAGTTTACAGAATAATGTTCGTCACAAATATTTAGTTCTACAAAATTGTCACAGCAACAACAACATGAAATTAATCAGGAAACTCAATAAAGCAATGTGAATGAAGAATAACAGATTTTTAGCACACTTTGTCTTATGCTTAATTAATCTGTTATGGCTTTTATTTTGACCAATCATTAATTTCGATGAGAGGAAAAACATCGGAGAGTGAGTTATAATAGCAGGAAGCATTCCAAATAATGTTCCCTACCAATATTTTGTTCTAGAAAACTGTCACAGCAACAACATCATGAAATTAATCAGGAAAGTCAATAAAGCAGTGTAAATTAAGAATAATAGATCTTTTGCACATTGACTTAAGCTTAATCTGTTGTGGCTTTTATTTTGACCAATCATTAAAGTCCATGAGAGGGAAAATATCTGATAGTGAGTTAACAGGAAGTGTACGAAAAGACGTTTCTTACATTTAATTTGTTCCACGAAAACTACTTCAGCAACAACAACATGAAAATTAATCAGGAAAGTCAATACAGCAATTTTGAAAAATAAAGATCTTTTCCGCATTGCCTTATGATTAACCTGTGACAGTAAATTTTTTCACAATTTCTCCTCAAAATAATTGTTACAGCTTACAATTTCTTCACAAACTTTACACATAGATTTTTCTCTTGAATTTCACAAACTTTTACCTTTAACTAAGCAAATATTGCTCACAATTTTCCAAAAAAATAACTTGTTTTCTTCTTAATTCGCTAAGGAAAATGACATTTGTTACAATCACTTGGACATTGTTAAAACCTTATGTCCTCCTATTTTATATTCTAACAGTTTTATTGCCCCTATAGGAAATCAACAACAAACAACATTATTATATAGCTTGAAGTTTACCATTTTCTTTATAGTACTAAGTAGATACCATTGTGATAACAGAATACATTGCTTTAACCCTTTCCCAAACAATAACGACATTTGACCACTTTGTTGCAGACGACTTAAGAAAAAATTGAGGGAAAAGGTTAAATTGCTCGTTTCCCACAATGTTTTCTGGCCTATCAGAAGATTATTTTCCAATTTCATCACATTTTGATATGTCTGCAAACTCTCTCAATTTGGGACAGTCCAAAATGTGTTGTTTGGGAAAGGGTTAAACAAGCAATTCTCCTTTGTGTTACACTTATTCAGTAAGTCGTCTGCTGCAGATATTGGCACATATATATATATATATATATATCGATTAGCTTTCAATCCATATATATATATGTCACTTTATTATAAGAAATTGAAAAGGACAGAGTGAAACAAAATATTTATTATATTAGTAATGTTTTGAATACTCTGTAAGGCAATATATTCCTTGAATAAGAAATATCATTATTTACCCTTTCCCAAACAATAACGACATTTGACCACTTTGTTGCAGACGACTTTAAAAAACATTGTGGGAAAAGGAGAAATTGCTCGTAACGAGTAATTTTTTCCTTTTCCCACAAAGTTTTCTGCTCTATCTGACAAATATTTTACAATTTCATCAAATTTTGATATGTTGTCTGCAAACTCTTTCAATTTGAGACAGTCGAAAATTTGTTGTTTGGGAAAGGGTTAACACTGTCCTTATAAATTATCTTCATCATACTTGTTATAAGTCATATCAAGGCAGCACATACTTGTCCATGCTTTATAGGTAATTCACAAGTACTTAGATAGATAAATTATTCTGCCAAACGACAATATCCAAAGAAACCAATTGAAAATCTGGAATTCAACATATTTTAATACTCTGTGAGGCAAAATATTCCTTGTATAAGTAATATTATCCTTATCTCTACCCTAGTAAATTTGTTCATCATAATTGTTTTAGAGGCACATCAAAGGAGAGGAGTACAAATAAATTACTGAAAAAAAATATATGGAGTTCTTTTATTATGTTCATAAAAGTCATCAAAATTAGTTTAGGAATGCATTGAGACCTTATTAAATAAACTCATTTAAAATAATATTATTTTGTGCTTGAAATATAGTTGTCTCCAATTCAATCATGTTTATCAACAACCTGTTTGTTTACCTATTCAAAATAACGAATTCTGATTGGTCGGTTCAAAAATGTGTGTGTCAACTGCCAAGGTCAGAGGTGAAGAATCAGGAAATCTGAATTATAAAACTTGCTAATCTGGGTTATTTCTGGGGTACTTTCACGTTTAAGTTGTGCAGATGGTGTTTTTTGGTGATAACTATTTGAATCTGTCCAGAAGTTTACCAAATAATATAGTTTGATATAGGATTAATCTCCTTTAATAGGCCTTTAAGTCATAAAAGGCAGGGCATACTTGTGCATGCTTCGTATGTGATTCACCAGTGCTAAGATAGATAAACCATTCTGCCAAACGACAATGCCCAAATTTAAGAAACCAATAAAAAACTCGAGGATTCAAACCAGCTAAAATTGGCTGACCAATGACAAATCCCAGATGCTAACCACTGCACCATTGGAGACCCCCCTGTCCATTCCAAAACATATTCAACATACAATGTACATTCTAGGAGACAAACATATTCAACTTAGGTATACTGTATAATAACCAATAATGAGAGTAGTTTCCTGCTTTTTTCTTCAGTAATTATGTTTTTCAAAAGAGTAAATAGCCTCCAACTAATCATTATATGCCCATTCAACCAATTCCCTCATACAGAAACTTTAGACTGGTCCAAATTGAAAGCAACAGCAGACGACAATTAATTGCGTGAAAGACATGACATTTTCAATGATATTGGGCAGAAATATTGTTATAAGAAGAATGAATTGATCAATGTGACCAAAAGGATACATTGCTTATATAATATAATTATGTGCACTGGCAGAAAAACTGGCAATCTATATACTCCACATTGAATCTTTCTATAGAGGGAAATAGAATCATCTTAAAATGAAGATTTTTTTTCTGCAAACCAAGGGCTCAATGAAAGACTTTAGTAAGTGCTTCACAAATATGAGTCTTGCATCGAATCCTCAAATTGAGCTATCAAGAAATATATACATTTCTTTTTTTTATCAATTACCAATACAGTTTCATTCAATATTTTGTTTTGACTGTCTGCAACAGAATAAAGTCATCTGCCAGAAATTTGTTTGTTTGTTTGTAAATGAGGACGTTTCATGGGAATTCAAAAAAATCTATAAAATCTACAAACATGTAGCAGTTACTTTAGTCTTGCATTAAACCCTCAAAATGATCTCTCAAGAAAGATGTACATTTTCTTTATATCAAATACCAATTGAACATCATACAATATTTTATTATGACTGTCTGTAACTGAACAAAGTCATCTGCCAGAGATTTTTTTTTTATAAATGAAGAGGTTTCAAAGGAATGCAAGAAAAACATGGTTTCTGCAAATTGAGGGTTCAACTCAAGGCTATAGTAACTGCTTCACAAACATGGAGCACCTACTTTATTTAGTCTTACATTGAACCCTCAGAATAATTAAGCTATCAAGTAAGAATTGTACATTTGCTTTTTATCAAATACCAATTGAATACCATACAGTATTTTGTTATCACTGTCTGCAACAGAACAAAGTCATCTGCCAGAAATTGTTTTTTGTAGACATGGAGGTTTCATAGGAATGCAAGAAAAAACATGGTTTCTGCAAATCGAGGGTTCAACACAAGACTTTAGCAAGTGCTTTATAAACATGAAACACTTCTTATAGTATTGCGCTGAACCCTCAAAATGAGCTTTCAAGAAATATACATTTCTTTTTTTTTTTTTTTTTTATCAAATACCAATTTAGTATCATACAATATTTTCATTTTTGTTATGACTGTCGATCGGTATTAACAGAACAAAGTCATCTGCCAAAGATTATATCTTGTAAAAGAGGAGGTTCCATAGGATTGCAAGGAAAACATGGTTTCAACACAAGACTATAGCAAGTGCTTTACAAACATGAAGCATCTACTTTATTTAACCTTGCATTGAACCCTCAAAATGAGCTATCAAGTAAGAATCATACATTTCTTTTTTTATCAAAAACAATTTCTTAGCATACAATATTTCGTTATGACTGCCTGGGTAACAGAACAAAGTCATCTGCCAAGAGATTGTTTTTATAGATGAAGAGGTTTCATAGGAATGCAAGGAAACCATTACTGTTGGTCGTTTTCAGTATTGATTTGGTCATCCTTGTCTCGTAAGATTCGTTTTCTGTGTTTTTCCCCCTGTAAGGTGTTGGCTGCGGTATGCTTCTTGAAAAGTCACCATTCATCATAATGCCTACTTATGTAAGATAAGTCTGAAAGCTTTTAACTTCAGATGAAAGCGTTTGCCCTAAAAGATGTCGTTTTATAATTTATAGCCCATTACCAGACAATAACGACATTTGACCAGTTTGTTGCAGATGACTCTGGAAAACATGGTGGGAAAAGGAGAAATTGCTCTAAACAATGTTTTCTGCCCCATCAGGTGATTATTTATCAATTTCATCACATATTGTAATGTCGTCTGCAAACTCTTTCAATTTGGGAGAGTCGAAAATTTGGCGTTTGGTAGGTTAAACTGAAAGTGATTCTCTGCAATAAACTGGTCAATTGTCGTTATTGTTCGGTAATGGATTATGGGTGAAAAAGTTAAAAATAGTTTATACCGAAAGAGCTGCATTTGTTAGATTAAAAGAAGCAAACTAATTAAAGGTCATTTTTCAATTCACTTAGAAAGTTGGGTTCAAACCAAAGACCAGCAAGTTACAAGTCCATGGTGCACAACCGTAACCACCGGACTATGCAGGACCCCATTTTTTCCAACCTTCACACATAATTGTGGTAGTTGAATAAGACCTAATCTATTCCATAATGCAGGATAGAGTATCATCAATTTAATTAACCCTTTCCCCAAACAACAAATTTACGACTGTCCCAAATTGAAAGAGTTTGCCGAAGACATTTCAAACTGTGATGAAATTTAACAATATTCTTCGGAAAGAGCAGAAAACCTTGTGGGAAAAGGAAAAATTGCTTGTTACGAGCAATTTCTCCTTTTCCCACAAGGTTTTCTAAAGTCATCTGCAACAAAGTCGTCAAATGCCGTTATTGTTTGGGAAAGGGTTAAAAGAACTTTCAGATAGTTATGACCAAACTATGGGCAATCACTGATATTTCATCACAGAAGTTTTATTAAAGGCACATGAAAGGAGATTAATGCTTTATCAAACTACATCATTTGGTAAACTTTGGGTCAGATTCAAATAGTTATCACCTAAAAACCCCCAAAACAGCACAACTTTAATGTGAAAGCCAACGATAAATAACCCAGATTAGCCAGTTTAATAATTCAGATTGTGTGATTCTTGACCCCTGACCATGACAGTTGATACAAACGTTTCTGAACCGACCAATCGTTATTTTGAATATGTAAACAAACAGGTTGTTGATAAACATGATTGTATTGGAGACAACTGCATTTCAAGCACAAAATAACTTATGTTAAAGGAGTCTTCTAAATATGGTCTCAATGCATTCGTAAATTAATTCTCATGACTTATATGAACATAATAAAAGAACTCCATATATTTTTTCAGTAATATAATTGTACTTATCTCCTTTTATGTGCCTTTAAAACCTTCGAATGCTTGGTAATTTTCTAAAAATAGATTTTTAGGTCATCTGCTTTCCAAAGCATGAAGTTGAAGCACTTTAAGGATAAAAGTCTTCAACTGCAGGTAAAAATGTCATTGCAAGACTAAAACACAAGTCCCTCAAAAACATGAAGGACTAGTTATGCTTGCTTTAGCCTAATGCATCAAAACCTCGATGTGCTCTTTAGAAGATTATTATAGAATAAGGAGTAAACAGGTAAGGCTGGTATTTGTACATCAACATTTATAGTGCTGGAAACAACTTCATGCTTATGCATACAGGTTAGATCAAGGCCGGCCTGTGATCTAACTTGTTTACTATTCTGAGTATCTTTCCTCAACAAAATTAAGCAGCTATTTAAGGATTTGGAAAGATGTCACAAAAATCTATTTTTAGAACATTACCAAGCATTCTAAGGGTTAAGTTAAAATAAGCAAGAACAATTTTCAAAAATATTAAATATCTTATAATTGTTTGTCCATTTTATTAACCAAATCTTTTTAATTTGGACCTGTCACATTATTTAGGCATGGGGGTAATTGGTAAGACAATGAGAGTCAGGTTACTGTGTGCGGTATAGAGAGACACAGACGGAATACAAGACCACAGATTATTCTGTCACAGTTGAAGGTTCAATTGGTGACGTCTGACCAATGTGCTCCCAGACATTCCCTCTCTCACCCATAAATCACCAAAAATCGAGGAGAGAGAGAAAAAAAGCTTGGTCTTATAAATCCATTTTAGAAATGGAGCTGATTCTATTGTTACCAGCCATGCTTTTTTTTACCTCTAAGACACACAATAATATCTGATCAGTGAAACAAGAAATAAATTTCTTTTTTTTATATTAATGGTTTTACATCGCATCAACATTATTTCAATCATGTTGCAATGCCCGACTCTTAATGGTTGAGGAAGACCCCATACTCAACTAGTCAAGCCAGGTTGAACCATCAGCACTCCGTCAGTCAGGAGACTGCCTCTCATGAAAATCCAAATGCAGTCACTAGGATTTGAACCCAGGCAGAGAGGGTCATGTGATTTCATGTTCTGTAATCTAACCACTAGGCCACAAAGGCCCCAAGTCATTTTTTGAAATGGGTGCATGGTGTCTTTTTTGTAATCATTCAGATCAGATGAGTATTTTCCATTGCCTAATTATTAACTCCTCTCGTAACCCTATAGTGTGGGTACTTGAAAGACAATTCTTATGATTATCCAAATAATAGAATATAACATTCATCAGAGGCACTAAAAAAACATTGTAAAGATCCTTACCCACAACATAGGATTAAACATACATGTTTTAAAATGCAGTATGCAAAAGGCTTATAAACCTCTCTTATTTTGACCGCTGGTCATTCACATGAAAAGAATGTTGTTTGTAAATACTATACCTTTGTCTTGTAGCTCCTTGTTAATATTGTGTATGACATTTGCAAACTTCTGTTGGTTAAAAGCTAGGTTCTCTGTATTGTACATGCTTAAAACGGAACCGCCGAGATTCTCACTTTAATGTTCCCTTGGGAAAAGTATACACCTTTACCTCCTCGTATCTGTGTCCGCAAGCATGGGTGAGAAATAAGAGCCATTTCAGTAAATGTAATTAAACAAAGAAATTACAAAGCCTATGAAGATCGAATTTAAAGCTTTAATAAGGAAAAATCTGTTAATTAAATAAATAAACTATCATTGGCATACATTTGGATAAAACATCATTGGCATTTTAGTCAAGCTTGATTAAGGAAATATCTGTTCATTAGAAAAAAAAAAAAAATACAATTGGCATACATTTGGATAAAACATCATTGCTACTTAAGTCGAGCTTAATTTAGGAAATATCTGTTAATTTATAAAACACTATCATTGGCATACATTTGGATAAAAAATCATTGCTACTTTAGTTGTTTTCACAAATAGAGCCATTGAAAATAATATGTACGAGCAGATGTGCATTTGATTCGCCAGCAGTGTTTTCTATATTTTGTTAATAGTCTCAGTGACAAAAAAAAAATCATAAAAAAAAAGAATTACAGAAAGCTCATGATCAAAATTCTTATTTTTGTGTCCCTGCTTTCAAACAAGTCTTTTTGAAATTACTATCAAGGGACCTCATATTGAGGGTTCAATGCAAGACTATTGTAAGTGCTTCATAAACATGGAGCACTTACTATAGTATTGCACTGAACCCTTGATATGCTATATAATTTATTGTCATGATCAAAATTCTTATTTTTGTGTCCAGTACTTTCAGAGTCTTTTTGAGATTACTATCAAGGGACCTCATATTGAGGGTTCAATGCAAGACTATTGTAAGTGCTTCATAAACATGGAGCACTTACTATAGTATTGCACTGAACCCTTGATATGCTATATAATTTATTGTTATTATCAAAATTCTTATTTTTGTGTCCAGTGCTTTCAGAGCATTTTTGAAAATACTATCAAGGGACCTCTTTTGAGGGTTCAATGCAAGACTATTGTAAAAGCTTCATAAACATGGAGCACTTACTAATATATAGTATTGCAATGAGTCCTTGATATGCAATAAAATTTATTGTCATGATCAAAATTCTTATTTTTGTGTCCAGTGCTTTCAGAGTATTTTTAAGATTACTATCAGGGGACCTCATATCGCTGGTTCAGCGCAATACTATAGTAAGTGCTTCATGTTTGTGAAGCACTTACTATAGTCTTGCGTTGAACCCTCGATATTCTATATATCTTGCTGTAGCTCTAATTAGCAGTATTATTCAGGGTTGGCTAGCTGAAAAGAATGACAAAGGAAACATTTGTTGACAACCATATACTGTAGCTCTTCTTTGGTCAACTGTACAAAAACAGGTAGTTTATAATCCACAATAATAGATGGTTGAAATAATGAATTTCATATCTCCCTCAAACCATTACCAGAGCAGAAAACTTTTACAGTGGATTCATGGGTTTATCCCTTTCCCAAACAATAACGACATTTGACCACTTTGTTGCAGACGACTTAAGGAACATTGTGGGAAAAGGAAAAATTGCTCCTTTTCCCACAAGGTTTTCTGCTCTATCTACAGACTATTTTCCAATTTCATCACATTTTGAAATGTCGTCTGCAAACTCTTTCAATTTGGGACAGTCAAAGTTTGGCATTTGGTAATGGGTTAAAGCACACAGCTTTTGGAAATGCATTGATGCATTTTCCTCCTTTTAAAGTAATGTTTACTTTTTTATCTCCAATGTATAATTTTCAACTTTTGAAATACCTTCATATAAAATTAAACACTATTGACACACCCACATGATATTCAAAATTGGAGTTTATTGTAATCAACAGGTGAAGTTAAAAACAAGATGATATGTAAAGATTAACCAACAGTAGTTTAGATTTTACTGATGCAAAGGTGCAAAAACCATTTTCCCCAATTACTCATGATGTAAAAAATGTAAAATCCAATGATTCTTTGGCATAAGATAAAAAAAATTACCATTTTTTTCTCCTTAAAATAAGTTTCTTATTTATCTATATCAAATGACTTAAGATAATAAATATTGAAACAAAAAAAGAAATTGCTGAATTCGAACAGTATTATGTCCATTTGGGATAGTGATTTCTACCATAAATTTAACAAAATACATGGTATAAAAATATGGTATTAACACTTTATTATAGTTCTAGTCTGTTGCTACATTCAAACTGGTTAAATACAAAAGCCTCTAAGAGGGAGTATGCTAAATTGTTTTTTTCCCACTACGCAAAGGGTTTTTATTTACCCAGCAATACCTGAAAAAAAAATTTCATAATAAATAGTTTTTTGGTCTTATTCACCTGTTATGAGCCAGGCATGAGAAACACCATTAAAATAAGGTTTAGGTCATGTGAACAAACATGAAAAACTAAAATGATTTTTGATGCAAACTTGAGCTGATAAAACAGCAGAGTTCTTATGAAGAAATTGGTAAATAAACTGAAGTAAAGAGAATAAATTGGTTTTTCATAGCATGAAGCGATTTACTTAATTCCTCCACAGGTTACCAGAATTGGAATTCACTTCAACGAGGGTAATTGCCTGGAAACGCACTTTGTACCTGAGAAATGCACTTAGAATTTATCATGAAAACTCCAAGATCAAAGTAAAGAGAGTATCATTCTTGTGAGGAATCATGAATGAAATCATGGCAGATTTTACCCATTCCCTCACTATAGGATCTGGATACTAGTTTCACCTGACAGCAGTAGTAAATTGTTTTACATAAACTATGAAATTAAACATCTTCTGAGTGATATTGAATAGAAAACCTTATGATAAACAGGGAAGTTGCTCTTTACAAGCAGTCAAGCAATATCTTCTTTTAGTTAATAATAGTTACTAGAGTTTTGAACTACATTAATTTTGTGGAAAAAAAAAAATGGGTAAAGTATGAAGAAACAAATTAGGCTCATGAGATCATGAGATAAAGTTATTTAATGAATTCCCCATTGACCTATAGGTAAATTCCTGACTCTTTAACCTGTACAAGATAAAAAAGAAATTTCTTAATTGTATTGCTGGTCTGGTTGTAAGCATTTTATGGGGTATGTTCCAAAAAACTTAAAACAGTTGAAAAAACTATGCATTGTTTTCTGAGTAAATCGAAAGATTTCTGCTGTACATTTCATGTAGATGGCAGCGCTACAGAGAGAGAAAGAACCTTTAATCTTTTATTTCATCCCCTGCAAAATATTCAAGAATCCATTCATGAACTTCATTAACATTTAATTGCCATTCATTAATCCAAGGCTGTTCTTAACTTGTTCATGAATGTATATCTTCAAGAATGTTAATGGATGTGAAATTGCTGTTCATGAACATAGAACTTTTCACATGAATTCAAAGAACATGTTCATGAACATCAAGAACAGGTTCATAAATGTGTTAATGACTTTGCACTTAATGTTTGTGAATATGTTCTTAAATTTCATGATAAAGTTCTGTGTTCATGAATGGCCATTTGACATTCATGTACATTCATGAAGTTCATAAAAAAGTTTATTCCCAGGGGAGGTACCGGTATACATATTTCAACAAACCTGTAGCATTTGACTCAAGATAAAATCATTCCAAAAAATAATTAATGCTGTGGATCTTTCTTGTGGTCACATTAGTTTCTTTCTAACACTGCCTACAGCAGATGCATAAAACAAACCCCCTCTATATACATTAGGGAAAAGGATCAATGGGAACTACTCGGGTATTTCCGTGAGCTGTGAAATACACCTCGGATATAAGTGTAGGGTTACATTTTTTCGGGTAAACTTGGCATCCTAAACTTGGCATCCGGCAATTAACACATTTTCTAAGGGTGCAAGTTAAGTAGTTCAATGTGTATGGAAGGGTTGGACATCCTTTTAGATAATCTTTTTATCAGTAACTCATACCAAATGGCGAAATTGTTGTTGTGACATGTTAAGTTGTTTCCTCAAACAAAATTAACGACTTTTTAGATTTCACATTTAAGATCTATCTTTAAACACAAAAGTGGAGTGACGTCATTCCGCTGAGAACCAATATGGTGTCATCCCTATTATTTCAGAGGTTTTCATTTGATAAACCCGATGTGTTCAGATTGAGACTATTTGTCAGCAGCTTGCGAACTTAACAGAAGCTTATATGCTGGGTGATACCGAAAGTGGCTCCAATAAAAAAGGTAAAGGAGTATGTAGGCATTTGATAAACCCGATGTGTTCAGATTGGGAAAAGGATGAGGTTAGTTAACCTAATCATTGGTAACATCCAAAACTAGAAGAAATCAACAACAATGACATTATTGTTACCCTGGCCGTCTGCAGGAAAATCCATTCAAGGTTCTATAGTGTTTACTTTGCCAGTCTGCTTAATGTTTACCAGAAATCAAGATTAAGAGATGAATAAAAGTCTTTTGTAGCATTCCGAAACCTCTTAAATCCTATATTGTTGTTTTTAGTAAGAATGGTCTTGACCAAAGGGATGACCTGGGGTCTATAGTTATCCTGGTATTGGTATTGACCCCAGGATAACTATAGACCCCTGTGATTCTAACAAGTACCAACAATAAAGGATTAAGATAATGAAGAAAGTTAACACAAGATAAAAGCATATTTTCTGGACTGTCTGCGATTGCTTTCAATTTTGACCAGTTGCCGAAAGCCCCCTGTGTATGATTTTTTCGGAAATATTGAACAAATCCATTGTAAAGACTTTTTAGGAGTTAATACATATACAAATAATACAATGGCTATTGGGGAATGTGGGAGATTACCCTTAGCAATTAGTTATATCATTAAGTTTATTAAATACTGGATTAGACTTCTTGAAATGAGCTCAAACAGACAACCTAAACAGTGTTATTTAATGCTTAAAGCATATGATGACATATGACATAGGACAAATTAACTGGGTCTCGAAAGTAAGAGAGTTTTTATTTATAAATGGTTTTGGGTATGCCTGGATCTCGCAAGAAATTGGGAATACATCATCTTTTTTAAAGCAAATAAAGCAACGATTAAAAGATTGTTACAGCCAGACATGGCAAAACAATATAGAAAATTCGTCCAGATCTAGTTTTTATTGTAATTTTAAATCTTTACTTAACGCTGAGAGATATATTAAACTTGATCTTCGGTTTTATTATAAACGAGCTTTAGTAAGGTTTAGATGCTCGAACCACAAGCTTAACAGTGAAGTAGGACAACATTTTAACACTCAGAAGGAAGAAAGAGTATGTCTATACTGCCTTCTTAACAAAGACATTACAGTGATCGAGGACGAATTTCATGCATTCTTCATTTGTGAAAAATATGGTGAAATCAGAGAATTTTATCTCAATTCATGGTAAACATCTATCCTACCAGGCAAAATCTATACACCATTCTACAAAATGATAACAAATTTATTATACAAAAGCTTTCAATTTATGTTACTCATCTTTTAGAAGCAGTATGATATGCACACCAAACTTACTTTTATTTTACTATTGACTTTGTATGATTGTATTGTGGGCCGGTGGCCTATTTACTTCAAATAAACTTTTATATTTGTATTATGTGGGAAATGGGAAAAACTGATGTAGCCTATTTGTTTCAAGTTACTTTTTGCTGCAAAAATTCTTATTACCAGCAAAAAAGTTAAGGTATCAACGCTTCTGGCGCACAGATTAAAACTCATCACAATAAGTTTGGATTGGCGCCATATTTATCCCGCCCTTTCATTGTGACAAAAAGGACCATGAGAAATTTATCCTTTTTGTCTCAGTGGTATCTAGTACGTTCTGTATAATGTAACAGTCTATTGTAATCTGTTGTGTGCATGGGCTACAGTGGTCAGTCTCTAGAACCCAGTGTTGTGGATTAGAACCCCATTGAAAGCACAGGTGCTTGAAACAATTTTCGATAATATCCAAATATATGCACTATATACTATATAGTATATAGTGCATATATTGGGATATTATCGAAGTGTTTCAATCACCTGTGATTGAAAGCAAGGTATAATTATTAAATGCTGGGACTAACCTGCATGTCGGAAGGAGTACTGGTTATGAATACAGGAAGCAGGATCGAGATTGATTAATCTAAGTTGTAACTTGCTTCACAATTGGTGTAAAATAAATAAGTTTGCACTTAACTTTAAAACTGTTCTGTATATGCAGATGTAGTAAAATGAGGTGGTAATGAGTTAGATACTTACCATTACATTACAGCAGATCCCCTTTCTTCTTAACTCTATCCATGCAGTTAGCAACGTCAGTTGTTCAACCCAATATATTAAGAAAATATGGGTTTTTGGACTAAGTGTGCGTTAGCACCTTAGTCCAATAAATTTACATACCACTTTTTGAGGGACGGTACTTTATCGATACACAAACAGCGGTCTGACCCCAATACTCATTAAACATCCGCCTTCACTGTGCGGACTAATACCTTTTTGGAATTAGGAATATAGTCTGGATTTCCAATGTTTGTCTTTATCATGTCTGTTTCATTATAACACAGTTGCCTCATGGGAAATCGTAAAATGTCCAGATGTTCGAAAAATAGACTATCGTTCAGTCTCTGTTCACAGAAATAAACAATTATAGTAATGATGGAAAAAGGAAAAGCTGTTTTCCTCGAGACGAGCAATTTCTCCTTTTCCCACAGTGTTTTCAAGAGTCGTCTACAAAAAAGTGGTTAAATGTCGTTATTGTTTGGTAATGGGTTAAGCAAGATAACATTTCCTTACCTAGAAAAGTACAATTATCTCAAAATCATGCATAAGTGAATCCTTGCCATTTTATGACTGAAATATTGTTAAATTCAGTGTCAAAATGCAACCAAACAAAATTTGAAAAAGCAATATATCATTAGAAAACGTTTCTGTGTTTTAAAGTATGCATTTTTTGTTTTCTATATCTTGATAAACTTATGTTTTTTTGTAAACATTATATTTTATTTTTCAATTATGATATGACACAAAGTAATAAATATCTTCTATCTACAACCAACTATATGTTCTTCATATCTCTTATACTCTTTATCAAACTTTATGAGTCCCAGAGGCAGGGGTATATCTCACAAAGATTCATAACTTTATGTCTACTTACAATATTGTTGAATCTCTTGAAAAAAAAGTCATGCATTTTAAAGTACATGTACTCAATCTCTAATATTATATATTTTTACGAAGAACTCTATCGACTGAATGTTTGTGAGAAAGACCTCAGGTCTCTGGTACACCATTCCCCCTTATATGACCAAGTGCAGTAACGCATTACCAAACAATAATGAGATTTGACCAATTTGTGGCAGACGACTAAAAAAAATTGGAAAACATTGTGGCGAAAGAAGAAATTGCTCATTTATTGTCCATAATATACGTTTTAACCCTTTCCCAAACAACAAATTTTTGACTGTCCCAAATTGATAAAGGTTGCAGAAAACATTTCAAAATGTGATGAAAATGGCAAATAATCTTGTGATAGGGCAGAAAACATTGTGAGAAAAGGAGAAATTGCTCCTTTATAGTGGTCAAATGCCGTTATTGTTTGGGAAAGGGTTAAGGAAACATAAAAATCAGCTGTCAAAAAGAAATCCTCTCCTCTTGATACCTGACTTGATTTGTTACATTGCCTGATCGATCTACATAGTGCCCAACCTTATACTTGCCAGCAAATTATTACGTAACCTTAAAACATGAAATGCTCTCATATGCAATGAAAGATTATCTCACAGATTGGGAATTTAACTTTCAATCAATTAAATGACAACATTGATTTGTGTAGTGACATAAGACTAGATTATTGAAAGCTTTCAAGTACCGTTTATAACTTTACAAAAAAGAAAAAGAACATTTATATAGCACATTTTCAAACCGTTTAAAATTAACCCATAATCAAACCCTTAAACAGCAATTGACCAGGCAACTCTGAAAAACATTGTAGGAAAAGGAGAAACTGCTCTTAACGAGCATTTTCTCCTTTTCCAACAAAGTTTTCTGCCCTATCAGAAGATTATTTTTCAATTTCATCACATTTTGAAATGTCTTCTGCAAACTCTTTCAATTATAGACAGTCAAAAATTTGGCGTATTGTAAAGGGTTAAACAGGTTTTTCATAAACAACAGTCCTTGCTTAGAATAAGAGTGGGTAATTTTAAACACAATTGTCACTTTGAAAATGTTTAACCGATCTTGTGACGTGATGCTAGCTAGCATGGCGCTCAAGAAGTAATTTCTGGGTCTTTTTATAAACTGGCTTTACAACAGAAGCACTGTCAAGCATGAAGGCTCAGTTCACATTATTTTATTCAAGGATGGAATTTCACGAACTTAAAAGTAAAGAAATTGAAAATGGTATTTGTTTTAGTGACAATGATTGAACTTATCATTTTGTTAACGTTTATTACTCCCAGAGCACAAATCGTTGATTGAGACCCTTTAACATTGAATCTCTGTTTGTGCATGAACACATAAAATGTCATATAAAAATTCAAATAATCTACATATCAATCTGATGGACATTTCAAGCTTATAAAGTATTAGCTCTTCATTTTTGTGAAGGACTTGCTGTAGTACTGCAATGAACCATTGACACATTCTTTTATATTATCTTATCAAACTTAAATATACAAACATCATGATTTATCATACTCCAAACATGTCATCAAAACATATATCTATATACATGTATGTAACCTTTTCCTCATATATAAAAGTTCTAACACTTTATGCACCAAAGGACTCAAGAAACAATGGTGTCATTTAACCCTTTCCCAAACATCAAGTTTTCTTCTGTCCCAAATTCAAAGAGTTTGCAGACGACATTTCAAAATGTGATGAAATTGAACAATATTCTTCAGAAAGAGCAGAAAACCTTGTGGGAAAAGGAAAAATTGCTCGTTTCTCCTTTTCCCACAATGTTTTCTAAAGTCGTCTGCAACAAAGTCGTCAAATGTCGTTATTGGTTGGGAAAGGGTTAAAAAGAAATTGCTTGACACAAGCATGATGTCCTTTTGTCATATTTGTGTCTGCATAATACAGCCTTAAGAATTATATTTTCTCATTAAATATAACTGCTGTTGCTTTTAATTTGGATCATTTGAAATTCCCAGATGAAGGAAACAGCAGGGGTGGCCTAATCAATTATCTGTATTGCCCAGCTTGTCCAAAAGACTTAACCCTTTACCAAATAATAAAGACATTTGACAACCTTGTTAGAGAGGACTCTGGAAAACATTGTGGGAAAAGGAGAAATTGCTCGCAACGAGCAATTTTTCCTTTGCCTACAATGTTTTCTGCCCTATCAGAAGATTATTTTCCAATTTCATCACATTTTGAAATGTCGTCTGCAAACCCTTTCATTTTAGGACAGTCGATAAATTGGCGTTTGTTAAATGGTTAACAGACAAGCGCAGAAACAATCTGAACACATCGGGTTTATCCAATGAAAACACCTCTGAAATAATAGGGATGACGCCATATTGGTTCCCGCGGAAATGACGTCACTTCACTTTCGTTGTTAAAAATAGATCTTAAATGTGAAATCTAAAAAGTCGTTAAATTTGATTGAGGAAACAAAAAAAGGATGTCTAACACTTCCATACACATTGAATTACTTAACGTGCACGCTTAGAAAATGTGAGAATTGCCGTATGCCGATTTACCCGAAAAATTGTAACCCTACACTTATATCCGAGGTGTATTTCACAGCTCACTGAAATACCCGAGTAGTTCCGATTGGCGCAGAAAGATATTGGTATCTACAGACAAGTTAATCAAAATCAGATTTCCTTACCCTAGAACAGTGAACCAATTAAATCATTTGGAACTCTCTTTGTAACCTGAATATTCTTTGACATTTCATATAATCTTTTCCAAAATCCAGCAGAATGAATTTCAACAGAAGGAGAGTTTACTCTTCACAAGCAAATACCATTTCTGTCACAACGTTTAAAAGGGTGCTTGTGCACAGAAGAGAAAATTTGAAAGTCAAGATAAAATGTCATTGAAACAGTGCAGTTTTGTGTTGTTGTTTGATATATAATTAAAAGAAACTATTGAAAGCATCATTAACACAGAAAGCGTCAATTTATTTAAGTATGTACAATATGCGGTAGATCTCAAATGCGATGTCACACTTTTGTATTAAAATACATATTCATTGACTGTATTCACACTTAAAATAATTAAAACCAATTTAATTCTGCTTCCAATGACTATTCCTCAGTGCGTATTATATAACATTACAGCTGGTTTGAGGAAATTAATTTTTAAGTTCCAAATTTCCTCACATATGTAAACAAGTACCTTTATATGGCCAAAAACGAGTTTGCCTCAGATTGGTATTAATTGAATATGTTGGAGCTTTCAGTATGAACCAAGCACCAAACAGAGAAAGATATTTGGGTAATATGAGGATGTTTTTTGTACTGAGATGCCAATAAATTCTAAGCACAACTAGCTTGAGCCAGTGTTTCATTAGAAAACATGATATTTGACAGGCTCCATGAGCTGACAGAAAATTTATGTCAAAATAAGTAAGGCCTTAAGCAAAATTCAAGATTCTTTATTGTCTTTAACTGTGTACAGTTTCTCATCAATGTGAAGTTACTTCCATAAAATTTTGCAATATTAGGTATAAAAAACGATCTATTGGAACATACAGAGACATAGATAACAGAGATTGGCAACTCCTTCTTTACCTATAGCCGGTTTCTGCGATATCTCGCATGACGCGTTATTTAGCGAGACCTTTCGAGATCTGTCTATCGACGCTATTTTCAACTGAACGCGAAAAAGGCAACACACATTTAAGCGTGTTTTAAGTCATAATTTAATTATTTTCTTGCCAAATTTACTATATTGTTATTGTTAGAAAGTTTCTTCATCCAACAAAACCGATCAGCAAGCGATTATCAAAGAAATAAACATGGCAAACTGCGACAAACTTGATTGAATTGTTCGCAATTTCGTGGTTTTGTGCGATAAACGTGATAATTGAGTAGTTTTAGATTCAAACTGTTCTAAAGGAGAGTTTTTCAAACATTTCCAATTCAAGTCCATTTTAAAGAAAGGGTTTGTTTTTCTACATTTCCAAATTTTCAGTTTGATATTCCTTGTCATTTAGAAGTTATTCCGTACTGAATATGTCCCTTTTACGACCCTAATGAGTTTAACCATCTTGATTTACAAGCAAAAATTAACAAAGTTGTGCACAGTAAAACTAAAAAACTATGCACTGGATCATATCATACTTGACATTTTCCTGAAGTGTTATTTTTGTTTTATGGTTGCCCGCATTTTAATAGTAATCTTCGCTTCCATAACGAAGTTATACCAGGTTTACTTAACCACACAAGCATGATCGTGATTTCGGCCATTTTATTTTCAACCAAAATATTTCATACTTGTACAAAGTAAAATGTTTTAATGGAGGTTTATTCAAACATTTCTAATTTATGTCCATTTTAATGGGTAAATATGATTTTGTCGATTTCCAAATTTTCAGTCTGATATTCTTTGTCATTAAGAAGTTATTACGTACTAAATATATCCCATTAACTACCTGAATGAGTTCAGCCATCTCGATTTACAACCAAAAATTAACAAAGTTGTGCACAGTAAAACTAAAGAACTATGCACTGGATCATATCATACTTGACATTTTCCTGAAGTGTTATTTTTGTTTTATGGTTGCCCGCATTTTTAAAGTAATCTTCGCTTCCATAACGAAGTTATACCAGGTTTACTTAACCACACACGCATGATCATGATTTCGGCCATTTTATTTTCAACCAAAATATTTCATACTTGTACAAAGTAAAATGTTTTAATGGAGGTTTATTCAAACATTTCTAATTTATGTCCATTTTAATGGGTAAATATGATTTTGTCGATTTCCAAATTTTCAGTCTGATATTCTTTGTCATTAAGAAGTTATTGCGTACTAAATATATCCCATTTACTACCTAAGTGAGTTCAGCCATCTTGATTTCAACCAAAAATTAACAAAGTTGTGCACAGTAAAACTAAAAAACTATGCACTGGATCATATCATACTTGACATTTTCCTGAAGTGTTATTTTTGTTTTATGGTTGCCCGCATTTTTATAGTAATCTTCGCTTCCATAACGAAGTTATACCAGGTTTACTTAACCACACAAGCATGATCATGATTTCGGCCATTTTATTTTCAACCAAAATATTTCATACTTGTACAAAGTAAAATGTTTTAACAGAGGATTATTCAAACATTTCTGATTTATGTCCACTTTAATGGGATAATATGATTTTGTTGATTTCCAAATTTTCAGTTTGATATTCTTTGTCATTTAGAAGTTATTGCGTACTAAATATGTCCCATTTACTACCTTAATGAGTTCAGCCATCTTGATTTCCAACCAAAATATAACAAAGTTGTAGCAAGTAAAACTAAAAAACTATGCACTGGATCATACCATACTTGACATTTTCCTGACGTGTTATTTTTGTTTTATGGTTACCCGCTTTTTTATGGTGATTGTCGTGTTTATAACGAAGTTATACCATGTTTGCTTTACCACACAAGCATAATCATGATTTCAGCCATTTCATTTTCAATCAAAATCTTTCATTTTTGCATCAATGAAAACTTAAATTGTGTGACTTTGATTTTATCAAACGTGTTATTACTGAAAACGTCTGAATGAGTTTGAAATGATCCCGTATTAAATGCTGACTAAGTTCTATAGTTTCCCGTATTTTCAAAGTGGTATTCCTATATAAGAAGAAGAAAATCCATTCAATTAATGGACAAAAGAGAATGGATAGATCTTCTTAATCAGAAACACCACGATATTTCCTTTTTCGTCATACTTCTTCTTAATTCCGATCGCTTGCAAATATGGCAAGTGAAATGTGTCATTTGAAGAACGAAGGGTGATAGAGTCAATCACGGTAGTGGACAATACAGGCTATGATTGTAAATTGCCACCCCATAAAATATGTAGTTTGATGTCATAAAACCTTTTGATGCTAGGGCGATTACACAAGAAGTGTGTGGCGCTAACCCTGTGTCCACTCTCTGACACCTCATTCAAATTTAATGACCTAAAGATCCCGAAAACAGAATAGGTAGGATTTGTTCCGTTTAAAGCGTCTGTCTGGTTTAAAAAGTAGTGTGCTTTGACTTAATTTCTCGTTGAGAAACGATAATAAAAACGAAGGTGCAAGACACACTATTTGCTTTAGCTTAACATTCAAAAAGCTCACATTTCTTTTTTCTAAAATCATTTCGGTCAGCAGCATGATAAGACCAGACCCTTACGTGTTTAAGAATAATTATGTACTTATTGATTTGCAATCAATATTAGAGGAATCTGCGGTAAAAGGTGTATTGAAAAACTTTGCACGTCAGTTTTTTCTTACGTGTCCTTTCATTTACTAAAACCAATTTTACAAAAATTCTCATCACATGCATTTTAACATCATAAAATACTGTTAATTTTCTAAAATTGAAACATTTGGCTTGAAATAATGTCATGATTAAAAATGTGTTTTGTTTTGACAAAATGAGCACTGTAAACAGTTTTACGACACAGAATAAATGGAATGAAGTGAGAAAGCAATCTTTTCATATTGACGAAAACTTTCATGTCTTAGTGGAAAGTTCATGCTTTGATTATTAACTGCAACTGAATAGAGTCACTCGATTTATTACAAAATATCATTCAAACCTTTGCTTGAAAGACACTGTCGTTATAAGTACAATTCTGAATTGCATGGTAATCAAGCCTGTCATTGAAAAAGAAGGCCTACTTGAACCTTTTGTTTTGTTTTTAACATAAAATCAATTTAATAAAATGAAAATAAAACAAAATGTCCAGAAGTTGTTTCAGATAACCAATCAGATAACCAAAATATAGCTATTTTACTGTAAGAAGTATCACTTTCGCTTGACATCTCCCGTGGCAACGGATAAACAGGTACGCACTTTCCTTATCTCGCAGAACCTCGCGGCACGCGAGAGTTTGGCGATTATTCCGGAGTTGCCAATCTCTGTTATCTATGTCTCTGGAACATATACACCCTTAGCCCTTTAGCTAGCAATTCGAAGAACATTCAAATTGAAAGCACTCACAAAATACAACTTCATCATATTGAAATGACTTGTGATCATAATTAAGCTAGGGAATTTAAGCCCTCTGTCTTAACCCATTACCAAACAATAACAACATTTTACCACTACTTTGCAGACGACTCTGGCAAAAAAATGTGGGAACAGGAGAAATTTCTCTTAACTATCAATTTCTCTATTTCCCACAGAGTTTTCTACCCTATCAGAACATATTACTTTCCAATTTCATTAAATTCTTAAATGTCATTTGCAAACTCTTTCAATTTGAGACAGTTGAAAAGTTGGCTTTTGATAAAGGGTTAAATGCATGCCATATATGAAACAAACCACTGTGAAAATAGGTGAAACTGCTTGAAATAAGCAGTTTCTCCTTTAACCCTTTACTAAACAATAACAACATTTGACAAGTTTGTTGCAGGCGACTCTGTAAAATTAACGAGCAATTTCTCCTTTTCTCGAAATGTTTTCTACCCTATCAGATGATTATTTTCCAATTTCATCACATTCTGAAATGTCATCTGCAAACTCTTTAAATTTGAGGGTCAAAATTCGGTGTTTAGTAAAGGGTTAATTAAGTCACATTTTGGTTTCCATGCCTTATCATGAAGAGAATACTGTTTATTCTTGCTAATTTTGTCGTCTGCTGTTGCTTTCAATATGGACCAGACCAATACTCTGTTATAGAAAGTCATATTGAGACTCTCAATTTGAGAGAGTATTGAAAAGGAGTGCCTATATTTCATATTTATTTCCATTCAAACAATTTATTCAAAGGATCGGAGAAAATGTTTAAACAGTTCATTGAAAGAGTAAATACAAAACAAATACTAGTTCTTCTAATATTGAAGTTTTCAAAGTGATTCAAATATAGTTTCAAACAACTATGTTTGTTTTAAGTTATTGCACCATTGCATAAGGCTAAATGTTGACTCTCTCAATCCATATAATAGAACAAGTTGGAATGAACTGCCTGGCAAGACTTAGTGCTCTCAAATAAGCACAAGTTCCATTATCAACTTAATTTTTTACTTTTTAGCAGGAATATCTTTGATTTTCGTCACAATTCCATCTAATATGCGCAAACAATTTTTGATCATTCTATCACTATCAATTTCTCCTTTTGTCACAATGGTTTAGGTTATCCGAAATTACTGAATGTATGGTAGTATGAGTATCACGGTATGTACGAATAAAGTACCTCTGCGAAAGATTCAGAATCTTATTCATGATCATTCATGAAGGTTAAATTGCCGTTGATGAACACAGAACATTTATTCATGAAATTCAAGAACAGGTTCATGAACATCAAGTACAGGTTCATAATATTTTCATGAACATATGTCCTTGGTGTACATGATCATGTTCTTGAAACTCATGCACAAGTTAAGACCAGCTCTTTATTTATGAATGGCCATTTAAAATCCATGAATAATCATAAAGTTAATGAAATTAAGTTCTTGAATCTTTTGCAGGAGTTTTATTATGAACCTTTTTCTGCTGTTCTCCAAATAGTTGTATCATACATCCTTTGAAATGTTAATGATATTAATCATATTGATAAAAAGATATATACAAAACAGATCACTAAATGTTTTTGAAGATTCCCCCGATATACTGTTAAGAAGTCCATTAATTATTTAAAGCAGCGAATAAGAGTGAATGATTTCCTTCAATGAGATCAATGAAGGCCTCATGAACTTAGCGCTTTTCCTTCATATAAACTTGCTTAACCATTTACCAAGCACAATATTTATGACTTTCCCAAATTGAAAAAGTTTGCAGAAGACATTTCAAAATGTGATGAAATTGAAAAAAATAGTTTTCTGATTGGCCAGAAAACATTGTTGGAAAAAGGAGAAATTGCTTGCTAAGAGAATTTTCTCCTTTTCCTTTGATGATTTTCAGAGTCATCTGCAACAAACTGGTCATATGTCGTTATGGTTTGGTAATGGGTTAAAACAATTCAGCTTTTGTTAGGGTGTTTGATATACAGTCAAACTTGTGTTAAGAGGCAAGCCTATGGGACAAAGTAAAATGGCTGTTTAAGACAGGTTGGCTGCTTAACACAAATTGATGTACACTATAAATCTAACAATGGGACTTTCTGTAGTGGTTGTTTAAGGCAGGTTGGCTGCTTAAAAGGGTGGCTGCTTAACACAAGTTAGACTGTAAAACTATAAGTAGTTCATATAATACAGAAAGCATAACTTATTCAAGAAGCGTTAATCTATCTAAGTATGTACAAAAGCGTTTAAATGCTCTTGGATTGAAAAAAACATTAATTCACTGTTTACACACTTAAAAGAACTAAAATTATCTTATTTTGCTTCCAATGACTAATCTTCAGTGTGTTCAGCTGTTGTGCAGTTTTAACCCTTTCCCAAACACCAAAATTTGGACTGTCCCAAATTGAAAGAGTTTGCAGACGACATTTCAAAATGTGATTAAATTGGAAAATAATCTTCTGAAAGGGCAGAAAACATTGTGGGAAAAGGAGAAATTGCTCATTACGAGCAATTTCTCCTTTTCCCACAATGTTTCGTAAGTCGTCTGCAACAAAGTAGTCAAATGTCGCTATTGTTTGGGTAGGGTTAAAGAAATTAACATTTAACTTCCAAATTTCCGCCAATCTTTGAACAAGCACCTTAAACACATCTGCAACATTAAGACGGAGCAATTTATTATTTTTTCTGTGGTAGCAAAAGTTAAATTCTTATAAGAGGTAGTCTCCCAGCTGAGTAATGGAGTGTTGTTCAGGGCTTTTTTACGTTATATAACATGGCCTATAAAAGGTACCTTCCCAATTGGAAATTTCTTTAAAATCATGCAATTTTCCCAAGAATTCAAAGTCATACCAGCTTTTTGACTTCCCAATTCAGCAATTTCAGCGATAGAATTTCCCAAATTCAACAGGCTTGGGCCTCTTCCCAATTCAAGGAAAAAAATGGGTTAGTTTGACCCATCTTGTCCTTGCCTAATGGGCAGATAATTATCCATGATGAACAGGGCATGGCAATATAACGGAAAAATTGTTGATGTGATGATAAAACACCCAAAATACTCCTCTTAAACTCCCATTACATAACCCCAAAGGCGGAAAAAAATATATTTCCTCTTACCTACTTTTTCATTGTTTCTCTTCACCCTATATTGTGCATACTCAAAAGTGTAACATAACTCTTTTAGTCTTAAGAATGCGCATAAAGCAGCAATTGTCTAAATAAAATTTGAAATACTCTATATCAGAATTGTTTACAACATGTTTAAACCTAACTTAAACAAATCTATCAAAAAGTATACTTTTGGACACAGACAAAAGCATCAAAGCAATCATAAAGAAAATGAAAAGAAACTTGACAAAGGATGATATCACCATCTACGGCTCTTTGTGTATATTCTTTTCCTTAGAAATCACCTATGGATATGGCTCTGTGTATAATTCTTTTTTTCCTGCGTATGGCTCTTTGTGTATAATTCTTTTCCTTAGAACTGGCCTAATGCTAATTGAGGTAAAGATGACATGTGGCTACTCATCGTTCAATCAATAACAATAGTATTGTATTGGGGATTGTTTCATTGCACCATTAGTATTTCAGAGTCTGTTTACTTACGATGGTGGTTGCAGACCCTATAATAGGAGTTTCTCGTTGCTCCATAAAGAAGCCAATAGCAGACAATTGTAAAGTATATCAAAATTAAAAACCTTTGAAATATTGAGAAATTACACATTACAAGGAATTTGAGAGTTCAGTGGAAAACTATATCAAGTACGATCCGGGGTGGGGTAGCGGTAAGCATTGTGGGGCATAAATAATTATGCTATGACTTTCATGTTAAAACAAGTATTTACCAAGCCCGAGTCTCAATTCGGGACCCTGGTATTCAAAGCTGGACATGTTACACACAAAGCCTTTGAGGCCTATGGTGACTAAGCTGTTGATTTGTGTCCAACTCCTGCAATGTATATATATGACAGAACAATGCTCTGTTCTGACAACAAAACATTACTTTGAAGTGCCTATCAATAATGCAAATTCTTTGTTGTAAAAGTTACAGAAGGTGTTGGTTCATCAGTGGTCCAGACAAGTGGTGAATACCCACTATCCAACTTCTTTATTGCTTCACTATGAACTCTTTAGCCCTTAGAATGCTGGGTAATTTTCTAAAAATAGATTTTTGTGTTGTCTGCTTACCAAAACCTTAAATATCAGCTTGATTTTGATGAGGAAAGATACTCAGAGAAGCAAACAGGTTAGAACACAGGCCAGCCGCCAATTTACTTGGCGACTTGCCTGGATCTAACCTGTTTGCATAAGCATGAAGTCATTTCTAGCACTATATGGGTAAAGTGGAAACTCTTTAGAAATGTCTCACTGAGACAGTCTGAACGAGTCTCCATGAAAAAGGTTCTTGGCAAGTAGATAAGAAACAGATGCAGGCAGAAGATCCTACCCCTGTGAAAGATTCAAGAACTCATTCATGAACTTCATTAACATTTATGAACTATAAATGGCTGTTCATGAACACAGAAATTTTTCATGAAATTCAAGAACATGTTCATGAATACATTCATGAACCTAATCTTGATGTTCATGAACATGTTTTTGAAATTCATGAACACATTCTTGAAATCTAGTCCACTGGTTCATGAAGTGATACTGGGGCCTTCCTGGCCTAGTGATTAGAGTACAGATCTGGAAATCACATGGCCGGGCCCCTCTCCATGTTCAAACCCCAGTGATGGTATTTGAAATTTCTCTGAGAGCCATTTCTCCCAGTTAACTTACAGAATGGTTCCACCCAGCTTGACCTAAAACCTTGTTATATCATCTTGACAGTATAGTACTACAAAAAAAATCCCTTTCAACTCGGAAAAGTAGATAAAGTTCTTTGTTAAGTTACAGTATTTCCTCTAGGCTTTATCGAAGATTAAGTACAAAACTAGTTGCTTTTGTGAAAGACTTACTTCAGTATTGCACCGAACTCTTGTTATAATCTAAGCATCTATTTACCTGGATTTATTGGAATGGTATAGAGCAAGTCTGGCGGAGACATCTTAGGTTTTAACCCTTAGAATGCTGGGTAATTTTCTAATAGATAGATTTTTGTGTTATCTGCTTTCCCAAAACCTTAAATGTCTGCTTAAATTTGATCAGGAAAGAGATTCAGAGAAGCAAACAGGTTAGATCACAGGCCAGCCGCCAATTATCTTGGCAGGTGGCCTGAATCCAACCTGTTTCCATAAGCATGGAGTCTATTCCAGCACTATAAGGGTTAACCCTTATATACTGATGACACACTCTATAACAGAAGGCTTAAAAAGCAACTTTGATTTGGCTAAATTACTGTTGAAATTACTTTAAACCCCAATCCATACTGATTCTATCCTTTTATATTAGGGTGAAATGTATCTTGAAGATAATACTATGTTGTTTTCCGTCAAGATTAATTTGTTAAAGAATATAAAAAATACAATTGAATTTCCTGGTTGTTGTCGTTATCAGTTGAAAGACAACCTCCATGAATTTATAAATGCCACTAATGATTTTTTCCTTTAAGTATCATACGACCCTTCCTAACACATCAATATGATGGGACCAGTGCAAATTCTGCACTACGTTGCTTTTAGAAAGTATTAGTTGTGAATATTCTGACAAAAGGAAATATTTCTCTTAATTTGGTTTGTTACTGCAGTTTTCAAAAACCTATAAGGTAAATCTTATTTTACAATTTTGCCAATAACCAAAGAATCAGACGATTCTGATGAGTGCCTACAATATAGAGCTTTGAGAAAATCAAGCTCTTATATAGAACTTTCCATCAAATGTATTGATAAAACCTTAACATCAATAGCTTGAAAGCAAACTATTTAGCAAGTCCTTCACTTATATGCAGATCTCTCTATGGATAGACAGAGTTGCACTTCAACCATCCCATCTACATATCTAGGGTTCAGTGCAAGACTATAGTAAGGACTTCATATTTGTGGGGCTTGATAATAGACCAATACTCAACCATCAATATGGAATTTTGTAACTTGTCTCCATTAAAAAGTGCTCCACGCAACAAAATATTGCATGAAAAAAATAGTTTTTTCATGATGGAACTTGGTAGAAACCATTGCGACAATAAGATCAAATGCTCGTTTGGAGCATTCTCTCCTCTGTAGTTTCTAAAGTATTGTGCAGCTGTGTCAGATGTAGTAAAGTGAAGTATGAACCCTTAGAATGCTGGGTAATTTTCTAAAAATAGATTTTTGTGTTGTCTGCCTCTCGAAACCTTCTAAATATCTGGTTATTTTGATGAGGAAAGATACCTAGAGTAGCAAACAGGTTAGATCACAGGTCAGTTGCCAATTTACTTGCCGGCTGGGCCTGGATCTAACCTGTTTGCATAAGCATGAAGTCGGTTCCAACACTGTAAGGGTTAAGAGTTAACATGGTATATGAGTGGCAAACGAAAGGATAGATTCGTCTCCACACTTCATCTAGACTATATTAACATCTATTGATGTGAACAGCCTTTTTTTGCATGTACAGGCTAGTATGCAGTATTTAATGCATTTGACAATTTAACCCATTCCCTCACTCATAAGAGAATTTGTAACTGGTCCAAATTAACAGTAACAGCAGACGATTGACAAAACTATCAAGAAAAAAAATACATTTTTTTTTAATGATAATGGGTAGATAGCCATTATGCCAAATGGATTAATTACTCATTGTAAGCAATTTATCCTTATAACAAAGTGGTTCCTAAAGACTTCAGCAATTTAAATGTAAAAATGATTGCATTATGGAATAAAAATCAAGTGATTCAAACAATATGGCAATAAAATGAGATTTTGATGGTAATATAAGAAATTTCTACGGTCAATACAATGTATCACTGCAATCATCAGAAAGAAAACCCATTCAAGTTATTTTTAAGTTGTTTATTGATTTCTGCTATATTCATAACACAATTATCGTATACAACTTTGAAAATATCATAGTTGATTCAACACTCTGCTCTCATACATAGGTATTGTGACTGGGAACCAGTCTCTTGTCAATGGACTGTAGAGACCAGTACAGTACAACTCTTCCAAGCAGAACTCTGGCTGGTAGCAGAAGGAACGAAAACAGCACGGTACATAGAGATGAATGTTTGCTGAATGAAAGTTAACATATGGTTGGCCATGAGACAAAGCTTCCCTTACATAAATGGTTGTCAAAATGATATGACAAAACTTGATACAATTCAGTAGAGAAATCAAAGTCTGATAAAGGGCTAACTGTTTTAACTATTGCAAACAAGGATTCGATTCAGGGGAAACAAATCTGTAAGTTGTTGCTTCTTGTTGTTTTTGTATTTTGAATCAAATCGCTCAAAATTTAAAGGCTGCCCGTTGTTTATCTTGTGGAACATTGTGTAACCAGCAGACAGCAGGGAACCAATTTATCGCAAGGCTTGTTTGCAAATTATATAACAGACTCCCATAAAAGGCACCTTCCCAATTGGAAATTTCTTTAAAATCATGCACTTTTCCCAAAAACTCAAAATCATACCAGCTTTTAGGCTTCCCAATTCATCAATTTCAGCAATAAAATTTCCAAAATTCAACAGGCTTGGGCCTCTTCCCAATTGAAGGAAAAAAAATCTGTATTGTGATGGCTTCTGTTACTCCTAGTCCAGATTTGTGGTCTCGAAAGCTATTGCTATATTGACTGATGCCTTCGAAGTATGATGAATGTCCAAATGTTGAAAAACCTTCATTCACCACTCATTATTGAGACTACTGTTACTCCATACAGAATGTTACAGCAAACAATGGTGTTTATGTATAAACAGTTGTTTTTTGTGAGAGTGATTTGTGTTTTGTTGCAGGTGAAATAAAATAAGAATTCTACCAATTTGAGATTCATGCATGAAATAAGCACTTATTACTAACAATACGCAAGTTTTAGCAGGAGAAATCCAAAAGCGCTGGCACAACATTAAAACTGGTTTAATCTAAGGGAAATTATCCTTTTGTGTGTGGACAACTTCCTCAAATATCTATAGATATATAAGCCAAAAAGAATCAAAATACAAATTAATGTTATCATATTTTCTTATCAAAAGATGATATTTTGCATCTTCTGCAGAATATTTATTTTAGCTACAAAACTAGTGCTCAACACAAGAAATGCTTTTATAAATTCCCACATGATTAACAGAGACTTTTTCAAATTGAAAGCATCATCAGACAACAACTGTAAAGTATGAAAGAAAGTAATGTGATAAGAAAGACACTATAGCGACACAATGAGAATTTGCAATTATCAGCAATATCTCTTTTCGGCACAATGGTTTCTTAGACGACTTCTTAGATTTGACAATGTAGGTGTGTTTAAGCAGGTGTATATGTAAGAATGAGTTTAAGTAAACATAGTATATCTAGTTTCAGTCTTTCCGAAATATGAAAAAAACTGCCTGTCCACCGGACAGGCAGTCTTGAAATTGTTGCCTGTCCGAAACCAAAAGTGCCTGTCCGAATTTTTTTGTCATAGAAATGCTTGTTTTAGTACACGTTAGTGAAGCGTGATATTTAGCAGTCTGTATCACTGTATTTCTAAAATTTTGACCTTGTGTAGAGGCACTGTCATTGGTCTGTATGCCAGTCCATGGTATTATCCTAAGAAAACACAGTTTACTACCAAATAGTAGCAAGTTCGCTGAAAATTAATAATTTACCTAGTCTGAGCTTGGTGAAAATCTAGAACAAAAGTAAATCTAAATAGCTGACGCTGAAAAATAATAAACATTCATGTTTTCAAACATTTATTCTCTCAAGTAGAGCATCAACATCTTACGTTTAGGATCGGCAGCGTATGACGATTTGCATAGTTGGCACAACATCGCGTTTTTTTCTTGGTCAAATATCAACCACTCGCGACCCTTCAGCCACTGCTGCTGAAACGACCTCTCCCTTTTAGCCTCATAATATTTTAATTTCTCTTTTTTTGCCTCTGTAGAAAGTTTAAGTCTCTTAGATGGTTTCGCACCTTCAACATACTTCAAAAACGACATTTCCAGCTGTGTTTATATGATTGAAAGGTAAAGGTCGTCAACGCTTGTTAGGAAATAATTCATTGGCTGTAATAATAACTAATGAAGCGGATAAGCCAATCAAATCGACGATAACAACGCGCGTTGCAAGGGAGATCACTCTAACTTATTCAAACATTAAAGACCGAAAAATACTCAAAATTACCGACAGTAACGTCGTCGTTTGGTGGTATTTCGCAATTTTGTAATGGTTTTCATATTTAAGTACTACCAAAAAAAATGCCGGACGCACGGACCGTCAGAATGCGATTTTACGGCGGTCCGAAATGAAATTTGCCGGTCGGGACCGGCGGACCGGCACTTTTGGGAAAGTCTGTAGTTTAAGCAAGCAGCAATCAACATTGTTCACAGGTCAAACAATTGTTTCTAGGCAAGACAAATAGTCTATTAAAACCTAACAAACTAGACAAATGAACCCATATGAAACTCCACAACAGCTGTATTCACTTGGCAAAGGCTAGGATAGGCAGGAAGACCGTTAAAAAGACTTAATCACTCAGTGAGAGGTAGCCGGTGTACGTGTGTGTACACATGTATTATTTAGTGAATGAGTGCCAATGACTAACCAACCACATAAACCACCAAAAATCGTCAGCAAATAAACCGCGATTGTAAATATTATGGGTATATCCGATGAATGACAATATCTAGAGTTAAAAGCATGCATATTTACCTCTCCTATAAGTCAGTATATCTTCCATTTTATCGAAATTAAATACATTTAGCAGCTGTCAGAATCACTGATGTCATTTCTGTTGCAGTAATTATGTACATATGCGGGGTCAGAGTTCAAGGGAACCGAAACGGCCAATCAGATTCGACTTTTCAAGCAGCTGGCTGATTCAGTTTTAATGAAGAGGGTAACACACAACCATCTAGAAATCATACACAGTATGTGTGTATCAGAATTTTTATTTAATTTTTACAAAATCAATTTTTCTTTTCCTCTGTGTAACGTTACAGTTACATTTCGACAGCTTTCTCTATGTCTTTATTAAAATTCATCCACAAAAAGAATAGTTTAAACCAAGGTTATACGAAGACCCAATGAAATTTTGAATAACCTTTTGGTTAGATCAAAGCAAAGACCTAATATTTGTTTGGATCAAAGACATATGTCTCTGGTTAGATCCACGATTTGAAGATTTTTCGGAAAAGAAAGACTGATTTATGCACCCAACGTTCAAGACATTTCCTTCATTTGTAGGCTACTCTACACACGTTGTAAAACAATAAATGAAAACATTGTAATGATGCACAACATTTCTCGGTTGAAATAAATCATTCTTGAGACAAAGGTTTCTATTTGATTTGTGTAAATCACCAAGTTCCTCGTAAAGGCATGTGTTAAATACCCTCATCATGATGTCCAACAAAAGTAATGGGTTCGGCGAGGTTGCACGTGGAAAGAAGTTAGTCATTTACATATATTGACCTTTTTGTGTGCGTGTTTCTTAGTGTGCTTTTCAATCGAATGAGTCCCAGGAACTAAAGTCGTCTGCTAAATGTGTTCGTGCTGATTTCAAGTCACGAACTTACTTCAACCCTTTACCAAACACCAAATATTTGACCGTCCCAAATTTAATGATTTTGCAGACGACATTTCAAAATGTGATGAAATTGGAAAATAATCTTCTGATGGGGCAGTAAACATTGTGGGAAAAGGAAAAATGTGCTTGTTACGAGCAAATACTCCTTTCCCGCAATGTTTTCCAGAGTCGCGTGCAACAAAGTGGTTAAATGTGGTTATTGTTTGGAAATGGGTGAAAGTAAAATCAAACGATAACGACATTTAGCACTTTCTTGCAGACGACTCTGGAAAACGTCGTGGGAAAATGAGCAATTGCTCTTGGCGAGCAATTTGTCCCTTTTCCACAATGTTTTCTGCCCAATCAGAAGATTATTTTCCGACTTCATCACATTTTGAAATGTCGTCTGCAAACTCTTTCAATTTGGGACAGTCGAAATGCTCGTGAGTCATCAGAGCTTTCATCCACAACACCATTAATTAATCCTTTCTCTGGTTTTGTTAATTTCACAGCTTTGGCGATCTCAGACTAATTATCAAAAAAAGCTTCTTAACTGACTTATCATAACGTATTTATCGACGGTTTTTACCGAGAACATGGAGTCACTTATTGACCGATCAATATGGTGAATCTTCCAAGATCAACGATCGGTTCATTATTGCAAATAAACATGTTTCTTTGATAAGTATCAATGGTGTTTTTTTTTCTTTTTTTTTCTTTTGCAGTGTTGATTGGCAAAGACACACTGAACAAACCTCTCTCGTTTTTACAGAGAGTACTGACTTACTCCGAAAAGTTTTTCTTAAACAGACGCATCTTTTAAGTGGAAATGAGTTCATGGACTTCATTTGCATGCTCGTATCTTCGACAAGTCACGAAATACTGTTGGTGGCTTATAATGCCTACTGTTTTTGTAATGGTTAGTGCGAACACTGTAGGGAATATTCTACATTAATCCAAATAAAGAGGTCTTTGATTAATCCAAGCACCAGTATAATTTCTCAATGATTTTTTTATCAGACAAAGACAATCAGAAGTAAGTTGAATGTGTCATGTTCTTCGATAATAGGTTTACTCGAACAAATGTATGATATCACAGCAGCTGCACCAAGGGTGGCAGTTCAAGTAAATGCCTGAAAATCATAAATAGCCGTTTAACCAAACGCCAAATTTTCGAATCTTCCGAATTGAAAGAGTTTGCCGACGACTTTTCAAAATGTGGTGGAATGGAAAAAAAATCTTCTGATAGGGGAGAAAACAATGTGGGAAAAGGAGAACTTGCTCGTTAAGAAATGCTCATGCTCTACCAGAGTGTCGTTCTCATAAAACGCTCTTTTGTGGTAAGAACGAACGATAACTCTGAAAGGGAGATTGTCATAGATATCGAAGGCCCAACATTTGATGTAGGCTGTCCGATTGTGCTCAGCCTCCTTGCAAGCGTCTCTGTAACACAGAGGGAACTCGTATGAAAACAAAAATAATCGCACATGGTTAGACACTTAAAGGTGTTTGTAAAGAGGCGAGTTGGTACTGAGAATATACTTTAGTGAAAGTAAGAAGTGAATCAATTAATTTTTTACGAACTTGTTTGAAAACGTTATCGTTCTACCCCGTTCTTCTTCATTTATTATGTGTTTTCGCGGATTTGGATATGCCCTTTTAAACCGGGAAAATCGCACAAATATCCCCATACATTAATATATATTCAATATATTGCACTACGCCTACTAAGTTTAACTATTCAAACACAGACTAATTGGTGAATATACAATGAAAAGCATTGTGCCTTTTGAATTACAATCACCGACCATAAATCATAATGCTTCCTCAGTCCTGACCTTATTTGACGTAGGGTTTGCATCATTGACTTCAGATATGACAACCTCAGATTTATTTTTGGTTGTAGATTATTTTTTTTCAGAGCATGCCTAGTGATGCTAGATTACCCAGGGCTTATTTACAATTTTATTTATTTTTCCATAGGACATTTTATCTAACGTTAGACATGGAAGATGACTGTATCCTCTTAAACTTAAGTAGTTATTCTCAAGACTACATGGGATTTCAGTCTGGTTTACATAACTTTTGGCGGTTCATGGGAGAAACACTGGTTCTTGAAGTTCGTTCTTTTGGCTTTTTCAATGAGAATTCTGGACATGGACAAAATACTCAATTTAACTGTTGTTACACATAACATTCATAAACAGATGGCTGACCACCTGAACTAGGTAAAGAACGAACAATTACTGATATGCCACACTTGTCACCTCATGTTTGTTCCTATATCATGTAATCAGCAGAGTTCTCAATAAGAACAGGCTGCAGGCCAAAATGACCGCTTCAAATTATGTGATGGCCGCTTCAAATTTGTGGAGATGTGAAGGACCCCCCTTTAAATGGCCTGTTCAGATTTTGTTTTGGCTTGTTCAACCAATTCTGAGGGAGAACACTGAATCAGATGCTCAGTTTATACTGTTTTCTTACATTTTACTGTTTGTTTGTTTTACTAGAAAACAGTTAAGAGACGGAAAAAGAGATGTGTTATCGCTGGAACCACCTGGCAGAACTACAACTACTGCTGAAACAGAATGATGAGGAAACAACAGTTAAATGTCACTGCACACGGGCCTTTATTGGGTGAGTTAGTCTATTAGATTGTCGGTGAAAACAGGATAGCATATATGTCAAATGTGCCTCCTTTTTTGTTATTTTTGCAGTTGTTCTATAGGTCCGAGTCAACTGAATGCATCAAACGTTCAATGGAAGACTATCAAGGAAGTCCTTCAGTTTTGTGAAGGATTTATTTTTAGTATTGCTTTGAACCTTTCACATGTACTTCTATATAGCACCAGGCATGTACTTTCAAACTTTCTTTAAAAAAATGCTTAAATACTGCTGAAATATAGTATTGATAAATAATTTTTCCCTGATAGATCAAGGAGGTCTAAAAAGTATGGCCAGCTGTTAAGATTTAGGGTGTAGGACTTGTAATTTTGGGTTCAAACACTGTCAGCCTGACTGATTTCGTGGGAATCTCCTTTTGAAAGACACTTCAGAGTGCTAGTCTAGTACTGGGGAATCCCAGGAAACCCGTTATATAACTGGGTACCGTTTTACTATGCAAGAGAGACGATTCCAATGATGTGTCACTTTGCAATATTGCTTCGTCCAATATTGAAATCAGAGGAACTGTTGTTTTAGACTTACGCAAATCTTAAGCGTAAACCGTTTAGTAAAACGTTACCCAGGAAACCTATCATATAACTGAAGAATTGTTAATATGGTATTAAACCCTGGCAGATTGATGAATATAAGTAAAATAGGGGGCTTTAAGGCAAAATAAAAGACATGTTAGATAACTTAATTTACTTTTTTACAGAGATAACTACCTGTATAAAAAGGGATGTGAAAACCAGTACTTTGAATCAGATGAGGATGATGATTTAGAGCCAGAAGATGTCAATCATGAAAATGGGTATGAAAATGAACAAGAAGGATTGGAAAACCAGAAAGATGTTGACAGAAATGATCGTCAAATTGACATGCAATATCAGTTTGCAGGTATGGTCATTTTTGTGTCACTATGCTGGAAGTTTTTAAATTAATTTTAAACTAATATTTCATTCTTAGCTTTAACTTAGCCTCAATATTCTGTTCTATTGGAGAACTGCATGGATAAAAGTTTTCCGTAGTATGACGGAATTCCGTATTTCCGATCTTCGTCAGGGCCGTTTTTCCAAATCGCATAAATTCGAGGAGAAAATTGGGGGGGGGAGGGGGGGGGTAGTTCTGCGTAAAATTTCACCATGACATTCCTGTCTTTCAAGGACCGGCAGGTCAAATTTTTGTTGTTATCTTCACTAAACGGAGTAAATAAATAACGTCATCCCATTGGTTAAGAAAACAATGATAATTGCCGAATCAATCGAATTAATTTTGACAACCAATGGGATTACGTAATTTATTTACTCCGATTAGAAAAAGTAATGGCCGACTCAAAACGTCAAACAGTGAATATTTATTGTTAATATCGCAAATGTGAATTGTGTGTCCGATGCCCGATGTTGTAACATCATAATATCGAAAGAGAATGGACATATCTTTCGAAGGTATGTGGCCTTTGGATATTTTCGGGGAGGAATTAGTGAAAATTTGCTAAAAACTACTGGTTTTGTGCATCCGTCCGTGGACGTCAGGAATGTCATGGTGAAATTTTATGCAGAATTTTGCAAACTCTTTGCTGTTTCTGATTGCATTGACAGATTTTGATAAAACAAAAAGTGTTTTTGAAAAGAAAAATCATTCCTAGACACGATTCAGTAGAGATTTTTGAGATCCTGTTAATTTTAAGTGACTTTTGGGTGATTAGTAACTTTCTCATCTTACAGTTACTGGTTGTGAAAATAAATTGACATTGTGTAGATCAACTTTCTGCTTTTCTAACTTTTGAACCTTTGATTTGTAGTGTTGTCACCTATTTCACCTTCAAAATGTAGAGAATAATATCAGTGTTTAAGTATATTTAAAGGCCTCAGATTGCACTTTGATATGCTAAAATCCAGGAGCTTCCGGGGGCCTCCGGCCCCCTGGACCCCAAGCCAGGGCGTTGCCCCAAGGCCCCAAGCTTGAAATTTCAGTATTTTCACTTTTCTGAACTTTTACCCATGGAACTAGAAGTTGGAAATTAATTCGAAATTGAATTTCGTTCTTGGCTTTAACCTTCTTTCAATATGGAGAGCTGTTGTGATCATCAGATATGAGATATATTGTATGAATTGATACATTTTTATGCATGGTGTAGTGTTTAGAGAAGAAAAAAAGTGATCAATTTGTTAAGAGCAATCTCTCCTTTACCCACAATGTTTTCCAGGGTTGCTGCAACAAACTGGTCAAGTACCATTATTGTTTGGTAATGGGTTAAAGGCCAAGTGATTAATATCTATGTTCAATAATGCTTCAGGAGTTAATGAAGATGTTAACAATGGTGAAAATAAAGTAATGGTTGCTGAAGAGATTGAGGAAGAGATTGAACTCACCATGACAGAGGCAGAGAGGGAAGAGTTAGAAATGATGAAGAAAATGGGACTACCAGTCGAGTTTCATATAAACACTTACTCAAAGGTATGAGCTGTTAACCCATTTCTTCTTATGAAATTTGTGACAGGTCCATATTCAAAACGAAAGCAGATGGTGATGATTAAGTATGAAAAGAGAGGACGACATTCTGATTTGAGAAATTTCTCATTTTGCGAGATGGTGTATGGTGCTAAGTCACCATACATACCATTTGAACCTATCCAATATGAAATTGTAGGATTGTTCTTTACCTATTTTCTGATTAAAATTTGGTAAATTCTCCAAATTCAAAGCAACCTCAAACACAAGGTATTAAGTATTTCAACTGATATTTCTTTGTAATATTGAAACAATGACAAAAAAGGACATTGCATGTAAAAAGCATAAATTTTTTATTCCCTTTGTCACATTGATTACTTGTGATGTCTGCTGCAGTTACCTCATAGTAATTCATACAAAGAAACATTTTAAATCATATAGAAACTTATGTAAAAGCTCTATATTGGAACAGATGAGTAAAGGATGATCAACAGTGAAAGATGTTTAGGGCACAGATGGTTTGAAGGTTAGAGGGTTTGACTCTCCATTCCTTTTGTTGCAATTAAATAGGCATGTTTAATGAACATTTTTTGCATGAAAGATATCTTTGCCTGCTACAGTTTTCCCTAAAACAGAGAAAATGTTATGCCGCTTTTATAATTAGATTTCTTACTTTTGCAAAAGATTGCATGTTTTTTCTACAGGTTCCAGTAACAAAATAAAAATAAAATGTGTATTGTACTATATTTATATTTTTTGTTTTGTTACTTGTACCGGTGGTCATGTCATAAAGGATAGTTATTGAATAAAGAAATTAATTATTATAGGGGAAGAAAAACCATGGTCACAAAAAGAAAAAACAGAAACAAAGGAAAAACAAACGAAGAAATAGAAATAATGATTATACTGACAACTATGACAACACAGCAGAATCTTCATATCCAAACAACGCTTACACTGGCAGTGGACATCTAGAGATAGACGATGGTTCTGTACTAGATACAGTATTATCTGCCAAACTGAATGACAGTAACAATGTAAATGATTGTGTTAATGGTGTAAACCCTCATCTAGCTGGCCTGGACTGTGAAACAGTGTGGCAGGATTACTGGGGTAAATATGGCGAGTACCTATTGTGGGAAGGCTGGGTGGCCAAGTACCCTGACCAGATTGACCATGAGAGAATGCAGGTTGTACCAGCTATTGCTGAGGTTGAAGTAGAAACAGAGATTATTGATACTGAGAGTGCCACTCATCATGAGACTAGTCCAACTCCTGAAGGTGGTGTGGTTAACACAGTTGAATTGTTTAGTGAAGGAAAAGGCAATCACAGTACGACAGATGAAGAACAGAAAGTAACTGGAGAAGTTGAAGAACACACTGCAGTAGATATAGATATTATTAAAACAGATGGAAATAATCTCGATGCAGAGCCTGAAAAATGTAAAATTGCAGATCAGGAAAAGGGAAATATTAAAACAAATGGTCTAGAAAGATTTTGCAATATTGAAGAACCTGATATTGATGCAATAGAAAAAGATGCTGAAGAAAATTTGATACTACCTGATGGAGATGGGACTATCAATGACAAAAATAAATCTGATAAAGACGCACCTTTTGAAGAAGCTGAATACGAAAATCCATGTTCACCACTACAATATCTATCTCCAAACTTTAAAATGATGAAAGGCACAGACATTGTATCCACCTTGCAGAAAAGAGTGGAGAAAAACGAAGATATTGGAGAGACTGTAGAAGAAGGTTCAGAGTCAGATAATCAAACAAACGAAAGAAATGAAATGATAAACATGATGCACTGTTACACGTCAGCAGGGCCTCACTCCTACACCAATAATTCACATTCCACATATACAGATCAGGATGCTAACACTAATGTTTCAGCAGGCGATGTAGATAATACTGATAATGATGAGAGGGAAGATTTCAGCAAGGTCTGGGAGGATCTGTGGAATGAACACCACACTGAATCTTATTGGTACTACTACACTCAGTTTGTGGAGAAGTTCAACAGGATTGCTCCATCTGCCGTCCAGACAGAAACAGTGTATGAGGCAGTGGCAGTTGTTAATGAGAATGGTGAGCTTGTTATTGTGAATGATGGTAGTGAGTTAGTTGGTCAGTTGGAAAATAATGTTGAAGACATTAAATGCATGTATGATGAAACTGGTGATTTGTTGGTTACTGAAGCTGTTGAACATGTGTTAGTGAATGGTTCTGAAGATGTACAGAATGCAGTAGAAGACACAACACAATCTGGTAAATCAGAGGAGATAACTGTTACAGATATATCTGCACATTTGGATAATGTTAGTCTAGGGAACATAGGTAATACAGAAAGTCTTAAATTAGACACTGCTGATGCTAATACCTCTCATGCTGAACATGATGTTGAATTGTCAGAGTGCACTAAGCAAAACAATGCCGATCATCAAAAGCATCAATCTATCCATGAAAGTGACACAGGTACAGACAATGCACATAGAAGCAATGATCTTCAAAAAAATCATTCTATACATGAAAATGACATTAGTACGAACAGGACATATAGTAACAGTATTGTTAATGATCTTGTTGATGAGATAAAAGACAGTACGGTGTCTGATGACTGTGTGGACGAGCCAGAAGATGGCAGCAGGAGTAGAAGGAACAAAAAGGGACATGGCTCACAGCAAGGATCTCAACAACAGACCTCCGGAAACTCTGGGGGCGGTTCACAGACTTCAGGTATGTAAAAGTCTTATTTACATTGATTGTTTCACAGAGATTTTGAAGGAAGCTTAAAGCTCGTTCAAAGCCTCTCTCGATGACTGCTTCCTGGGTACTAAACCAGAACTCGTGCCGAATTGTGGGTATGTAAACAATGGTCTACTGTAGATAAAGGGAGCGTAGTTGGATCTTTTTCCTGCAATATATAATGAAAATAATTTGATAACTCCTATTATGTGGTGGGTGTCCTGCATGGCCCAGTGGTTATGGTGGTGGACAGACATATGGGGTCCTGTGTTCGAGCCCTGCTGATACTTTCCTTGTTACATAAGAATGTCTTTTGGCAAGACATTTAAGAGCCCTAGCCTAGTATTGATGAATCCAGAAAAGCTATAACATAATTGGAAAATTGTTGACACAGCATTAAACCCATACACATATTTTTAAACCTATTTTGTGGGTTAAGAGGAGAAATTAGATAGTAAACTAGTGGTGCAGACTTCCTGATACTCTGAGAGACCAAGTAGGACAGAACTGAACACTTTCTTCTTTGTCTATGTAAAGAATCTGTCAGACCAAAAAGGTCTCTGTCAGACCTCATGGATTTCAGTCTGTCAAGGGCCTAGGGCCTACGAAGTTTCATGAAGTATGGTGGTGATTTCTCTCTTAATAAGCTCCTATTTATAGTGAGTAGGGGATTCATAATAAGGGCATTTATATATTGAGCATCAGTTTATCTTTGTCTCAAAGGATTTATTTGTGATTTAACATAAATGTTGGTAATTTCTCATTTATATCACACATTCCCTGGATCCTAACAAGAAGTTTTTTTCTTGTTTTTTCAACTTGTATTGACTTTTTCGGTAATGATTCTAGCCCTATTCAGCAATAAACCATTATACAATCGAGGAAACAGATATGCTGCCATTGGTTTTAGGTCTCAGGCATCTTTGCAAACCTACAATCTTCATTCAATGTTTTACAATGCTCTTAAAGATTGGGCATAAGCAGCTGTTCACTATTTATATCTTAAGTTTTAAGTTCACACATCTTGACCAAGGCATTAGAGACCATTTTGATCAATGGATAGATTGCTTATCAAAATAGTCTCTGTCAAATATCAAGGAAAACATTTTTTGTGTTATTTTTGTTGCCTGCTGTTACTTTAAACTTGAACTATTCACACTACCACATATAAAAGTGATTGTCTACAGAAGAAAAAAATTGAAAGTCAAAACAATTTGTGCTTGAAACAATGCAGTGTTTGTTTTGTAGCTTGATATATGATTAAAAGTAGCTATTGAAAGCATATGATGAGTTCAGGTAGTGTCAATTTATCTACGTATGAACAGTTTATATGCAGTAGATTTCAAAAGCGTTGGCGTGCTTTTGGATTATAATACAGTTTAACTTGTGTTAAGTAACCACCCTTTTAAGCAGCCAACTTTGCCTTAAACAACCACTACAGAAAGTCCTTTTGTTAGATTTATAGTGTACATCAATTTGTGTAAAGCAGCCAACCTGTCTTAAGCAGCCAATTTACTCTGTCCCATAGGTTGGCCTCTTTACACAAGTTTGACTGTACATGTTTATTCACTTGATACACTTTAGATATTAAAAGAAACCTAATTTTGTTTCCGATGACTTTTCTTCAGTGTATATCATGTAATGATACAGCTGTTGTGAAGTTTTAAAGAAATTCATTTTTAACTTTCAAGTTTTCTCCCATCTGTGACCAAACACCTTTAACCCAATACCAAACAAAAACGACATTTAACCACTTTGTTGCTGACAACTCTGGAAAGCATTGTGGAAAAAGGAGAAATTGCTCATAATGAGCAATTTTTCCTTTTCCCACAATGTTTTCTGTCCTATCAGAAGATTATTTTCCAATTTCATCACATTTTGAAATGTCGCCTGCAAACTTTTAATCTGGGACAGTCGAAAATTTGTGTTTGGTTAAGGGTTAAAGGATTTGATTCAAGCACCCTCTGTTTCTATGCATTATGTTCTATTCAGGTACACACAACATTTCCAACCCAGCTGGACAAAGCAGCAGTCAGGATGGTGATGAGGAACCCCCAGATGAAAGGCCTATTGACATCCCAAACAGGTACAAAAAATATGAGCTTGGTTCTTAATGCAGTTTAGTTAAGTTTAAACTTATTTATTTTACATCAATTGTGATGGAAGCTTGAAACTTATTGTATTCACTCATGATTACTGCTTGTTTGATACTTAATCAGTACTTGCGCCGATTTGTGTGGGTTAGTCCCAGAAAATATCACCTCTTCTAACGGGGATCAAATCCAGGACCCTTGGTACACAACCACTGCATCAATGTCGACCACATTTAATGCAGCTTTAAACCAGGGGTGGCAAAATCAATTGTCCATAATCCCGTCCAACACCGTAATGGACAAATGATTTTTTTTAACGGAAATATGCTTTATAACCATTATATGGACAAGTGTAGAAAAAGATTTTGAATTTATGGACACGTTATTCAAAATCAAATTTCCTCAACACTAGTTTATCTATTCATTGATATCTAATGAAACGTATGTGAATTGTATTACAATGTATATGCCTGAATTGAATTCCATTTATATTATGATTTCATAATGTTTTTAGATCACATCAATTGAAGCCATAATGCAGCCCCAAAAACTGTAAAACTGTAAATTGAGTTATGAAAAATCTCTCTAAGCTGTAGATGAATGTACTGTCAGTCTCGTTTAAAGCAATCGTAGTATTAAAGACAGAGTCATGGTGTAAAAGACAACAGCTTAAAATGGACGTCAGTCATTCAGAACAGAGAGTTCCAGTAGAAGCTTCAGAGCATGATTATGCGTTTTTTACAATGATCTCTTTATGTTATTCCCTTTCTTTAGCCATGAAGTTGATGAAGGAAAGAGAAAGAAAACTCCGAAAGGTCCCCATACAGCCCTGTCAGAGATGGGATTTGCTGTCAATGGAGAAGAAAGTTGGTAGGAAATGGGTTAGAGTTTTATATCATTGTTGAAGGTCTTTGGGGAATGCTTTTTTGTTTAGAATTGCGCTGATAGATTGTGAATGTTTGCACTAACAAGGGAATTGTTTCCATTAGATAACTGAAATTTGCAGCAAAGATATAAACAAGTTCATAGATTTATATAAGCAATTCTTATATTGAACACTTAAGTCTTTGTACAGTTGTCAAGCCATTTCCTACAGGTTACCTATGAAATTATTTAGTTTGTTTCAACCTTAATTCTTAAGAATTGCGATGTGTTAGAATTTGTTAACCCATACAAATTGCATATTGTCTTTAAAACTCTTCAGAATTTTGGACTTTTTGGTCTCACATATAAAGAATATTATTTTCAACGAAAAATTGAAGCCACTTGTTTTATTCTATTCTATTCTATGAACTGCTCAACTCGTGATGATCGAGGAAAACGCCAAACTTAAATAGCTGGTAAAACCCGTTTCAAGTTATTATATATAAAGTCTTGAATCTTTAACCCTTTCCCAAACAATAATGACATTTGACAACTTTGTTGCAGATCCCTCTGGAAAACATTGTGGGACAAGGAGAAATTGCTCATAACGAGCAATTTCTCCTTTTCCCACAGTGTTTTCTGCCATACCAGAAGATTATTTTCCAATTTCATCACCTTTTGAAATGTCGTCTGCAAACTCTTTCAATTTGGGACATTCGAAAATTAGGTGTTTGGGAGAGGGTTAAGTCACAGGGGTTTCATTAAAGTCCATGTATTACAATAGCCACGTTGTTTCAATGACATTTAATTGTGACTTTCAAATGGTCTTATGCATAATTATGTGAACAAGCAGCTTTGACAATCAATTAATGGATTCAAAATCTTTCCAGAAAACAACCATACTTTATAATTCAGTTGGGAGACTGCTTCTTATGAAAATCCAAATGTTGTGACTGGGATTTGAACCCACACATAGATGGGACATGTGATTTCAAGTTCTGTATTATTTTTGAAATTATTTCAGCTCTGACAGTAAGAAGCCTAGAATTCAAAAAGGGGAGATAGTGTACAAAACTAGAAACATTAAAGCTGCTTCCAGAACACTGAATATGGGAAAGAAAAAGGCAGTCCATTTCAAGTTTGACTCTGATGGTAATGTTATCGATCTAAAGCCGAGTAAAACACTGAACAAAGTAAGATCATTCCTACAAAAACTGGAGACAGGCAGTGGAAATACTGAAGAAACAGAGGAGCTAGGTGATATTGCTATATTTAGTGTTAAAGATATAGCTAACAGTCCTGATTCTGAAATAGAAGTTGGTCTGCCAAAACTGAATTCAGACTGTGACACTGAAGTAACACAAGATCTAGGTGTTAATTGTGTTCTTGGTGATGACGTTACCAAAGATCTCAGTGTTATTGCTGCACTTGGTGTTAAAGGTATAGCAAACATTCCTGAACAAGACATAGATGTTAGCGTTCAACAGGGCATTGACCCAGGTTTAGACACAAATCAAAAGGGTTTGGCGCCTGATAGAACCAGGATAGATACCATTTCTGACAAAATGGCTGACAATGTGTCCACTGGTGATTATGTTACTGGTGATGGTGATGGTACTATTAAAGAAAGGCCAGATGCTGATTTGTTAACGCCTACTAAGATTGATGAAAAAGGTGATAGAAAGATGTTGTCTGCTGCATCAGATGTTGATCGTCAGGAGAGGTTTTCTGGGAGTGTCACACCCAGGGATAATCAGGTATGTGGCTTATTGTAGCTGAATACTTGCCTTACAGAATCTGTTCCAAAAGGTATGAGACCATTGTGTCTAATTGAGATCTTGCCCATTATGAGCAATTTTACTTTTTATCTCGATGGTTTCTTCCAAATATCAATAAGAAATTATTAGGTTTCTTACCATATATACAATTGTTTCATTTTAAGTTGCTATCAACATGGATTTATTGGCACATGCATGTTATAAGTCATTATCATTTTCAATCTTTTCTGATATACAAATATATTTATTGTCCTTGCTGCAGATATCTTTTGAATTTTTCGTTTAAAGAAAGTTTAGATATCATGACATTCAAAGGGGGTAATGTTTTGATGAAGTCCAAAAATATTAAACAATGGGCCACATTGGTGCAGTGATAGAGCCTAGGCCTCTTGTACCAAATACCTTAGGTTCGATATCTGTTAGGCGAGGTGAAAATTACCAGAACTTACCCACGAATTGGCACAAGTACTGGTTTGGTAACCAGGAAGCAGGCATTAAGATGGAATTCAATAAGCTTTACACTTCTGTCACAATCAATTGTAAAATAAATAAGTTTAAACAAAAATCAATACACATATCTGTTCCATTGATTTGTTTATTTTATCTTCAATTAGTTATTGTCATACACTTATGCGAAATCACAAGTGTACAACTTATTTATTTTAGGAACTGGAGAGATCAGCCGTTGAATATGACCTTGATATGTGGAATGAGGATGATATCAAGGCTGACGAGGATATTCAGAATAAGGTTGTGGGCACGTGTCTCCCAAAGAAGAGGAAGAAAAAGAAAGGGAAGAGGCAGAGTGGTGTACCAATGCCAGCAGAGATAGCAGAAGATCCGGAGCTGAGGAAGTATTGGGGTCAGAGATACAGGCTCTTCTCAATGTTTGATGAAGGTGTTCAAATGGACAGAGGTGATTCATTTTTCACTATTACCCAATAGATGTTGTTAGTATTTATCATTTATTTACCTTGCATTGCTTGATGGACAGAGGCGATTCATTTTTTGGTCATGAACTATTAGCCTATAGATGTTAAAATGTTTATCCTTCGATTATGTTTGCTTGGAACATATGTGTGGTCTAGTGGTTAGAGTTCAGAACTTTAAGTCACATGGCCAATTTCTGCGTGTGTTCAAACCCTGGTGGCAGCATTTGGATTTTTATGAAGGTAGGCCTGGCCTGGATCTAACCTGTTTGCATAAGCATGGAAGTCAGTTCCAGTACTAAAAGGGTTAACCACCAACAAGGTGTGGTCAAACCATCAGTATAACATACAAGACTCTTGAGAGAAAGCATCTTAGTAGTTTTAGGAGGATTTTTCCAATGAAGTATGTTTTTTGTTAATCCTTCCCCTTTATTATATTCATATGTTATATTGCACCAGCAGCAACTGACTAAAGACAGAAAGAGACAGAAATATACAGTTCAATCTTTTGTTACAATGGTTCCTTCTGCATTAGTGGAGCACAATAGTCAAGGGGTAGAGTGTAGGCCATTGGACTGTCCGACGTGAGTGGCGTGGGTTCAATCCTGTAAATAGTGCGGTCTCTGTGACCTTTCATCAATCCACATATGGTGTGAGTACTGGTTTTGTATCCAGGAAGCAAAATCTAGAAAAATCATGGCAAGTCTCTTCAAAGCCCTAGCCAAGTACTGGTGGATCCAGGAAAGCCATTACATAGCTGAAGAATTGTTGATATGCTAGTTAACACCATAAAAACTAGACAAATCAATCTTCCTTTACTGTAGTACTGAAAAGTTGGGTTGAACAACTGTAAAACATACGTGAAATCATATAATGAGTCATGTTACCATGTTAAGGTAAAATTGGAATCAATTTCAGAGGGATGGTTTTCTGTTACACCCGAGAAAATAGCGGAGCACATAGCGGATAGATGTCGATGTGACCTTGTGATTGATGCTTTCTGTGGTGTCGGTGGAAATGCCATTCAGTTTGCTTTTACTTGTGAAAGAGGTAAGCAGATGTTAATGTTTGAGTAATGCTTAGAGTTAATCTGGTTATAAATGATTTTTAAACCAAAATGCTGATGCAGATTAAGTGTTCCTTCTGGAAGGTATACTATTGCTGGTCAATACCTTTTTGTAATGTAGAATGGGTTTAGATTTACAAGGTAAAGTGAAATATGTATGTGGGCTGGATACCTCAGTTGGTACAGCTCTTTAAAGTTTGCAGAAAATATTGTTGGAAAAGAAGAAATTACCCCTAGAATAGGAGGAGCAATTTCTCCTTTTCCCACAATGTTTTCCAAAGTCATCTGCAACAAACTGGTCAAATGTTGTTATTGTTTGGTAATGAGTTAAATGGGTATTAACTGAGAATCCCATATTCCACCACTCTTGAAAATATAGCTTTAAAGGTCACAAGATGAAATATATCCCATCTTACACTCAAAATTACGAATATTCTCTATTTTACTGTTAAACTATTGCATTTAACCACAAACAAATGGAAAAGGTTACTGAAGGTCCTTCAGGAAATAAGTAAACTACTGCACTATCCACAATTAATTTTATGGTGTGGAAATGTCAAACCATCAACTCAATGACAGGGCTTTTCCATTTATATAACAGGATCCTATAAAAGGCTACTTCCCAATTGGAAATTTCTTTAAAATCATGCAGTTTTCCCAAAAATTTAAAGTCATACCAGCTTTTTGGCTTCCCAATTCAGCAATTTCAGCGATAACATTTCCCAAATTCAACAGGCTTAGACCTCTTCCCAATTCATGGAAAAAAAGTCCTGAATGACAAGATTCCTAGCAGTTCTTTTCAACAACCATTTTCATGCTATCTGATTACAAATCCTCTTGTTCTATTTGGAAGTCATTTATGGTCTGTTAACTTTTTTAATGAAAATGATGGGAGATAAAGGTTTTGTTTGCTGAAGAGTTTATTTCCTATATTACATTTACAGCAAAAGTTAACGAACTACAGTTTCTATGCAAAATCACAAAGAAATATTTTTTTATTTATATGCTGTTCATATTTTGGTCTTCACATTCTTTGAAATTGAACCAGATGCACAAAGTATTTTGGATTAGGCTAAAAAAATGCAAAAAATACAAACCATTACATAAATCAGATAAATCCTGGAGGACAGTGATCCACAGGTAGAGCTTAGGCCCTTGACATGAGGGTTGAGTTTTTCAATCCCTTGAGAAGCGTGATTTACTTTGTGACTTTTCATTAATTAACATTCAGCCTTAGTACTGGTTATGTTTCTAGGAAGCAGAATCAAAAGTGATTGAAGTAAGTTTTAAGAACTTGAAGCACAACCGATGTAAAAGAAATAACTTTTATTCAAGAAGTATTTCCTTTTCTCCTTGCAGTGATAGCCATTGATATAGACCCAGTAAAGGTAGAGTTTGCCAAACATAATGCCGAGGTGTATGGGGTGGCAGATCGTATTGAGTTTATCGTCGGAGACTACCTACAGCTTGCGCCCTTCCTTAAAGCTGACGTCGTGTTCTTGAGCCCTCCATGGGGTGGTCCACAGTACCTTAGTGCAGACATCTTTGATCTGGAGACCAACATGCCCATTAATACATATCCTTTTAGTTTAAATGTATTTATTTTTACATTGATGGTGATGGTAGCTTGAAGCTTATTGAATTCACTCTCGATGACTGCTTCCTGGATACTTCACCAGTTCTAGTGCTGGGTTGTGGGTTAGTCCCGGCAATTTTCACCTCACCTAACAGGGATTCAAACCCGGGGCCCTCGATACAAGAGGCTGGCGCTCTACCACTGCACCACTGTCACCCGCTAGAATAAATTGTTGCCCGCATATTCTGTTATTGAAAGCTGAGCTTTTTCTGATTTCATTTTGTATATGAGGGATACTGGGCACGGCAACATAACTGAAATAATGAGGATGCAATGTAAAACATAAATGAGATAAATGATAGGCCACTTGTATGCGTAAAACAGTGAACGGTGGCCTTGATTTTGATAAAATTTAGTTTTATGCCAAATTATAAGTTACAAAAATCATCAATGAAGGGTTTTTTTACATGATGAGGAAAACCTCAATTTTATATAACAAAATGATATCACCTGCTGAAATGGTATTAAATGCTGTCCATATAAGGAAAAGGCTTGAGTGTGGGAATTAAATTTATAAGATTTTTTCAAGTCAGATTGAGAAGTGTAGATAATTGTTCTCCTTAACTTTGTATACATTTGATATAATGAGAGTAACACGGAAGATAACTGAACACATTGCCCTGTTTGTACCAAGGAACTCGGACATAGATCAGGTATGTATGGACTATAATATTTACAGGCATATTTCAGTATAGTTATGATAAAATTATTGTGTCATTAGAGGTAGTCTTCTGACCGACTTATGGAATGCAGATGGTTCTAGCTGACTTTACCGTCCTTTTTGTGATCTTCCTCCATCATTAAGAGTGTCATCGCTACATAACTGAAATAATGATGTTAAAATGTAAAACCCATTTTAGATAAATAAATGAAATTATTGTAAACACAAGGAGAAAAGTATCCTGATGAGCAGATTTTCCTTTTGAAGCATTGTTTTTCAAACCATAGCTCAATGGGATTTTTTTAGATAAATGATAACTATTAAGTAAGAGAGATTAGCACTGTGACAATTTGGGAAAAATTTATGAGGAGTAACTTCTTGTTTTGAACCTTTGTTTTCTTCAAGCCTTCTTTTGCATGAACAATGTTTGTTGTGATATCGTTTGGAAAGTACTATGACCTGAGACAGAATGACTTATTTGTATAACATCATAAGTATTGTGATCTGTAGTTGATGAGGCTAATCACCACATTTATCCTTTTCTTGCAATGTTTTTTTTTTAACTTTCTTAGGACCTAAAGGTTAAAATACTTATTGAGCTCTGTGAATGTATTTCATTTTGGAGACTGCCTAAATGTTGCACATTCACATGAAACAAAAGAATAAATCCACCAAACCAAGGAAGGCCAAATAACTCAGAATTCTAAAGAACTTTTTTGTCTATGTCTTTTTGCAACCTTTTTCAACTTCATGAAGCCCTGAATTTGCAAAAATTTATTTTTCTCAACAATTCCTCTTTCAGTTGACATCTCTTGCTGGGCCAGGTGGTAAAATGGAAATGGAACAGAACTTCCTGAACAAAAAACTTAAAACAATCACTGCATACTATGGTGAACTTATACTTGATGGAGACGAAATAGATGAAGAATACATGGATGAAGAGATGGCAGAAAAAGATGTGACAGTATTGAATGAAGATAATGAAAATGTAAATATCAAGGATGAAAAACATTTAGATATGAGTGAAAATATCGATAAAAGAAAATTGAAATGTAATGTTGAATTGGTTGAAGCCAACATCCAGGATGAAGTAGAATATAGGGATAGAGAAAAATCACCTTCGATAAAAGAAAGAGCTGACCAATTATGCAAAGATACACAAAACTAGAAATTGTTATAGATAATGCCACCTAGAAATTCAATATAAAGATTAATAACCATAGAAGTGCAGATGGAAAAAAATAAAAACTTGAAAACTTGATAAAGAGTTTTCTAGAGAAAATCTCTTAGATGATAAGAAGAAGTACCAAGGATGGAAGGTCAGGCTTTTTATACAAGACATCTCAATTTAACATATGTTTTTATTATTTCAATACATTTTCTTTGGCAATAAATTTTATCATTTGGTAATGCCTGTTTCTTACAATTATTTGTTATGTGTTAAGTGTTCAGGCTTAGTCATTAGATCCCCTCTTAGTTACTCTACTTTTCAAAACAACTTTGGGTTACCCCTTATAGTGCTGGAACTGACTTCATGCTTATGCAAACATATTAGGTCAAGGCCAGCCACCAAGTAAATTGGTGGCTCACCTTAGATCTAACCTGTTTTCTTCTCCGAGTATTTCTCCTCATCAAGATAAAGCAGATATTTAAGGTTTTGGAAAGTAGACGACACAAAAATCATTTTCAGACAATTACCCAGCATTCTAAGGGTTAAGGTCTGTCCTCACCATATGTTTTCTATGACTTGTCCACCATATGGAATATGTAACTGCGTTTATGGAATAAATTACTTGGTTTATTTGAAAGTAAGAGCTGAAAGCAAAATTAAGGATTAAGGATTTTTTTTATGTCTGGGAGTAACCATTGTAACGGAAGGAGGTATGACTTATCATAATTATGGACTTTCTCCTTTTGTCACAGTGGTTAGTGAATTATCCTGCTAAATATTTGATTGTATGGTGTTTAATGCTGTTTTCAGTTATATAACAGCTTTTCTGAATCCGCCAGTACTAGGCTAGGGCTCTGAAGTGACTTACCAAAGGTCACTTCCACGAAACTACAGGTGTCGAAGGGGCTTGAACACGGGACTTGACAAGCCCTTGTAATCAAGATTTTGGTCTTTCTCTATCATTATTAGTCAGGCATTGCAGCACTGAATGTGAAAATGATGTAAAATCCACATTAGGTAGATTAGGATATATGAAGGAATGAAACTGCAAAATCAACTAGATTTTTCATGAATCGCTGTTGTTTAACTGTTGTTATTCCTTAAAGGTATAGATTTTCAATGAGAATACAAATTATGAACTTATAATTACATTTTTCCTTATATATCCCAATATTTCCTTGCTGCATATCTTTTCAAGGGAGAAAAGCCTTCAAAGAACAAACAGTTACCATAAGAGTATTTTCCCTTGGATTGAATTTCTTGAAATTGATCATACAGAGCCCATTGAGTCAAACAGGAACTTTTCTTGTATAGAAGTTTGTTTGTCAACAATTATTTAGTCATGTTTACTTGATTCATCAGAACAAGGCTATAACTCTTGTGTGTCTTGCCAAAAGACACTACGATGATACCAGAGATACTGATGCAATTCGAAAACCGGGGACTTCAGTGTAATATGACAGTCACCCAAACCACTGTGCCACACATGACCTTGTTTTATTGTGGCACGTATCCCAGAAATATCGCGGCATACACCATGGTACCATGTTACTAAAAAACTTAAGGAACGTATTAACATAAGACAAATCTTTTAAACATGGATAGAATCTTAAATGAAAGTACATTATTGCAATGTGACACGTCATTGGAAGCGTTCCGGAGAGACGTTTCAAATGATATGTTACTTTGCAATATTGCCAAGCTCAATATTGAAATAAAACGGAATGTTGTTATGGACTTGCGCAGAACTTTTAGCTTAAAACGTTTAGTGAAACGGTACCCTAGCCCACACAGGATTTTTTTCATTGTGGCACTTATCCCGATATACCGCATCATTCACCAGATTAGGGCCAGAAATACTTGGATCTGGCTTTCCGTTCGCAACATTTTCTCGTTACCCGGAGTGCCATTGACGAAAACTATCACTGCCACTGGTCTTGAGAAAGTCGAGCCAAAGGATCGTACCCGTAACACAAGAGGCGGAAACTCAACTTCTGTGCCTCCATGGTGACCAAATGTGTCATAATAGAAACATAACAAATGGTGGGTATATAGCTGTTATACGTTTTATTGATTCTTTTCATAGAAAATAAACTACTACATTCAAAGTAGTTGTCCAATGCTATATACAATGGTTAATTACGTATTAAATGTAAGAAGAGTGAACAAGTGTTCGATTAAAACATGCATTTCCAAACTTTACAGTGTACTGATTAAGTTGAAGTAAGGTCTTTTTTATTGAGCTGAACTATAACTATAACTGAGCTAAAATCAACCATTACAATATTGATTTAAATGAAATCTCAAAAAAATGTCTGAAATTTTGACGAAGTTGAAGTTTTATCCAAGAATTTGATGATGTCGAGGCCACTGTGACAAAATGATGTTATCATATCCGCATTTGTCACAATGGTTTCTTTAGACAGGTCTGAAACTAAAAGACTGGTTTAGATTAGTCTTCAATTAATTCAGTTCAATAATCTTGTCTGACAAAATCTACACAAATATGCTTTTGATCAAGTAATTCAAATATGGCAAAAGAAAACCTTTATATAATACAAATCTGATCAATATACATGTACAAACATCATACAAATATAAGTACCATGTATTATATCTATAATCTAATTTAATTCATGTCATGACATTATTTTCATATCAAGGACATTGACCCTTTTCGTCTGCATTCATCATGTATTAACATATTTGTTTTCATGATTTGTACACTTAAGGGTCCTTGTTATTTATTTCACATAAACTAGTCTATCATAGTTTTAGATTTACCCTTTATTTGATATATAATTAAATGACTTCTCCGAATTTAAAGCAAATTCTGACGATACTCAAATTTTAAACATCAATTTGTTAATGAAATTAAGCATAAATCATTGTCACGGAATTAAAAAATTGTTCGTTATGATCTTACATCTTTCTGGTGCTTATTCTTGTTGGTTCAGTTGCAATTAACGTAGAATACCAATAATCCGCCATTTTGAAATGCTCGGTATACTTCGGTCGGGTCCGGAACTTTTCTGTGTAGAGCGAATGATTCCGGTCAAGACCGATGTATGCCGAGAACGACCGAAGAAAGCCAGCGAAAGAAAGCGTTTCAAAATGGCGGGTTATGGGTATTCTACCTCAAACGTGTTTATATAAGTGAAAGTGTTAACAAGTTTTCAGTGTGAGATCGTAACCGACCAATTTTCTAAACGTTGCGGATCCGGGGCCCGTTTTACTAAACAACTTACGGAAAATGTTTGCGTAAGTCATAATTGATAAACATGGATAGTATCTTCAATGAAAGTACAATGTTGCAATGTGACACGTCATTGGAAGCGTCTCGGAGAGAAGATTCCAATGATGTGTCACTTTGCAATATTGCTTCGTCCAATATTGAAATCAGAGAAATTGTTGTTTTAGACTTACGCTAATCTTAAGCGTAAACTGTTTAGTAAAACGGTACCCCGATGTCATTTTAGACATTGTTTCAAATTGAACCTATCTGCAGATTACACTTGCAATGAAGTGAGAAATTTTATTTACGCCAATTGATATAGAATGTTAATTGTGAGGAAATGCATTTTTAATTTTCACAATTACTTTTTGACACGGGTGAATTGCTCTTCACGGGCAATGTTTCCTTTTTGTCCAATACTTCATTTTTTTATATTCTTATGCCGTCTCCTACAGGAGCGTTAAAGTGAGGTTATAAGCAAACAAATAACGAGAAATGCCAAACATATCGACTGACGATTAAAAACTCAATGTAATGTCAAACACTTCGATGACTCTTTCACTCTCACCATTTTTCTCGTTTTGCGGGTCTTACATAAAATTATACATGCACATTTAACTAGTTCGATGATTTGTGGACAAAATAATTCACCCTTCTCCTCATGTAGAAATTCTGCGACTGATCCAAATTGAAAAAAAAAGCAGGAGACATTATTAAATTATTAGATTAAATAGAATCACATTTTGTTTGTGATACCGAGAAGCAGCCTTTGTGAAAAACAACAACAAAGGAGATATACTCCTACATTTGTCTTAAACAAGATGGAGTTGTCAGTTGCAGACGAATTATGATAGGTTTATATATCTACAAGGGAAAGGTTTAATATGATTAACGACAAAACAAAAACAATAAAATATTTACAACTCTTTTACAAAAAAAAACAAAAAACAGGCGAGACAATTGCAGAATTTGATAGCGAAGCACAAAACAAATGTTAATTCATGACATCAAAACGGGCCATACCAAGATAAACTAGTATATGCTTCTTTAGATATATATTACATCAATCACAATTTTGATGCTGATTTTAAATATAATACCCATTGATGTTACTTACATCAAAATGGACTATGACAAACTATACCATAGCAGTACTGCAATTGCCCAGCAAACAGTGCACTTAAGCACCAATGCAGTAGCCTAGCAACTTTTAAATGAACCATTTTAAAGAACTATTGCACCAAAATAATTGCCTAACAAAACATGAATGTACTATGGCATAAAAGTGTATATTTGAAGGAACCGTTGTGTCATCGCTATCAACCCCAAAATACGGATGACTTCAGCGCCCTGAAAATACCTGGCAAATTATTTACAAGACACCTTATTTAAAAGACGTATTTCTAGATACAGTTTGCGTTCATTCAAAAATTCACAAGTAGAATTACATGCGCTGTAAGGATACAAAGAAACCCATTGGTGAAATAGTATTCTGGGCTTTATCGTTTACAGAGCAAATGTATGCAAAGACGATCAAAAGAAATATCTTTAGTACATCCAATAGTATCAGTTCGTTCGTGGACTTTAGTTAATTTATTAGTACCGACGTGACTCATTGGTGTAGTATTCTTAGAAGTTGTTTTAAATACCAAAAGGCTACGCACCGATAAACTTAATAAAAGATCAAAATGGACGGACTTATTTCTTGTTAACCATCATTGTTTATTGATGGAATACTGCAGTTTCTCCTTTAAATTAGTGAATGGGGCACTAGAGCATCAGTTACTTTCGTGTCTATTTCGGTGGTTGTCTTTCCTTGTCGTAGATAATATCGAGCTCAAGACCTCCAAACCGATTAATTTTTACAGATTATACACAACCTATTAAATTGATTGATAAACATTAAAATCACAGTTTCAAAAGTATTCTTTGCTCATGCTTAAAAGTTCTTATACCTCTGTGTTTTCATACGGTGCCTGCGGCAAACAATGTAAAAGTGTTTGGATAAGAAAAGCTAAATCGAAATGTATGTGTCGCCTGCGACAAACAATCTAAAAGTATTCATATAAGAAAAACTGAACTGAAATAAGAATTTACAAATACAGAATTCAGGGCTCACCCTGGCTGGAAAAAAGTCTGCACCAGCACATTCGCCAAATGACATAAAAAGGAGCCAAATTTAAGAAGTAGGAGCCAAATTCTGAGCAAATGGCTCCAATTCAAATTTCTTTATTTTAAACACTTTTCATGTTATATTTACATATGTGTTAAATCCTCTTGGTAAATTATATTCGCCAAATCGGGAAATCTTTCGCCAGAATGAAATAATATTCGCATTTGGCGACCGGCAGCGTGAGCCCTCGAATTAAGAAGTTGCGTCTGTGTCCATATCTTTACTATCTATATAGGCTTTGTTTTAATATCAAATAGCGCATGCAAAAGGTAAAAAAAAGAAAAGAAAACAAAAAGTAAGAATACGAATATCTTGTAGGTTATCTGATATCATATAAGATGACGGGATAGCCTAATGAAGACACTATTTCGTAACAATGAAAGATCACCATACTCACACACCCATATATATAATTCAGTATGAATTACGCATTCGACACACTCATAGCTGAGTTTTTCCGTCTCTTTCTGTCGATATATGAATAGAGAAATGAGATGCGTGAGATCAAAGTAATGATGGGGGTATACATTCTATACACATGCTTTCTAGTTTCTACATCGAGTTTCGATTTGAACTAAGTCTCTTATTTGATAGCATCGTGACAAAAGAAGACTTCTCTTTACAAGAATAACTTCTTTTTTGTTAAAGAAAAGACATCAAATCTACACTTGATTAACCCTCTACCAAATGTCAAATTTTCGACTGTCCCAAATTGAAAGAGTTTGCAGACGACATTTTAAAATGTGATGAACATTTATAATGTGACGAACTTAAAAAATAATCTTCCGATAGAGCAAAAAACATTGTAGGAAAAGGAGAATATGCTCGTTAAGAGCAATTTCTCCTTTTCCCACAAGGTTTTTCAGAGTCGTCTGCATCAAACTGGTTAAATGTCGTTATTGTTAGGTGATGGGTAAACTCAAATAGGAACATCATTCGTTAATTAATTGTTTCGACTTTTAATATTTCTTTAGTCCAGTCCCTTCTGTTGAACCATGTTACTAGTCCTTATATTGAGAGCAGTCGTCCGACACTTATAAATAAATAGAAATGAACGAGTTTGGGTGTCATGGGTAAAAAAAACCCGAGTTCCGAAGGAACGAACTTTTTGACCCGATTACACCCATACTCGTGACATATTTTTGATGACATCGAAATCCAGTTAACTAATATGTTTATCTCATTACAGTGCGAGAAAGAAAATGAAATTCTTAAATAGTATCACTCTGAGACATCCAAATATTTCAACGATAGGATTATAAAAATGTTGAATAGCATTCATTTGAAGTTGATTGGTATAAATCAATGGGACAAAAGGAGATGAAGAAAGTTACAAACCAGTTTCTCATCCTGTAAAAGCGTAATCTCGAAGGGCTTAAAATAGTGTCAGCTGTAGAGGACATAATTGGACGCTTGTCTTCTTTAAAGTAGTTCTTTATCCATCAAAAGCCGATACTAGTATTCAATAATATTTTCAAACACACGTCTCTAACAATTCTCTTATAAGCGGTAAGTTTTAAATGATTGCAGGATATTTTTATTTCAAGGCTATCTCGGTTGTTATAGAAATTTTCATGTTATGGCCTTCTTCCTTGCATATGTCTTCAACTTATTATTTTGATTTTCCGATAAAAAAACAAACATAGTGTGTCGTTTAGAAATTAAGATAAATCTGCAAACAAACAAGCGATCGCAGAAGTTAGATCTAAATTCGTAAGCTAAACTCAATTGAAGTACACGTAACAACCCTATTTTCGTTCGAAAATTATTAATGTCGAAAACCCAAATTTTATCTCTCCTTGATTATAATGAAAGAGACATCGGCATCTATTTCTTGTAGCTGCGAGTTTTCCTTTAAAAGGTGTCTTAAGATAGAATACCTTTAGTCCGCCATTTTGAAACTCATTCTGTCATCGGTTTACTTCGGTCGTTCTCGGTATAGACCGGTCTGGGTCGGAACTATTCGGTTTAAAGCGAATAGTTCCGGCCCCGACCGATGTATATTGAGAACAACCGAAGTAATCCGAAAAAAGAATGCAATTCAAAATGGCGGATTATAAGTATTCTGTCTTGAAAATAGACACAGTTAATAAAAGTGTCACATACTCTCAAAAGCCACGAACAACAATGTTTAAACAATTGCTGAATCGAGATATCCGGTGTTTGATGGACGTGGTAGAAACGGCGATGACTTGTTTTATCTCGAATTTCCTGTTTTTGTTCCCTAATCGCGACATCCTGGCGTCAAATCGGAAAACCCCAGTCTTAAAAAGCAATGGCAAACAACGGTCGCCTGATATCTCATTTAACATTCTGATTACGATCAAAAAGCGATTACAAGCAGAAAACAAGGATAGCTACAAAGTTCGTTATTCTTAACCCATTACCAAGCAATAACGACATTTATCCACTTTGTTACAGATGACCCTGGAAAACATTGTGGGAAAGGGAGACATTGCTCTTTACGAGCAATTTCTCCTTTTCCCACAATGTTTTCTGTCCCTTCAGAAGACTATTGTCCAATCTCATCACGTTTTGAAATATCGTCTCTTTCGATTTGGGACAGACTTGGCATTTGGTAAAGGGTTAAGCGAACTGTTTAGCAAACAAATTTCAACATGAATCGTTTTGTGGTACTAGGTATTTCTGGAGAAGTTTGTGAATCAGTTCCCTCGTATGGGGTCTTGTTTCATTTACATGCCCTATTTGAAAGAAATGTTGAACGGTGATCGTCAAGCTAGAAAACAGACACTCTCATCATGATTATCGGTAGGAGAAATGTCCCTATTGAGATTTACCACCTTTTGTCGCAATGGTAGCCCAAACCCCATGTCGCATGTGCGTTGAAGAAGTAGTTATATATGAGAGAATGATGACGTTTGAAATTGTCGTCTGCAAATGATTTCAATATAAAATCAATTCGTTAATCCTTGTCGTTTGGATAAGAGATTGAACCATTTTCCAGATTATAATACGTTTGAACACACTTGCTGTAATTTGCTTAAGAGACACCAAAGAGGCCAAGCAACTATATTGCTAGAAACACAAATATTTTTCACTTAGTCAAATGCTAACAACAAAAACCATTCTCAAACTTAAATGTAAACCGCTTGACATCGTTGTTTTCAAGTAAGATCAGTCACAAAAATCCCATTTTAGGGAATGGATGAGACAGATATCCTTGCTTACTATCTCTCCCGTTCAGATATTTAACATACATCGTGACGTCACAAAACGCTTTTATTACATCAATCTCCTTATCTCCAATTCTTCCATGTCACTCGGACGCCTCACTCCGATCGAGTCGAATCGGTTACTATTAAACCTGTCGCCATTGGTCAGTGACGTAGAAGCGCGTGTCGTCGACGTCACCGATCTCGCGAGACTTGTCTGCTGGCGGCGCAGGTACCCGTCTCCATTGACGCATGCGCAGATGGACTGTTTGAACCCGTCCCGGAAGTTCTTCGACATGAAGGCGTAGACGAAGGGGTTGACGCAGCTGTTCGAGTAGGACATGATGTGGAACACGATTCTGAGCTCCTTCAGGTATCCCATGTGGAGATAGTCCAGCAGCTCGAAGGCGACCAGGACGTTGTTGACGAGGATCGGGGTCCAGCAGACGACAAATAGCAACACGACCACCATCAGCATCACCACCACCTGTAAATATAAATATACTCGATGACGGGTTGCCAGTAAAACGTTGATAACAAGGCATGGTGTACCATCGCAGTTATTATGACCTCATGAAGATGTAGATGCCAACGGGTCATCAGAAGGATACAAAAAACAGAAGACAAATGAATAAATTTAAAAAAAATATATATAATGAAAAAACACCCCCAAAATGGCGGTCATTATCATTGATAAAATGTAGGGTTTACAGTCTCATTTCTACGCTAGGCATATTCAAGCGACTTTCAATTAACTTTGATCGGAGCGTTCTATTCATATAATCGTCAATGGATCGTCAATCATCCTTTTTAAAAGACCTCGGGTCTTTTGGTTACACCAAGTTTTACTAAAAGTGACGCGTTTGACATGATACCATGCGTCGAATTTTGATTGGAAGATAACAGGAGCACTATTACAACTATTGATATTGAACATTATTGTGTCAGCTATAGGTTTATTGGTCTGAAACCATGATCAATCGTTATTCATTTTAATGGTCCAAAATGAAAGGGTTTCCAGACGAATGATGAAATCCAAAATGAATCGAACGAAAACTGACATTAAAACTCAATACGTGTTACCAATACAAAACTGTTTTAATCGCTCTAAAAAATAAATAAACCAGATTTAAGCTGACAGCCATGGTCGAATTTGAAGATAACGTCCTGGTATAATGGAAATAGTTATTGAATAAAAGAGGAATTGTTGAAATAAGTTAATTTTGGCAATTTCTACTTTTCCCGAAAAATGCAAAAGTTGTTTTTAGCAACGGCCGCTTCTTGTTTGGAAATAATTGTTTCAGCGTAAACAATCGGAAGGTAAAGAGTCACACATGCATTTTCATTAAACAAATATGAATAAGAAAAAGGAATAAAATAAATATAAAATAAAAATGGTGGTATCAGAAGAAGTAATACATGCACTTTACTTTGAACATATTTTTTTCAAGAAAAAGAATCACCATTGTATACATTACAAACAATTTAGTGAAATGGATTGGAAAGGAAGCGAAGAGTTTTTAAAGCTCCTCTCCCTAAAACAAGTGCGTTCGATATCATAACCATCACCATTGATATCATCACCATCACCATTGATATCATCACCATCACCATTGATATCATCACCATCAACATTGATATCATAACCATCACCATTGCAATTATTGCTTTCCTTTCAGATTTTCCAACCGAACGAGCTTTGAAATATAATCGACCCGTATAACTAAGTTATTATATTCCCCTTCCCTAATTCAGAATGATTTACACGAGACATAAATAATTGCGAATATCATCTGTATCTATGAACATCAACAATCTTTGCTAAACAGGCAATGGGTGTTTCTCTAAACATGTTTCTCCATAAATACTCATGTATACCCTTCCCTTTTAGTTGGCAATTTCAGCAAACATGCAGCAGAAGGGTTAAGAAAGAGTTTGAACAAAAGAAGATCTTACTCGGTACGCGCAATGTTCTTCATTTTCGCAATGGTTTCTTATACCAGTCACAAAGAAAATAAAATCTTAACATTTCATTGTCGTCTGCTGTTGCTACTATTTTTGACTGATATCGAAGTCCAATACAACGGGTTAAGTAAACACACCAGCAACGGCCGCCTTAGTTTAAAGTTGCTTATTCACAATTGTGGGGTAATTTGGACGTTAAAATGTACTTTAAAACTGCACAAAAGCTTTACTGCTATGTGATACTCAGTGGAGAATACTTAATGGAAGAAACATAAGATCGTTTTTAGTTCTTTAAAGTGTATTTATATTGAACTAACATTCATTTTGAAATCTACCAAATATAAACTATACATACTAAGATAAATCGAAACCTCCCGAATTTATTATGCTTTCATTAGCTACATTTAATTGCACACCCAACACCAATACATCATCTGTATAATTCCAACGAGATTTTACTTTGACTTTAACATCTTCTCTTCTGTGGATAAGAACCTTTAAATAATGAATAAATTAACAAGGGATACTTGTAAGGACCAGCGGTCCTTTTGCAACAGAGTTGCTTCCCAATCCCAAATATACGAATAATAAGAACGATTATTCGTCCTCTATGTTGCAAACGGTAAGGCTCGTATCACGGTTATTTCAATGAAGGGAAAACGACCATTCATATTTACAGGATCGACTTTCTATTCTAGACACAGACTGTGCCCTGTGTGAGTTCGTTCGCCCTTATCAGGCAGTCATACTGAGGCCTCTTGTATTCCATCACACAAATCAAAGCCAGTTGGGCTTATCATACGCTTGTCAGGCACGTCATAGTCCCGGTGGTTTTCAACAATTTATTTAATCTTATGTAAATACGTAGCCGTGTTAGACGCTAACAGATAGATGTGTTTATTATACTATTATACACGTAGCTTGTACGCCTCATTTGGTTCACAGAAAGAATGTAGTCACTTTTTCTGGCGGGCTTAATTTCGAGCAGGCGTTGAATTTCTGTCAGTGATTTCAGAGGTTTTTTTCGGAAATGATGATTATATCATTCTCTGGTTACTTTATAAGACACGTTATTAATACACGTGGACTCATGCGATTTATGAAGTAACTTATATATATTGTAACTATACCCATTCCCTGTGTGGGTTAAAAAATTATATCCACAAAAATTCCGTTACTTTCCGATTCACGTCTCATATGCAACAAGGACCCGGGTTCAATATCTATTTAGGGTTGCGTTCAATGTGGACCAATCACAAAATCTCAGCTAAGGAAATGAATAAGAATATTCAAACCCCATCACAAATGTCATCGTAATGAGTACTCCTAAGTTAGGGATAAATGAATCTTTGCTCTCCACTGAATCGAGTAATTGCTTCTTTCGACACACTAGCTATTATTTCGGGGCCTCCGTGGCCTAGTGGTTAGAGTACCAAACTTGAAATCACATGGCCCCTCTCCGCGTAGGTTCAAATCCTGAGAGGGATATGGATTTTCATGAGAGGCAGTCTCCCGACTGACTTACGGAATGCCGATGGTTCTACCCGCCTTGACCAGCCCTTTTGGGCAGTTGAGTATCTTCCTCCATCATTAAGAGTCGGGCATCGCTACATAACTGAAATAATGTTGATGTGATGATAAACCCATATGAAAAAGCTATTATTTCAAATTGACTGAAAACGTTTGTACTTTATAAATACCGTCTGCGGTTGGTTTCAATATGGAAAGGTCCCGAATCAGAGGAATTGGCCCGGTTGTGCATTGAAAATCATAATATTATTATTTTCTTTTAAAACTCTTTTAAACAAAACCAACGTCAACTTTACAATACGTTGACGATTTTGCAAAGAACAATGCAAAAGTGATTTTCCATCGCTTTATGGTATCGATGAATCAGTAGTTGCCAAAAATACCTCAAATACTGAAGTGCCACCGAAGGCATGACTTGTAAGAAGTTTGATACCATTGCGGTCTGCTATTCCTTTAAACTTGAAAGGTACTGACATCCTTAATAAGGTATAGAAGCTTACAAAATCACCGGACTCGGAAAACGCATTTCCTTAATAATTGCCGTGGTATTTGCGTGGTTGTAAGTTCGGTGGCCGATCAGGTCAACGAACACCAATGGTATCAAATATCTCAAACAATGGAATTCTGGATAAAGGGGATAGCATCACGACTGTGAGTAAAAACAGTTGCGGATCAGAAAAGTGTGGTATTGGAAAATAAACAAATACACAAATTTATTTTTAATTGTAAACGACGCGTGCATGACTTTTCCAGCCTGAGCTTTATATCCAAGGGAGGTACCGATATAGCAAACAATATTGATGACAAATTAAAAAAAAAAATACAATCACACTAGAAAAAAATAGAAAATAAGTTGCACACATGATAGAGGTTTGTTGCGGATTTGGGCGCGGGAGTCAAGAAGTAATTCACCGACCCATGATCTATTGATAGAGCATGACGTAGATGAGTTATGGAGATCTCCGTGAAAATCTGCCGCTTGGCGGTACTATGATGTTAGCCAGACGTAAAGCGCTACGATCCGAATTACGCAAAAAAATGTAACATTTGATTTTTTCTTTTAAGTGCTAAAAATCGATCGCGTAGATAACATTCAGAAAGGGTCTGCAAGTTCTCCAAGAAAAAAACACAAACTTCGTCATATCTCACATCAGAAATACAAAAACGAACCTAAGAAGAAAAAAAACCAGTCCTTTTTATAAATAATCGCCCTTACCTCAGAGCTGACCCTGCTATCATCGTTGTTTGTTGAAATAAACATTTTAAATGAGTTTAGACACTCATTTAACCATTGTCCATTCTTCTTCTTTTCTCGCACAATTTTCTTGGTCATTACAGGGACTTAGTATATGTGTAATGTTCCGAAACGTTCTTAGATTAAACTTTAAAGTTCTTCTAAGTTGTTTAAGTTTTGAATAAGAGCTATCTATGAAAAGATCGCAACTAAGCGGATTCCTTACTTTGTGCAGTATCACCTTACATCTCTCGTTTTTGTAACAGTTTTACACTCATAATGCACAAATCCATCGTTATACACCAACAAATCTCTAAGCCCAAACAACTCCCTCACAGCTTCTTTTCCAATGGTCGTAATCAACAAGTCACGGATCGCGTTACCCTTTTCCATCGTCTAAGAGTTTTATGATAGACAGTGTGTCTATGGATGACTGCATATCTGCATCTTGTTTGATTAAACTTGAGATGATTTAGGTATAATAAGAGTAATTGTTGGTAAAAAGGAGTATTTATTGGTAAAAAAGATTAGTTGTGGGTAAAAAGGGTAGTTATGGGTATCTTTGTATCGATACACTTGAGTCAATACCTTACGATTTAGAACGTCGCCGATGTTACATGTTAAGATTTATCCCATACAGCCACTGAGCTGTGAAGAAAGGAAATATGCCCATATAGCCGTTGTTGAAGACCACATCTCGTTGGCTTAATCCCTAATCTTGATTTTGAAAATAAATAAAGGAAGATCGCTAGTGGATACACGGACCTGAGGAGGCGCTATTGGCTAGCGTCTGGAACTATTAACCGACCATCCCGGGTTTGATCCATTATGGCGATCAATTACATGCATTTCACTGTGGAGTGCTCTTTTGCAAGACCTATTGCCTAGCCTGGTACTGGTAGGAGACCATATACAAAAACGACCAAGAGTGAGCCCTGTACACTAATGAAAAAACAAACGAACAAAAAATGTACCTATCAATGTTTGATTCATTGTATTTGAGTCAAAGATGTAGAGAAAATCACACCCACCCAATGCAATACATTTTTCTTTTAACACAATGAGGATATGGGGTTGTTGTTTGTCAACTCCGTGCTGCACACGATCATGAACGAGTTCATGCTTTAAAGGCGCAAAGAACATGGTATGTTTGACAATTTTAGTATGGTATCAAAGATCAACCCTGCTTACACTGTTTGATAAAACTGTAGGGAAAGTGAATTTTTGCATTGTATTGTACTTGACGGCTGGCCTGGATTCAACCATAAGCATGAAGTCGGTTCCTGCACTATAAGGGCTGTGAAGTATATATACGAAGCCTTTTTGGTTGGTCATGGTCATAGCCGTTGCGAGAGGTCTGCAAACGGTAGATTATACAGGCAGAGTTTGCCACCTCTGTATTGACCATTTCAATGGCTGTACTATTCATCTAGCTAGGATCGACCTATTGAAATAACTCACTGTTGTGCTCCTATCAAGTTAATCATTTAAACTAAGCATAACTCTTTCAAATCAGCAGAGGTACATATACAGAAAACGGCGTGTGAGTGAACGGCATCATTCGTCGAAATGCAACTGATCTATTACATTAAGGGATTTAACACCGGGTCAGCAGTTATTCGGTTGTAGTACGGCCTTTTCGAGTTGGTCAGTACTAATATTAGGGCTCTGACGTGTCTTGCCAAATGACACACCGACGAAACCAGAGGTACCGTCAGGGGCTCGAACCTGGGACCCCGAGTTTTAATACCGCTATCTTTACTCCTGGGTCACACAGAACCCGTTTAATGTGTTCATATGTTGTCTGCCACAGAGGTGCTATAAATCTTTTTATTCAGGGAAATGAATAAGTCCCACCCTGTTTACTTGGATTAGCAGAACCGTAATTGAGTTGGAAGTATAGACAAAAACCGATTAGGTTTTGCCCTGTACAACCGCAACAGAATGGCACGATAGCATCGGGAAATATTAATCATAAATATGAGTTGAGAAAACTCACCATGGATTTGAAATTTGGACTTGAGTAAAAAAACGAGAAAGGAAAATAAAAATTTAAAAAAAAAAGAATTAAAACAAAAAACTCCTTCAGTTTGCACTTTATATCCCGAGTGACGTAATGCATATATATTTGTAATTTTCGGTGTAAGATTGAAATATATTTCGAAAGAAAAAGTAGTTCCTGATAACCACACACTTTGAATCAGTGAAATTATCCTGTGATAATCCACTGATATTACAGGGTAATCCATCGAAAAGTATACACTTAAACGTCGAATTAACCCATTACCAAAAAGCGATTACAAGCAGAAAACAAGGATAGCTACAAAGTTCCTTTTTTTCTCAACTCATTACCAAACAACAACGATATTTAACCACTTTGTTGCAGACGACTCTGGAAAACATCGTGGGAAAAGTAGAAATTGCTCGTAACGAGCAATTTCCCCTTTTCCCACAATGTTTTCTAACCCTTCAGAACTTTATTTTCCAATTTAATCACATTTTGATATGTAGTTTGCAAACTCTTTCAATTTGGGACAGTCGAAAATTCAATATTTGGTAAAGGGTTTTCTCTTTAGGTCGTTACCCTTTCTGTGAATAAAAGCAGACACGAAACGTTGAAGGAAATGATAAAACTATTTTGGAGAATGTTCTGCCACGATTCGTATCAATGAGAAAGAATGGATAGTTTATTAATCCCCAAGAAGCGGATGGATGGCCTTAATGTACCTCGCCGTTGGGTGTCAATTACACTCTGGTTACGGCGCCTTGAAAAAACAGCGTTTTCTGATGGACAAACGATAAAGAATTAGGAAAATTAATGTAATTTTTCCGACTGGTGTTCGTTTGCCCCGTTCGTTGTATTAACCAAGGTATCACAGTATGTATACATTTCATTGGGTACTAGTCAAATTCACCGATGGACTTTATGATGCCTATCGTGTTATATGATGTTACACTTTCTTGAAAAGGACAAACTAATAAATTGAGAGGCAACAGAACTCGGGGGGACTAAAAGACTGCCGAAATGGTTATTTTTATCCATTTATCACATAGTGGAACATTTGACATGTAAAGGGGTGCAGTGAAAACGAAGTGATTCACGGTCAGTTGAAATGTGATGTCATTATGTCGAAATAACAATTGTCGTAGATTAGCTTTACTCGATGTGCATTATTGAAGAAAACATTAAAAAGCTGCAACACAATCATCGGATGCTTACGAAAGACGACGAAATTCTGGGTATTCTTTGGATCTATTCGTTGCTTCTTTGTACCAACAAATAACCCTATATTTAGAACAAATACATGCTTGAACACCCTCTCACTGGCGTCGCATAACAAGCGGATCCCATGTCGTTATGTTATCTTTAAAGTAGAATAGCCAAAATCCGCCATTGTTTATACACATAGCACTTATTAAAAACGATCTGACTTTGCTTCCAATAAATATTCTTCAGTGTGTATCATATAACTGTACAGCTGTTGTGATTCTAAAATGAATTAATTTTTTCCTCGAAATTTCTTAACTTAAGCATGCGTTTTTAACGTCACTGACCAATTATTCTCTATCAAGCAAACTTCATCACTGTCAATATATTGAAGAAGAAAAACATTCAATATGAAGGGTTCAGTGCAACACCATAGTAAGTGCTTCATGTTTATGAAACACTTACTATAGTATTGCAATGAACCCTCGACATGTTACCAGTATGGTGTTCAAACTTGGCCTCACCTGTTTTCGCGTCCTATCGTCGTCCATGTAGGCCTTAGTGGACTGCCCGGCCATCGGCGCTATGATGATTGGCTTCACCTGTGACTCGGTGGCCGACACCTTATCCCCGCCACTCACATTCGACACACAGCTGAAATGAAAGGAGGAAGATTAAAAGGACTATCTCACCGATTTGAGTTTTAAGTTTTTAACACAAAATTTCTACTACCGATGAAATGATAAGCTTTTTAAAGTACAATACGACTTGATTATTGACAGCTTTCGAATCCCGTTAATAACAGTACGGAAAAGTTATAGGTCATTTGAATTGCAGATATTTTAAACCGTTTAAACGGTTTTGTTTCGCAAACAACGAGCTAAATTTATGATGATATGTTCTATTTTAAGAAACTATTGTCACGTGGGTCTTCTGAAATGTTATTAAACATATCATATTTCTAACGTTTATAACAGAGTACAAATGTCTGAGATAGTCCCTTTAACTCATTGCTACATAATATCCTACTTTGATGTTTTTGCTTCACAAGACTGTAAAGAAAATTGCAAACTGCGAAATGATGAATTGTTTATTCTGTTTGTCACAACGGTTTCTTTCAAATTACGTAGAATAAATGTTTTTTCGATATATTTATCTTTATCGTGTGCTGTTGCTTTCTTTGGTGACCAGTCACACATTCAAATATAGGGGAATGTGTGCCGAAATATAATAAAAGTACTAAAAGTACAGACAACCTAACACACAATGGGGACACGTGTTGAAAGTAAGTACAGATCGAAAAGTTATCAAAGAACTTCATGTACCAAAGGAAAGTTAAGTCAAATGTACACTTCTTTGTATGAGACAGTGTAAACGTGTAGGATAAAGGTAGACAATAAAATCGACATTTTTTTAATCAAGTTTTATTTTTGCGCTTTCTGTGCAGGTGTGAGGCCCATTAAAATCAGTTTCTTACGATGCCTAAAAGCAATCTTGAAACTCTATATTCGGAAAGCAAATGTGAAGTTCAGTTTAGTTTGCTAGAAACTAAATAATGGTCATAATCAGACAAGATTTGCAAACACATGAAGGCCTTGGATACTGGATGCGTTTTGCGTAGATAAACGAAATGACAATGTAGGCATATCACAGACCACATAATGGAGAAAGGAATCAGACCATTAATAAAACTATTTAATTGGATTGCATGTAACTTTCAAATACAGAATAACCCCAATCCATCTGCTTATGATCGTTACCCTGAAATATAACTCATAGTTTTCTATCACTTTTTTTCCATTTAGATATCTAATAATAGTGACGACCGCGTTCTAGTTTATACATGTGGTATCCTATTTGGCTTAATGGACATGTTGTACATGTAGTTATGTACATGTTGTAATTACAAGTCCTCCATGTTTTTGCTCGATCAAATGATTGATCACAAATGGGTCTTGGCACAAATCGCGCGTCTTGTCATGTCTGATTGGCAACGGGTGTTTAACCAAGATGTGTTCATTCATTAAGGGATAAAGAGAGATGATTTTCCGAATTAGAAGATCGGATTTTCGTTAAAAAAGACAACATGTACGCCGGTGCTTGGTCGTTAAAGTCAACGCACGAAGATGTTAAACTGGTTCCCCGCCGTCTTCATGTTCAACTAGGTTTCACAAGATAAAAAACGGGCAGCCCACACATTTGACTGGTCAGAATCTAACTTTAAAAAACGACAACAATAACAAGAAGCAACAAGAATGATTTTCCCTGAATCATTGTTTTGTTAGAAAAACAAAAATACAAAAGGTAAAATCCTATTATGAGCAATTTACCACAATCTGCCACAGAAGTTTTAAAGCCTTAAATAAAGCATCGTGGAGTAACATTACGTATGCTTAAATTTATCTCTTCAGTCAAAGTGGTTACGTCCAAACATCATAAAGAAAATGTATTTGTCCATAATATTTTTGTCGTTTGGTGTTGCTATCATTTTGAACCAGGCGAAACCTTCCATGTAGGGGGGGGGGATGGGTTAAAACAGGGGAAAACTGGGTCAAACCAGATTTCGTTACGGACCTTCCAGAGCGCATGTCTGCTCGTCTCGAGGCCACATGCCAGATGATGTTGGCTATCCAGGTATAGGTGACCACCATTACACTGACAGGTACGATCAGGATGATGATCAACATGTACAGCTCGTATATCCGCCCGAATAACGGCTTCTCCGTGTAGTATTTGTGACACCAGTTTGCTTGACGGACCAAACCCACGGTTCTGTACTCCTGGAATGGGAAAATTGTTAGAAATGTATTTAACCAATTGCCAAACAATAACGACATTTTGACCAGTTTGTTGCAGACGTCTCTGGAAAACATGGTGGAAAAAGGAGAAATTGCTCTTAACGAGCAATTTTTCTTTTTCCCTCAATGTTTTCTGTCCTATCAGAAGATTATTTTTCAATTTCATCACATTTTGAAATGTCCTCTGCAAACTCTTTCAATTTGGGACAGTCTATAATTTGGCGTTTGGTAAAGGGTAAATAGTTATAGTAAGTTATAGTAAATATCTGACACATGTTCCATATGGGTCCTCTTCGGCAGTGCCGTACCAACATTTTTCAGTATCGTAACGACTTTCCTGGATGCACCAGTAAGGCTAGGGCTCTGAAATGACTTGTCAAACAAGTTGTCTCGGACCCGGGACCCCCGAGTTCTGAGTCCACCACCTTAACCACTGAGCCAGGCAGGATGTATGCTGCTACCAAAGCTTTCCATTCCAGTTGCATTAAATGTCCTTAAAGGTTACGCATAAAACGCAATCGGTTGTTATGGATTGAATTGAACTTGACAGATTGCGAAACCCGTATCACTTATGTATCTTGTGTAAACATCCCCTATTAGTTGTGCCTCTTGCCAAAAGTGGAAAAAAATGCCGGAACTACTTTTTTTTTCGGCTCACACTGTCAAAAAAGTAGATCGGACTATGTCCCGGAGATTTTTCACTTCAGTTTCATCATTCATGATATAAGAAAAAAAGATAATTACTTTATCTAACACATATATACACTGTTGTAGTATATAAAACATTTATGCGATAGGACTTGTAATTAAGTTCGAATATGACCATTGCCAAGTACTTTGATCTTTAACAATTTACATAAGAACGTTATGGTGGACTTCGATAAATCAACAGACTTGTTATGATGTCCAATTAGAGGATGTTATGCTACGCTGTAACGAAAGAAGATATCGTAATTGTATCGGTATTGTTTCGTGTATTGAGGCCAAAATTCTGATGTTGCGGACAAATCCGATTTCCCCAATACACCATTGTTTCGTGTATTGAGGACAAAATTCTGATGTTGCGGACAAATCCGATTTCCCCAATACACCATTTTTGGGGGAGATTGACTTATGTAAGCCAACTATCATCAAGCAATTTTCATTGTCGCAAAAGGCCGTCCATCACCGACCCGACATTTTTCAATTTGTTTGCCTTTCAATAAGTTGTAAGGGACCATTTTCATCCTATATCGTAATTGAATTTGAGGGTCTAATGTTTATTATTAACGGCTCGAACGGTTCTATTTGATTTGCTTTTTTTATCCGAACCAGTATAATATCATTTGACCTGGAAATGTCATTTAGTTGATGCGCTAGCCCTATTATCGAAAGTCCCATGTCTGCTGTTGTTTAATTTTAAATCAGGGACGTAGACATATAAGTTATAGCAAGCCTTGAAATATACAAAGTATCTCACAGACGACAAAAAGAACATTGCTAGTTAATATACGGGGAATCAACATCACAATTTACGTCGATACATGATTTACTTGAATTGATCGAACCCTACCGACACCTCACATTAAACAATGATGATATTCTTCTACATAAATTACTTTGAGATGCCGTTCACTTGCAATAACCACAATCAATCGATACTACTAATATAACAAATTCGTATACGAACATCGTCACATTTTATGCTGTTACATATTTACATTTATTTCACTTGCAAAAACTCCATCGATACTTTACATACATATACAAGAAAAAATTAATGCAAGCCTCAAAGTCGCCCGCAAGAAATTTGATTTGTCTACTTAAACAATACATCAAACAAAACATTAAAAGAATAGAATAGAAATTTATTTATAATACGTGCAAACATATCTCGTCATTCAAACTGACATTAGAAAGAGCCTGTTACTCGGCTAATGAAAACAATTGCCGAGGGAATAGCTGTCACAAAGTTTAAAGTTAAACATAGTTTTGTGGCTGATTGTTTCACCAAAAGTAGAAGAAATTAATCTGAAACGACTCATGATGAAAGACAATCAGATCAAGTCAACATATGTTGGAGGAGCGTTAGACAGGCGCTTTTGATACTTATCTTTACCGTTTATCACTTTGACTTCTTCCAAATTTCATAATATTAATTTTGTGCAGGTGTTTTCATTTTGGATAATTATCTTATTTCAATAGGATCAAATGGGTTCAGAAATATGCAACAGAAGAATTTAACCTGCAAACCCATATACATGTATAGAAATTGAGTGTCTCTCAACTTTTATGAAAGTTGTTCGTAATTGTTTCAATTTTTGCCAACACAAAGTATGTATTGAAAACTGCTTGTTTAATGATATTGAATTTGGAAACCGATTTCAAACAAACACATGATCTGGCAGCAGAAGCTAGAATCTATTAAGGAGGAAGAAGAAAAAAGTGTTCAATACAAACAATTTCTGTGTCTCATTTGTAATACATTGTAATTGTCGTCAGTTTAAGTTTACAAATTGGATTATTCTTATAATCTCATATACAAAAAAGCCTACACAATGTAAATGGTCATGGAAACTGTACCAGTGTTCATTAAGTTTAAATGTCTACCAACCATGGTTAAATAGATAAACCTGAAACCTGTCATGACAGTTTGGGAAAATATTGTGATGGGAGAAGAATTTCCTTACAATAAAGCACATTTCTCCCATTATTATTAACACTTGATACCCTTTTCTTTTTTTATAATACAATCAATTTAATTGATCATAACCTTAGATGTACCTTATGATGAGTTTTTTTTTCAATATTGACATAGTACTAAGGAAAAGGTAAAATATGTATGGCAAATTACAAAAGATAACTAATCAGATATGTCTTTTAACCCTTTCCCAAACGACACATTTCGACTGTCCCAAATTCAAAGAGTTTGCAGACGACATTTAAAAAAGTGATGAAAATATGAAATATAACTTTAGATAGAGAAGAAAACCTTGTGGGAAAAGGAGAAATTGCTCTTAGCGAGCAATTACTCCTTTCCCCACAATATATTTTCCAGAGTTGTCCGCAAGAAAGTGGTTAAATGTCATTGTTTGGTGATGGGTTAAGATTAATAAGGATGTTATTAATATATATCAACATGGTATAATATTATGGGGGAAAAAGACAATAATCTTTAATTCTAAAGAACGACGAAAATAAATGCAGGCAGCATTAATAAGATATGAAGACAATATTTCAATTGACCTTACGACAGACTTTGATTGACAGCTGGAACAGACCAATCAGCGAACACTTCGGTTGTTATCCGCCATTTTCTCCGACAAGCTGTGCGACTCCGTCAACACATAGAACTATTGTGCTGTGATTTTTCTTCGCCAATACTGCTTACATTGTTAAAGTACTCACAATAGAGAAATTATGTATAAGGAGAGTCTCGTGGGTGAAGTAGAGTTTATCCCGTTTCCGAAATCTGTCACAAATATTGTGAAATGTCTGGGAAATACACGCAATTAGTAAATCTTTGCAAAACGTTAATATATAAAACGACGTAAAGAATAAAAATATGAACTATTGTTTTATTCTTTTTTTTCACAAGTAGGCAATTCTTATTTTTGTCTTTTATCTTCGTTTGAAAATGAAAAATCGTTGTTTTTAAAAACGGAATTAACACATAATGACGAATATCATTAGTTGCATTTGATTAGGAATCATATGTTAACTAAAATACAATGTTGATCGATAATGATGTGAGAGGACATGGTTTCCAGTTTGATATATTCGAATTCTTCAAATTGGATTTAAATTAATTGATTTTGTTTTTTAATGGAGCTTTAGAGCACCTTAAACAATTAATCAACTCTCTTATTATAGCCCATCAATCCACCTACCTGTAATGATCAATGTATCATATCCAAATTTAAAAGCTATTAAAAACAAAAAAAAAACATAGCTCCTTGTTGCAACTTTAACCGAATACCTTAAAGAATCTAAGGAAATATGGATGCTTTAATATGTTGTAAAACACACTCTTGGTGGCCAATGGTTGATCAAAAAGACCGCCGATCGGCTAAACAACAAAGTGTTTGTGACCTGACCATTAAGTGCAATTGTGTCAGATTTATGTTTATTAGCTTCGAAACCCTTAATCCTTTTAACAATCGAGGTTGGTTAGTTGAAACCATAGCAAAAGAAAAGCAATAAACAAACAAACTGTCTACTCATTACTTATAACTTCATTTCTTTGAGACAGCACTGATAGCACAATACTACTTTTAAGTGAGTATTGGCACTAATCAATCCAAGCCTTTAAGAATGTGTCATCAAGTAAAGTGATGTGCACCAACTTCGTACAGAAGACACATTTGTCTCATGCCAAAACAAACTAGTATTACATATAACAACTTTAAGAAAGAGCAGGACGTGGACCATTCTATGTTGACCTAATTAGAACTACACAAAAACCACATCTTCACATTTTACAGATAACTTAATATTGTCATTTTTGAAACACAGACTTCGCATCACATTTAGGCTTGTTGTTGATACTATCGAGCTATGTGACTTATAATTAAATGTACGGTAGAAACGTAATATGGGACGATCGAAGCGTTTTTGGTAATTACCTTTTTATTTTTATCAATTAAACCTAAAAGCATCTGAATATATACTTTCTGATTTTGGACTGTTTTTTACCGAAAGAAATTGAGTGTTTAAAAGGAAAGGGTGACGATAATTCTGCTAAAAGGCTGAAAACCGCATTTTTATCGGCACTAAGACCGTAACAGCTACAGTTTTATTTTGTTATTTTCGTCGATCAAAATGGAATTTTAAGGCTCTGGACCTATGACATAATCACTGCATATATAACTTATCATTAAATCGAAGAATATTATATGCAATCAAAGCTAAAGCAGTTAAAAATAAATGTTTAAGGGAATAAATTGAGAGGTCGGTATTTTAACAAAGGCGATTCGACAGTTGAGATGATACGGGCACCTGCAGACGTATTTCATTGGTCAAATTGATTGACTGATATCTCAAAGATTACGTTGTAAAATAAAGGATTTTAGAATATTTATCAGAGAGCCAGTCAAATGGACCTCGTCAGACAACTTTACACATTGGACTGGCACTCGGTACCGTCATTTTGATAAAGAAAACTGATTTTAAGACTAACTAAAAGAGATACAGGCTAGAAAATGGACCTGTTTTTTTTTTTAAATGGATCTTATTTTAAACTATTTCTCCAACTAGAAACCTTTTGAGAACACAAAATCAAACAGAAAACAATTTTTGAAACAATGAATAAAGGAGGAAAGGTCAACGACTAAAAAGGGAAAGCCTTTGTTATGAATTATTTTTCCAAATAATGATAACAAAAATCAATATAGCATCCCTTTCCCCATATACACTAACCAAAAGCTTCTACAAATATGATCGCCGCCTTCTGGCGGGCGATCAACAACAAGGGTGGTATTTTACGTCATAATTCACGTTAATTAATTAAGTATGCCGTCCGCTTGTAATAACTACACCATTTTACCAACAACCATGATGATATTCTACGTCATAAATTACGTCATTTTGTCCTAAACCTGTCATTACCACACGCCATTGTGTGTTTTCGAAACAAACCCGTTAAACCAAACTGCCATCTCTGTTGCAACATATTACCACTGCATATTGTCACACTCAAGATGTTGCATGAGCCGACCCTTTTTAAGTCCTGTGGAATTACTGGTTTCATAAGATCTAGATCGACATACGGTTGAATGAATGTGATAAAAATTACCCGTCTGTCATCACGGACTATTTGCATTGGTGTCGGAAAGAAGGGGTATGGTTAATAATGTAGTCTTTTGGTTGGGAAACGCGGGCATGTCCAATAGCCGCTATAACATGTATGGAGTGCTTTAAAACGATTAAAAATCCAACCAAACCCATCCTAAATCAACACCCTGTCCACTCCCCTTTGTCATATAACAGCGTGTTTTTTAAAATCATGTGGCAAAGGTTTCATCCCGATATCACAAATGAAGATATATTTCAAAATTGCCGCCTGAAGTTAGACCAATCGCTAAAATTTATTGGGCGAACGGGTTTGACACTACTACACATGGGCTGAAACTCGACAAACAATCTCGCAGAATCTCGTAACGGTGAGGGCGGGAGTTTCCCTAAAAACTGCAAACGGTAGATAACCAATGGAGTAGGACAAAAACAGTTTCGAATCTGGAAATTCTATTTTAAAAAGGAACTATCAAAGAAACCAACTGTTACTCAATTTACGTGTTTTATATTTTTATGAAATTTAAGGAAAGTCGTGATGTTAATCTGTGCTGACTCACGGAGGTTCTATCACGTACAGGTATGAGTAATTCATTGACATCTCCTAAGGGATTGTTTGTCATGCTGACATCGCTGTGAGCGGATAACGTCTGATTACAATCTTATAAAAAACAAAGAACTCTCTTAGGTAGTTGTTGTTATGTGCATTAACACGCATTTCAACAGTGTATTTGATATATTTCGTCGTTTCCTGAATCTCAAATACCACTACCCATTACGAATAATTGCGTTCTTCAAGACAATATTGTTGATTTTTCAAAGTTGTTTTGAGATAACGTGGTAATAACATCATGTGAAGTTTCGTTTCGATCAGGCGCCATTTAAGGAATATTTTTCGTGATTCAGAACTGAATGAAAATGTGCCATTCTAATGTTTTCAACGTGCTCCGTAACCTTATCTATCTAACGATTTAAACATATTAATGAAAGAAAATAATGGTCGTACAATTGAGAAATTACACATGCCCAGAGAAATTGAATAGATATTGCATTGTAGTAAATTTTAGCTCAATCGGACGTCAAGTATACTTGAAGCAGATGCAGTCCGGGAACTTTTTGACTGCACCTCGTATATGTCCTTAAAGCTGGCTGGTCCAGATGTGATGCTTTACCAAACCACCCATAATATCACTAAACAAAGTCATTACTACGATTGTAAGTTAATGGTCTAACCCCGCTTGATGAGAAACCGTTAATGAGTTAACGGTTTAAAAGGAGGCTGTGGTCTTGTTCCCTTGGATACCAAGGTAGTGTAAAATCTTGGTTTTAGTTGATAAAAGAACCGTATTCAAGGACTATCTTTTTCCTGCTAAAGGGACTATCTTACAAAATGTATTGTTTGAGTAACACGTACTAAAAAGATAATAAAAACAACCTTCATCACTGACTAAATGAGTACTTTCCATATCTACATTTCAAAGATTTTGAAAACCTGTGTTTTCAATGAATACTTGTTAAACGAACATAAGGGCTTTTAGTGTTTTTAATTGAAAACTTTCAGAAGTTATAAATAGTAATGGGTTGCTCTCGGACGCACAGTTCTAGCGTCACGTGATACGATTGTTGATCCAATTCATTATCGTCCTCCAAGATGCTCTTGCACAATTCAATAATTCTGCTGGACGGATAGAATGATCATTGTTGACAAATTAAACCTTTTAAACGGTTTACTAAATCTGCAACATAAATGTATCATATCTCCGCTACACGGTTATGAATGGAAATGAGAAATGTACTAATCTAGTTTTTTGTGATTCAATAGATTTGTGATATCATTTTATTTGTAGAAAAAAAATCGTGTTTCAAAAAGATTCAAATATCATTATGTGAGTTAGTCCTTTTGAGTAAGGATTTAAATACTTTCAATCATGTTCAGAACCACTACCCAAACAAAAGTAATCACCAATTTCCTAACAGAAATGAAAAATTCAGACGATATAAATCTAAAAACAAATAAAGCGTTGAAAACAGTATTTGTTTCTTTCTATAGACGTAATTTATCAGTTAACACGATTTCTATGTTCTGTAAATGCTTTTTTATTATTCAATTACTTCGATTAATTAGTGTCCATTTCATTCAACGCAAGTATCTTGTAAAAGAATGAGAGTTACGACACTTGTGCCATACGAGACGAAAGTTCAAACAAAGTTTTCTTTAAAGCTAGAAAGCAGGTTTAGTATGACAAAAACAAAGCCCATAAACATTACAGATCCCTAAATTCATTCGTAAATCGTTTTATTTCCTCAAATCGAAACCGATACTTTATATCAAAATGACAAATTCGGCAAACTAAATCTTACAATTTCATCCCAGACAATGTCATCAAAATCGTCTTTTTTTGTCAATTCAACAAACTGTCGTGAGGGCAATTCAAACAGGGATCCCGACAAAATTGGCACAGCCGGTGGCTAAATGTGTTGGCAGTCAATTGTAAACAGCGAGATGCCATAAGAATCAACATTTATAGATCCCAAGAGGGCCCTCTATTAGAAACTATCATAGAAGGTGCAAAAACGTGATTAAAGAGGAAAATATAAGTTCTACCACTCTGAAATCGAGGTATGCTGCGATACACACCAAAGGACCAGACTGTGCAAATATGTCTCGAAGAACGCCTCAAATATTTGAAATATCATTTGCAGTGCAAAAATAAAATAGAAAACAATGGCGTCTTTAATAGTCTAGTTCGAAAGCACTTGAGGCGGAAAACTCCAAAAGATGGCTCGATTATTTTCGTTTGAAGTCTGATCGAATTTCAGACTTAGAAATGATATACTACAGGGGTTGGGCTTTAGGCGTTTAATTTTGTTTATCCGAATTCGCCTATAAAAAAGTCCCCATTAACCTCATAAAATGTGATGAGCAGAGGTTTAAGGATATCACACTACGAAAATACAAAAGTTACCATGACGAGCGGTTAATTACGTTCATGGCTTCACGCTGTGGTCAAGAAAAATGTAACCTTTGAAAAAAGCCAACAACAACCGGAATCGCATGTTTGGATATCCTAGGGCCTATACAAATAGGACGTTATCCAGAGGAAGAACTTTCTTATAAAGAAAGGTTCTACGACATCACAGTGACGTTTTGAAATTGTTTAAGCTCTTACACTGTTTACTATGATGTCAACCATACCAAAGATAAAACACTCTAATGGGATAGTGCGTCGAAAGGTTCTACATGTTATTAGTTTTAAACTGTTCTTTTAGTTGACACATTGTTACTATTTCACAATGACGTTTTTAACAATTATTTTAGTTGACAAATCGTTTATACTTCATCATAATGTTGTTTTTAACAATTCTGCTAGCTGGAATTACGTCTATTATGAAGTCAAGCATACCAAATATATAACACACGAATTGGATAGAGCGTAGCTGTCTGAAAGCGAACGTTAACGATATGTTAGCCCGTGTTTACATCAAGCAAACAAAGGGATACATTGCGTAGTCATATTGCAAACAATGAACAGTCAAATCTAACTGAAGAAGTTAGTCTTGAACGGTTCATAAAAGGCAGTGCTATCTAGAATTATCCTGATATTGGAGGCAAATTATGCATAAAGCTCCAACGGAAAGCCTGGTTGCTAAAGATTGATAAGAACAAAATTAGAAAGAGTTTACTTACAATGGCGAATGCCATGGGTATGGCCGCCACCAGCGAGAATGTCCAAGTCGCGATGATGACCATCCTTGCATGCTGCATCGTACATACAGACCGGGCCTTTAATGGATGGCGGATGGCTACAAACCTAAAGAAACAGAACAGAGGTAATTTCATTTATAATCAAAGATGCTGAAAGCTAATCGAGGAATAAAAAGAATTGTTTGTCTCTTATCGAACACAGACAATGCCTTCAATGGATCCCGGATGGCTACAAACCTAAAGAAACAGAACAGAGGTAATTTCATTTATAATCAAAGATGCTGAAAGCTAATCGAGGAATAAAAAGAATTGTTTGTCTCTTATCGAACACAGACAATGCCTTCAATGGATCCCGGATGGCTACAAACCTAAAGAAACAGAACAGAGGTAATTTCATTTATAATCAAAGATGCTGAAAGCTAATTGAGAAATAAAAAGAATTGTTTGTCTCTTATCGAACACAGACAATGCCTTCAATTGATGCCGGATTGCTACAAACCTAAAGAAACAGAAAAAGGTGTATGTTTTTAATCGTGGATACAGATCGGTTCTTTAATGGATGCCGGATTGCTACAAATCTAAGGTAAAAGAAAAAAGGAATAGATGTTTATATATAATCGAAGATACTGTTAGCTAAATGAGAAACCAAGCAAGTTGCATGTCCTTAATTATACATACAGATCGGGTCTTCAATGGATGCCGGATTGCTATAAGTCTAAAGGAAAAGAAAAAAAGAGATATCTATTTATAATTTATAACACACCGCTAGCTAAATAATACAAAATAGGATTGTTTTCCTTGATCATGCTTACAGACCAGGGGCCCGTTTTACTAAACAACTTACGGAAAATGTTTGCGTAAGTCATAATTAATAAACATGGATAGTATCTTCAATGAAAGTACACTATTGCAATGTGACACGTCATTGGAAGCGTCTCGGAGAGACGATTCCAATGATGTGTTACTTTGCAATATTGCTTTGCCAAATATTGAAATAAAAGGACTCGTTGTTTTAGACTTACGCAAATCTTAAGCGTAAACTGTTTAGTAAAACGGTACCCGGGTCTTCAATTAATGCCATATGGCTACAAATTAGTACAAATCTAAAGTTAGAGAAGAGAGGCATCTATCTTTAGTCAAATATATCGCTAGTTAAACGAGAAAGCAAGAGCAATGTGTGTCTTTCATTGTGCATACCGGGCATCCATTAGATTTCGGATTGCTACAAATCTAAAGTAAAAGAAAAGAGGTATCCATGTTTAATCGAACATGCCGCTAATCGAGAAAAGAAGAGGGTTGTATGTCTGTAATCTTGCATAAATATCAGCTCTTCAATAGAAGCCGGATGGCTACAAAACTAAAAAAAAAAGAAAAGAAGTACATATATATCTATTATTGAACATACCTCTATTATCGAACATACAAAAAAGGGAAAAAAGAGGATTGCATGTCTTTAATCGTGCACAATGAGATACAATGGATGGCTTATTGCAGCAACAAATATTGACAAGAAACATGGGTAGTTGCTTTCAAATGTTCGTATGTTTACTGTGAGCAAACACTGCTATGATGAACAATTGATCAGGCCAAGTCTCCGCTGAGATTATTGTTCGTATTCGTCAAGGTCTATGTCAATATATTCCTTCATTAACGAGTGGTTTATTTTTTGCAATGAGTTTTATATGGCGACACTGACATTGCCTTACTAAGACAACATATACAGTATAAAGACAGAATGTACTATGTTTTATTAATGGTACTGATATGACTTATGGATTAGTTTAAACTTATTTATTTACATCAATTGCGACAGGAGCTTGAAGCTTATCGTATTCACTCTCAATGACTGCGTTCTGGATAAAAAACCAGTACTTGTACATATTCGTGGGCTAGCTCCGTAAATTTTCACCTCACCGCTTACGGAGGTCGATCCCCAGACCCTCGGTGCCATCGGCCGACGCTCTACCACTACACCAATTTCGCATGGATTGTGCGACTTTTTTGTCCAACATAACTGCAGCGCATGCTAAACGCGTTTATGATAATACATGTATGCTGCATTGCTAAGCCTTTACCATTTTAAATGTTCCTAGGTGTACAAACTTCAAACAATTCCCTTGTGGCATCGCTTTTTGACAATCGCAGTTTATACAGACGACTCAAGAAGCGATTATGACCAACGCAGATACAGCTTGAGACGAGACAATTTCTCCTTTAGTCACAATAGGTTATATCTTAAGCCATCGATGCTCTTTTTTAGAATTCTAAGTTGTCTGCTGTTTCATTCAAGTTTGATCGTCAAGGACAAGTCTCTATTTTTTAATTGTTTGTGTTGATCTGGTACAGTATGTGTCGTCCGTGATTAGGATCAATTATTTTCACTTTTTATAATGAATATATACATTAATTGACACGAACAATTTCAAATCCATCAGCGGCACCCTTTCATTAATTCGGCGCGATTACTGTTTATGTATCCAGGAAGCAGAATCGAGAGTGAGTGATCTAAATTGTAGGGACCTGTTTCGCAATCGATGTAAAGTAAATTTGTTTGAATAATTTTCAAAGCGTTATTATGTAAATTAAAATAACAGTGTATTTTAAAGATTAAACGACAAGGTGAGCCACACAACAACTTATATAAAATGATGTAAAGGACTGCAGCAGAAAAACGTTTAAACGTTAAGATGTCAATAGAAAGCAGACTGAAGATCCAGACGTAAGCTAATGAAATTAACTCGACTCTTCAAGCGTATAAGTTGTGGTCTGCAAGTGTCAGCTGTAAGCCTAATGGATAGCCCTCCTGATAGAGTGGGGATCTTGTGATTGGCTTGGTCATAACGACAATGACTCGGGAAAAAATCTGACATGTTATTTGTCAAATTGGAGTGTAGGGGCCCGTTTTACTAAACAACTTACGGAAAATGTTTGCGTAAGTCATAATTGATTAACATGGATAATATCTTCAATGAAAGTACAATATTGCAATGTGACACGTCATTGGAAGCGTCTCGGAGAGACGATTCCAATGATGTGTTACTTTGCAATATTGCTTTGCCAAATATTGAAATAAAAGGACTTGTTGTTTTAGACTTACGCAAATCTTAAGCGTAAACTGTTTAGTAAAATGGTACCTAGGTCTTTCTCTTCAGGAAATGAAAACCGACATCGAATGCGTATGACATTTTTTAAAAACGCGTGTGCAGACTTAAATAAAACACGACACTTGCATATGCGATTGTATTTGTTTTCTTTGTTTATGTAGATGAGACGTTCACTTCAGAGGCCTAGCCTAGTACTGGTGGATCATGGAAAGCATTTACATAACTGAAAAATAGTTGATACGGCGTTAAACACCATACAAAGATAAAACGTATTTCTGATGTTCCCTACATTAACGTATTGCTTTAAAATGTTTCCATCTTAACTGTTTCTATAAAGGTTCTTATTTATCTTAAATTGAAATATCAAAGTATGATTTATACATATATATATCTTTTTTCTCGTATAATGGTTTGTGTGTGAGTATTTTATAAAACATGTTAGTACGGTCATAGCAATATCATACTCTAAAAGTACCTTTTTTGCTGCATAGACTGCACCTGCGATGTATTTATCGGCTATGCAAAAAGAGACTCAAATTCTCAGGAAGCTGACAATAAACAAAATAACCATTAACAGATAAGCAGTCTGGTATTTCGCGCGCGACCTAATGATTTTTTTTTCTGTAAGGGCGATATATGATTACACTGTGATTGATTTAGCAGTCCACGAGAAAACGATTGGAAAACCCGACAAATGATAAGCATTCTTTATGGAGTTTAACGTAAGTCTAAACAGAGGCGGATCGATTCTCTTGGTTATCATACAAAACTTACATACATTCTATTAGCATTTGCAAAAATGCTTTCCTTTGGCAATTTACACTTCAAACATGGCGAAGACATGTGTATTACAGAAGAGATACAATACAACATGATTAAAAGGAATGCAGCAACATATAATTCATAACACAATGGGTGATTATTTGTGGAATAAATACAAAATAAATGTACAAAAAAATCACATGTCCCATGGACAAATGTCAAAAAGTGTTGCTTTCATTTTGAAATGTATCAGCTGACTCATGAATCTCCATGTACAAAAGAAACTTAAATTATCCGTTCATAAGTGTAAATAACTTAAAATAAAATTGCCCCTCCTCGCATGATTTCAAATCGTATTGAAAGAAGGCAATTCGATTTTCGTGCAATGCAGTTTCCCGAATGACTCACGGACTGTCGATTATTCCTAATACCCGGTTTGACCAGCCCATGAAAGCGACTTAGTGATTGGTCTCCCTCCATTGGTATAAAACTGGGCGTTGTAAGATTATTGAAATCGTGTTGACGCAATTTAAATTCTATAATGATTAAATCATCAGTTCATTTACCAATCTGGACGGACCAAGAAGCTCATGTTTCAGACAACATAGATCGTTTTTCATTTTGATTAAACCAAACAATAACGACATTTGATCAGTTTGTTGCAGACGACTCTTGAGAAAAAATGTGGGAAAAGGAGAAATTGCTCTTTACGAGCAATTTTTCCCTTGACAACAATGTTTTGTGCACTATCAGAAATTATTTTTCAATTTCATCACATTTTTAAATGCCGCCTGCAAACTCTTTCAATTTGAAACTATCAAAAATTCGATGTTTGGTAAAGGGTGAAACAATTTATTGACCAGTTTAAGATCCATACACGAAAATAACAATTCTAAGATTAGAGTGCGCATGCGCGCGGTCTGAACGTTGAACTTTTACCCCCGCTTATGACTAATAAGATATCCATACACTATTAGTTGATTGATATATTTTACTTAGGAATGAAGGTCTTTTTGTTCGATTACATGGCAGAACAGATCAGTCTTCAGTTATTCTATCTGCATACGGCTGGACAAAAGTGGACATCGCTGAACAAGACATGACAATATTATATGAACAAGAAAGGTCAATCTTGCGCCAGAAGCGCAAGTTGTACTGGCATGTTATTATACAGTAGATTGTTGGTTGTTATATTCCTTTTTATGGGGGTCATATGGCAGGTTAAGATTTAAAGCAATAGCATACGACAGTTTTAAGATCATAGCTAGCATGAATGATGTTGTTGGTTTTGTAAAGCCAAGTTATTGTTATCTTTAACATTATATTGCGGCGAACACGTGCATTTAATGATGCAGTTTCTTTGTAATATTCGAAGAAACCGGAACTCCATTTTTTTTCCAATAACATAACAGATTGGTCGGTCCACACGGGCTGATCAACATTGGAACTATCTGTTCACTTAACATGTTCTGGTCTCCTTGACATATATACAGAATACCATTCTTGATACGAGCTTGTAAGTGTTAAAGGTGATTGTTCACAGATGTGGGGAAATTTGGAAGTTAAAAATCCATTTCTTTAAAACTACTTAAAATCTGTACTTTTATATGATACGCATTGAAAAACGTCATTGAAAGTAAAATAAGCCTTTTTAGAATTTCTTTAAAGTGAATTAAGGTATTTCAATCCAAAAGCGTGGCATCGCTTTTGAGATCTACCGCGTATAAACTTTACAAACTTAGATAAGTTTACGCTTCCTGGATTGATTACGCTTTCAATCGCGATTTTCTATCGTATATCAAACAAAAACACAAAAACAGTATTCTTTCAACGACAGTTCATTTTGGCTTACACATTTTCCCATGTGTGAACAAACGCCTTTAATACAGAACGATACTATATATCAATGTCTCCTAGGTTACGGAGTTGCCTTTTCGTGGCCGTAGATGAAAATATCAGTCAACAGAATGGCCCCTCTATGATTGAGAGTGGGTCATGTATAGAGCGTTTGTCGTTTGGAAAATGGAAAAAGAGATAATCAGAAAAAAGGCAATAACGAAGTTAATCTAACATAAGCAAGCACAGAAATTGGGTTACGGGAATGGCATAGTACAGATTAACCTTTTACCAAACGCCAAATTTTCGACTGTCCCAAATTGAAAGAATTTGCAGACGACATTTCAAAATGTGATGAAATTGAAGAAAATAATCTTCTGATAGGGCAGAAAATATTGTGGGAAAAGGCGAAATTTCTCGTGAAGAGTAATTTCCCCTTTTTCCACAATGTTTTCCAGATACGTCTGCAACTCATTGGTCAAATTTCGTCATTGTTTGGTAATGGGTTAAGGTAGAATGCCCATAATTCGCCATTGTGGAACTCATTCTTTCGTCGGATTACTTCGGGCGTTCTCAGTATTCATGGGTTGGGCCGTAACTATAATCGCATATAGTTGAATAGTTCCGACCCCAGTGGTGCTTACTGCGAACGACAAGTAACTCGACGAAGGCATGAGTTTCTAAATGGCGAGGTATGGGTAATCTACATTAACACTTCAAATGACCGTTTCGAAGCTGTGAATGCCTTATTTCCACGAATAACCCCTTGCTCCATACTATATCACTTTGACGTTTCTGCTGCATATGTTTTTAAAAAATATTGTGTTAAAGGGTATATTGCTGGATACATGTACGTCTCTAGAAAGTACATATACATGTATTGTGACAAAGGTTGTTTTGCAACTTATCTGCATATTATCACTTGTTACAATTGCTTCTAAACAAAATCACCCTTTTTTAAGCTACTTTTTCGTCTGTAGTTGCTTAATACGTAAGATCACTTATTTGTCAAATGACCAATACATGTACATGTATTACCATGGAGATAGGAACGCGCTTCCATACTATATATAAGCCTATTGCTTATCCGTCGATAGGTATCATGTGTTTTGCATTGGACTGAATTGCAGATGCTCACATTAAAAGATTGAGTCAATGGTTATAATGTATTTCATCATTTTTTGGAGTCAATGGTTTGACAATGGTTTTTACATTGCATCAACACAATTTTAACATCTTCTGTATCATGCAGTGATGTCCGACTTATAAATGATGGATACCCGCTCCCCGAAGCTGAACAGCCAAAGGGAGCATCGGTCAGATGACTAGAACCATTGGTACCCTGTTAGATGCTCCGTCTTTTTCAAACACCAATTTCTTTCGGTATAAGAGTACGATTCCTGGTGAAATGGGTTCTGGTACAACCAAACGCATGAATGTAACTCTCTGACCACTGGCTATAAATTTGACAAGCGCCTATCGGACCTACATGTGACTAACTATAAATAGTTTTGGGTCCAAGCCCCGAGGTTATAGAACTTCAAGCGAAAAGCTCAACTCAGAAAAGAAAACCGTAGTGTTGCTCTTTGGTACAAGTTTTTGAGCATGCCAAGGTGGACTCTTGCTTTCAATAATTATCACATGCTTCGTCAATTGGTTAATATTAAACTCGATCATTTCAGCTGGTTTTTGAATGACCAACAAGCGATCGGGGCAAGTAACAACCGACCAATATAAACGACGATTGAGCTAGAAAATGGTCTACATTACCTAAACTCTCATAACTTTGCTGTATGATTCTGTGTTTATAATTGCATATGTTGAGGGTCTAGTGCAATACTGTTGTGACTCCTTCACAGTCGTGAAGGACTTACTACAGTATTGCACTGAAAACCATTGACAACCCTTTTCGAAGCTTTTTTTCAAAACCCATAGGTACCAGTAACAAAGGAATGCGTGTTCTACTATATAGTAAACAGGCGCGTAGCTAGCCCTTCATTGATGTGGATTCAGGATTAGGGTTCGGGAGCATGTTCCCCGTGATTTTTTGAAAAAAAAGTGCAATCTGGTGCATTCTAAGCAATTGCAGGGTCGTTAATGACATTAAAGCGTCAAGGGTTAATACATAAATGAAGTTAATTTGTGTGAGTTTAAAAAACTGAAATTTTGATTGTTTGTAAGAATCATGTGGAATCAGTCGCGTACTCGTGAATAGGCAGCAACGCTTCTAGTAGAACATACGTTTTATTTTTGTGACTAGTTCCTGTGCCTAAAAACCGACTTACCTATAGTAGAAAAGCGTCAAATTAGAAAACTGAAAACTGATTTTACAACGAGATCATTTCTGAGTTGAGGTAGTTTCTGAGATGAGACCATTTCTGAGTTGAGATCGCTAGGGAAGTTTTACAACCTTGTGTCGAGGACTTACTTAACCCTCCTGTACCTTTCTATGCTCATGACCGTTAGCGTGGAGGCGGAACAGATGATCGACACCGCCTGTACGTAGTGGACGAACTTACACAGGAACATTCCCAGTTTCCAGGAGTAGGAGTAAAACGCCACACCCTGCAAAATATATAATACGATAAATTTGTAAATTATATAATTGAATGATATGTGCTAATGTGTAAATTCATATTGAATTGTAGCATTAAATCGGCATATGTTAAACATGATAACGGCTTTATTGCGCGCATGGAACACGGTTAAGACGCTTTTATTTGCACCTGCAAAATGATTAAAGGGGTTTATTCGTCACATGCAAACGGGAAATGGGCTTACACAGGAACATGCCCAGTTTCCAGGAGTAGGAATAAAACGCAACACCCTGCAAATATAAAACGATACATTTGTGAAATAAAATATATTATGTCATGAGATAATGTGTAACATGTAATTTTTGTTGAATCATAGCTTTATTCGGCAAATGCTAAACATGCTAAAGGCGTTATTGTGCACTCGCCAATCGACAAAAGGATTTACTCCCCACTTGCTTAACGGGAAAAGGGCTTAATTTCTTGAATTCAAAATGAGGAAGGAGCTTAATCAGCACATGCACACAGGAAAGGGGCTTTGTTATTCAAAATGGGAAAGGGTTTTTAATTCGCACAAGTTAAACAGGAAAGGGGTTTTGATTCTTACATGCCAAACAGGAAAGGAGCTTTATTCCGCACATGCAAAACGGAAAAGTTGCTTTATTCCCCACATTCTTTACGGGAAAATGGATTTTTATTTATTTGTAGGTGCGAAACAGAAAATGGGCTTTAATTGCACATGCAAAACAGAAATGGGGCTTTATATCGCACAGGCACTTTTCAGAAAGCTTTTATTCCGTACATCACGAATCATAGTAGCACTGGCGTATATAAATGTTTGTGGCTTTTTTAATTAACGCCCTACCCCGTCGTATCTCATTTTTCCGCATCTCCATCTGAGAATTTCAGAAACCATTGTTGAATTTAAAACAATCTTTTTGTCACAATAGTTTCTGGAAAAAGCGCTGAAACTTATATCGTGCTTTTGTATCGCAAATTTTGTTTTTCAATTTGTACCAATCAGCAACTTCCCAAATTAAGGAGTAGCTTCAACGAATTAGATGCATTCTTAAAGATTGCCTGTGACATTATAAAGTTCCCGACGGCAGTAAAAAAACGACTAAGTTGCCATGCATACACAATTAAAAGAAGTTACCTACGTCACTTGCATAACAATTGATCCATTACAGAACGATAACGTACATTTGACTAGTTTGTTGCAGACGACTCTCGAAAGCATTGTGGGAAAAGAAGAAAATTCCTTTAGTTTAAACATATTTTATTGTAAAATTGTTTACAATAGGATTGGGACGAAAGCTTTAAGCTTATAAAGTCCCTCTCCTTAACAACATGACAAATAACATACCGTAAAATGTATCCCACATGGCATAAAATTTACAACTACAGTGTGTATGTGTATGTGTGGCACATTCCGTGCGTAAATGCGTGTGTGCGTGCGTATGTGCGTGCGTGAGTGAGTGCGTGTTGAGTGAGGGGGTGGGTGAGTGAGTGGGTGAGTGAGGGGGTGTGTGTGTGAGGGGGTGAGTGAGTGAGTGAGTGAGTGAGTGAGTGAGAGAAATAGGAGAGAAAGAGAGAGAGAGAGAGAGAGAGAGAGAGAGAGAGAGAGAGAAGAGAGAAAGAGACAGGGAGAGAGACACAGAGAGAGAGAGGGAGAGAAAGAGAGAGAGAGAGAGAGAGAGAGAGAGAGAGAGAGAGAGAGAGAGAGAGAGAGAGAGAGATAGAGAGATGGACTTACAAAGAACTATTCACTAAGTGAATCTTTTGCTATTCTTTATAAAAGTTTGAACATTAATAAAAATGTCTTTATTTGAATGAAAAGGGAGTGAATTGTGGCCAAAAAGGAGTGTTCCTATATCTATGGCTACCCCAAAGTTCGCTATTGATTGGAAAAGGTCGATCCTGATATCATGATAAGACGGACATTCAAAGAAATAATGATAAGTTGTCTCCAAAGCACCACAAACACACAAAGGTGAATCTACAATATTTTTTACGAATAAATGATGCTTTAGAGAACTACAATTGTTTCGTAACCTGGTATGTAGAGTTTGAAGTCGCCTCTGACCGACAGAAAAAAGTTTATTTGGGATAGGCTTATCAAGATTAAGAAAACTTTTGAATCGAGAAATGGACCCAGAATCCTTAATAGCTTGGGGAATTGTATTCCATTCATCTATAGTCGAAGGAAGGAAGGAGTTTTTGTAAAGATTTGTTCTACATGTTACATTGCGTAGATTATTTGCGTTACGTAAATTATAGTTATTAAGACTACCTATTCGTTCAGGAATAATATTTGACAAATAATTTGGGACAAGACCGTTGTACATTTTATAGAACAATATAAGTTTATGTTTTCGTCGACGCTCGCTAAGTAGCTCCCATCCACATTCATTGTTTAAATCAGTTATTGACACTAGCTTCGTACAACCGGTAACAATTCTAGCCACCTCATTTTGGATTTTATCAAGTTCATACTTTTGAAGTTGATTTATGTTGTCCCAAACTACGTCACCGTACTCTAAAATCGGTCTTATAAATGAAAAGTATATCACTTGTAATGACTCCCTGTCAAGAATATTCTTAAAACGTCTCATAATGTATACCCTTTTCCAGGCTTTCTCTATAGACTTTTTAATATGAAGAACCCAAGAACCATCGTTACAAAATTGGAATCCTAAATGCTTATGTGTTATTACGCTTGGAATAGAAATATTTGACATAAAAAGATCTGGGTGATTAGGTCGTCTGCTTTTTTTCGAAACAACAAGTGATTCAGATTTCGAAGGATTAAAAGAAACAAGCCATCTTTCAGACCAAATTTTGATCCTATCAATATCTCTTTGTAAAATGTTTCCTGCATTCTCAGGATTATCTACGATTAAGGACAAACTGGTGTCGTCCGCAAAAAGATTAATGCCAGACTCAATATCGTCAACAATATCATTAATAAAAACTAGAAAAAGTAGAGGTCCAAGTATAGATCCCTGGGGAACTCCAGCATTTGTATATTGAACATTAGATTGACCTCCAGGTAAGACAACCTTTTGGCACCTATCGGAAAGATAATTGGTGAACCAGTCTAAAAGCTTCCCGGATATTCCTGATTGTTTCAATTTAAATATTAACCCCTTATGCCCCTCACTTTATCAAACGCTTTGCTAATATCAAAAAAATATAAATCTTATTTCCATTCCATTGTCTAAAGCGTTGCATAATTTATTATAAAGATATGCTACTTGGTTTACAGTTGAATCACCAGGTCTAAACCCTGATTGAAGTGGAGTAAAAAAATCAGCTTCATTTAAATAGTTAAAAACGTGTTTGAAAACAATCCTTTCGAATGCCTTTTCCATTGTATTTAATAGGGAGACAGGTCTATAATTATTTGGAAGTGAAGCATCTCCACTTTTAAAGATTGGACACACATTAGATGTTTTCCATGAGGATGGCAAAGCACAAGTTTCAAGAGAAAAATTGAACAAATGACTAAGAGGGTCGGCAAGCTGACTTGCACATTCTCGTAATATGATGTTGTTGATGCCGTCTGGCCCTGAAGCTTTACCGGTATTTAAGCTCATAAGAACATCGTTTACCTCAGAGACATTTATTTCAATTGAACTTAATGATCCCCTTCCATTTGTTATGTTAATCTGTGGTAAATTATGACCTGTATCATTTAAGCTTGATTGAGAGACAAAAAAATCATTTAGGAGACTGGCTTTTTCATTAACATTAGTTATTAAACTATTTGAGTTAACATCATACAAAGGCGGCATAGCAAGGCCAGAGGATGGTTTAATGAACGATTTTAACGTTTTCCACCAGTCACGGGATGAAACAGACCCAGAGCATAATTTTTCAGACAGGTTATCAATATATTTCTGTTTGCTTGTCCTTACCATATCAACTACTTCATTCCTAACCGTTCTAAATCGCGCCCAACTGTTGGGGGTTCCTGAAAGTTTCGCTTTTTTATATAATCTTTTCCGATGCCTGATTTTTCGTTTGATTTGACAAGATATCCAAGGTGGTTCATATGATCTGACTGTAACTACTTTATGTGGAATTGTATTGTCGATTCCTTCTTTAACAATGTTTGTAATGTTTTGGGAATAAATATCGATATTGTTTGATTGTATTGTATTCCAATTAACATTATTGAAAAAGTCTCTTAATGCATTATAATTTCCAATATCGTATTTCCAAATTGTACGTTTGACCGAATTTCTTTTGGGTTTTAGATAATTGAATACACCGAAAATAGGACAATGGTATCGTACGCTATTTTCGAGGCATGGTTCTCCTACACCGGAACATAATACAGAATCTTTATTAGTGACAAAAAGTAGATCAATTAAAGTAGAGGAATTTTCCGTAAAATGTGTTGGTTCTTCAATCAGCTGTGACAATTTATATTGGTTACAGAGTGAATCAATCTTCCTAAATGGAGAATCAACCAGCTGGTTGAGATTGAAATCGCCCGTAATTATAACGTCCGAAATATTAGTATCCATAGCAAGACCAATTGAATCTTCTATTAAATTAGTGTATAGAACATTTGAATTAGGAGGTCTATAAAATACGCCATACAGAACTGTTCTCATATTATCTAACTTTATCTGAATCCAAATGCATTCAAGACCGTCAAGTTCCAAGTCAATTCTTCTTTTATAAGAAATTGAATCTTTGATATAGACCATAACGCCTCCATGACTATCAGTCGTCCGGTCCTTCCTTTCAGGAGGGAAAAAAGAGGCGAACATAAGATCATGTGAAGAACAATTTTCATTTAGCCACGTTTCGCTAAAGGATATAATATCAAACTGAGAGAATTCAGTAAATAATACATCAACCTTATTTCTGATACTTTGCACATTATAGTGAACGGTTGACAAGTGGTTAGGAAGGTTAAGAAAATTATACAGGCCGTTTGAGTTACATGAATCTGTTTCGGTTTCATACGGTGTTGGGCCAGGGTTTGTATGAACGTCCCCAGAAAGCAAAATTAAGATAAAAATCCAAATTCCTAAGTCTAAGAAAATTGTATTGACGAATCGAAAAAATAGCCAGTTAGTAAATTCCAAATTTGACCAATGAGTTTGACTTATTATTGATTTCTGTCCATGATTAGACATAATGAATTCCCTTTTCATCTTTCCTGCAAGAGCGAAAGAATACAAATACGTTATAGATGTTTGCAGATGAAGCATTATCAGCATGACTAACAAAAGGCAGAAGCGATGTTTAAATTGATATTTGGGCCCTATCAATTCCTTTTAACTCATTACCAAACAATAACGACATTTGACCAGTTTGTTGCAGACGACACTTGAAAACATTGTGGGAAATGAAGAAATTGCTTTTAACTATCAATTTCTCCTTTTTCAACAATGTTGTCTGCTCTATTAGAAGATTATTTTTCAATTTCATCACATTTTTAAATGTCGTCTGCAAACTCTTTCAATTTGGGACAGTCAAAAATATGGCGTTTTGTAAACGGTTAGAATGTCAGTCAGACATCAGCGTATTGAAGTCACGCCCCAAAGAGCACAAACCGATCCATTTTCTTTAGATAGCATACAGCAAAGCCCAAGCGGAAATTGCCTCCATAGAAGACGCATTGAAGGGATGTGGTGTACTAGTTTAGCGCCGACAAAGATGCCAATTTATTGACTAGACGTAACGCCACATCAATCCAAGTCAATTAGTTTTCTGGAATTGTTTGCCAATTAACCTTGCTCAAATGGATAAGGTGACGTTTCTGTCCCATACTTAACAAGCTTAGCTTACTTAACAAAACACAATACAACACTTTGTTCTGACTATTTTTGACATCAAATGTACGATTCATGTTCGAAACCAATACTAGAAAAAATGTATGTTAAGCCATTATCAAACAATAACGACATTTGACCTGTTTGTTGCAGAAGACTCTGGAAAACATTGTGGAAAATGGAGAAATTGCTCTCAACGAGCAATTTCTCCTTTTCCCAAGATGTTTTCAGCCCTTTCAGATGATTATTTTTCAATTCCAACATATTTTGAAATGTCGTATGCAAACTTTTTCAACTTGGGACGATCGAAAGATTTGCGTTTGGTAAAGGGTTAAGGGAGTTATATCAATACGTTTGAATAGATTTAGGATTATATACAAAATAACCCAATTGTATTGTAATTGCATTGGAATTGAATTCTGAACAATCTTGCTCAATAGAATACATCGGAATCGAAAACTCCAAGATTTACGCTCTACTGGAAACGATTCTCAAAGTGATTTTAATCAAAAAGGATCAAATTGCACTTTAAAGCAAGTCCTCCTCTCGCATACAAAGCTTTTTATTCTTCAAGTAATCCAAAAAGGAGGAATTGCTAACGAATGAATTATGTGAACAATACTCTTTTTGATATAAAATAATGTTATTCTTACCGGAGCTCGATCTTCCGATCTTGCATCATTATCAGTTATCGTTTACATATTTAAGACATCACCTATTTAACGCCATACTTTCGCTCGTTTACACTTAAATTGTGAAAGTTCTGGAATAATTGAAAATTAACTTAAAAATACTTTGAATTCCCCTTTTACAGAGGCATTGAGACTGTAACACGTTCACGTGATGCTTTTAAAAGAGTGATTCATATAAGGTTTGTTTGAATTAGCGGTAAAACAAGGTCAGCCGAGAAACGTTTGGAACCTATAAACCCTCGAAATTCTCCATTTTGAATGTTCACGTTGTTTATATTGGATAAATGACAGTATTTCTGATGGGTTTTACGTGATTTAACCAGGTGATCGCCACTCATTAATCCGAGCGCTCCTTGGTAAACGTCTTTATTGCAATACATTTAGTTTTAACTTATTTACTCTACATCGAATGTGACGAAAGATTGAATCTAACTTAATCCACTCTCGACGACTGCGTCATGGATACTTACTTAACCAGTACTCGCACCGATGTGTAGGTTAGTCCAGGCAATTTTCACCGTGCCTAACCTCGGACCTTCGGTACAAGAGGCCGACGCTCTACCACTGCACCGATGCCGTCATACATTTTAGGCGAGAGAATCAATAAGCTCAAAGTTTTCGTTCCAATCGATTTATTACTTTGTTTGTCACAAATAACACTTCATATTCAACATCGTTTTATGCGGGGAAATGGGTTTTGATTCTGTGGATTTTTAGAAAATTACACTTCAAGGTCTTTTAGATGCCAATTTTCCGGAGAAATGTATTTGTATCAATTGACAAATGAAACGTCCATCAAGCTCTCTCTGTGTTTGAATGAGACACAAGACATCTTTCGTTGTGTACAGATTGCATACAGTATAACCGTTTCTATCAAACTTGATTTTGTGAATGAACCAAATTAACAGCAACAGTGGACGGTAGTTTTATGATATATACATTTGCCTATGTTATATTGCTTTTAAACTAATATGTCAAAAAGAGAAAAGAACATATTTTAACCGAATTTTATATATAAAGACCTGGCCACCGTTTTGCAAATCAAGCGACTTGTGAAGGCGAGCTATATCTATCTCTGTTTGATTTTGAGTTTCTACGTTGTTTCAACAACATACTTATAAGACACAACAGAGAAGCCATAATAATGTTAAAAATTACAACATCAGTAAACCATACATTAATTAAACGTGGGCGAAAGGATGTCCACACTAACACTCACATAAACAACGGACTATATCATTATCTACGAAAACATTTTTATCGAACATTATTAGTGCTTCCCCGCTGTATCAAAAGGGTCAAAGAAACCATATAAGTATACGGTTTGTCGTATTAACTAATTAAGACTTCCCAAAGGCCACTTCGTCAACTACTTAGTTTTGCCGGTGCTAGGTTACGTAAAAATAGGCCGTGTCCTGTAGACAATTTGATAGAATGAGACATTACATGTATTTCATATTGTAAGCTGTGGTTGTGTGCATATAGAAGTTGGGGGACGATACAGGTGATTATTCAAGTTTACGGTTTTTAACTTCAATATTACTCTCCAATTTTTCCATCATTACTTCACCATTTCTTCTCTGCTAACGATTAGAAATTATGAGTTGTACATACGTCTTCACACATGCTTTATGAATATATTTCGTAAGCTATAAACATGTTTTTGACGTTTAATGCTGAAGAAAATATGTTATGTTAAGACGTGTTATGTAAACGGACTGGACCGTCATTGAGCAATGAATTAATGAGAAACCCCAATCTCTACCCAAGTAAACCAGCTCCCGCTACGCTCCCACAATATCTGTGAGGAACGAACGATAACGCTGCAAAGGAGATTTGGGAAACCGATTACGTCTCATACCATTGGTTCAGATCATTGCTATATAAGTAAACCTTGACATAAGCGAAGCATTTGCATTGATCCCTCAGTATAAAAGTTTTCATTGACACCTTTAGCATTTGCAACCCTAAGAAAGCGTTGCCAGTTGGATCGGGGGAGGTACAATAGGTGAACAGTCGCCGAGAGACACGAAAGATACAAGAGATAAATGAGTTCTCCTTGGAAAGCAGTCATGTTACTTGCACTCAATCATGTAAACGAAGAGAGCGCACTGTCTAGGCGAACAGTTTAATTCATCACAGCAAGTCTCGTCCCCAAGCCCCGCTGACAGACTGACCTGATTTTTGGTAAGTGTCAGAAACGTCATCTAAATATACTCCCGAGAGAAGCAAACTGATAAATTTGTACCCTAGCATAAACGACACTTCTGGGATATATATTTATGAATGATGTCTGGATATAGTTTTTCTCTCGTCAATGTACTTTTATGATGGGGATGTTATAAGCAATTGTAACAATGATTGAATGATTTGAATAAAACTTTACCAAATTCAAGATTATTTTATAAGAGAATGAAATGTCCAGTAAAGTCCTACAAAGTTTACAAACTTGAAAAGAATTTATATCGCAAAAATGTTACTTAGTCTAACGCCGTGGACTTTGTCAGACGAAAGAGTTTTCGAACTGACTTACATCTTTGTTTTGCGTGCGTGCAAAAATCTCAAGATTAAATCAAGTCTTGGATAAAAAAAAATCCCGCAGTTTGGAATAAACCACAACCATTAACAAAAGTGCATTATACACAAAAACGACGAGCAAAAAGCTGTCCGAATTTGCTAGAGCCGGAGTATTTTCTTAAGGGTTGGATAAAAGAAGAGAACTAAAACTTTTATGCATGGTTTCAACGGCGGTGATGATACAATACAATACAAACTCTTTATGATTATCATTTCATGTGACAGAAAACATGAGATAAAATAACATGAAACACAAAGTAAACGAGACGTCTGTTTGTCCCCTTAACTCATATCCATTTTCACCAGGGTACCGTTTTACTTAACATTTTACGTTGAGAATTTGCATAGGTTCAAAACAACCTTCCCCCATATTTGAATAGTAAGATAAGCAATATTGCAAAGTAACACATCATTGGAAGCGTCTCGGAGGGACGCGTCCAATGACGTGTCACATTACAATACTTTTTATTTGTGATGTTATCCATGTATATCTTTTTTGGCCTACGCAAATGTTTTCCATAAAACATTTAGTAAAACGGTACACAGGAACGCATAGCCTCGTTGTTGTTTCTGCTATAAGAGAGGGAGAGAGAGGCGCCGTGTCTGCCATGACTGTGATGTTTTGCGTTTTATTTCTGCCATTGATGATGCATGATTCCGTCACTCATGCTGATATACAATACCACCATTACATATTCGCTGGCGTATGAATCAACACAGGTGCATTATATAAGAGAAGACCCCCCAAACGAAACGTCAATGTTCGGAAACAGCGGCTAAGTTACGGGTAATAGAAAAATACCCCACCCATGCCCTCGTGTAGGTTTGGTGACTTGTCAGCCCAAATTGAAAGCAATTGCTAAAGAAAACTAAAGAAAAGGTAAAATGATGTTTCGTTCGTGACTTTAGTTTGACGCCATTTTGACTAAAGGGGACAATTCATGGAACAGGCACTGTTTTCTTTTGTCATATGGTTCGCTTGAAGTTTTTGTTTATCGATGCATGTACGTGTATAACACAGAAAGCCACAAACGTGCTTTTTTCACATGACCTGCCCCTCTATTTTTCATGCTCTGAATAACGTTTTTACCAAATGACTTAATTTAAGAAAATTATTTTCGTAAGTGAAAAATGACATGCACGTGAACATGGAGATGATCTTAAACAAAGGTACAAAACAATATTGTCATGTTACATGACACTTCATTGGATTCGTCTCTCCGAGACTCTACTGATATGTTCTTTAGTAACTATGCTTTTCTCATTACTGAAATAAGAGAAAATTTTGTCTAAAACTTACTCTAATTCTTAGCTATATACATTAAAAAAAGCTACCCAATACTCTAACCACAGAGCCTCGAATTCCTCATCCCACTCCCTACCAAAGTATGCTAAAGTAGGAAGGCTTTGGCGTCGGGCATTTCAGCTCCGAATAGCATAGGGTACAGTAAGTCTTGTTTCAATGGCACCCTCATAGATAATGCGGAAATGATATTAAGTCTGTAACTATCTTAATACAAGACGCAAATCATTCAGAAAGCTCCTTTTGAAGCTTTCTGAATGACGTGCATGCGTATTAAGCACTATACGCAAAATTCGTTCTCCATTGTCTACAGTCGCTTAAACAAGATTTAACCGTAAATAACACGGCTGGTGAACGCTCTACCAATCCAACATGGTGCTTACGACGAAATCAGTTGCACATCTTCCGGCTTAGCGTGTTAAGGGTAGGTTGTTGCTATTTTCTGCATTTTCAGACAAGAAATCAAAAATCTAAAACCATGATTCAACCCTTACTAAATCCAACCACCTATAGGTAAAGATTCAGTTTTGAACTCGTGGTATTGGCGGGGATTTCGTGATTTTTCCTGCCGTGAAATAAAAGGTCATTACACCTAGGGATCACATCAGTTTGCTGGTTGACATATAGGGGTTCAATGGCGTGACGAATTCCCCTAAAGCCGTCTCAATGCTTACTATTCTCAGTTTTTGGTGTTGACGGTTTTGGCATAGAGACGATAACATCGTTTTATCACGCAGAAAGTTATAAGACCACCAATCATGCACCGTGAAGATGTTAATTCCAATAGTTCTCCCCGTATTTCTTTCATACAGTCAAACTTGTGTTCAAAGGCCAGTCTCTAGACCTGGGAAAATTGACTGCTTAAGACAGGTTGGCTGCTCAACACAAATTAATGTACGCAATGAATCCGACGATGGGACATTCTGTAGTGGTTGTTTAAGGCAGATTGGCTGCTTCAAGGGATGATTGCTTAACATAAGTTGGACTGTATTCGTGGCGCTAAGGTTGGGTGTAAGTCCCGTTCCGGTAGACATACATGTACATGGAAATGCTCATGGTGGAGGCTTCCAGGATATGTATTATTAGCCAGGACAAAAAAACCTAACCCTACACTATGTACAAGGTGTACTTCTGGTCATAAAGATACCCGAGTAGTTACGATTGACAATTTTTATACAGAAGTTTTCTGAAAACGGTATTCTGAATGCATGGAGTCTCTGCGTAAACTATGTACTGGCCGCCATTGAGATTTAGACATGGGTCTTCCGATCTTAAAGCTTAAGCCTTGCCAATAACAATAATGCAATAGTGGATTGGAATGCATTTGCGGGGAACTCTTAAGCGTAATGGGGTTACGCAAACCCATTAACAAATAATAACGACATTTGACCAGTTTGTTGCAGACGACTCTGGATAACATTGCGGGAAAAGGAGAAATTGCTTTTTAACGAGCAATTTCTCCTTTTACCACAAAGTTTTCGACCCTATCAGAAGATTGGTTTTCAATTTCATCACATTTTGAATGTCGTCTGCGGACTCTTTCAATTTGGGACAGTGGAAAATTTTGCGGTTGGTAAAGGGTTTAACGAACTCATTACTGACTAGACTAACGTAAAATTCAATTAACTCCATTGGAAGCCCTTAATTGGTGTTAAACCGTTTCCCCTCCGAAAGAGACGGTTGTGAATATTTTCCCAGCCGTAAACATCTGAAGATAGTGTGACAAAAGAAAGAAAATTTGCTTATAATCGTTGAAATCATTGTGACTAAAGGAAAGTTTGTTGATGAACAACTTTTCTTTTGATCACAATCATTTCGACGATTTGATCATCCATTATGTGGCTAAGTTACATTAACTTGATAATTGTCTTCAAAAGCTTCTGATGACGAAAACTACAAAAAAGCCCAAAATGGTAGAGTGAAAAAGATTAAATCTTAGAACGCTTGGTAATTTTCTAAAAAAGAATGTGTCGTCTGCTTTCCAAAATCATATGTATCTGCTTAATTTTGCTAAGGAAAGGTACTCAGGGTACCAAACAGGTTAGATCACAAGTAAATTGGCGGCTGGCCTGGATCCAACCTGTTTGCATAAGCATGAAGTCAGTTCCAGCACTATAAGGGTAAAAATGAGTTTTTCCGCCTCCGGAAGAACTTTAAATTGACTTTCAAATTGGTTTTGTACGTTAATCGTGAAAATGTGTCGTTAAAGCAAACGACACAACGGGATTAATAAGACACGTTCACAATGTACTTTCCAGAATTTTACGCGCATACTTTCTAATTGGAATACACTATAGTTGTCAGTTTATGAGTTTCCTTTTTGGCAACAGACAACAGCAAACAACAATTTTGGGACATATTTAGAAATGTCGACAGTGGTCCAGGGGTACAACGTCGGCCTCGGGACAGCAGGATCGTGGGTTCAAATCCTGCGCGTTGCGAGATCTGCCTTGCGACCTGTCATTCACCCACATTCGGCTCGAGTACTTGTTATGTATCCAGAAATCCGAATTAAGAGTGTTTTATCCAAGTCTTAACTTGTTTCACAATCGATGTAAAATAAGTGAGTTTAACCGTTTCCCATACTGTCCCAAATTGAAGAGATTGCAGACGACATTTCAAAATGTGATGAAAATAGAAAGTAATCATCTGACAGGGTGGAAAACATTTCGGGAAAAGGAGAAATTGCTCGTCATGAGCAATTTCTCCTTTCCCACATTGTTTTCCAGAGTGGTCTTCAACAAAGTGGTCAAATGTCGTTATTGTTTGGTAATGGGTTAGGGTTAACTATAGCAACGTTCTGTATAACTACGTGAATCATAATATGATGACCCAACACTTTCCGATATCGATATATTGACAACCACTTGTTCCATGTTAGCTTCAAATTCAATTCATTTAATAATATTATAAAAGTAATAATAATAATAATGATAATAATAATTTGGGTTTGTTTCTGACACAGGTCCCTAGGGAATCGGCAGGGTCTTGTTCTTCTTATGCCGTATCAACACCGTTTTAATCATGTTACGGCTTCTAGGAAACAAAACTGATATTTCATCACGATTAAATTGGAGAACAAGTCCTCATTAAAAGCGTTATTCGACGAAAATCTAAGGATGAAAGGGCTTATTATCCGAGGAACAACACTTCTATAATTTCAAGATGCCTGGTGTATTACAGATATAGAAGATGTCCCGGACTGCTCAATACACCAGCGATTGCTCAAGCATTCGGATCAGGCATTCAGATTAGGCGTTCGGATTTGGTAAAGGGTTAAGGTATTCTAACCCTAATGGAGAAACACCATATAACAAAGTCATAGATTTAACAGAACGGAAAATCAAGTTTCATATAATTACAAGTTTTTTAAAGAACTTTTTATTTGTCACCTTTCATTCATGATATCTTAATTTCAATGCAAAAATTGAATATAAAGGGGAGGTAACTATGGATTTGATAAAAAAATTCATTGATATTCATTTCGTAAATATAAATTCAAAATCAGACAAATTAGGAAAAGTGGCTTAGTGAATGCCTTTGAAATGATAAATACTTTCATGATTTACATTTCAATTTATTCTTTAACCAAAGCAAACACAAGTTTTCCATCAGGGGTGGATTACCTTAACTCTGTTTTAAACTGTAATTTACCATGCTGTTTATTATGTAAATTCCTTTATTTTCAAGTGTTCCTTCTTTTAACCGAGAAACAATCGCTCTTCGCTTGAAAGTATTTCTTTATACAGTCTATGTATCATTGGTAAGATTAAAATGAATCATGAACAAAGATGAAATAAATAAAAGCTAACCAAACGTCTAGCACATCAAATTCATGTTTCGCTCTTACAAGTTAGTACCCAATGACTTATTCCTCTACGGATGACTCAAATCATGTTTGTGTGAATTAGTCGGTGAAATAAATAAACGATGGTCATAAACGCGAAGGAAACGTCAGAATCATTCCCCACTCTTAACATGTTATATCAATTTAGCACCAGAACGCCTACGCACATGACAGACTGCTGTTTTGCAAAATTGTACCATGTTGCATGTGTTAACCCTTTACCAAACGCAAAAATGTCGACTGTCCTAAATTGAAAGAGTTCTCAGACGACATTTCAAAATGTGATGAATTTGGAAGACAATCTTCTGATAGGACAGAAAACATTGTGGGAAAAGTAGAAATTACTCGTCACGAGCAATTTCTTCCTTTCTTACATTGTTTTCCAGAGTCGTCTGCAACAAAGTGGTTAAATGTCGTTATTATTTGGTAATTGGTTAAAAAAAGTTAAGACCGCGATCAGATTGTACATAGAATACTAGGTAGTTTAGAATAATACCTCGTTAGAGTAAACAGATTCGTAGATTTTCTTGTTTATGCCGATATGCAGTTGGTCACATTTATAAGATATTTCTATCTAAATGATATTTTCTTTATGAAACTTTATTGCTTATCTGTTAAAATTGAAATATAATGGATGAAAGAAGAATTATCGATATTCATTTGAATTAAATTACAGGTCCAGTAAATGGGCATTGTTTGGAAAAAAAGCATTTACACATGTATCCAGTAAATAAAAGACAAAGCTGCCTGCTTAATGGATAGTGCAGACAAATTCAGCTGTCTGTGAAATGTATAGTGCGCACAAATTCACCTGACGTTGACCTTTATGCAAGAATAAATAAGAGCGAGATGACGCGGTATAAATCAATAATCACCAAGTGATCGTACATCGTACTAACCGTGTGTGTTCTCGTGCAAATACATCATATAAATACAATCATTTTACCACATACTAACGAAATGTATCACGAGGAATTACATGAAGTCCAAACCGGAAGTAAGTTTACACCCTCATTTAAAATGGTTTAGATTGCGGATAATTTTGGCCCCATTTTGGCATGCACACTGGAATGTGAAAAAAAAACTCTATTGACGGAAAGTTCCGAAAATATTATATAGAAAGCAAACTTAGTGTGAAATTTTGATGAAAGAGGTCATCAACGTCAGGTGAATTGGTTCACACTACAGTCAAACTTGTTTTTAGAGGCCAGTATATGGACTTGAGAAAATTGGTTGTTTAAGACAGGTTGGCTACTTAAAACAAATTAATGTAGACTATGAATCCATCGATTGTTTAAGGCAGGTTGGCTGCTTCAAAGGATGGTTGCTTAACACAAGTTGAACTGTATATACAAATTGAAATGACACAGTTGCTGAAACGAAGCTTCGAGACGCCCCTTTTTCATAGCAACTACCTATCGTGTTACACAACAACTGTAACTGTAAACCCGAATTCCCTAAATCATATCGCCCATGATACAATGACTATCATTTACGCCCCGGATCCCCTTCCCCGAATTATTACTACGGGATCCACAAGTAAGTGGAGATAGTTGACAGTTAACGAGTGATTTATCATCTTTCCGTCTATGTTCGCGCTTATCTAGTTTGGCTGGCGAGATATCGAGAAACCATCCCGCACCGTTTAATCCATGTTTATATCATTCTTTCATATTGGATCTTATTTTCGACTGCTCCAAATTCAAAGAAATTGCAGACGATACTTATATTTTGTGATATTGGGTATAGAAAACATTGTGAGAAATGAAGAAATTGCTCGAGACGAGCAATTTCTTCTTTTTCTCACAATGTTTTCTATCTAATAACGCACACACCAAATGACATTGTGTATACTTTTTATAAGTGTGATAATCTGCTTCTTTCGAATTTGACAGATAGAAGATATCAAATTTGAAGGAATGAGTTTAATTTTCCGAAGCAGGTGCGTTTAAACCGGGTAAAAATGGAATAATCGGTTTTCTACAACCGATGAGATAGGAAAAGTTTAATATCAATGTAAAATGCATATAAAGCTGCAATGTTCCTCTACATCATATACCCCTGTTAAGTTTAGTTCGAACTTATCTATTTTACATCAATTGTGACGGAAGCTTGAAGCTTATCAAATTCACTCTCGATGACTGCTTCCTGGATACTCAACCAATACTTGCACCGATTTGAGGGCTAGTGTCGGCAATTTTCACCTCGCCCTCCGGGGATCGAACGTTAGACCCTCGGTACAAGAGGCCGACGCTCCATCTCTGGACCCCTATCGCCCTGTTTAATGGAAGGTTGCCAGTTCGAATCCTTGGTGGATTATATCATAGACAAGAATATAACGGATATATTAGGTCGAATGATCAGACGTATATATCCATTCTACAGTTACAGCTTAGATCATCAGAGTAAAAGAAGTATTGGCTTTTCGTGTGGCACTCTTGGTAACAACCTTAACTTATAAGGTTCATCCAATGAAAATGCGTATTTCTCAGGTTACGCATATGCACGAATAGTTGCGATTGGCTAAATACTCGGGATAGCACTATCCCGACATATATACCAAGTTAAATGTCTTAATAGGAACTGTTTGTTGAACTCAAGGGGTCGTTGCAAAACGTATTTGAGTGATCGTCGCGATATAAAAGAAAACTTGGACATTGATTAATCATTTGCTTGTTAGAACTTTACATGGCCTTAACAGTAATTAAGTTATATTGCGATTTCCGCCTAATATTTAAAGATACTATCTCACAGATTTTGCCTTGTAGGTTACATATGTGTAAAAGATGATTTGTTTATTCCTTACCGCTAAACAAATACTGTTTTAGTTTGTTCTTTCTAAAGTTGATGAACATCTTGGGTTTTTCTCTTCAGAATGTGGATCGAGCTTCTTTACCTTTCAGCGCTTTGGTGGCAAAATCTTACCAATTTCGATAATTTTGCATGATGGAAATAAGGTTAACGCATGTACAGTCAGATGTCATGAGACCCGTATGATGATGGTATTATAAACAAAAAAAAGCACCGCATATCTATGGGTAATTCAAACTAATATCGTTGTTTACAAAACAAAACGTTTAACCCTTTCCCAAACAATAACGACATTTGACTACTTTGTTGCCGACGACTTAAGAAAACATTTCACCAGTAGGATATGTTTTACTTTAAGAAGATTGAAACCTCACTTTATGATAGTCCTTTTAAATGGATAGCAGTTTAAATGATTTTTTTGTTATGAACGTTATTGTTTGAAATATACTCGGGTTAATCAAAATATTACTTCAGTTCTGTTTAAAATTTTTAATCCATTCAAACTGATCAACTTCAATAGAGAGTAACATTTAACGCTTCAACGGCTGATTATTTGATTTAATATTCCGAACACGTTCCGTGTGATGTTTTTATCAAGGGATAAAAATACTAGAATGACATAGTTTTTTCAGTTGAAGTGCTTGGTCTCCTGCTATGGTAGACAGATTTGGTGACCTATATTAATTTCAGCAATAGGCAAGCCACCTGTCTCAATTATCGAATAACCTCATTCAAAGCAGACGATACCAAAATAGTTTGCCAAAATGTCGACAAACATTTTACTTGGTAACATCGGTCGTAACCTTTAACATAAAACAATCTTACGCCAGATCATTGCGTCTTCCAGCACACGGCTTTCAAAAACCATTGTTGCAAAAGTAGAAATTGCTTGTCACAAGCAATTTCTCCTTTTGAAACAAAGCTTTTCCAATCTATTCACATATCACAACAGCTGAACCGAAAGGTTTTTTCACATGTTTTACAAAGCTTTTCTAAAGTCGTCTGCTTCAAGTAAAAGGAAATGTCGTCTTCAGGTGGTAAAGAGTTAAAGATTGACAAAAACATACACATAATGTCAAAAAAGAAAACATTTACGGCCATAAATAAAAAAAGGAGTGAGGTACAAGAAAGAACAAGCATGACGTTTTATGACGCCAAATAGCCTACCGTCTGCAGTTTTCCCTGAATAGGGATTCGGTTTGTCTCACTTCAAATTTGATTGTCTGGTGGTGCTTTCAATTTGGATTTCTGACAAATGTCTGTACGTATTGCCCAAAATAATAGCACAGGCTATGCTCTCAGAATTTATATCGTAAAATTAAGTGCTCAAAACCTATTGTCCAAAAGGGCCATGACCCTTCAGTTACAATATGCATGTTTAACCCTTTACCAAAAGTCAAAAGTTCGAAAGTCCATAATTGAAAGAGTTTGCAGACGACAATTCAAAATGTGATGGAATTGAAAGATAATCTTTTGATACGGCAGAAAACATTGTTGGAAAAGGAGAAATTGCTCGTTGAGAGCAATTTCTTCTTTTCCCACAATGTTTTCAAGACATTCCACAACCAACTGGTTAAATGTCGTGATTGTTTGATAATGGGTTAAAGCACTTGAAGCATGACGTTGTGAAACCACTGTGACTAGAGCAGTCTATTCTCAAGACGAGGAATCTAGGCTTCTTTCAAAGATGTTTTTTTCCTTACGAAAAATGTTACTGTCTGCTGTTTTGACCTTTAATGGGTTACAAATGTCGTCTGGCCTCACTTTGAATTCAGAACAACTACATAGTCATATATAAAGGAAGAAGTAAAACAATTACAAGATTCAAGACAAATTCGATTAAACGTATCAATACACCAACTGTTTCATGAATGGTAATGAAGAAGATAAAGTGCGTTTCGTTTAGTTAAAATTATTTACATGTATTTTACATAGGAAAATAACCAGTACTCGCACCAATTGTGGATTAATGAAAGGTCGCAAGACGGATCCATATTACGGGTTCGAATCCACGACGCTCGTGTCCAGAGGCCGAGGCTACCTGGACCACTGCCTTTTGTTGTCGTTCCAAAGTGACAGATACGTCTGACTGTATCAAAAGAAGACATCATATTTATTTTCCCGCCCTCTCGTCTGTCTGTTTAGGATGTTGACATGGTCTTCAATTTTCCAACCATCATTTCAACCCGTATTATCGGTTTTCATTGAGCGTGATATAAGCGAGACTGATCTTATTTATCATGCATTGTAGAAGTCAGATACAATTTGGACACTTAAATTGTTACGTGTAAGCTTCTAGACTTTAGATAGACTACATGAACTTTGATACAGTGGATGGCGCGAGGGCTCCGTGGCTCCGCTTGGGTATAAATTCAGGTGTCTGCATTATGATAATTACGAGTCTTTGGGTAAATTCTGGTGGAATGCTGATGGTTGGTTCTACTACCCGACTCCTCTGGCCATTATAGACGGCCAGGTCAACGACCTAATAAACATGATGTTTATTAGGTCTTTGGCCAGGTTAACCCTAAAAATGCTGGATAATTTTCTAAATATATATTTTGTGTGTCGTTTGCTTTACAAAGCCTGAAATATCTGCTTAATTTTGTTGAGGAAAGATACTCAGAGTATCAAAAGGTTAGATCACAGGCCAGGCGCTAATTTACTTGGCGGCTGGCCTGGATCTAACCTGTTTGGTTAAGCGTGAAGTCGGTTTCAGCACTATACGGTTTAAGAACAAACCAACTTTGTTTCAAGTGATAATTCTCCAGTGCAGTAAATAAAATGATTCAGCCGTTGTACAGTTTGACAGAAACTTAGTTTAAACTTCCAAATTCTCAAATCTGCGAACAAGCAGCTTTAAAAGCATACTAGCACTCAGAAAAACTGCAAAACTGGGTAATATGAGTTATAATTTCTGATAGAATATGTTGAAACATAGCGAAATATCACAGAGTCAAGGCAATATAACGCCTGGACTATTTATTATCTAATTTTCAAAGTGACATTTTGACAAATGAGGTGCCCACCTATTTAACTCCATTGTTCACATTCGATTAACATCTAAAATAGCAAGGAGCGCTCAGATTAATGAGTGTCTATCACCTGGTTAGAAAAATCATGTGAAACATATAAAAATACTGTCATTTATCCAATATTAACAACGTGACCATTCAAAATGGAGAATTTCTTGGGTTTTATTGGTTCCCAACATTTCTCAGCTGACCTTGTATTATCGCTAATTGCAAACAAACTTTATAATAGTCACTCTTTTCAAAGCATCATGTGAACGTGTTACTGTCTCAATTCCTCTGTAAAAGGGATTTTAAAATACTTTTAAGTTAATTTCCAATTATTCTAGAACTTTCACAGTTTGAGTGTAAATGAGTGCAAGTATGGCTTTAATACACGGATAGCCTATCATGGACAGATCATATCAATAACGTGATAAAGAAGTGTAATTCGTATTTGTACCTTTTGTCTAGAATTAAATATTTCCTTTCGTTTGAAACTCGGAAACGCTTTTATAACGCATACATTCTCCCACATTTTGACTTTTGCTGTGTTATATGGGGGAATTGTACTAGCAGTCTGGAAGATAAACTTGTAAGATTCCAGAAAAGAGCAGCAAGGGTAATTCTTGATAGTGATTTTTCTACTCCCTCTGCTATTTTATTTGCAAAACTTAAATGGATGACGTTTCAAGAGCGTGTAATTTTTCAGAAGGCCATTCAAATGTACAAAACTCTAAGAGGAAATGGGCCTGATTATTTAAAAACTGCGTTTACATTCACTGCAGACATACATTCACGACTGCTACGCTCGTCGACTACTTATCAATTATATAGCCCTAAACCAAATTCGGAGTTATTTCGACACACTTTTGTTTTCTCTGGTACTTCAATATGGAATTCTATTCCTCATTATATACAAAACTCTTCCTCTGTCCAACAATTCAAATCTTTATACTTACGTTTTGTGAAGCCGTCCTATTTTGAAACAACTACGGCTGTTACATGATAAACGAACAGTCCCATTGTGGAATCCACCAGTTAATGTTCGTAAATTTATATACATGTATACATATTGTGTTGGGGAGGGGGGTCTTTCATTTAAAGAAAGCCGATGTCTTTGAATAGTATGTTCTTACACGGTATTCTGGCACTTGTGGTGTCTTAGTGGGGTATCAAATGTGTTTGACAAGTATTGATTTGCTTGATAAGTTGTCTTCGTCTTTCATTTAGTTTTAAGATCATTTGTTCCTCACTGCTCATTATACTTTCTCAGACATATTGATACCTCACTGTCAGACGACATATGGGCCAAACTACCTTAATTGTCCTTAGTCTTTTAGTTTTATTGTTCACTTGTTCATTGTTGAGGATCTTATGGAAGATTGTCAGTTTAAATTGTCAAATGAGTTTCCTCGTTAAATAAAGTCTTTATTATTATTATTATTATTATTATTATTATAATCCAACAAGCCATTAAATAAACACGGTAGTTGGTCAATCTTTCCTTATTGGTTAGTTAACAAACACTATATAACACTTGTTTGAGCTTAATTGTGCAGCTTAACCTTTTACCAAACGCCAAATTTTCGACTGTCAACTGTTGAAAGAGTTTACAGACGACATTTCAAAATGTGATGAAGTTGAAAGACAATCTTCTGAAAGGGCAGAAAACATTGTGGGAAAAGGAAAAATTGCTCGTTAAGAGAAATTTCTCTTTTTCCCACAATGTTTTCTAGGGTCGTCTGAAACAAACTCGTCAAATGTCGTTATTGATTAGTAATGGGTTAAAGTGTATTATGGTATCGTTTTACTGCATAGATACAAGCGAACTGCTTTGGTTTGTTGATATCGGTCCAAACAAACACCACAAAGAGACATCGGACACAGTGTCCACACTCTAATCTAGCAATCAACGGTTCCAAATTTGGTTTGTAATCACATCGTATTCAAGTGCATTTCAATAATTCATGTTCTTAAAGTAATTGAAAGGGGGGCAGAATTGGAATCTTGAAATCGTATGGCCGATTTAACGACGCTCTACAGATAAGGACAAGCAAATTGGAAGAAAGAAAGAATCCATTTTGTTCGATTTTCATTGCCGTTTTAGTAAATGGGTTTACCTCTCCCCTATGTCAAATGAACTATACAATTCAAGTGAATGGCAAAAATGTCGTGTGTACATTCCTGTAGGCGAGCTGATTTAAGTCGGTTGTGCATAGGTTTGATCATGAAGATACAAATGTATATAATATTGTGTCTAAATCAGTTGAATACCACGACCATACGTATTTGTTTAGTACAAACACTTTCATTTTCCAAACAAATTCAATAGTAATAATGCAAATGCGAATTGTTTTACATGTGCGATTAACACTATAGGTTTTTATCATATGATGCATTGGTAGTTTTTTACCAATGATTAGTTGGTTTTTACTATGAATAAGTAAGGTTTTGCAATCGAAATAGACGGCAATTTGATACTCGTATGCAGAGGATATATTAACTTGTGATTTACCCTTTACCAAACAATAACGACATTTGACAAGTTTGTTGCAGACGACTCTTGAAAATATTGTTGGAAAAAGGAGAAAATCATCGTAAAGAGCAATTCCTCCTTTCCATCAATGTTTTCTGCCGTACCAGAAGATTTTTTTTTAAATTTTGTCACATTCTGATATGTCGTCTGCAAACTCTTTCCTTTTGGGGCAGTCAAAGATTTGGTGTTTGGTAAATGGTTGAGCTAAGATCGTTATTAAAAGAGGTCCGATTTAAGATGGTCCGGTCGAGTTTCCCGTGAATGAAGAGAAAAGAACAAGGTTCCATTTTCTTTAAATTTCCAGTTTGTCACGTTGTATAATGCGGCACCAAAGGCTCGTTGCGGTTACAATTAATTGGACATATACCAGGAAATATTGGTCTCGAGGCGCTCGGTCATTCACGGGTGAAACGTGCTTTACTAAGGATATACCCATGTGAAATGGCATGACCCATGGCAATGACATTCTGAAAATGACCCAGTAAAATGCGAACTAAATTCGTGTTCAAATATGGGAAACTGTGTCGGTCCCAAATATTAAGAAATTGTATACGATTAAAACATAATCACAAATATAAAATTGAGAATAATTTAGCAGACGTGATTGTGATTAAGACTTAATTAGCAATATTTAAGTTTGTGACTGTTCGAATTTGTAAGAAAGAACAGACAAAAAACACGACACGTGCCAAGGTCGACACCCTCAATTATTGAAGATGATTAATGGGGATAAAAAGGAAATCCGGCACAAAATTAAAGATGAATGACACTAAAACAGTCGGAAGTCATCGGTGGTTTCCGTAAGTTGACAATGACAACCTGTGGGACTTAGCAAATCTGTTCCGATTGAGTTTTCATCCGTCTCATTCATGTGAGGTTACGCACTTGGCTTTACCCCTACAGTGCTGGAACCAACTTCATGCTTATGCAAACAGGTTGGATCCAGGCCAGCCGCCAAGCAAACTGGCGGCTGGCCTGTGATCTAACCTGATTGCTTCTCTAATTATCTTTCCTCATCTATATAAACTAGATACTGAAGCTTTTGGAAAGCAGCCGAGACAAAAAAATCTATTTTAAAAAAAATACATAGCATTTAAGGACTGTGGTTTTGTCTATTAATCTTATCAGTTCTGGCGACTTCCCGTTTTCATGTTGAGGAAACCCCAATGTTGTAGAACAATCACACAACTAACTAACTAACCAACCATCTGTATTTTACTGGTAACCAATTCCTGAAAACAGGTCCAAATACAAGAAACAAGCAAACCTTACTTTAGAATGTAGAATAGCAAGTCAAATATGTATGTATCCATAAGACAAGATTTTTCCGGGGAAGAAAATTACCAAAGAAAGCGCAGTTTTTTGTTTTCTTTCTATATAATCTCATTTTGTAATTCCTTGTGTATGTTTTTTTCTCTCTCCCCTCGATGAACCATGGTTATAATGAGCCTAAAAGCAAAATCTAAACCAGCAAAACCAGGATACAAGTATGTGAAGTTGGACAAAAGCGGCCTTTATCAGTCGTAGCAAAATTGCAGCTCTTATTTCCAAAGTTTTTCAAAGTAAAGTACAGAGATGGGGGAGAGTAACATTACGTTCATTTATTCTAGTTTAATAAGTTAAGTAGTTAATTGGTTAAGCGATTTTATGTACGGTGTGGAGAAGGATGGCCACGACCTTCACATACCTATGAACATGGATAATAAAGAATTACAGAGAAAAGAAAAATACCGAAGAAAGTGCAGTTGCATGAAGAAATGAGCAGTCCTTTGCGGGGGATAACTGAACTATAATGTTCTAAACATATCTGTCACACTCAACCCATCAAATAACATAGAATATACCAGACTATAGCCATATAATGCCTAGCTTATAAACCTTTGATTGAGCTTGTCTCGCCTGATATTGTTAGGATATCAATAAAGAATGAGAAATATTGTGTGCAAGACGGATTCAAAAGATAAACGATTAGTCATTATTTGAAAAATATTACGATAAATGGTGAATACCCCTCTGAATTTCCTCTAATGATTTGCTTTTTTGTTATTTTGTTGGCGAAAATTCATTTTGGGAAGATGAAAGATCACGGAAATAATGCAATATCATAAAAGCAGGAAGTAGACTACTGACTTTAATGATGGGTAGTTTTGTCTGGACCACGTAGTTTGTAAGAAAAAGCAGCGAAGTGCATTTTTAGATTAGCTTCGTATACTTAAATTTTCAAAATAACTGCATTATCTGAAATTTTTTGCAACGTCTTTGATTTTTCTTCAATCTGATACTTATGCACTTTATTACTTAAGCATGAAGACACGAACATACTCTTTTATGATTTACCAAACGGCTGATTTCCAAATTTCCTTTATTTGTAAAAAGAAAACCTAAATTAACAAAGAATGTGAGACTTTTTTCTAACATTGACTTCATATGTCGATTGCATGAACTAATTTGGATAACGTTTTGGACAAAATTTTACCTTCTAAATAAATACTCCAGCTTCTATGTCGTCATTTGATGCAACTTTGATCGTTAAAATCCAACAGGATTTAATCATAACCCACTACTTTGAATGACGTTTTGGACAAAAGTTTACCTTCTAAACAAATAATCCAACTACCATGACGTCATTTGATGCATCTTTGATCGTTAGAGATCTACAGGATTTGATCACCACCGACTAATTTGGATAACGTTTTGGACTAATTCTAACCTACTTAACAAATTAACCAACGACAATGTCGTTATTTGATGCAATTTTGATCGTTAGAATTCTACAGGATTAATAACCACCGACTAATTTGGATAACGTTTTGGACTAATTTTAACCTTCTAAACAAAAAAAAACAACTACAATGTCGTTTTTTGATGCAGCTTTGATTGTTAGAATCCTACATGATTAATCACCTCCGACTAATTTGGATAACGTTTTGGACTAATCTTAACCTACTTAACAAATTAACCAACTACAATGTCGTTTTTTGATGCAGCTTTGATTGTTAGAATCCTACAGGATTAATAACCACCGACTAATTTGGATAACGTTGTGGACCTATTTTAACATACTTAACAAATAAACCAACTACAATGTCGTTATTTGATGCAACTTTGATCGTTAGAATTCTACAGGATTAATCACCACCGACTAATTTGGATAACGTTTTGGACTAATTTTAACCTTCTAAACAAATAAACCAACTACAATGTCGTTTTTTGATGTAGCTTTGATTGTTAGAATCCTACAGGATTAATCACCATGACTAATTTGGATAACGTTGTGGACTTATTTTAACCTACTTAACAAATAAACATCTACTATGTCGTTTTTTGATGCAGCTTTGATCGTTAGAATTCTACAGGATTAATCACCACCGACTAATTTGGATAACGGTTTGGACTAATCTTAACCTACTTAACAAATTAACCAACGACAATGTCGTTATTTGATGCAATTTTGATCGTTAGAATTCTACAGGATTAATAACCACCGACTAATTTGGATAACGTTTTGGACTAATTTTAACCTTCTAAACAAAAAAAAAAAACTACAATGTCGTTTTTTGATGCAGCTTTGATTGTTAGAATCCTACATGATTAATCACCTCCGACTAATTTGGATAACGTTTTGGACTTATTTTTAACCTACTTTACAAATAAACCAACTACAATGTCATTATTTGATGCAACTTTGATCGTTAGAATCCTACAGGATTAATAACCACCGACTAATTTGGATAACGTTTTGGACTAATCTTAACCTACTTAACAAATAAACCAACTACAATGTCGTTTTTTGATGTAGCTTTGATCGTTAGAATTCTACAGGATTTAATCACCACCGTCTAATTTGGATAACGTTTTGGACTAATTTAAACCTTCTAAACAAATAAACCAACTACAATGTCGTTTTTTGATGCAGCTTTGATCGTTAGAATTCTACAGGATTTAATCACTACCGACTAATTTGGATAACGTTTTGGACTAATTTTAACCTACTTAACAAATAAACCAACTACAATGTCGTTTTTTGATGCAGCTTTGATTGTTAGTATCCTACAGGATTGATAACCACCGACTAATTTGGATAACGTTTTGGACTAATTTTAACCTACTTAACAAATAAACCAACTACAATGTCGTTTTTTGATGCAGCTTTGATTGTTAGTATCCTACAGGATTAATAACCACCGACTAATTTGGATAACGTTGTGGACCTTTTTTAACATACTTAACAAATAAACCAACTACAATGTCGTTATTTGATGCAACTTTGATCGTTAGAATTCTACAGGATTAATCACCACCGACTAATTTGGATAACGTTTTGGACTAATTTTAACCTTCTAAACAAATAAACCAACTACAATGTCGTTTTTTGATGCAGCTTTGATTGTTAGAATCCTACAGGATTAATCACCATGACTAATTTGGATAACGTTGTGGACTTATTTTAACCTACTTAACAAATAAACATCTACTATGTCGTTTTTTGATGCAGCTTTGATCGTTAGAATTCTACAGGATTAATCACCACCGACTAATTTGGATAACGGTTTGGACTAATCTTAACCTACTTAACAAATAAACCAACTACAATGTCGTTTTTTGATGCAGCTTTGATTGTTAGAATCCTACAGGATTAATAACCACCGACTAATTTGGATAACGTTGTGGACCTATTTTAACCTACTTAACAAATAAACCAACTACAATGTCGTTCTTTGATGCAGCTTTGATTGTTAGTATCCTACAGGATTAATCACCACCGACTAATTTGGATAACGTTTTGGACTAATCTTAACCTACTTAACAAATAAACCAACTACAATGTCGTTTTTTGATGTAGCTTTGATCGTTAGAATTCAACAGGATTAATAACCACCGACTAATTTGGATAACGTTTTGGACTAATTTTAACCTAATAAACAAATAAACAAACGACAATGTCGTTATTTAATGCAACTTTGATCGTTAGAATCCTACAGGATTAATCACCACCGACTAATTAGGATAACGTTTTGGACTAATTTTAACATACTTAACAAATTAACCAACGACAATGTCGTTATTTGATGCAATTTTGATCGTTAGAATTCTACAGGATTAATAACCACCGACTAATTTGGATAACGTTTTGGACTAATTTTAACCTTCTAAACAAAAACAAAAAACTACAATGTCGTTTTTTGATGCAGCTTTGATTGTTAGAATCCTACATGATTAATCACCTCCGACTAATTTGGATAACGTTTTGGACTTATTTTTAACCTACTTTACAAATAAACCAACTACAATGTCATTATTTGATGCAACTTTGATCGTTAGAATCCTACAGGATTAATCACCACCGACTAATTTGGATAACGTTTTGGACTAATCTTAACCTACTTAACAAATAAACCAACTACAATGTCGTTTTTTGATGTAGCTTTGATCGTTAGAATTCTACAGGATTTAATCACCACCGACTAATTTGGATAACGTTTTGGACTAATTTTAACCTTCTAAACAAATAAACCAACTACAATGTCGTTTTTTGATGCAGCTTTGATCGTTAGAATTCTACAGGATTTAATCACCACCGACTAATTTGGATAACGTTGTGGACTAATTTTAACCTACTTAACAAATAAACCAACTACAATGTCGTTTTTTGATGCAGCTTTGATTGTTAGTATCCTACAGGATTGATAACCACCGACTAATTTGGATAACGTTTTGGACTAATTTTAACCTACTTAACAAATAAACCAACTACAATGTCGTTTTTTGATGCAGCTTTGATTGTTAGTATCCTACAGGATTGATAACCACCGACTAATTTGGATAACGTTTTGGACTAATTTTAACCTACTTAACAAATAAAACAACTACAATGTCGTCAATTTATGCAACTTTGAATGTTAGAATCCTAAACGATTTAACCCTTTCCCAAACAACAAATTTTCGACTGTCCCAAATTGAAAGAGTTTGCAGACGACATTTCAAAATGTGATGAAATTAGAAAATAATCTTCTGATAGGGCAGAAAACAGTGTTGGAAACGGAAAATTGCTCGTCACGAGCAATTTCTCCCTTTCCCACAATGTTTTCTAAAGTCGTCTGCAACCAAGTTGTCAAATGTCGTTATTGTTCAGGAAAGGGATAGAAAATCACCACCGACCCTCTTTTTTATTTGACGCGGCGTGGTCGTATATTTCAAAGTCGATTCCCATACGTCATTTTAACGAAACCTAAGGCCACAAATCACAGCCGTGTTTCGCACACTCGCCTCAGTTTATGGACCACAATGTTTACTTAGTGCCACCGACTTGCAGATAACGGCGGTTGATTACGGAACTCGGGTTTCATCGCTATTTGAAAATCTGTGAAATGCGTTTGGTGTTGCTTACATAATGTCATAACACTGTGAAAAGTTTCCCGCGACATCACGAAGTGTTATGATTAAAAACGTATATGAATGAAACGAAAAACATATTAAAAAATGTTAAAAAATAATGAAGATGAATAAAAAGAGAAAAAAATAAGAAAAAGAAAGGCAGAAAATAAAGTATCAAAACGTCTATGTGAACATATGGTGTTGCTTACATACTGTCATAACACTATGAAAAGTTTCCCGCAACATCACCAAGTGTTTTTGATTTAAAATGTATATAAATGTAAAAATAAAAAAAATAGAAGATAAATATGAATAAATAGAGAAAATATGAGAGAAAAAGAAAGGCAGAAAATAAAATATGAAAACGCCTGTGTGAACTAAGAACTAGAGCTCGCTTGGTATTTGAGAAAGGTCTCCCCGTATTTGTTGAAGATAAAATGCAGCATAATTTTCACACTATTCCTTTCATCGGAATGAGAAAAAAGGTCTTCTATGATAAATGTTTCTTTGCATGATGGCGACTTTCTCCCATGTGAACATGTAAACAAAACGTCAAAAATGTTTTGTAGGTGCCGTTTTTACGCTGATGTAAACCTTCAGTATTTTCGTCACGCAGTTTGGGAAATTGAAAGTCGTCTTTCCAAATATAATTTGTGCGTGTTATGTAAGTTGGTATGTAAGCAACGAATAAATTGACGATGTATCCCTTTTTACCTTTCGTATGATTCATGCTGTGTCCAAAAGAAAACGTTGACAGACAAATTTTAAGCGGCATTTCATCATCGTTATGAAGTTGTCTCAAGCTTCTTTGATAGTGATAGACTATTTATCTGAAATAAGTTTAAGCGCTATTCTAACATTTAAGTCCGTAAAGCCGTTTCGCCACTTAACCCATTACCAAACGCCATATTTGTCGACTGTCCCAAATAGAAAAAAGAGTTTTCAGACGACATTTCAAAACGTGATGAAATTGATAAGTAATTTTCTGGTTGTGTAGAAAGCATTGTGGGAAAAGGAGAAAGTGCTGGATTGGAGCAATTTCTCCCTTTCCCACAATGTTTTCCAGAGTCTTCTGCATTAAACTGGTTACATGTCGTTATTATTTGGTAATGGGTTAAACCATCCAAAGATCCTTGGGATTGAAATCAATTCAAGACAATATCATGTACCGTGATTTCTCGTTAATCCGAACACGTCCGGTCCCAACAAAATGTCCGGATTACCGAATCATCCGGACTAATGAAGCAGAGCATGTTCTTATACACATTAAGACATAAACGGTCTGTATGCACGTGTATACTTATAACACTTTAGCAAATGCCAATTTGTCGACCGTCCCAAAAATAATCTTCTGATATGGCAGAAAACATTGTGGGAAAAGGAGAAATTGCTCGTCACGAGCAATTTCTCCTTTTCCCACAATGTTTTCAAAAGTTGTCTGCAACAAACTGGTCAAATAATTCCGTTCCCTTACAATTTCGTTCGGATTGCGAGACATTCGGATAATCGGGATCCGGATAAACGAGGCTTCACTGTATTATATATTCCATAACTTGCATAATCCAATAACTTATCCATTTTAGCATATGGTACATGTAACTCGTGCCATTGAATTAAAAGCAAATGAACTAGACACAAATATTAGAGAATTACATAACCGTTATGGAAATTTGGTAGAATACAGTTTGACTTAAAGATTATCCTATTTATCATAACAAACTTATCCTTTTGTCGCAATGGTTTCTAAAGTCGTCGATAGCAGATGCGCAAAAGTGGAATATTAAGGAGCGAGGGTTTACACTTTAAAACCAAATGCCAATTTTTCGATTATCCAAAATTGAAAGAGTCTAAAGACAACATTTCAAGATGTGATGAAATTGAAATTGAAATCTTCTGATAGGACAGAAAACATTCCCACAATGTTTTCCGCAGTCGTCTGCAGCAAACTGTTCAAATGTCGTTATTGTTTAGTAATGGGTGAAACAGGCGAAAATTCTATTACATATTCCGAAAGGAATACTTTTTTCTCCGTTTAAAACACTGTTGAAGTTTGAATGACAACGATTCAATTAGGTTGGCTACACTCAAGGCTCCACGTGGCTTAGAATCTTTCATGCCGTCTTATCTAAATGCAAATGATCCGCTGTCCGAATTGCAATCCTTATCTTAAGCCTTTACCAAACGCCAAATTTTAGACTGTCCCAAATTGAAAGAGTTTGCAGACGACATTTCAAAATGTTATGAAATTTGAAAATAATCTTCTGATACGGTAGAAAACATTGTGGGAAAAGGACAAATTGCTCGTAAAGAGCAATTTTACCTTTTCCCATGTTGTTTTCCAGAGTCGTCTGCAACAAACTGGTTAGATGTCGTTATTGTTTTGTAATGGGTTAAACCCTGTTCTACGAATACATAATCAAACATCTTAAACTTTCGAAAGAAGGTAATGCTTGCGATAAAAAAAAACCAATATGCTCACCATAAACAAGCAATTCTCCCCATTTCTGTGAAATAGTTTCACTATACATCAATTGAATTCCCTACTGGTATTTCTATCATACACATGTAAAAGGTCGAACATTTTGAACAATGCACAGTATGGATATAGGGTTAAAATATGACTGTTTCAAAGCTATTGACGATCGACTCACGCCATATTTCGTGTATAACCCATTACCGAACAATAACGACATTTCACCACTTAGTTGCAGACAACTCCGGAAAACATTGTTGGGAAAGGAAAAAATTGCTAATAACGAGCAATTTCTCCTTTTCCCACAATGTTTTCTGCCCTATCAGAAGATCAGTTTCCAATTTCATCACATTTTGAAATGTCGTCTGTAAACACTTTCAATTTGGGACGGTCGAACATTTGGTGTTTGGCAAAGGGTTAAGCGATCACTTCTGTCAGCAAGAATGGGTTATGGTTCGATTGGAAGAATTTAGTTGGCATTTTCATGCAACCAATATACTTCGTGGTGAGTTCCGGTTCCGTTGTTGTTGTTGTTGTTATTGTTGTGCATTGTCCGTGCATTGAGGGGTCGTTACGATTTACAATTGTAAAGCTTGCACTCCAAAATTTCAGAGCTTTGTAAAAAAACAACTTTACAAGTAAGTGCTGGGACTGTTCTCTGATACACATTGCGAAAGAAATGATTAAAATCTCAACGTGAGATAACAACTTTAAGACACCATCCACAATGTTAATGTTAATCATGAATACAGACTATGGTTTGGTATCATCGATGTTGTTTGAATCATATTTGACCGTGTTTTATATTTCATACTACAGTCCAACTTGTGTTAAGCAACCATCGTTTTCAGCAGCAAATCTGCCTTAAACAACCCCTTCAGAAAGCCCCATTGTTTGATTAATAGTGTACATCAATTTGTGTTAAGCAGCCAACCTGTCTTAAACAGCCAATTTTCTCAGTTCCATAGACTGGGCTGTTAACGCAAGTTTGACTGAATATAGCATCGTGACTTAATCACCACTTAATCATCACTTAATAACAAAGTCTAACAGAAGGCTTGGCAGTCTATCAAAGATGACTATGTGAAAAAATATCTTAAGATGTTTCATTGAGAAAGCTATCAACGTATACATCTTTACCCATTATCAAACAATAACGATATTTAACAAGATTGTTGAAGACGACTATGTAAAACATTGTGGGAAAAGGAGAAATTGCTCTTTACGAGCAATTTCTCCTTTTCTCGCAATGTTTTCTGCCCTATCAGAACATATTTTTTTCCATTTTTCTTCACATTTTGAAATGTCGTCTTCAAACTCTTTCAATTTGGGACATTCGAAAATTTTGCGTTTGGTAAAGGATTAGATAACATTCCATGAGTCGAGCTTGGTATTCCAAAGATTGTCATCATGACTTCTGTCCGTCTTTTATCAGTCCGAGCTTTAGCGTTATGTTGTCTGGTCAATCGACAAAATCTCCGTATAATGAACTTTACGTTGACAGAAGACATGGCACCAGATCTCCAGAAAATCTATTCGATAAAGATAGATAATTCTAATTCATAGGTCTAAAATACTTGTCATTGACCAAATCAAGCAAGGCAACTGATCGAAGTCTATGTACTCTAGACCTGATCTTATTTGGTCTTGGCGTTTGGTCATTATACCGTCTGCTCTTAAAACACATTCCATTAGTCGAGCTTGGTATTCTATAAATTTTCATCATGACTTCTGTTCGTCTTTTATCGGTCCGAGCTTTAGCTTAATGTTGTCTGGTAGTCCGAAAAAATCTCCGCATAATGAACAATAGGTTGACAGAAGACATGGCACCAGATCGCCAGGGAATCTATTCGATGAAGATAGATAATTCTTACCCACAGGGTCTGAAAAAGGTTTCGTTAAGAAATCAAAGATGATTCTAATAAACAAGGTCGTAAATACTTTCATTGTGGAATTAAACAAGGCAAACGATTCGAGGTCGGTGTACTTTAGGCACTATTTTGTAGACTTTAGTGTTTTTCATACCGTCTGGCCGATACGACTGAATTTCCGCGTAATAAACATTAATTTGACACAAGGCATGTCTCCATGGATGTAATTAACTGTATATCAAGTGATCTCCTGGGATCTAGTCGTACATGTATGTCGTATGATACGAACCGTTTAATGATGTCAACGTGTCTTAGACACCAATTCTTAACTTGATTCACCCTTTGCAAAACGCCATATTTGTCGAATGTCTCAAATTGAAAGAGTTTGCAGACGACATTTCAAAGTGTGATGAAATTGAAATATAATCTTCTGATAGGACAGAAAACATCGTGGGAAAAGGAGAAATTGCTCTTACCGAGCAATTTCTCCTTTTCCCACGATGTTTTCCCGAATCGTCTGCAATAAGCTGGTCAAATGTCGTTATTGATGGGTAATTGGTTAAACTAGTTTCAAACCGGATGTCACTACGATGTCAAAAGATATGGAAGAGTCCAGTTCCTGTCAGTATGACGAATATCTATTTCTATTTGAGGAAATGAAACCATATGGCTATCAACTGATATATCCTTATATGGATCAGGGCGCTTATGAATTCCTCATTGTAATACCCGTGTGGTGTTATTGCATTTGAAGATATCATATTGTTTTCAAACTATAGTAAAGGACACTTTTCTGATATATTCCTTAAGAACTTAAGGAAATGGAACACGAACATGTGTTTTAATGACGATTTATATGATCAATCAATGCTATAAAATACGACCACTGCTTTCATAAGTAAAAATGCACAAATAGATTATCCCGTTGCACGTAAGACATTATTTCCACATGTGTTCTCTTGCAAGTGATCTGTGTCTTCTATCGCTTTGAATAATTAGATAAGCGTTCCTTTATTGGAGACTGTTCTTAGGAAATTGTCTGGTCTATGGAAACTGAAAACAGATGTATTGATATATTGAAAATTATTGACATGAATAATGTCTATGATAATGGTTGCCTGCTCCGAGTTGTACGTAAAGTAAATGACAATAATTGGCATTAAAAAATATATTTCCTGTAAGATAAATGTAGGATCGCTTGGTGGAATTCCTTAAGTTTCAGTGACAACTAAAGTCTTCTTCAATAGCTACCAAAAGGTTACGTACTATGTATTTAAAAAATAAAACCGCCTACCTAAAAATGGAAGTGCCGTTAGGCATGAAAGTCTAGCACCAGCAGATCCGTAAACAGACATGCAGGGTTAAGATACAAAGACCCAAGTTTGAATCATTGTTTTACCACCATTTTTACCGTTGGTTCATAAATGACTACGTTGCAATATGTTCTGTATCGCTGTCAGCACTTCAAGGTATTTTCCCCCCCCCCAAAAAAGGCATCAAAGGGCATACGGCAGATTCGATCAGAACTGGTGCAGAGGTTATAGCTACAGTCTAACTTGTGTTAAGCAGTCACCCTTTTAAGCAGCCAACCTGTCTTAAACAGCCACTACAGAAAGTCCCATCGTTAGATTTATAGTGTAAATCAATTTGTGTTAAGCAGCCAACCTGTCTTAAACAGCCAATTTACTCTGTCTCATAGGCTGGTCTCTTAACACAAGTTTGACTGTACATGGATAGTTTGACTATCCACCTTTCTGTATAAAATGTAAAATGACTTGTATCATCAAATTCTGGCCATTTATACTCCAAAATTGGTATATCTTAGAAAAAAAGCAACAACAACAACATTGCGAATGCAAAGTATCATTTTCAAAGCATTATAAAAAAACCCTCAAAAAATAAGTTCTTGCATAGTCTATGCTTGTACAACTTTGCAATAAAGAGATACGCTTGAAAATTCAAGGAGACCTTTCAAAAAGTGAGTGAGTAAGTTTAAGTAGGGGCTAAACGCATTTTCAACATTTATTGATTTTATACGACTTCCCCTGTAATCAACCGAGGTACAAGGCTTGAAAATATTGTCTAGCACAAGGACATCAGAGTATATAATACAATTATAAAAAAACATTAAAATCTTATGCAGAGTCATCGATATGTTTATTATGTTGTTGAAGGAAGCGCTGCGTTGTAGATGTACTACTCAACACATAGATAGACAGGAAAAATTTACGTGTAAAAAAGTCCAGGACTCTTCGGCGTCGCAAGGCTTCTACACTTGATGAAATCGGAATTACTTGGGAACGTCAAAGACTTGTTAACATCTAAGCGGTATTTCCCTTGACCATTGTAACGGCAACCCTGTGATTGATCATATATGCATACCAAACCGACAGTGTTCTTTGCGTACAATACGCAAGAAACACTGTCGGTTCGGCATGCATACTTGTTTATTTATGTAGGACAGTGGTCCAGGGGTAAAGCGTCTGCCTCTGGACACGAGGGTCGTGGGTTCGAACCCTGTGAGGAGCGGGATCTGCATGGGGACTTTTCATTATTTCACATTCGGTGCGAGAACTTGTTATATATCCAGGAAACAGAATCGAGAGTGATTAATCTAAGTTGTAAGAACTTGTTTCACAATTGATGTTGAATTAATAGGTTTAAACTAAAAGTAGTATATGTACTATAGTGTAGGCTTGAGGAGGGTCATGGATTCGAATCTATTGAGTAGCGGTCTCCGCGTTGCGGGTTTTCATAAGTTCATATTCGACGCGGATTTTTGCCGTGTATCCAGAAAACGGGATGGAGAGTTTTCAATATGAGATAAAAAATGTTTTTTGCACTCGATATTTTATATATGAGATTGCAGAAAAGCACCAGACAATAGTCAGGCGCAATGCTGAGAGCACTTGAGCACAAGCGGTAATCGTTGAAAATTTAAGACCATTTATTCTAGGTTAAAGATCGATAGCGGCTATTATTGTTATCGTTGGACGCCATTGTGCAGCATTCATTATTTTCAGGTCTAGTACTTTAAGAAAACATAGGATGTTAGTATTGTATGTCTTTTTTTGTGCCGTGATTTAAATTAATACTATTAATATCCATAAACGGTGTTCTGCGTCTAAATACAAACTGTTATAGAATGATTAGCTGTATATGCTATTCTTGAAGATACTACAATTAAACTCGGTATGTTAATGACAACAGCGAATGATTATGATTAATCACCGTGAATCTTATCTGTTGTCCATGGGTCACGACCGCTCGACCCGATCACACTGATAGAAAGATATTGGCCCTATTTTGGATAGTCGGCATCTTACGGCGTTTGAGTCACGTATCAAAATGGCAAGAATACTGCGATAGAAACGATGATTGAATACTCATGCTAAAATCATCGCGGCAAAATGAGAATTTGCTCATCATGAGCAAATTCTCGTTTTGTTGGGATGATTTTAAAAGAGACTTGTTTAAGGAGCGTAGAATCATTTTACTATTCGCTAATTGGTAGATATGAGCTAGTAATGAATGTGTAATAACCAATAGTAATATATAGCATTACTACGCTAATTGCGATAATCAGCTTGTACCAAACCTTATTTCTTCACGTACGTTTTTGATTACAGATCATTTCGGCACTATATAACAGATTATCACTATGTGGCCAATATTTGGTGCGTTAAGGCTAGACGTTTTATTCATATTTCTACAAATAAATTGTTTTGACAATACTAAATGAAGTTTTCAGTCTCTATTTTGTTACAAAATACAATTTGGAGTGGGCGACAGTGGTGCAGTGGTACAATGTCGGTATCTCTTAAATAGGACCCCAGGTTCGATCCCCGTAATGGAGAGGCGAAAATTGCCGGGACTAGCCCACACATCGGCATGAGTTTGTGTTAAGTATCCAGGAAACACTCATCGAGAATGAACATGTATCCGATCTCATCAACCTTCCGTCCCATTCGATGTAGAATAAAAAATATTAAAGTTATATTCAAATTTGGCCAGCGCTTATAAACGTCAGTTGCCTCTCTCATTCAATACAAGTTTGGTTTAGGGCAATGATAAGGTTCGATCGGCTTTTCATGAAGGTATAACAACAAGAACATCCTTCCTATTTTGTATGAATAGCCCCCATGCAATGTAAAAAATTCTCCTCATTTAAAAAAAAAATAGATTTAAAAAAAAAAAAATTGAAACATTCGTCATAATTTACTTGCAGCCAAGGATTTGAGAAACAAGAGTGAGTAAGACAGCATTTTATTTCGTGCTTGAATTTATTATAAATCCGTGATTCTTCAGTTATTTTGTTAGACCAATAACACACTGTTAAAAAAGAAAATATATAAAGAAATAGAAAAAAAATAACGGTCTCTTTTTTTTCAACATTTCATTGTGGTCTATCGATGCGCCCAACTTAGACATTGCAATTGCTGCAATGAAGGACTAAAAACATGAATGGGTCCATTGACCACCCTGCTATATGATTGAAAGAATAACCCGAACCAATTAGGAGCTGGCACGCAGAATCCGCACGTGAAACGTGTTACGAACCTTCAGACGACGGGATACCTGTCACAATAAACACCGAGTAATTGGCGGGAATTAGATTATCACGCAGAACCGCTATACGGAAAACTGGGGGTTTGTGAGTCTCCCTCATGTTATTTTTTGGACTTGGAAATGATCTAGAAGTGATTAAATGTTCAGTTAAACTGCGACTTCAACAGTCCAAGGGTGGCGATATCTGATTTTGATTTACTTGTCCGTAAATGCCCAGATCTGTTACTGCATTTGTCCGTGAAATGGTTATATAGTAAATTTCAGTAAAAAATTCATTTGTCCGATCAGGCCTTTGGACAAGCTGGTCAATACGGGCAAATGATTTTTCCACCCCTTAATTCATGGGCGCATGTTTTTCAAAATAAGACTACAGTTAGTCCTTCAGCTATGTAAATAGCTTACTAAAGCCTTTCCCTGTGTTCGTGGTCTGTAACTGTATATCAAATTGCAAAATATTTTTGTTTCACAAAATTGACAACGGATGTCGTCAAAAAAAGGTAACAGGAAATGTAAATTCATTGCTTATAGGCCAGTGACTTTGAAAAAATTACACAGCATTCTGAGAGTTAAGAATATTTATGTCCTCTAAGCATTTCCGACAACAACGCTTCTTTCCCGCATGCGTTATAGTCTCATGTATTGAAACACACCAACTAAATCACCCAACTATGCATCATGCACTTACACACATATGCGTTGCACTTTCTATCACACAATAACTAATGTACCTATTCAACCAAATGTACGCATAACAACTTTGCCTTACACACAAGTACACTATGATTTGTTTTGCAATATTACTAACTTATTTATTTGACTAACTGATCCGAACTGTCTAAATCAGGAAAGGTACAGTTGGTGTAAAGGCCATATGATCTTGCTTTTCATTAGGGATGTATATAATAAAACATTTATTATTCTTCCATAGCATTTGGTAAACAAGATACGTGTGTAAGAATCGCAAAAAAATGCCGGAAAACTACCCACGGATCGGTTCTTTCAAATAGACACTTTCAACAATACGATGATTTAAAAGCAGTTCGCAGGTTAAACAATTCTTCAAAAACGCATTAAGATGTCATGTTGTCAATTTTTAAATATTATGAGATGAGGATTTTGAATTTACATATGGGAGACAAAAAATGGAGTAACGATATCCTTCCTTTTATTACATGTTTACAAATTTCTGTGGAAAGGTTAGTTTTCATATGAACATTCCTCAATTTCTCGTGATTACAAGGATCACCAAAGCTAATACCAGAAGTTACTGGTCCTACATGCAAAACAGGTGGTCAAGGACCTAAGGACTTGAATCAATATCTAACCCTGAACCTTCCTTTTACCCTTTACCAAACGCCAAATTTTCGACTGTCCCAAATTGAAAGAGTTTTCACACGACATTTCAAAACGTGATGAAATTGGAAAATGATCTTTTGATAGAGTAAAAAACATTGTGAGAAAAGGAGAAATTGCACGTTCAGAGCAATATCTCATTTACCCACAAAGATTTCCAGATCGTCTGCAACAAACTCGTAAAATCTTTGTTTGGTAATGGATTAAGTCTTGATGAATCCAACACTAACCAAAACACTATGAAGGGAAACCAAGACTACAATTTGGTCAGCACCATGAAAGCAGTGATAACCACGATATACGGCTCTGTAAGAATTGAACACAGGCGGAATTGGGTGGGGGGCTTTTACTTTGCATGGCACGGCGTAACTATTGTTTCGCTAATTGGATCCCGGCGTTTTGTTTATTTTCTACTAAAGACAGATCTATGGATATTGTGCAATGAATACTACTCGCTGCCCGAGTTTTACGGATAGATAACTATTCGCACTTAAACCGGGTGAGGGACAGGTGAAAACCGCTCCCCGAGTACACCCACACGGTAATTTATAAGCTAAATTTTGTTTTGCGTCGGCTCTGTTTTGATAAAGTGGCAGAGCTGTCTCAAAAGAGAGAGGTTTGCCCGGAACATTTTCTGTCAGTGTAAACAAAACACCAACAGCACCCACAAAGACCATTCGGAACACCTCGGCCATTTCTTAAAATAACCTCGGAGGTAATGGGGAGCCATTTTTGAAAGTAGGTCAGCAACGAAGGGCCAATCGTATCAACTCGGCAATCCCCGTCACAATCCGGGGATTACCGGAAAGAGCTGATTGACAAAATATGAAACAAAGATGTGTTCATATGATCATCTTTAATGAAAAGGGTAAAAAAACATTTAATTGTGATATATAACCAATTTGTGTGTATTTAAATACATATTTAGTGCCTGTGTGCATTTTGCGTTATCCGCCGGAAATAAGGCGAATTACCCCAGGATTTCTGGTGTATTCATGTACTGCCTACGAGGTATATTTACCGACTTGTTACGGGGATTGCCGAGTAGATACGATTGCCACAAAGACAACAGAAAATCAACAGAAAATCAACACTTATAACTACCGTACACTTGGGATTGGGTTTTGGTATTATGAACTTTTCAACAATACTTCAGTAAAATTACGATATGCACGGCATTCATTTATACAGACGGATTCCTTAGACAGAAGGGTGCAATATTGTTTCAATGTTACGGCCGGCTTTTACACATGAAACAAAAAAAATCACTAAACACAATTAAAGAGTTCAATAAAGTCTTAACGACTACACATGGTTTTAGTCCGGATCTTTACTCGTATAAGCAAAACACGTCAATAAGTCTGGCAATTTTACTAAAGGCGAGACAGTGTTCATTGTAAAGACTCGACAGTGAGGCATTTTTCACAAGTCCATCGGCATTACCAACTCACAAATCAATGTGCCTTAACCCATTACCAAACAACAACGACATTTGACCAGACAAGACAACCCTGGAAAACATTGTGGGAAAAGGAGAATTTCCTCTTATCTTGAGCAATTTCATACAATAGAGAAACCATAACGTCCGATAGTTTCAAATTGTCGTCTGCAGTTGCTTTCAATTTCGACCAGCCACAAGTACTCCCATGTGAGGGGGGATAAGTCTTTAATCCATTACCAAACAATAACGACATTTAACCACTTTGTTCCAGACAACGCTGGAAAACATTGTGGGAAAAGGAGGAATTGCTCGTAACGAGCAATTTCTCCTTTTGCCACAATGTTTTCTACCCTATCAGAGAATCATTTTTCAATTTCATCACAATTTGAAATTTCGTCTGCAAACTCTTTCAATTTGGGACAGTCGAAAATTTGGCGTTTGGTAAAGGTTAAGAAAAAGCGTAGACAAGAGATGGTTTCATCTTTTAAAGGCGATGGCGATGCCCATAACCATATCAGCGAAGAAGAAATCATTGTGAAAAATGAGCCATTGTTAATGAGAAGGAAATTGTTTTTCTTGCAAAGACGTTTACTGTGATTAATTGCGTGAAATTGAGCTTGACGAGTTTTTCATACTATAACAATATGCGTATTATCTACATTATTGTAGTGTCATCATTCATGTTTTCCTTAATCTTTTATGTGTATTATTGATGATAGTGTTGGACACTTCTCAACTTATTTCCTATTTCTCAATTTGTTTACGTCTTGACCGGAGGCCTTTTTACTAAAATAAAGACTGCATTGTATCTAGTATGAATTTCCACTGACGTTTTCAATTTAAAACCGTTTGATACCGTCTCGTGATACCGTTCAAGCATTGTTTATAAAAGCTCATTGGCAAGAAATCATGAGCCTTTTTTGCGCATTAACAAATACATTCTAATTTGAGACCATACATGTAAGCCCGCAAGCCCGCATCATAGTGCTTTAGAAAGTGATCAAGGCCTGGCTCTCACACAAGGTATCATATCATAAGAGCAACTTACTCATCGCTGTTTGTATTGCAGTACGACTCGTTTGGTTTGTGGTTTAATGACTCTTTTAACAATGGTTTTGTTATATCGAGACATTCTCTTGCTCAAAACCAATATCATCCCTTTTGATATGGAAAAGGGGTTTCCAGTAATTTTGTAATGCAACCGCCATCAACATTCTTAGCATAAGCAATCCTTGACGTTGTTTAAAACCCAATAAAACATCCAAAATAAACCATAGAAAACCGAAAAAAGAAAAGCGAGTGTATATCTAAGCCATGAAAGTTTCAGTTTATCGTGGGGCGATATATCCCAAAGAAATTAAACAATTGGTTTCCTTGCGCTACGTTATTCCGGTTTTATTCCCATTTACGACGCTGTGTTGTTTTACGATAATTAACATCCTTGTCCCGAATCCTCAAGATCCTGACCCCATTACCATCATTGTTATCCCTGCGAATGTCGATGTGAACCCGAAAAGTTGTAACAGCTTCATCCAATCTCTTTCTTTCTTTCTTTCTCTCTCCTTCTTCTTTTTTCTTTCTTTCTTTCTTTCTTTCTTTCCTTCTTTCTTTCTTTCTTTCTTTCTTTCTTTCTTTCTTTTTTTTTCTTTCTTTCTTTCTTTCTTTCTTTCTTCCCTTCTTTCTTTCTTTCTTTCTTTCTTTCTTTCTTTCTTTCTTTCTTTCTTTCTTTCTTTCTTTCTTTCTCTATATTTCTTTCTCTTTCTTTCTTCCTTTCTCCCTTTCTCTCTCTCACTCACTTTATTTCTCTCTCGTTCTTTCTCCAATATTCATCGGTAGTTCTATCCATCTCTTTCTCTACTAATCCTTTCCCATGTTCTCTATATCGGCGAAATGACAAGCATTTGTAACATATCTTTGTATTGTATTGCTTGCCATATTGTTATGTTATTCAGGAGAGGGACTCAATAAACTAAAAGATTCTGTCCAATTCATTTAAGAAAATATTATATTTGCAATAAAATATATAAATTTTGTTTGAATTAAAATTTGGTAACTGCACCCATTCATTGAAATAGCTACACTTTTTTTGTTTTTAGGGAGGGAATGCACTGTGTTGTCAAGTGTATTGTATATCCAGTAACACGTGTGCTATGTTCCATAACAATTCATTCCCGATGTCCTATATAGTGGTGAAATTCACAAGAATCGTCTGAGCGAAAAGACGATTCAAATCGGTACCACCAATATAACGTTTGACATAATTCGCGAAAAAAATTAATTCAATCAACCTATTGCCATAAGACTACAGAGTTATGAACTCTCTAGAATTTAACATTCTGGCGATATCATTATAGTTATATAAGGCATACGTTAGCAATCACACCCGACACAAAACCTTCAAGTTTATTGTATTTTTTCTTTTCTTTCTTTCATTTTAGAGTTTTACAGTCTTGCGATAGAACTCGGAGTAATTGGTTTTTTTTATTTACAACACTCAATGTTATAGGGCAGCACAAGAGAGTAAATTCATAAGGAGTGACAAGAAACTGCCTATGACGACATTAGTTTTTTAGAAGTTACTATCTATGGTATCACGACAAACTCTGAATACAATGTTTCCAAGTTTGAACCACGAATCGGCGAAATATATCCTTAGTTCTATGAAACCAATGCGATATGAATTATTTCTGTTTTTGCACTGAATATTCTGTCAATTTCGGTTGATCAGTAAGTTACTTGTTTTTGGTATTACCTTCGAGTTTGATTTTTGAAAAAAATCTCGAATCATATTGTATTAACCTTATAGATACGTACTTCATCATTCGAGCGATGATTATTTTTTTTTCATCGCACACTTTTGGTCTGAAAAATATTTTAGAAATAACCATGACAAAAGGATAGATTCTTCATAATGAGCTGTTCATCATTTAATCACAATGATTTCTACCTTACACCAGAGATAGAATACAATTGGTGGTTTCCTGACCGGTGATGTTACTTAAACGTGTCCAATGTTTAGATTACCTTAATATTGAATCTTCACCATTGAATGATAATTAAATGGTTATATAATAAAAACACGTTGTGAGAAAATGTTGCAGTCTTTACCCTGAGAATGCTGGGCAATTTCCTAAAAAAAGAATTTTGTGCCATCTGCTGCTTAAAACCTTAAATATCCGCTTAAATTTGTTGAGGAAAGATACCCAGAGAAGCAAACAGGTTAGACCACAGGCCTGGTTCTAACATATTTGCAAAAGTATGAAGTCGGTTCTAGCACTATAATGGTGAAAGTCTGGTTTTTTTGTTTTTTTTTAAATCCTTCTCTTCATTAGTTTTGATAAAACCACAAATGAACAACTTGTGCATCGGAAAGCGCGGAGTAGTTTCAATTTTAACGAAGGAATTACATTTCCGGAATTATATAACGGCTTTCGACCATAAATGAATATAGCTAATTTCACATTACTTTTGCCTTTTGAATTAAATTACAAAATGAAATTCTGCGAATATAAATATGTTTGAAGGATAGGATAGTATATCATTTTAAGCAGGTATGATTTAATAATTCAATTCATGCTATAAAGCGCCCATGGAACATATCCGTGTTCAAGGTGTTACATCATCAGCACTTTCCTCGGAGGTCTGCATACATTCTCTCAAATCAAGTAACTGATTTCCCAAATGTACAGAACTGTACATCGGAACATAAATAAATCGAGTCGCAAGCCAAAAAGTGTTATGTCTACTCGATAAATGTGTTCCCTTATTTTGATCAAAGTAAGACGGTGCGGTATGAACAAAAAGCCACGACGTATTCAGTTCGGATACTCATTGCATCCCACAACACATTTTAGGGGATTCCTGTTCTCTATGTATGCTTGATAAAAGTCAAACTATTACGCCTACTAGATTAAAGTGTAAAGGGTATAGACCTTTAGAGAGGAAGCAAATCACGATTGGCAATAGTGGTTTTGTCTGTGGCGAAAATATATCAACGAGATGAAAGTAGGTATCCAGCAAAAAGTTAGAAACAGAGCCAATACCCTTGCTTGAATGTCTTGTATTGGAATTTTAAGACTTTGAGAGTGATCTAGTGAATTTTAACTTAGGAATAAAGATCGGATAACTTGAATATAGTGCAAAACTTAAAGTTTACCAACGATTCTTGCTTCTCATTGGTCAATATTCGACGGAATCGAATATTGACCATTGAGAAGCCAGAATGATGGCGCTTTCAATTGAAAGAAACAAGCTTAACGTTTTACAAACTCGAACCTCAAACTCTTTGAGCAAAGATCTGAAGTTCAACATAGAAAAGAGAACTTGGATATAAGGCAAAACGTAAGTTGAACAACGATTCTAGCTTCTCATTGGCCAATACTTGACGGACCAAGGAGAAGCAAGAATCACCCAGCTTTCAAAGGAATGAAACACACTCAACGTTTCAAAAACTCTAACCAAGATCTCCCGGGAACAAAAAACATAAAATTCAACCTACCTTGACCGGTACACAGACGCAGACGAGCAGTAGATCCGCCGAGGCCAGGCTCAACAGGAACAGGTTCGTGATACTGCGCATGCGTGGGAGTCGAGCGATTGCGAATATCACCAGAACATTGCCAACAAGTCCGAGTAGGCCGATTAGTCCGTAAACGGTTGCAACCGGAACTACTTCGTCCAGCGGAAGGTGTTCCCTCACCGTGTATGACACGTTGTAGTCGTAGGTGTAGTTGTAGTAGTAGTCGTCGTAACTGTACGCTTCGTCGTAGGCGATCTCCTCGCCGGAAATCTGAGAGCGCATGTTCGCCGCCATCATGTCTGCATGACCTTCACCCGACTCGTTGCCCATGGTGACGGTTGTGAAGTTGAAGGATTTTATGTCAATGCGTCTGTGAGAGAATAATAAGATGAAGCGATTTTCCTTCTCCTGTCAAAAAGTTCGTAAAAGAAGTAAACAAATACTCCAAAGTCAATAAATCCTTTAAATGAGCATTTGTTTAAAGCAACGTTCACAAGTCTTACTAGAAATGCAACTATTAACTATGTATATTGTATTATTCTCTTTTTTCAAATTTAGATATTTAATAATTTAATATTTAATCTTATATGATTTTCTAGATCATCTATTATGTCATTACTTAGCTAATCTTCAACGTCTTTTTTTGCGACTCGAACGGTTTAATGAGTTACGGATTTCGGTAATCAAAATCCGAGTCAAACGGCACTAAATGTAATAAATCACTTGTATATGAAATGCAATGACTAATTATGTTACAAATAACAAATCACAGAGTTATCGAAGAAGCGTGGCTAGTTATAAACCAAGCCCGCTACGTATAGTGAACACCGTACAAACACTCACAGTTCCGGAAAATAGTAACATGAAAACACCGCAAAATCGCGCGTTTTATTGGACACTTGTATCATTCGGATGATTCTAGCGGAACCGCTGCTGTGACGTCACGGTCTCGACTTCTCTCGTTCGTTCACGTTTTGGGCAGATGTGAGCAGTGGTTGTCATTATATCAGAGATAACTTCATATAAACATTTACGAGTTAAAAAACAGCATGCGATCCTTACCCCAAGAGGAACGGGATGTGTAACAGGACGAAACAGAGCGGTCTTTTCGAAAATATTGAGATTAAAGGAGATGACGGGTTAATAGATTCTCCATTGGTTACTCGTTTTCGGCACGCTAATTCGATAAACAGGTATCCATTATCATTTACATTGTATTGCTAAATTGTCTCGGATTTGTGTGTTAATCCATTACAAAACAATAACGATATTTGACCAGTTTGTTGCAGACGACTCTGGAAAACATTGTTGGGAAAGGGGAAATTGCTTTTAATGAGCAATTTCTCCTTTTCCCACAATGCTTTTTGCCCTACCAGAAGATTATTTGATAATTTCATCACATTTTGAAATAATGTCTGAAAACTCTTTCAATTTGGACGGTCAAAAATTTGGCGTTTGTTGAATTATCTGCGGATTATCTGCCTAATTTTATGGGAAAGGGATGCGATCAGATTATGCCAGCATTGGTCCACGATTTGACAAGTTCCTGATTGCTGGAACATGCTAAGTAGCCGGTGAACTGGGGCGTTTTGTTCGATAAAATCAGAGGAGCACCGACGATAAAACACGAAGTCACGTCAGACCGCGAGACTTCGCCGCACGGACTATGTTTACGCAATCTTGTGTTTAAATTAAACAAATTGAAAAATAATTTCCCAGAACATATTTAAAAAAAACGATACAGCAGGGTGGTTCGGTTAGAACGTTTTTTTTTTGTACTTTGCTCTTGATTTGGCTTTGGCATGAGAAAACTGAAAACAGAAATGACGTAGTAATTGGTAAGGAAATAGTCTTTGAAATAACCACATCGTCATTTTGAAAGATATTACTTTTGATGATTTCTTCGTCATAGACATTTGTATTTTCCCTCCTATCGTAAAACCCCAAAGAGACAAGAAGAGGCGATAATTTACTCAATTTTTTAATCGCATTGTTTTGTGTGGTTTTTCTTTTTCGTACAGTATAAAGAAAGACGTCTAGTGCTTTTGAAGTGGTTTTTTTTTTTTTAAGTTTTTGCCTTTACAATATTCTTTATCATTTATTACTTTATATATTGCTTTAGTTTGATTTCATATCAAGCGAAGTAAATGTTTAAGATAATATGAATGAAATTTGGATAAATATAGATTATTGTTTAAAAACGAATATTGTTTAGAAAAAAAAAAGAATTTGCTCATCTGTGAACAAGCACCTTTTATAAGAAAATCGAAACTGCAATGCCCCTTTAGGTGTGTTTGCAAAACCATCAATGTTATATTTGGATTCAAATTCGATGAGCTTTGTTACAACCCGTATTACAATAAAACCCGTTTCACAATAAATCTATTGCAAAATGGGTTTGGATGCTTTATTGCAATCTGAAATGTTCATGACAATCCGTTTGGCAATAAAAACCCATGGTCAGTATTACAAGCTAAGATACCGTTAATAATTTTCGATGTTTAAGGAATTAGAATTGACATTGGTAGATAGTCGTTTTCTCCGTACCAGAAATGAAAATGACGAAAAATGTATGAGTGACTTGTAAATAACGCTGTATAGCATGAGTGGGGACAACAATACTTGTTTTTAGAAAGGCACTCTGTTTGCTGTGATTTAAGTGAACAAATGCTAAAAGGGGAGAAAGCTAAATCATATTCATCTACAATATTTCAACATCAATTTCATTTCATTTTTGACTATTGATCTATCTACATAAATATATTTCCAATGAAGATTCCGCAGTTCAATTCTGACGAGATTTCTGTTAACCCATAGAATGCTGGGTATCTTTAAAAAAAAAAAAAGATGTTTGTGTCGTCTACTTTCCAAAACCCTGAATATCTGCTTATTTCTGATGAGGAAAGGTACTCAGAGTAGCAAACAGGTGGGATCACAGGCCAGCCGCCAATTTACTTGGCGGCTTGCCTGGATCTAACATGTTTGCATAAGCATGAAGTCGGTTCCAGGGTACCGTTTTACTAAACAGTTCACGCTTATGATTTGCGAAAGTCTAAAATAACAATTCCTCTTATTTCAATCTTGGGCGGAGCAATATTGAAAAGTAGCACATCATCGGAATCGTGTCCCTGCGACGCTTCCAATGACGTGTCACATTGCAAGAGTGTACTTTCATTGAAGATACTATCCATGTTTATCAGTTATGACTTACCAAAATATTTTCCGTAAGTTGTTTAGTAAAACGGTATCCAGCACTATAAGGTTTGAGGAAACGCGCGTGGATTGCACGGGTAATACATGCCGATATTCATGACCCTTGTTTGCATACAATATGGGCTCTGTATTGAAGGTCTAGTGCAAAACTAAACTACGTCCTTCACATTTGGGAAGGACTTAGTTCAGTTTTGCACAAAGCCATCTATGTAGACTAGAGGATTTATCACGAACAGACAGTACCGGGCGAGTTCGTTTTCCATGCTCTGAATATAAACACTGTTAAAAACGCAGTGATAAGATGAAAAGATACTCACCATGGGCGAATTACTGTTTTATCGACTGGGATTTTTTTTATGAAAAAGAGATAAACACATTAAAAGTGTTCCACCTATATTGCGATGCCGTTTTAAAGTCGACCGAGGACAACAACAGGAATATCTGCTCATATGTACGCGGACAATGCCTTCTTTTGTCACAATGATTTCATTCAGAATCTTTCTCTTGTAAAGACTTTTGTTCATCTTCATACAAATGTGACGTCTAATTAACTAAATGACTAACTACTTAGCTACCTAACTAGATAAAGAAATAAACAATAAATACATGATCAACGCGTTGCCTTCAGGGGCCACCGTTTTTCGTTCCCTGGGAATGTTCGTACGTGTCAAATGTAACGCGTCATTCGCCACAGCACAATTACCCTAGTTCCGTACATGTTTATGACAAACCATCACCACGTTTGAATGTGATCAGGAAGGTACAGAAAGGTCTTTCAAATATCTATGAAAAAGGTTTGCTCATAGAGACTGGTTAACTGGTTTATTGGTATTTTGAAAATAATTCCACAAGACAGAGTTCCCGTTGTAAAACCTGGGCCCGTTTCAATAAACTACGTGCGCAAGAAATTGTCGTACGTTTTCGCGTACGCAAGGATTTGGCTGGAAATACCGTTTCACTAAACTGCGTAACTTTACTTTTGCGTAAATATCAGCGTAAATCTACGCAAGCTCGATAGGTTACGTAAGTTGATAAATTTGCACAAGTATCATGGCTGCCAACCCCAAGTTGAAGTTGTGGAACCAAAACTGAAATATTTTGAGTTAGAGCTGTTGCCAGACAATTTGTAATTTGTAAAAAGATATGGCTAGTAGAATGACATTCTAAATAATTTCATAAATGGTAGTGTTTTCTTTGATTACAGATTTATTGAACGAAGAGCGACCTTTTAAAATAGGTTTATGCCTTTTCAATAGGTTGTCTGTTATCTGCATTGTCCCAGAGGCATCTTAATTGGAAAATGGTAGGATGCACGTAGCATATTTTCCATGGATACCTCGTAGTAAAAGGAAAATGATTTCGGACTCGTATATTGTCTTCATTTTCTATATAATAATATTCTCCTTAAACGTTGCTCTTTCACAGATGAGAACATTTCAAAGTCAAAATAAAATGTCGTTGAAACAATGCAGTTTTTGTATCGTTGTGTGATATACAATTAAAAGTAGTTATTGATGGCATATTCGAATTAGGAGGCAACAATACCTCTAAGCTTGTATAGCTATATACGCTAGATCTCAAAAGCATTGAATTGCTCTTTGACATAATTACACAATAATTCACTGTATACAGGCTCCTAAAATTTTAATACGAGCTAATTTTGATTTCAATGACTTTTCTCCATTGTGTATCATACAAAAGTACAGATCCTAACAGTTTGAAAAAAGAATAGTATCTAACTTCCAAATTTCCTCATATCTGGGAACAAGCACCTTTAAACCATGTTTGTTATAAAGGGAAAAACAAAAATTAAAGTTAATTCGACATGATAAAATGGCTAATGGTCTGCAAAAATAGTGTGAAACGTGAAACTTTAATCTAATGAGTAGATATACTTGTAAATGTCTTTAATCTCGAAAGATTTTTTGTGACATTTTTTGTGTATTTTGTTTACAGTTAACGATTGAATTCACCCTTATAGTGCTGGAACTGACTCCATGCTTTTGCAAACAGGTTAGATCGAGGCCAGCCGCGAAGTGAATTGGCGGCTGGCCTGTGATCTAACCTGTTTGCTACTCTGAATATCTTTCATCATCAAAATTAAGCAGATATTTAAGGTTTGGGATAGCAGACGACACAACAATTTATATTAAGAAAATTACCCAGCATTCTAAGGGTTAAACGGAAGCAAATGCGTACTTAGAGTTAAGGTTGTTGAACTTTATTCTTACTGCGGATGTATACATGTAGTATTTGTAAAAAGCGAAATATATTTACGAAAAAGTTATCGATTAATGAAGATGAACGACATTAAAAAAAATCAAAATACATCTTCATTAGAGCAAAACCTCATTTTGTCATTGAGTATTAGTACTTTTAGATGAATGATAATAATAAAACAGTGTTTCACCAGATGGCAAATACGGAGCTGGAATATCAATGTTCTCTTCGTTATATTGTATAAACGAACAGTAAAACGATTTTTAATCACAGTAATGTATCTTTTATATTTGAGGCAAATCTAAATCCCTTTTTGCCACCTCAAAGGCTTTCACTATATCTTCAAATTAAAAGCTAAGGCAGATGTCAATTAACCTTTTACCAAATGCCAAACTTTCGACTGTCCCAAATTGAAAGAGTTTGCAGACGACATTTCAAAGTGTAATGCCATTGAATAATAATTCTGATAGGGCAGAAAACATTGTGGGAAAAGGAAAAATTGCTTGTAAAGAGCAAAATCTCCTTTCCCACCATGTTTTCCAGAGTCGTCTGCAACAAACTGGTCAAATGTCTTTATTGTTTGGTATTGTGATAAACAAGTATGAAAGTCAACATCAGCAAATCTAGTTTATGATTGTTTTTCCCTTTTGCTTTAAAAGTCACTTGAGCTGTGAGACAATTCCAAGAAATCAAAAGAAATATTTAATAGAAGCAATTCTATCAGAGAACCCTTTTCACCTCCCGAGAAAGGGTCTTTAAGTTAAATAACGTGATTCTGATTTGTATCATAATGCTGTGCCTTAAAAAGCATACGTTGCATGAGAGATACTTTTTTGCCATATTTCGTATAAGTATATACGTCTATATACATTTGAACAGCGCAGTGCGAAAAGGAGTCTTTGAAATATCTGCGAATGGTCTTGAGTAGGCTTGTCTAGGCCTGCTCGAGTTAATTAGTTTTGGTCTATGGCAGATTTTGATTCGAAATCATCTTCTTAATCACTTTATATCTAGAATAGTTTAAAACATGTAGAAAGGGTAGAAATAAAATTCGAATATGTTTTTGTTGAACATTGGAACAGTGATACTAATTCTAACATTGAGTTAAATTAAGAACTTGTTTATGGCATTTTCTGTTTCGATAAAGACAATTTTGCGCATTTTGCCTATAAAAAGTATATGACAATTATTTATAACTGAACGCGGCTTTTTATGTTTAACGCTGAATTAAATTTTGTTATGTCAAAACACAGATATAACCTATTATATCTTAAGTAAAAAATTATATAATTAGCTTCCATTGTGACAAAACGAAAATCATACAGAGCAATCTCTGTACAGTGAACCCTCGTTTATCCGGACACGTCCGTTCCCAACAAAATGTCCGGTTTACCGAATAATCCGGACTAATGAAGCAGAGCATGTTCTTATTTACATTAAGACATAAACGGTCTGTATGAGCGGTGTATACTTATAACCCTTTAGCAAACGCCAAATTGTCGACCGTCCCAAATTGAAAGAGTTTGCAGAAGACATATCAAAACGTGATGAAATTCAAAAATAATCTTCTGATATGGAAGAAAACATTGTGGGAAAAGGAGAAATTGCTCGTCACGAGCAATTTCTCCTTTCCCCACAAAGTTTTCTAAAGTCGTCTGCAATAAACTGGTCCAATAATTCCGTTCCCTTACAATTTTGTTCGGATTGCGAGACATCCGGATATTCGGGGTCCGGATAAACGAGGGTTCACTGTATTCCTTGAGGTGGCAATATAGAAACATCGAACGAAAGAACTTTCTGGGGACATTTCTGCTTGAAATATATGGAAATATATATCTCCGATGGAATCTTCATTTCAAAATTATTTTGCATGCCTCTATTTCTAGATAGATTCTGTACACGCCATCGAGAGGACAGAAAACGTTGCTCGTCATGACCATGGTCCCCCTTTTCCACAGCGTTATCTTGTTTAAAAGGGTACATTAGCGGCTGTACAATTCAAGGTCGCACCGTAGTTTGATGACAAAGGAGCCCTAATTCTTATGCGTTTTCCCTCAATAGCATTTCTGACTGATCCAAATTGAAATCACGCATTGAAAAAATCTTACTGATAGAAAAGTTTATTTGCCTTCATGTATAGAGCTGAATCCACTTGACATAAGAAAAAAAAATCTCATGACAAACATTCTATTCTTTGTCATAGAAGTTTTTTTTAAATTTAGCGCTGATTTCCTTTTTATGTTAAGTAAGGGGTTAACGTTTTTTGATAATGTTTTTATTGCTTTGTATGACAACACGCAATCCTTTTATGAATCGAAATAATAACTATGAAATGCTCATGAACTATTCTTGGAATAATTTCTTTTTTTTCAGAGATTGAAAACCCGTCTTGTATAAATAAACTTCGACTAGAAGGATACTAAATCCTCTTCTACTAATACCTTAAAGTCGATGCACTTAAAAAAAAAAGAAAATCCCTCTTGTTAAATAAACTTCGACTATAAGGATACTACATCCTCTTCTACTAATACCTTAAAGTCGATGCACTTTTCAAAAATAAAAATGAAAATCCTTCTTGTTAAATAAACTTCGACTAGAAGGATACTACATCCTCTTCTACTAATACCTTAAAGTCGATGCACTTTTCAAAAAAAAACAATGAAAATCCTTCTTGTTAGATAAACTTCGACTAGAAGGATACTACATCCTCTTTTACTAATACCTTAAAGTCGATGCACTTTTTAAAAAAAATGAAAACCCTTCCTGTATAAATAAACTTCAAGTTGAAAAATACTACATGTACATCCTCTTTTACAAATACCTAAACATCTATGCATATGTTGTTGCCATATGTACTACTGCTGACAGCTGTTGCCTTAAATAAGGACTAGCCACACATTCCCTCATGAGGGAATAGCTTTGAGTTCCGACCACGCGTAGCCTATGCTTATTGTACCAATCCGATTCTTAGCAACGTTCGCGAATTTTTCAAAATGACTACAGCTTCAAACTTGCTTTAAAAGATGCTTGATTACAGATGTGAGGAAATTTGGAAGAAAGAAACCAACTTCTTTGAAGCTGCACAACATCTTCTATTACAGTATACATGTATGAAACGCACTGAAGCATAGTCATTTGAAAAAAATTAGATTGTTTTCAATTATTTATAGTATGTATACAGTGTATCCAAAAGTAAGACATCGCTTTTGAGAACCGCATTGTAATATGTACATTTTTAGGTAATTAACTCTTCTAGATTTTTTTTTAACTTTTCGGTGGCTACTTTTAATTGCAAATCAAACAACAATACAAAAACTGTATTGTTTCAGCGACATTTCATTTTGACTTTCAAATTGTCTCTTCTGTGAACAAGCATCCTTAAAAGCGAGTCGGCGTCAATTCAATTAAGTGGTCTCAAGCATCGATGCTCGCCTGCTATGGACGTTGAAAAGCAATTAACGAAACAGTGCACAAATCACTTCAACGTCACAATCACATTGCATATCTAAGATTTACGATTCTCTCGCCTGTTGACCGGGAGACAAGTCTTTGCAGAGAAAGACCTAAATGTGTGAAACGTATGTGTGAAATGGTTCACTTACTTTAACTCATTACCAAATGATAACGACATTTAACCACTTTGTTGCAGACGACTCCGGAAAACACTGTAGGAAAGGGAGAAATTGCTCGTGACGAGCAATTTTTCCTTTTTCCACAATGTTTTCTGTCCCCCTATCAGGTGATTAGTTTTCAATTTCATCGCATTTTGTCGTCTGCAATTTTTTTTAAATATGGGACAGTCGAAAATGTGGCCTTTGGAAAGAGTTAAGGTTCAAACATTTCAGAAGCATAGAAAGACTTTCATACGTATGTTCGGAGTTATGTGAAACGCATTACTATTGTTCACCCAGGTTAAGTATACAGTTTAAACATTCCAAAAGCATTGAAAGACTTTCATATGTATGTTCGGAGTTATGTGAATCGCATTACTATTTTTCACTCAGGTTAAGTTTACAGTTTAAACATTCCAAAAGCATTGAAAGACTTTCATATGTATGTTCGGAGTTATGTGAATCGCATTACTATTTTTCACCCAGGTTAAGTATACAGTTTAAACATTCCAAAAGCATTGAAAGACTTTCATATGTATGTTCGGAGTTATGTGAAACGCATTACTATTGTTCACCCAGGTTAAGTTTACAGTTTAAACATTCCAAAAGCATTGAAAGACTTTCATATGTATGTTCGGAGTTATGTGAATCGCATTACTATTTTTCACCCAGGTTAAGTATACAGTTTAAACATTCCAAAAGCATTGAAAGACTTTCATAGGTATGATCTGGTTATGTGAAACGCATTTCATTTCTCCTCTCAGTTTAAGCTTAACGTTTAAACAATTCATAAGCATAGCGTCAAGATGTTGTTGTTACATAACTACATTTACATGAACACAATATATTTACTAGTAGATATAATTAAAGCAATCAATCCATTAAATGTTATTCAATATTGGAGACTTGTTTGACAAATCTATATAAAATACGAAGACATGGTAGTTGAGAAAATGTGCCATGTAATCACTTCAATCGAGTTTGATACGGTGTTTGGTTCCACATCACGATGGTTGCATAGCAAATGAGTTTTCCGAGTTTACATAAAACACTCCTTTGTTAAGTGTTCATTTAGAACGTAGATGGTTTATACGTTGGCCATGTTGAGTAAAAATAAGGTAATATAATTCTTCTAATATCACTATATTTCGGACAAATTATTTTAAGATGTTATTCATTTTCTATGATAGGTGGTGTTTTTTTTTGTTTAGATCAAGGGTACTCTATGACATAACCGATAAAATGTTAAAAATGCGTTTAATCACAAACAAATACAACATCAATCAGTGAATTGACCAAGACAAATTCGACAAGCAACGACAGGTCGCGCATTATGAGAGCAAACTACTTTCAATATACAAACTTTGTTATTTTCCTTCACAAACACTCGTCTTTACCCACATGCACCAGAAGAAATCAGAAACACACTTGACCAAGGAGAAGTTCAAAACGAATAGGTTCTCCTTAATACACCATGATCTCTTTCCATAAAACACGGAGAGTCTTACTGTTTTTACTATTGGATGTTTTATGGTGTTACTTTAGTTTGTTTTGCTTTCAAAATATCATTTAAAGCCAAAGGTTAAATTGTTAAGAAACTAGTTGCTAATATTATATAAATATTCATTCAATTTTCACATATCTATCTACTGCAAAATTACATTTTGCGCTCAAGTGTCTTAAAGTCTTGAGATATAGCCATTTCATCTTTCGGCAAACTTTAACCCTTAGAATACTGGGTAACTTTCTGAAAATATATTTGTGTATCGTTTGCTTTCCAAAACCTTAACTATCTGCTTAATTTTGACGATGAAAGATACTGAGAGATGCAAACAGGTTAGACCACAGGTCAGTCGCCACTTGCTTTGGCGGCTGGCCTGTTATCTAACCTGTTTGCATAAGCATGAGGTCGGTTCCAACACTGTAAGGGTTAAAGGCTCTAAGATATAGCTATTACAACTTTCGGCCAAACGTCTTTTAGAATTGTTGTTTTTGCTCGAAACGATGCATACCACCTTCTAAATAAAAACATCGACCATAAAACAACACCACCATCGGAATTACAGGGAGTCGTAGATGTCTAGATTTCCTTCAAATATCTGTTTTCCTAATTTCAATTCTAAACCCCGTGAGATTTTCTTTCATTTGACGTTAATATTATTTTTACTGCGACTGCTAAAGCCATCAACGTCCCGATGTAAAGAATATCGTGTTTTATGTGAAATATTCATTTTGATTACAGCGTTGACAAGCGATTTGTTGCAGAATTTCGTCGGTAGGGATAAAAATGTGACTTTGAACATTTTCGAAAAGTATCCCGACACATTTCACTATGCCCCATGCAAACAACTTTGAAAGGTAGTGTCCTTAATGAACTTTTACAGTCACTTTTAATCTATCCCGCAAGGCGACTTAGTCAACCGCTATGGTCAACTGAGAAATGATCTACAGTAAAAAATGTCTTTGTTTTGAACAAAATTGTTACTCGAAATCTCAACAGAAATAAGCAAGCTGATGAAGCAAAAAGCAGCATTTATTATTTGTGCAGCTGTTGTAATTGTTTGCTAGTGGTTTAAAGAAAATGTTGTTTTGACATTCTATCATTAATTATGCAGCGAGAATTGCAAATATTTCTTCTATTCGTTGTAAGTTTCTAGACACAGTTTGGTCTACGATCGAAAAAAGGCCTTAAGCTAAAGTGGTTATCATAGATCATTTAAAAAATGAAAACATTTCTTTTTTTAAAAATTACAGGAAAAATACCATCATATCAATATCAATTTCAAAAGTATCGCCTATTGCATATACAAAACATACAATACGAGTATAAGTTAAAGGAGGACTAAACCTTGAAACAATCCCCCCACCCCCTTGTTATCCTTACTTAGGTTTACGTGAAGACCGTGGCCTTCTTTCTATACACCGTACATTAAGTCACTTAACTTATTTTACTCTTACAAACATAAATGCACATGGTGCTACTCCCCTGAACATGCTGTTACTCTCTAAGGTATTGAAACTGTTTTTGCCTAGCCATCGTACACATGGACAACATTTCATGTAAAAGGCAGCTGTCTTGCATGGTAAATGACTATTGCGTCACAATGCTAGGAACGGGCCTTTCCTAATGGGTGATAGTTTAACGCAACTGCAACGCAAGTCATGAAAAAGAGAATTTGCTCAAGATTAGACAATTGAAAAGTAATTGCATAATCCAATATTCAAAACTATTTTAAAAATTGAGGCATGAGCTTGAAACCCACCAGCGTATTTTCCGAATATTTACTATGAAGTAGACGAACAACCATAGATTGAAATGGTTTCGGGAAAAAGCAATTTATAAGAAGCAATCGGTTAATTCAATGCTCCATAACTAAGAATTCTGTGTCTCTTACAACCAGTCTGTTGATAAACGAATTGTATAATCGCGTAATGAATGTTGGGAGATACGTTTATTTTAATAACGCTGTGTATAAGTGATGCAGTGGTCTAGCCGATTGGTTCAGACACAATTAAAGAATCGGGCATTTGCATAAAGTGCCTTGCGACGTTTGTCTATGAACACAGCACACATTTATTCGGATCTTTTAAACTTCATTAATACATGTATTCACTTACACCTAACGCTTCTTCGACAAAAGTCTAAATAAAAACAATGTGGCAAAATGAAAAGCTTCCAACGACGAGCACTTTATTCTTTTATAACATTAACATTAACTTCCACAAAAGCACTAGAAATACAAGCAGGTTGTCAACTTTACAATTACACGTACAGTGCATTCACTTACATCTTACACACCTTCGACAAAAGTCTAAGGAATTCAATGTTGCAAAGAGAGAAACGGCCCACGACCAGCTTTTTTCTTTATTTAACAAGATTAATTTCTCTTTTATTTCAAGAAATACGAGCATGTTGTAAACTTCACAAGTGCATTCACTTACATCTTACACATCTTCGATAGAAGTCTAAAGAATCCAATGTTACAGATGGTAAACTGTTTCCGACGAGCATGTTCTCATTTTATAACAACAGTTTCCCTAATGGCACAAGGAATATAAATCGATTGTCAATCAGTCGATGTATTAATGAGGAGATTACGTCAACACCCAGTTTACATGAGTTTTCCAAAATTTCCTCGTGTGATGGATGGGTAATGTACGTTAACTTTGCCTTTGACCATACAGCATTTCCTATACCATATGGAAAAGGCTGTTCCAATGCATTGTAGTTATTATCTCGTGGAACCCAGTTTGTTTGACGATTCAAGGACTTCTGTGTTCTGCGGATAAATAGAGAATATATGGTTGGTGTCGTGAATCGGAAATGTTATCGGGCAAGGCTTAGGAATATTATCCGGTGAGCCGAAGGCGAAACGGATAATAATCCGAAGCCGAGCCCGATAACTTTTCCAATTCAAAGACACCAACCATATATTCTATTTATCCTGTTACCTTTATGTATTCTTTCAAAAGAACAAGATGTAAATAAAACACGAGAAAAAAGGGAAAAAAAAGTAGAGAATAGTGTAAACATGACGTCATTGCGCTCTTATGACGTCATGATTCGTCACGCGCATGTGTTACATGGTTAGTGCCGGATATCACAAATGTTATACGGCACCTAGTTATCGGTCCTAAAATGGCACTAGTGACAGGATAATGTTCATTTTGTATAGGCCGGTCTTACACCCTTGTCTTTTTGAAACCATTATACATATACTACCTTAATCTGTTTTGAATGCTTATCAGGAACCCTTTTTTATAATCAACAAACGATGCAAGTGGTGTTTAATTGAGACACGCGCATTCGTTGAAAAAAAAAAACCAGTAAATAAAAAAAGATTTGTCTTTCACATAGGGCCTTTGATCGAATGCAACTAAATAGACTTTAACAGCATACAAGGGAGGTAACACACATTATCATTGTACAAATATATACTGAGTATGATACAGATTATGTCCCTTAAACACTTACATTTACCATGTTACTTTTCACAAATGATTTGAATGTTCCTGAAAAATAAAGCAACATCAGATTAAGGCAACTACAATCCCTTATAAGACACTACAGAATAAGTGTGTGTTTTTCACTCGGTCTTTCGAAGGTAATTATTCGATAATCTGGTTAACAAAACAAGAGACGATAAGTGTCTGATAATACAAGGGTTTTTCACCATTGGGAAATCTGCGCTCCCATTCATATGATGATGACTGTCTGATTAACGTCCGGCAACAACCATTTAAAGGTATACATACGAAACCAAACATTATTAGAAATATCAATATGTTCATATACATGCTAAGTTTGGTAAATATTGAGTTTGACAAGAAACGTTCTCTCGAATCTTTGTTATGAGATCTTGTTAAAAGTAAAAATTAAAACTTCTGAATTTAAGACACACAGGAAAAGATGATTTACCATTAGGTGTTAGATCACTTTGACATAAGTACCTCGTAGAGAGCTTTAAGGTAGTGTCCAAGTAATGATTCCTCTGAGATTTGAGTCAAACTCATTCGGAAACCTCGGCAAATTTCGTGAGTAATTATACGTTTGGCATACTGTTTAGCAATAATGATACTGTATGATAAGCGATGACACTAACTTTTTAACATTTATGAGGAGTAGCATTATCAAACGCATGGGATGCTGCGTATTTGGTTGATTATCGAAATCAAGTAAATCAGACACATCTACAAACTTCGTCGGCGATTAAACATTTTTTCTCTTTTAAAACAATTTCAGGGTTAATACCTTTATTTGATATAACGTAACTTATCAAACCCACGACAGGTTTCTTATATGCGTTCGACAGGTTTGACAGGGAACCGGCCTATCGTATTTCTCATTGAATAGAGCGTAAGTGATGCACAGCAGGAAACCAGCTTTGTTAACAGACTGATCAGGCCCGGCGAAAATAGCCGAACATTCCCGAAGACAGTAGGTTTGGTCCCCTTCACATGTATACAATCGCAAATGTATTTGGTGAGTGATGACGGTATAAACCGAGTATTGGTTTAAACTTATTTTACATCGATTGTTTGAATAGTTATTAAAACTTAGATTAGTGACTCTAAACTCTGCTTGCATGATACATGTCCAGGACTCGTGTCGATTTGTGGGTAAGTCCTCAGATTTACACTCTGCGAACGGAATCAGACAAGGGACTCTCTGTCTTCGAGGTACACGCTCTACCACTGCACAACTGTCAACCACATTCCGACTTGTCTAAAAGGTTTCACGCTTGGCCCCGCTTAATATACACTCACTAATGTATTTGCTGGGGGAGGGGGAGCTTAGAATATTTTTTTCACAAGGGGAGCCATTTAGATGGACAGATACCTAATGCTACATGTAACAATGGCTTCAGACTTAGCAAACCTATAGATAAATATCGCCATTAACTTCTGATAAAATGGAAACAAAATGGACGATGCTATCGATGAAAGCCGTTATTTACTGATGGCTATGATTTAACCCATTCCCCCGATACATATCTTTGAAACCGGACCAGATTAACCCTTTACCAAACGCCAAATTCTAGACTGTTCCAAATTGAGAGAGTTTGCAGTCGATACTTCAAAATGTGATGAAATTGGAAAATAATCTTCTAAAAGGGTAGACAACATTGTGGGAAAAGGGGAAATTGCTCGTTACGAGCAATTTCTCCTTTTCCCACAATGTTTTCCAGAGTTGTCTGCAACAAAGTGGTTAAATGTCGTCAGTGTTTGGTCATGGGTTTAACGCATTAGTTTCGAATGTCTGGACTTACTCGGGGGCAACTGTACACGACAACACAGAACTGCTACTTCAATAAGCGGTATTTGGATAATAAAGAGATATGCTTAAAGGTGCTTGGTCACACATCTGAGGAAATTTCGAAGCTTTAATTTATTTCTTTAAAACTTCACAACAGCTTTACTGTTACATGGTGAGCATTTCAAAATAGTAACTGGAAGCAAAAATTATTTCGTTTTTTATTTTTAAATGTGTGTATACAGTGAAAAAATATGTATTCTAATCGAAAAGCGTGACATCGCTTTTGAGATATACCGCATATACACTGTACATACGATTCATTATGCTTTCAATAACTACTTTTGATTGTATATCATACAACAAACCAAAAACTGTATAGTTTCAACGACGTTTTATTTTGACTCATCAAATCATCTGTTTTGTGGCCAAGCATCTTTAAACGTTAGATTTGTGTAAAGAGGAGTGTTTAAGTTAAGCTCTCCTTTGATAGACAGGGTTTTTAACTACTGGTGTGTGTATGACATTTTTATATACCATTATGGGTTTAGATATTTCGATAAGTGAAGCTATTGATACGATGAATCGTTTGTTACCAATCGCGTTGAGCCATTACCAAACGAAAACGACATTTCACCAGTTTGCTGTAGACGACTCCGGAAAGCATTGTGGGAAAGGAAGAAATTGCTTGTAACAAGCAATTTCTCCTTTTCCCACAATGATTTCCACCCCTTCAGAAGAATATTTTCCAATTCTATCACATTTTGAAAGGTCGTCTGCGAACTCTTTGAATTTGGGACAGTCGAAATTTTGGCGTTTAATAAAGGGTTAAGTGAAGCTATTAGTAAATTGATCACTTGGTTACCAATCGCATTAATTCAGAAACTGTTGATCTCAACATAGATTCCCCACGCTGAATGTTCGCAGATTAGAACAAGCCTGTGTATCAGTTGAATGGTGGTGACAGTTGGACGAAATCAGGATCCAAAAAATAAGTGCGATCAGTAAAAGGAAGGCATCAGCGTTCATACGAATGTGGATATAAGAGGCGAGGGATAGCGTTGATGATTTTCTGTTTTGTAACTTATAACAAAGTACCTCGTTACATACACATACGTGTGATACATATTATTATATCCTATAGTGATTTCTACCTTGCAAGTCTCTTTTTTTAGTATAACGTTGTGGAGAAGGTATTTTGACTTCTTGATATTGACATACTTTTAGACTTCCTTAAACAAACTATAGAGGAAATTACTGTCACAAACGGAGAAAGTGTTCTTAACGAAATATTGTATTGCTTTCTGATAAAAATGTAGTTCTACTGAAGACATTCCATGGAAATGTTATTTTTTTTGTTATTATAGGAACGTCTGCTTTTGCTTCGTATTAGAAACAGACAAGTTCTGCCGAGGAAAAAAGTCTTCATTTATCGAAAATAGTTCCGGCCTATACCGATGTACACCAGGAACAAACGATAAAATACGACGAACGAATGAATTTCAAAATGGCGGATTTGGGTACTCTTCATGAAGGACAAACAGATATGTTAAAGAAACAGAATCAGTAATCGGAAATCATATGGACCTGAACATCAACTTGGAAGATATATATAAACAATGTCGGCAAACACTAATAGCACATCGCTTTTGGACAGAATTAGTGCATCAAAAGCATCGGAGCTGATACCTGTAGATATTTACATCGGACTCATGGCGCTGGTGGGGTTAACCGGAAATGCGCTTGTAATACCGCTCTCTCAGAGCGCGAAGCGCTCGGAGAGCGGATAACGGTAACATACGTACGAATAACAAGTTATGTTAACACCGGTTATACCATTAGCAAGAAAACAGGTGGCTTCCGGTTTACCTAAAGGAGAAAACTCGGGTTTGCTTCGGGTGTTTCCGGCTTTACGGAATGGACTGGTTCTATCTAAATTTATTTTCAAGCATTACCTTTATCTACCAATATATCTACCAATAGTGAACCATTCCTTGTAAAGAGAAAACTCGGGTTTGCTTCGGGTGTTTCCGGCTTTATGGAATGGACTGGTTTTACATAAATTCATTGCCGCTCATTGAGTTTATTTCCCCCAATCATGAATGAACCATAAACCATTCTATCGAAAAACAAAACACGAACAACAGGATCGGCGCCACCGCTTCAAACTTTAAATTGGACACAGTGTCCAACTCCTTGAAAGGACAACGTATCGCCGGTTGTAGGTAAGAGAACTTTTTGTACTCTTTCATTTCGTTATAAAACAGTATAGCTAAATAGACCACTTTCACCAAAATTCGTCGTAGAAAAATCGAGAAGGCGAGCCCTCGTCACGCCTCGCCGAAGATGCTTCCTCTAAACAAACATCCATCTGAAAAAAAACTTCTCCCTTTTCAGTAGAACTACAGCATTCATTTTTTAGTATTACAGTACATGTTCCCTTCAGTACTAGGCTAGAAAGTGTGTGTTGCCGTGTGTTGCCCACAACACTCCACGGTGAAATAAGTGTTCACCTTCTACCGATTCGGTGATTACATCCTGCAGTTTGGCATAATCTAATGTTTATGTAGACGGTCTATGTCATTTTCGCGGTGTGTAAGGAAAGCATTAGGTACACATCGTGTTGTAGATGGAATACACTATTATGCTGACCAATAAAGCAACGATATCAACTCGTCAGTTGCTGATATGGATTATTTGTTATTGTTGGAGCTTTTAAATTGAGTACAAGGTACCTTCTAACAATTCAATAGCAATTCAATAATTCAATTATGGGGCGATATTTTAAGTAACAATAACAGCATGAATTTCCTTTTCCAAAAGTGAAATACCCTTTTACATAGGCGTAGGAGCTGGGGGGGGGGCAGAGTATACTTTGCCCCCCCCCCCCAATATTCACAATGGCAAATGAAGATATTTGAAAAGAAAAGTGTGTAAAGAATAAATGTGTTTTTTTGTGCTTTATCTTACACCAATTCGCCTTTTGTTACGCATTATAACAAAAATCTTTTTGACGTCATCATTGCAAATGGCAATCTAAACACATCTGGTTTATCCAATGAAAACTCAGCTCACTGAAATACCCGGGAAGTCTAGATTGACGAAAACAGTGGTGTAAAACGTGTTCTAAGGAGTCAGACTCAATATTGTCTTCAATTGTTACCTAAAGGGGTCAGACTCAATATTGTCTTCAATTGTTACCTAATGCTTGAAAATTAATCTAAAACGAGTTGAATGCGTGGCTGTGACAGTCTGGCCGCTGCACCTTTTGTTTAGATCATTGCATTTGATTTCCGCGTGAGATCGAGACCTGTCATATCCTTTTATTATTTTTTTTTTTTTATTTAAGATACACATTTTCATACGCTTTCTTGTTATTCTTATAATGTTATTGAATTTGTAAATGCATGAATAGCCATGAAAAAGTTTAGGAACATTTATTCTTAGACGGGCCCTCATCTGAAGTTGGCCCCCCCAATATTGAAAACGCTCCTACGCCTATGTTTTAAGTATTTGGTTATGTATGTCACCTTATATGGCAGTATTTTATTTTATTCGTTTCGTCCAGTGATGATATAATTCCAAAACATTGAATTGTTCTTGCAAGTGAGAATTTTGTCCTAAAGGTTTATGGTAATAGATCCCTTAGTTGTTTTTTCTATATATTACAGAATGTATGATGGTTGGAAATATGTCAATTTTAAAGAAAAGATGATGCAGACCTGCATAATCATTGATTCTGTTTTATAATACAAGTAAGTATGTCTAAACATGTATATTCTTTATCTCCTATTTGAATAAAAAAAACATAAGTGTCATAAAGATTGAAGGTATCTTATTAATGTTATATATATCAAAGAAGCAATTCTCTTCAATGTGGAAGTTTGTTTTTCTCTTTAATTTGAACATTTCTGATTAGATTATAGCATAATTACATATGCAGAAATTTTTTATAGGAAACAAGCAAGTGTGACAAAGGTTGGACTTCTTAACATGTTCTCCTTTTATTTCTTTGTTTTCAAATGATCATTATGGTCCAGAAATGTTGATGAATTTGGCGTTGCTCACAATTTGTAATTGACTCCTTTTCTTTTTCAAAAACATGGGTTAGAATGAGAATGAAACCAAAATAAGTCAAGACAGGTTGGACTAAAGATTTTTTTTATCACCAATCAGTTCTTTTTAATTCTGTCAGTTAACTACTTCAATGATTACCATCAGGAATGAATTATTTCCATTGTTACCAATTTAAAATTATAAGTCAGTTTAATGTGGCCAGTATTCCCAAATGATTTATATTTTTTATTTTTCTCTTTTAACAGCCAAATCTGATGACTAACTGGCAGAGTAAGGAAGGGGTAACAGCAACAAATCATTCAGTGATGTGGATATAATAAAAACAGATGAAGATTTACAAGGAGATACCTTAAATCTTCATGTTTGATCAGTGAATAGTCTTAAAGTTTAGTTTTCTCGTCAAAAGACTAATTTCATGAAGAAAAAATAACATTAACAATGATCTATCATATGTTATGAACATCAAAGGACAATAATATAGAAAAAATTGAGAAGGACTATGAAATATTCTACAATGACAACACTGTCACATGTGTCTCATCTTTTCTTTCGTTCAAGAAGCCTTAAAAAACCAACTCAATCAAATTATTGAGACGAAAAGCATAATCATACTATGTTAAAACTGCTTAGTAAGTCTGCAGCAGACCAGAGGAAGACAGTAACTTGAGTCGTTACTTGAAGTTCTTTTCTAATTATTGCATGAGTATGAAGGGGAAAAAGATGAGAGTTGAATTTGCATACAGAATTATTATTTCTCCTTTGATTTACCACAAGACTTTGAAGCCAATTATGACAAGGGGAAACAGGCTCAGAGAGAACATTTTCCTTGTCACAATTGCTTTTATTCATTGGAAAAAGAAACTTTAATTAATACCTGTTATTGCTTTAAATTTGAAACAACATTTTTTAAAAATAAAAATGGCTGATTTGTATATCATAGAACATTTGTTATTTTTTTATTTGAAGAAGTTGAACACACATGTTTCTGTCATATTTTTCCAACTCTCATAAGTGTTTTTCTACTATACAAACAATGAAGGTCAGGGAACTGTTGATGTCAAGAATGAAGCTAATGTGCCAAAACTAAGCTGTGACTTTGTTTTCAACCAAATTGTTAAAGCAAGGAATTAGAATACATGAACTAATGCTGTCTGCTGATTATCACTTATGTCTTTTAACTACATTTCATTAATCATTTATTGCATACAGAACTTTTTTTTAAGTTCTTTAATAAATAAACACATATAAAAAAGCAGTGTTTCATGTGTGAACAAAGGTTTATAAAATATTAATGAAAAATTAAAGATTTGTTTTTATTTTAAAGTTAAACGAAATAGCTTTTGGCTACAACAAAGCTTTTTGTTGTTATTGAATGACCTTTTGTAGATCAGCAAAGCAATTTCTGTGGGATTTTCTTATCTACATTGAACAATAAAGAACCATTCAAACAAAGACCTGATTGGCTTTCTATTTGATGTAATTTGGTTAGTCCCAAAGCATGTACAAGCAGATGAGTATGTTGTTGAACATCATCTGAAACTATTAATCCAACTGACCCTTCTTTATCACTAAATGACATGTTGTTTTTTCTCATGATGATTTAAACCAGTACCTACAACACATGATTTTGTGAAGAAAATTGTATGATTTCATGCAGAGACAGACTTGTGGTTCAAAAATTATAGTTTGGTGGTTCTGACATTGCATGAGCAGTTTGTCCTTACATGGTGAACGTCTCATTATTGATGAAAGGCCCTCATACACAGCCCAAGCAAGCTTAACCCTTTCCCAAACAACAAATTGAAAGAGTTTGCAGACGATATTTCAAACTGTGATGAAATTGAACAATATTCTTCGGAAAGAGCAGAAAACCTTGTGGGAAAAGGAAAATTTGCTCGTTACGAACAATTTCTCCTTTTCCCACAATGTTTTCTAAGGTTGTCTGCAACAAAGTTGTCAAATTTCGTTACTGTTTCCGAATGGGTGAACAAAAACCCATATAGAATATAGTCCATCAAAAAAGTCTACCAGGAGACTTGCCCTTTTACTGAGACCTATCTAAATGTGACAAAGATGACAGCTCTGTGATAAAATGAGTATTTGCTCCCCAAAGTAAGCCAATTCTTTTATTTCCACAAAGTTGTACGTTGAATTTAGATTAAAAAGCATATTCAGTATGCAAGTTTCATGCAAAATCCATAACAATGAGTTGAGAGAGCGGTCTAGAGGCAATGCCTTAGTTCATATTAATGTTTTATTCGGGAAAACAGACCACTTCACCAACATCTCGGCTTATCTACGTCGTTGCTGTTGTTGACGCATTCGTATGCTTTTCCATGCCGAAGAACATTGCCATACTTCTGTACCCGTACAAGTTCACGAACACGTACTTGTGTAAGTTGAATGTGTTTGCGAATCACGTGACTGCCAGTCTGAGCGGGCTGTTGTTACTAATTATAGCCGTGTTTCGGCACCATGGCGTGTGTAAACCGTTCGCACCCGCATATACCATACGTCATGCTAACATATGTATCGGTTTAGCCTGTGTGTTCTCTCTTGTGCAGTCCACGCCGACTCTGTTTCTGTACGAAGCTTTGTCCGTGAATGTAAGTCTAACAGACTCGAATGAGACGGCTGAGGGTCATGTGTGTCAATACACGAGGGATGTGTCGATGGCGACGTTTTGGCTTGTAACCAATGTAGCCTACGGGCTTGTCTTTGTGGCATGTTTCTTTAGTTTTGTGATTCTCTATTGGAAAATAGCAGTATCTATCTCGGAGTTTAAAAGGAACAGGGAATTCTTGAGTGTGAAGTCAAAAAAGGTTGCTATTGCGGTGGTTGGCTGTGTAAACAAAGACGTCAGTCCAGCCTTGCCCGATCATGCTATACAAAGGGATCTGAAGAAAGCTTGCAACCATTTACCTGCAAGACGTACTCTATCAGAAAGTGTGATTAAAACGACACCAATGCTTGTTGTTATTACGGTCATTAACGTTCTTACTTATTTGCCATATGTCATATTTTCTATTCAAACGTCGATGAACAAAGAGAACTCTAATGATATATCGGTACTTGGCCAAGTTTATGCCAAGACCTACCTTTTGAGCAGTTCGACGAACCACTTTGTGTATCTGATTTTCCTCAAGTCGTTTAGACAGTTTGTGAAAAAGAAGACATGTTGTAGTTGTTGAAGAAAACAAAATGCATAATTATTTTTGTTTGCAACACGTATACATTTGTCTCTCTAGTTGGTTTGTTATCTGTCATCGTTGAATAAATCAAGCAAAGTATTGTTGTGCTGTAACAAAAATCAACTATTAGAAAACGGGTCGGTTTGTATGTTTTATTTATCGAATCATTTTAAATATCATGAACAAATGACATTTGATAATGGTATTAAATGATAACTTTATTGAACAATAATTATTTCTTTTTTCTTTAATTATACCTTCGTGCACTTGCTTCTTTACAAGCTTAAACAAATTACATGATTGATAAATACATCTATAATTTATAAATATACATCTTTATATACTTTATTTATGTATGTGGCATACACAATTCTAAACACTGTGGTTAAATGTAATCTTAGATATGTTGTCAACTTTAACGTATAGACGAATATATCTTGGACATATACCCATTAACATAATGGTTATTAAAATACACGTTTAATTATGCTGAATAACACCAATATGTGACGTGATATAAACTACAATATACTGAGCATGCGATCTTTGGAACATTTCTAAAAGTCATATAAGTTTCATGAGATCATATAGGTCCCAATAAGGAATATTTCACCGCTACCTTTTAAAGCATTGAGCATCCACCAACTAACAACAAAACAATGACAGGAATCTATGTATGGTATGTTGTGAACGACTTTCGAGACCACTATGGAGATAATATCGATTTAACCGGAACACTATCTCTTCGAAATATATTACCTTTCAATATATCACCTTCATTAATGGTGGGAAAAATCGAAGAAAGCATGAGTTTAGTAAAAATCAAATATTTTGCGTTATAAGCTCCCTTTTGAACGTGCTGATATCAACTTTATACCTAAACAACAGTTACAAACGGAATGTTTATCGCTAAGTAACAGTGTCTTATTGGTTGTCAAAATGGCTTCTCACCAATGTCAATAATTTTTTTTTTCCATTTGTCGTCTGTAGTTGCCATCAATTCCGACAACTCACAAAATCATACACAAGATTACTGCAATCCACAGTTCGATATACGACTTAAATGTAGTTTTTGGATTCCTCATGTTTCAATGGAAAGACCAAAGTTCTGTTGGTAAATGGGTTCTTTTCCTCGCTGCCAAAGTCCACTCGGCTGCTGTAAAGAATCGGAGACCCGTGAGGAGTTCGATATCCCTGATACGCACCACGTTCTTCTGCAGGAACGAACTGAAAGTCTGGAAAAGGACAGCATGTAATTTATACATCTTTTACATTGCTCTACATTTGAACCATTTTGTAAGCGGAACCCACTATGGATTCTTGAATATTTACCAAACATTTTAGCCAGTTATCCATTTGATCGAAACTCTGGTATCAACAAGCGAGAAACTGCAAAATTCGCTAAAATTACAACATCCATGTAGGTCAAGATTTGTTCAAGGCCATGAACTTCACACAAATGCAATGTTATTAGACGCAACCCCCATGGTTTTCTTAAAAATATGATATAAAACGACTAGAAAAACCCGTTCCGGGTTAAACAATAAGTAAGTAGAGTGTGTAGTTTGGTTTCATGAACCACAACGTTGCAACTGGAATATTATCGAAATGATGTTTACAGCATTTAATCAAATACTAGTAGACCAAGTAATTGTAATTGTTAAGAGTATTCAAACGAACAAACCAATTGGTTGTACATGGTGGTTAACAACAGTTTAACGAACAAAACACGCAGTTGTACTTAGCGGTACAAACCTAGAAGTTGTACATTCCTGTTAACAACAATCAAGAGATCAATTTGTTATAATCGTTGTTTAACAACATTCAAACGAACACACTAAGTAGTTGCACTTACCTTGCAGTTTGGAATTGCACTAACGTGTGGTAATACAAAAGACAAGATGTCGATGTCTTCTGTAGAACATTTATCCGGTTCTATATTTTCTACGTGACATTTTAAGAGGATGATGAAATAGTGAGTTGGTACTGGAACTGTGGATCCGTTTTTCACATATCTGTGACGTAAATAAATATGTGCATTGAACATTTTGACAATATCAATAACAATTAGCACCAATATAATATTTTGATAATCTAGTTATGTTATTGTCCCTCTCGGCTGAATATCGGAATACTGTCTTGACCAACCATTATGGGTAGTTACAGTGTAAGTAAGAAGTCTTCAACCATTCCATGATGAGTCCGGCATAGCAATGTAACTGAAAATTGTTGACTCAATATAAAAATCTAACACAAAGCAAGAAAATATCATCATTGTTCAGATTGTTTAGATTTAGGTGTTTGCCAATTCGACACCGCAACCCATTATTTACAAACACCCTGCTTATAACTCATCCAGAGAAGGCGTTTCAAGAAATCCTTGTTACATATTGAGAGCTGTTTTGCCACAATGGATTCAACTAGAGATACCAAATAGAATCTATGCTTTGTTCAATGTTACCTCGCTACCCTGTTAGAGGTTATATCATAGCTTTGGTCCGAATCCGAGTCTTGGTAAATGGATGGAATGCTAATGAACCTTCCCAGCTTGACAAAGACAATCTGGGGGAATGCATTCGAGCTAAGAAGCTTCACATACTTTATATACCATAATTGGATTTGATCTTTCTCAACAATACTCCGGGCAAGGCACTTATCCATGTTCCTGTTATTTCCCTACCACACGTTATTCTTCCCAAGCTGCTCACTGCTTTCTCACATTTGTAAAACTGATGAGGGGTTAGAGACGAATAAACCATTTTGCATTTACTGCATTAAACTTTAGAAATAAGATAGGTCGGATCTCGAATTGTTAAGATCCTTTGTATACCAAATCAGAGACGCTTCTGGCTAAAAGTACAAAGCTTGGCTACGAACTTATCGCTGTGATTTATCTACAACTGCCGACAAACACCAAAGAGGAAAACAGGCGAATAAATCAGATCGTGTCTTACAACTGGCTGATGGACGGTCCGTCGGCAAGTCCATCAAAATTCCTGTCAAAGATCGGACCCAAGGATACATGGACGGACTTAAATCGGACTGCAAAATGGCTGATCATCGTCATCACGGGATCCCAGATATCTGTAAGACGGGATTACATAAAAAAGTGTTATACGGTATTACCCAATATACCTCATAGCATACAGTTTTCCTTTCATTTTGTGTGAAGGCATTTAGATTATTATGACATATAGTTTACCGACTGACTTAAGAGATGGCGATGGTTTAACCCGGCCTGACCAGCCGTTATGGGCAGTTAAGTGTGGGGTCTTCCTCCATTATTGGGGCCTCCGTGGCCTAGTGGTTAGAGTACAGAACTTGAAATCACATGGCCCCTCTCCGCTTTGGTTCAAATCCTGAGAGGGGTTTGGATTTTCATGAGAGGCAGTCTCCCGACTGACTTACGGAATGCCGATGGTTCTACCCGCCTTGACCAGCCCTTGTGGGCAGTTGAGTATGGGGTCTTCCTCCATCATTAAGAGTCGGGCATCGCTACATAACTGAAATAATGTTGATGTGATGTAAAACCCATATAAAAAAAAAAAAAAGAGTACGATGCGAAATCCTCCATTATTATGACCTGGGTATCATGACTGATAAAATGTGGTATCATGACTGATAAAATGTGGTATCATGACTGATAAAATGTGGTATCATGACTGATAAAATGTGGTATCATGACTGATAAAATGTGGTATCATGACTGATAAAATGTGGTATCATGACTGCGCAATGCAAAACCCATAAATATATAGTAAGTAAAGAGGAAATGTCTGTCTAATCCATTAACCCCATATCGAGGGTTCAATGCAAGACTATAGTAAGTGCTTCATAAACACGAAGCACTTACTATAGTATTGCATTGAACCCTCGATTTGAAATGATTAAATATCGTTTCGCCTTCTTCTGTCTTCAAACGACGCGATGTATTGTAAGTCGATACATATTACAACATTTCAAATTGTGTCATCTGTCATTGTTCTTAAAGACGCACATCACATAGTTCGCTGTAACGAGGGAATGACTGAATATTTTCTCATGCACTGCAATCTACTGATAAAAGATTAAGTGGGATAATACTACATATACACTTACTAGTATGGAATCCAGAATTCATGGTGACCAGGTTTGATGACAGCTGCGTCTCCTCCATCTCAAGCGGGGTAATTGCAAACCCTGTTAGAAATATATGGAGTCATTTTCGTTTTAATCGACCTAAGTAAAATAATACAGTGTGCGATATCAGTGCAGATGTAGAGCGTCAACCTCTTGTACCGGGTTCGAACCCCTGTTAGGCGAGGTGAATATTACCAGGACTTACCCACAATTCGGTGCGAGTACTAGTTTAGTATCCAGGAAGAAGTCATCTAGAGTGAATTAAATAAGCTTTAAGCTTCCGTCACAATCGATTTAAAATGAATAAGTTTATACTAAAAGGCTACACAATCGTAGTGTATAAGATATTAAACAGCCTAATACGATACAGCTTTATTACTGATATATGTTAAGAACGGCATAAATCATGTTCAACAGACATACATGATACGCTAATGACCAAAAGGGTGGGATGGAGATAGAACATCAATGAAACACTATCTACATACAAATCTACTTTTCATCTATAATTCTTTTCTCTACCTGTACTTGTGGACTTATCACGTGTACTTAAAGGGGTTACTTTGTAGACAGAACATTAATTTGCTCAACATTTAGTGACATGATAGATGTTTAGTTATAAAGATGTTGAGAATAATTCAACAGTGTATCAAGCATTGATAAAGGAGGCATCCTTGACCAACGGTTAGAGTACTGTGCATGAAACCACATGGTCCCTCTATGTATGGGTTCCACACCGATAATTTCAGATTTGCTGAGAAGTGGTCACCCGGCATACCTACGAAATATGGCACCCCGTTTAGTCTTGCCCATATTGCCATATAAATCTATGGCCGTTGTCCTTCATTTGGACACTAAAACGTAATACGAATGTTATAGTGATAATGAGTGTTAAAACGATACAAACTATTGATAAAACAGAGAGAAGAATACCTGGATCAAACAAGTGTACACGAGAAAGGTTTTTATCTGTATTCGTATAGAAGTCGCAATCTGGGTTATCTTCTGGTGCCAGTTTTGTATCAGGTACCACACAGTTTACGGTTGACAGTGGGTTTATGTTGACCTAGTAATTGTAAGATACATCGTACATTAATAATGGGGATCAATGTCATATCGTAAAAGACATTTTGAACGCAACAATAGAACTGATAGCAAACGAATGCGAACATTTTCTTTTCTTTTGTTCCAAAATGAAAGGTAATTTTCGCATTCGATGTGACGAAATTCGTAAATGTCCTTTTCTTTAAGACTTGCGTTTAAAACCCGTCAGTGCCCTTGACACCACGTCAGTGTTCTAAATAAAGGTTTTATGACCAAAATAAGATTGTTCATAACAAGTAACAATGTACATATACTAGTATGTTGGTCGGGACGAACACGCAAACTTGTTTCAAATATGGAACAAATGTTAAAGCCGAAAAATGCATATTTTACGAGCCATCTTCTTTAAAGGTGCTTATTCAAAGGCTGCACAACAACTGCTATATGATACATACTGAAGGATATTCATGGGACATAACATAAAAACTGTATTGTTTCAATTACATTTTACATGTTCTCCTCTGTGAACCAGCAACTTTAAAAAGCAGCATTTGTTTATCGAAAATGCGATCAAATATTGATCTTAAAGATCACTCATATTGCGGCGATCAGCGTATCAAAATCATTTCCAAGCCATTGACTTATTATCACTACTCAATGATAAGAATCGAATTCATTATGTCAAATTGACCTCATTAATCGTCGAATATTCGAGCAGAAGCATTGGTTCCCGTAATAATCAGGGATATTAGCGATCACACTAACCTGTTTGGGTGTTATCAAGAACGATATCATAGAGGGCTGTTTATTGTCCTTGCTGTATACCGTAGCAAACAGCGAGTTAGTGAGAGAACACACGGACAGCCTTGGATCTTCCAGTGCCAATCCTCCATGAAACGTGTGATTCCCAGATGGAATTTCGGAGTTCTAGAGGAAGGTGTAAAATACAATGAAAATGTGGTGTTTAAATGTTTCCGAGTATTTTAGTTAAATCTTGTTCATTTTATATCAGTTGTGACTGAAGCTTGAAGCTCTTTAATGCACTCTCGATAAGCGATTCCTGGGGCCCGTTTTACTAAACAGTTTACGCTTAAGATTTGCGTAAGTCTAAACCAATAAGTCCTTTTATTTCAATATTTGGCAAAGCAATATTGCAAAGTAACACACCATTGGAATCGTCTCTCCGAGACGCTTCCAATGACGTGTCACATTGCAATATTGTACTTCCATTGAAGATATTATCCATGTTAATCAATTATGACTTACGCAAACATTTTCCGTAAGTTGTTTAGTAAAACGGGCCCCTGGATACTAAACCAGTACTTGTGCCGATTTATGGGATAGTCCCGGTAATTTTCACCTCGATTAACTCGGATTGAACCCGGGACCCACTGGCATTTGCATAAGATGTTGAACTTCAAATACAATTGTTATAAGCGTTTTCCATACATGCACAGCATATCTATACAGTTCTGATGCCAACAGTGTTGTTACGGTTCGTAAGACAAGCACCAAAGGAATGTGGGGCACAACATCCAATGTGTTACAGTATCATCAGACCTAAAAGCTATGTCACATCGTCACGGTCAAATAACTCAAGAGACCTTCTCCCAATGAGATACAGCACAACACTGATGAGTTACTACGGCCGCACTGCGCAGCTCATATGATTCCAGAAAAAGTATGACGTAATAGAATACCAGTTTTGACGTTATAACTTCAATACATCGCAACCGATTTAATTGATGTTATTATGTCAAAACTGGTATATCTTTTTTCAAAAGTGGTTGTAGCACAGCTGTACAGTCCAATTGTGTTCGGTTAAGCTTCTTTTAATCCTTTACCGAACGCCAAATTTTCGACTGTCCCAAATTGAAAGAGTTTGCAGACGACATTTTAAAATGCGATAAAATTGGAAAGTAAACTTATGATAGGGTAAAAAACATTTTGGGAAAAGGAGAAATCGCTCGTCACGAGCAATTTCTCCTTTTCCCAAAATGTTTTCCAAAGTCGTCTACAACACACTGTTTAAATGTCGTTATTGTTTGGTAATGGGTTAAACTATCGCTTTGAATCATGATTGTACCCACATTCCTATTGCAGCTACATGTTGAGTTTCTGTCTTCGTATGTGCCGACACACGGATCTATATCCAGTAAACGGGTACGGTCTTCGTTTTCTGGTGTCTCCCGAAGGATATAATCCAAGGAACCGAATGTCCCATTGTTTGGGGCAGGTTTCAGTCCCAATATACCTGTAAAGTAAGCCGACTTTGTCACACATGCCATCATGGTAACAAACTATATACAGTCAAACTTGTGTTAAGAGGCCAGCCTATGGGACAGAGTGAATTGGCTGTTTAAGACAGGTTGGCTGCTTAACACGAATTGATGTTCACTATAAATCTAACAATCGGACTTTCTGTAGTGACTGTTTAAGGCAGGTTGGCTGCTTAAAAGGGTGGTTGCTTAACACAAGTAAGACTGTATGTTGGACTGTATTGTGTCATGAACACGGGATGTAACCAAGGTCCCCAACCTTCCTGTTTTCCTTGCAGACAATGTCGATGTTATCTTAAAGGACAATATTTAGTTTAAACTTATCTATTTTACATCGATTTTGACGGAAGCTTCGAGCTCATTAAATTATCTCTCGATGAGTGCTTTCTGGAAAATAAGCCATTACTCGCGCCGATTTGTTGGGTAGTCCCGACAAGATGCCATCGCGTTACCTCTGCACCTCTTTCGTCTAAAGGACAAAACTTAAGAGGAGCATAGCATTTTCTTGAAGGAGCACGTATCAACATTGCCATTAAAAAGTATAGATTACAAAATTATCTCTTAATAGGTACTTCTACATATCACCAGAGACTGTGGACTACCCGCTTTGCAAATGTCAGTTTACGTATGTTAAGTTCAATCGACCGTGCATGAGCTGCAACACTGCACACATTTGAAAGAGCACATACATGAACCTGTTCTGTTCTTCCACTATATTAAACTGCTGAGAGTGTAAAGTTGCGCTTACCTGACATAAGATTATAAAGTTCAATATTCTCAAACGGCTCCGCTTCAAAGTTCTGTTTGAATGCTGGTCCATGGGCAAGAAATATTGCCTTGAAATAGATATAACACCGTTTGAACATGATTTACACGCGATCAATTTCCTATCAAATGACTTAACTTATCAAGAAATTTGAGGAAAAGGCGCTCTGTTAACAAATGTTTTTAAGAATTTGAACTCGAAATGAACACATCCATCTTCGAGTTCGTTCGAATTCAATTACTTGAAGATGTTTCAAAAGTTCTTTTTAGGGACCTACCACCTTTTTGATAGATCTGTTAAAGCAGTTAAGATTAAAAACTCCTTAATCAGTTATGTGATTGCACTGTAACATAACTGAAATATATTCCGAGTGGTAACATATTCCATTTTATCTTAATCATACAAATAACCATTGTTTTGCCCTTTCATGTGTTTTTGTCACCTTTTCCGCAGTTTTCAGTTATTTTATAATTGTGTCTTTTATCAAGCAAGCATTCCCATTTTCATCATGTTAAGAATGTCCAGCTTTAACCGTATACCCATTACCTAGAGGCAATGGAGATCAATTACGTTCATTTACGTTTTGTCTTACATATTTCTAACCCGTCTATCGAACCACATGCTTCATGTAAGACGAGGCGGATATTCGGACCCTGCTGCAATACAATCGTCTTGAAACACAGGGCTAATTTTTGTCGTAATAAGGAAATTATCACTTTTGCAAAAATAAATCTAACAATGTATCGCACTAGATAGCTTGTTCATATTTTGTTATAGTCGACTTTCTCAGCTTTCGGTTTTGACCAGTCAAAGAGTTTTATATCAAAATATGGTGTAATCAGGCGATTTTCCAAAATGATATTTCTGCATTACAATGTCCAGGCGTATGCATACTTACCCGCATGCTCTTGTACGCGGGGTCGTATCCGTGGTTACCTTTACCATTACAGATCTCCGCCTTCTCATTACTGAAAATAGATTTTAACTTGTTACATATCACCTGATCCCCCTATATAACAACTTCAAAAACAAATGTGGTAATAAAGTCACTGTTAACAACGAACATCGTGTCTTGTCACACCATTTTCTTCAAAGATCATATTAAACTATGATACCATTATAAGCATTAGCATTACTATCTTCACCACTCTTATAAGTAGTATTATTTTTTATTACCATTTTCATCGTGATAAGTATCGCAATATTTTATTACATGTATATCGTTTTTAATCTCATCATATTTCATTAATATCATAATGATAATCATCATTATTACCATTACTATGTGTACACAATGTAGTAGTAGCAGTCCTGGTTCGATTTCTATATCCATTTTGGTCAAGAAACTCCGTCATCATCATTTTTATTATCATCAGTTGTAGCAGAAGAAGTGTAGGTATAACTTATATATCCATTATTATTACTTTATCAACATTACCACCATCATCATAATCACAATTATTATCAGTAGTACTAGTGGTGTAAGTATAACAGTTATATCCATTAGTATTACATAACCATCATCATCATTACCATCATCATCATTATCATCGTCATCATTATCGAGAGTTATTACCGTATCATCCATGCGTCTGTCGCGTCCATCATCAAGTTACCAATCCTCTCGTTATTGGTGTAATGATAGCGGACTGGTAACGTCTCCTTGGTGAACACCTCTAAATGCTCGCTCTTACATTCTAATGCCCGCAACACGTCCTCTCCACTTGGAGCTTAAAATGTATAGCATTTAGGTCTGAACAATTAAGCTTTAACCATGTAAGGTGTAAGGGATCTAAAGGCCCGGTCACACCGCCATAACTTTGCTTGAGCGTTCCTTGAACGGTATGTTGAGGGGCTGAGTTTTTGCAACGTTCGTTACCGCGCACAAAATTTGGGAAAAATCGAAAACGCGGGTGTTGTCAAAGCAGTGCAGCGCTGAAGCCAGCGTTTGTTTAGCATTTGTTTAACGGTAGCACGGGAGTTTTAAGTTGGTTTAGCGGCAAATCGCTTCTGACTACGGAACTGAACAAGTCGCTTTGATAGACATTCTGATACTTTTTTTTTTCTTTTTTTATAGAAGTCGATAGTTGATGTTCATCATGCCACGTAGACAAAAGAAGAGGAAGGCTGGAGATGGAGATGCAGCAGCCTCCAAGAATATCATTGCTGTACAGAATAGTGTCCTCAAAGTTCCGTTCTTCATTCCATGCCCTAGGACGCAGGTTGACATCTAGTTGTGCAGTGTTCACAAGTCTGTTCTGCAACACTGGATAGCGGGTGCCCATCAGGTTGTGGAGGATCCAGAAAGCTTCCACGATGGTTCTGACAGTTTTATGGTGATGTTGCATGGTGGTGAGCAGAATCTGAAACCTGTTAGCTAGGATGCCAAATGCGTTCTCCACAACCTGTCTTGCCCTTGACCACCGACGATTGAAGATGCCCTTTTCATGGGTGAGGTTTTTGGTGTTGTACGGCTTCATGAGGTAGGTCCGCAATTAGAAGGCATCATCTCCGATGATGAAGTAAGGCACATTCTGATTATAATTCGGTAATGGGTCTAGATGAGGAAAGGCATTAATCCTGTCATTGTCTAGTCCGCGATGGAGATAACTTTCATTGTAGATACAAGCGTCTGATGATGAGCAATTGCCATGTAGGTGAACTTGTAGTCAATATCCACCATGGCAAATAGGATCACGTTGTAAAAGCCTTTGTATTTGTATAATTCTGAGCCAGAGTTAGGAGAAGTCACAGGCCACGTGCTTGCCATCAATGGCACCAACTGTGTTAGAATAGTTACATCTCTGGTGCCATTGGTCAGTCAGGTCTCTGTATCCTTGTTCAGTTCTTGGGCAAAACAACAATCCATCTGTGTACTCCTCAATAATGGCCTTTACCACTTCTCTAACTACCACGCTAATGGTGTTGGGGGAAACCTTCAGGCGTATTGCATGTTTCTGTAGGCGTTACCAGAGGCCATGTACAGTAGGGTGATTGCCCTTTTGAGACCAGGCTCCATGTTTGGTCGTTAATTGGTGTCTTGTTTGGTCAATCGGGGGTTAGCCTCTGTACAACTTCATCAAACATGGCTGGTGGCATCCTCATAAAGTGATGTAAGGCTCATGGATCCTCATGTCTGAGTTCCACCATCAGCTTGTGATACACTCCATGTTCAGGCCTTCTCAGTATCAACTGTCTGACCCAAAAACTCTGTCTCTCCTTCTTCTGTCTTCTCCTTCTGGTAACAGCGTGTTGCAATCTGAGGAGGTTCTGATTATGCTGCTGGACTAGTTCATCAAAAACCCAAAGTCTCCAAGCATTCATGGTCGAACACTTTTATTGTAACCGAGCAATATGAGTTAGGTCTAAAGTCAACGGTAGATTGATTTAAAATGGACTCCTAAATATTTCTCCCCGTATTTATATCCAAATTCTTTTCCCGCTCCAACATCTCAATACCAATGCCAAACCAAAGTTCATCACTGTAATGGATCGCTGCTTCAACGCCCGACACCGTTCCAGCAATTCTGTGTCCGTTCGACAAACGTTTACAACCGCTTCACGAAAGGTTGTGCAACGTTTAATAACCGCCTGGGCACAGCTGACGAAGCAGCGGATGCCCAGCAATCAAGATTTCTGGGTTGGTCTTGCGGACCCAAACGTTCACGAACTTGCGTCTAGCGATGCCAAACTTTGACTGAGCGTAGGTGGAACGGTGGTGAACTTTGTCGGAGCGGAAAATCGCACGCTCTCACCACTCGCAACATTTTGTGCAGCTCAAAACTTTCTGAGCGGTAGGAGGAACCATCAGCGGTGACCGAGCGTATACGGCGTTGCCATAACGGAGGCGAACTTCTGTTTCGGTAGCGAACGGTGATGATTGTTTTTCACCGCTCCAGGAACGTTCAAGCAAAGTTCTGGCGGTGTAACCGGGCCTTAAATATTTTGCTTAAAACTTAACATCAATTGATTATTTGTAAAACGCTTATATGTCATAATCCTTCTCAAAAGACTAGTGTAAGACAAACGTTATACGTGTCAATAAACAATGTCTTATCAACAGTAATGATAGCTGACTGGTAACGTCTCCTTGGAGAATACCTCTAAATCCTCGTTGTTACATCGTAATGCGTGTAACACGTCCTCTTCACTGGGAGCTTAACATCAACAGCATTTAGATACAAACAAACAAGCAAATTTAACCATAAACTGTAAAGGATGTAATACTTTTGGATAGATTATCAGTTTTACAATACCTAAGTATAACACAGATACGCCATAGTCCTACAAAGTATGTTTATGTCGACCCTCTCATTAGACTACTTACTGTAAGTAGTACATCATATTTCTATGAAGAAAGTCGCATCAACAGTAATATGTTTCTATATTCGATTTTCTATACCAGCTAGGAAAATTTCCATAGAAAATCCTAAGCCGAAAATCTTATCAACGTGAAGGCCGATCAAATGGCTGCTGATGAGACTGATATACGTAAGTTAGGAGAAGCATGACTTTTTATTGTTGTAAGTCTAGTTGCATTTTGTTTATATAAAACTAAAATAATCCTTAATTCGACAAAGACGAATTGCATTCTTCAATGATTCATCAGGTAAACTATTGATATGATGTTTTACAAGTTTTGTTTTATTACAGATAAAACTCTTTCCACAGTAACAAAGACTTCATCAATTCTAGTTCGTATAAACCGTCTTCATTACCATTTTCATTTTGAAGAACGACCGTGCCCTCTCGTCTGTAGTGGGTGTTTAAAGTACCAGTTGTTCCTAGATACGAAACAAAGTTCTCAATCCCAGGGTACAGTGGCTTCAGTGCGACCTGCTTGGTACACGACTCTTCGGCCATTCCTTGAACAAAAACACAAACCCAATAAGTAAGTATATCGATTGGTGGATGTACGCACGGTTTTCTAGATTGTGTAGGTAAAACAAATAAACGTTGATTGTCTTATCTATTTGTTGGTGATAATATCTCAAAATGTTTTATTGATTCGGCGCTGACAAGTCATAGCTATTGTTACGCTAATATGGTTTATAAATAAATACTACTTCTACAGTCGCGCTGTGGAAGCCGGCTTTTAAGGGCGATTCGGTAGAGTGGTTGGCTTTCTCTCGGAGTTAAGCAACGTACTAAATGGTTAGTACCTGGATGGGTGACCCACGGTGGCTTTACTGCGAGAAGGACCCGATATACGTTTAAAGGAATTGGTGGCAACGGTGGGATTTGGTTTGATATCACCATCATTCCCGTACCCTTAGTAGTTTGTCACATGTTCTCGATCCTTGTTTCTGCTATGTAGCAGTGTTATAGTGGCAGTAGTACCTTCTTGAATTGTAAAAAGACGGTAACTGCCCATGTATGTCTTTTTGACACTTGTGACTTCGGGACGAAGTCAAGAGAAAGGTGGGAGAAATGTGACGGTAAAAGGGTTTATGTATAAATACTATTTCTACAGTCTCGCTGTGGAAGCCGGCTTTTATGGGTGATTCGGTAGAGTGGTTGGCTTTCTCTCAAAGTTAACCAACGTACTAAGTGGTTAGTAACTGGATGGGTGACCCACGATGGCTTTACTCCGAGAGGGACCCGATACACGTTACACTATTGCCATTTTCTGTCATTTCCCATTTCCTCACGAATTATATAAGGATAAAGCAAAGACTATGTACAACTTATCATATCTACATAAAGCAATTACAGATGTAATCTTTGAAACCTTTATCATCATTGCTGAAACTGTCAAAAACTAAGCATATCCAAGTTCAAACGTTTCGCAAGTTGGTACCATAGATAGTAACCCTCAGAATGTATATTGAAGTTTATAGAAACGACGATGAAGATATGTTAAGTATGCATCATTTTTATTTCAATAATCGATTTCTTTGTCAATGGATATAATACAAGTTTAACAAATTCAGAGCATTTACATACATAATCATGATTAACTAGACTATAAATTGCTGGAACTGTTTTTGAAACGTAGAGCGTTCCCTATTACAAAGTGTCATGGAGTGTCGTAACTGCTTCAATTGTGTTGAAAAATATCAATGAATTAATTGGGATGTAATCGTTTTAATATCAAGAGGTAAGAATCTTACCATGATCAGAGACGATAACGATGTTCACACAATTATGTAGATTGTTCCTGAGCAGCCCGTCCATAAGTTGTTGTATGAGGCTGTCCATATACTTCAGCATGTCGTTCAACTGTGTATAAAAGAAAAATGTGGTCTGGGCATTAAATCATCTATTAGCAATAGCGTTTTTTTCCATCATGTATAGTGATGCCATATCCTTTAGATTAAACAGTAGCCAAATGTTAACATTTGTTTTGTTCTTAATAGTTTAGTCCAGCGTTCCTGTTCATTTACTTTTCGAAACCCGTGAGCTTAGTGCTTACAGTATAAAGCCAACTTAACATATGCCTTATCTCCGGTGCGCCGTTATGCCTAATGTTCAACAACTATTTAGCATTTCTAATTTATTGTGTTCTCGGTAATACGAGGTGGTTTTATGTTAGTAACGAGCGGTCTTGGCAAGTGGTCGGTAATTCAAAGATTATCTTCTACATTATTCAACAAAAAAGAGTTATCTTTTAACATGGTTGATATTTCTGGATTGTGAATGGTCGACGAATATCGTCCATTCGAAACATCGATTCACCCAGCATCGGTAAATTGATGTCGCATTTCTGTAATAGTTCCCAACGCCATTTACAGTATTCGTATAGGGGTACAAATCCAAAGTCTTGCAGAACCACCACATAGCATATACAGTGATGCCCCGATTATCCGAATGTCTCGCAATCCGAACGAAATTGTTAGGGAACGGAATTATTTGACCAGTTTGTTACAGACAACTTTTGAAAACATTGTGGGAAAAGGAGAAATTGCTCGTGACGAGCAATTTCTCCTTTTCCCACAAAGTTTTCTGCCATATCAGAAGATTATTTTTGGGACGGTCGACAATTTGGCGTTTGCTAAAGTGTTATAAGTATACACGTGCATTCAGACCGTTTATGTCTTAATGTGTATAAGAACATGCGCTACTTCATTAGTCCGGATGAATCGGTAATCCGGACATTTTGTCGGGAACGGACGTGTTCGGATTAACGAGACAACACTGTACATTATCTTCATAACATATCGTTCCGATAAAAACCGGAAGCGTAATTCATTCGTTGCCAATGGTTACCTGATGGCTGTCGGGACCAAACTCATGACCCTGCTCATCCGGTTGCCATATGTACAAAGATATGAATTCGGGCCGCTCTTCATCCATCGTCATCCAGCGTATAACCTGGTCGACGGTGTCCCCAAACGTATCGGATCTAGAAGGACACGAATTTTGATCATTGTTTGGATTGGAAGTTTGTGCCGTGTTCGGGAGTATGGAGTATTTTTAACGTTTATCAAACGCCAAATTTTTGACTTTCCCAAATTGAAAGAGTTTGCAGACGACATTTCAAAATGTGATGAAATTGATAAAAAGCCTTTTTCTGAGTCGTCTGCAACAAACTGGTCAAATGTCGGCATTGTTTGGTAATGGGTTAATCATTTCAAGTGGGTTTAGCACCTATCGATGCTCTTAGTATGTAGAAATCTACAGTAAATCATATGGAAAGAAATACTGGTTGTGAAAATGAATCAGGATTGATGGGAAGTCTTCATTATAACTTAATTGTATTTAACATATTCGTTCATACTTTGTTAGCATGTCTTAGAAGGTGTGTCGAAAAGCATTTAGGCGGCTTTACATTAAACTGTCGAAAACATTGCTCAACGTAATTCATGATTCCATACAAAATTTCTTTTTATAAATAAGAACGAAAAATTAAAGGAAAGACATTTCTTATGTTAAAGAATTAGAATAATAAAAGTTATTAAGTAGAAATAAAAGTTGGAAAAAGTAAACCTTTACATTCTCACTTTTGTTGCATTTGAGTAGGTACTATGCATCCACTCACACTTATTGGGTCCTCAAAGGCATTTCTCTGAGAAATAAGATACCAATTAGTTGATCTAGACTCAAGCTTTGAATATTTTAATGATTTACTCAGTGTTTCCCAAGTTGGATGTGATGCTTGGCTGTTTGTCAGGATCATCAACACTGTGTCCAAACCACTGTACCGATGCTGACCGTTTTCCTTGTCTCTTAGCCGTCACCCAGATCTGCATTAGATTTGTATTTGTACAATATGTGTATACTGTTGATGAATCATTGAGTATATGATGATGTACAGTGGACCCTCGTTTATCCGAACACTTTCGTTCCCAGGAGAAATGTTCGTATTAACGAATTTTCCGGAATAAAGAATATGCGAGTTACAGCGAAATGTTTACCTTTACACGGTGTCGGTGTATCATGATCATGACTATGAAGTAAGAAATACACAATTATTTTTTTTTGAAGGGAAATATAAGGTGTGTTAAGGAAGTGTTTATTTGGTCAAAACGGATTTTTAAAAAAAATGACAATTTGAAGCAATGTCTTTCGAGAAGTTAAAATTCCTTAAGATAGCTCTGAAAAGAACTGTCTTCGTTTGGCTGTGGGTGTAGACATCTTCAAGTTGTATCTTCTTATTTCAATATCGAGAAATGAGATAGGTAGGGATTGTCGAGAGTTTATTTATAGGGAAAAGGAGCATATCGATTGAGTAATAATTGAAAATGATTGCCAGACATTGTCTCCCGATCGCAGTCTAAGCAGCCAATCAACACCTTTTACAAACTCAACTATCTACATGCGACCGTAATTACAATAATGTAAGACCAATCAACTGACAGAATGACCGATTAACAAACAATCAACACCTTCCAGTACACTACACTAGGTGGCATGTTATGGTCAAGCATACAGTTTGCAAAACGTGTGAATGCCGTTTACAACAGAAGACCGATCCCTTCATTCGCAACTGTAACCGCAAAATAAACGATTTTACTGGTTTCCGGACTAGCCATACGCATATACTATGAAAAGTGACTATTGGTTCCCGAATATTTTTGTCCGGTTCCGGAACGCGGATTTTCCGCATTAAACAGTTAAATTGATGAAGGTAAGATCCGTTCCCTCAAAATTCTGTTCGGATGGTGAATATTCCGGATAAACGACGTTCGGATTATTGCGGGTCCACTGTATATAGAGAATAGATGGTTGGTGTCGTGAATCGGAAATGTTATCGGGCAAGGCTTAGGAATATTATCCGGTGAGCCGAATAGAGAATAGATGGTTCGTGTCGTGAATCGGAAATGCTATCGGGCAAGGCTTAGGAATATTATCCGGTGAGCCGAATAGAGATTAGATGGTTGGTGTCGTGAATCGGAAATGTTATCGGGCAAGGCTTAGGAATATTATTCGGTGAGCCGAATAGACAATAGATGGTTGGTGTCGTGTATCGGAAATGTTATCGGGCAAGGCTTAGGAATATTATCCGGCGAGCCGAAGGCGAAACGGATGATATTCCGATGCCGAGCCCGATAACTTTTCCCATTCAAAGACACCAACCATCTATTCTATTTATCCTGTTACCTTTATGTATTTCAAACAAACAAGATGTAATAATAAAACACGAGAAAAAAAGAAAAAAATAAGTAGAGAATGATGTAAATATGACGTCATTTCGTTCTTATGACGCCATGATTCGTCACGTGCATGTGTTACATGGTTAGTGCCGGATATCACAAATGTTGTACGGTACCTAGTTATCGGTCCCAAAATGGGACTAGTGACAGGATAAAATGTTAATATAACACTTAGATTGAAGAAGACTCTGGTCTGAAATCTCTTGGATTATAGCACGTAACTGAAAAATGCGACGATAAAGTTCAAGCAGATATGTTCAAGCCATGGTAGATCTAGTGGTGGCGAAATCAATTGACGGTATTGCCCAGTTTGTCCAAAAGCCTTAATGGACAAGTGTTTTTATTTGTAAAGTTGCCTATATAACTATTACAAGGGCAAGTGCAAAAAAAAAGATTTGTAATATACGGACATGTAAATCAAAATTAGATTTTGCCACCCCTACATGGTAACATTGATCTAATTGCCCTTGCCTTATGCCAAACTTTTATTTTATCAAATGGAATAACTAAGCAGAACTTAAAATGATATTGAAAACGAACTAAGGAAATCAAAAAGTGAGGTTTTAAAAAGAAAAAAGATAGTTCTGGGGTATGTAGAGCATATCTTTTTAAACTTTTGGCGTTATAAAAGATGGTACTCCTCCAGTATTAGACTACTTCGGGGTTTTTTTTCAGGTTAGAGCTCGGACAACATTTCCGCAATATTTCGAATGCGTTATCGCTCACAAAGTTTGTAGGGGTGTCCGAAACGCATTCGGACATCTCTGCACACTTTGTAAGCGATTGAACGTCCGAGGCACTGCGGAACTAGATTAGTATGAGTATTAGTATGAGGGTGACGATACCATACCGGTTCCCCCTGCCACCATCTGGTATCGTGCTCGGTGTCTTCGTTGAAGGTTGCATTCATTTTGCTGTCGTACATGTAGTTTTCAACGATACCGTGAGACTCGGGATATAAACCCTGAATTAAAAATATCGATTTATTTTGTTAATTTTGTTGAGAAGTAGTTACAGTTTGTCAGATATATTGCGCTATATCCGGTATAAAATCGATAAAATCACGTGAAGCGTCACTGTTCATAAGGGCTGACGATCTTGATGAAATTATTAATAGTTTGCTGGTAAAATGACCTATATACACAAAATAAAGGACACAAGACAAAGGAACGCGGTCCATCAACTGCTTTGAATAAGGAACCATTTATTTTTCAGAATTGAAAGATGTCACGGATAACTACAATATTTCATAAAGTAGTCTGCGGCAGATCTATTTAATCATTTTGTTATGAAGGTAAAATCAGCTCCCGTTTATTTGAGTGTTGACTTGTGCAAACATGAAAGCAATAACTGGTGACAAGACAAATCTTTATTTTCTTGACAATAATGGGTGAAAAGAATTCGATTCACACGATGTAAGATAATGTCGGTTCTGTAACTTTCTCGGAGGTGAAAAAATACACGTTTTACTTTTAAAAATGCTCACTTTCTTGAGAGTTAAAGAAACTTCATATAAAAGTCATTACAATTAAGCGTGAGTTAACGAAGCAATTAAGACAACTTGTATCAACACAGTTTCATCTTTTCTCTTGCCTGCCATTGGACTTGGTTGATGACGAAATGTATGTAATGCATGTGGTTTATTACACACTCTTGCGTTTTCCTGAATAAAATGAGACAAACTGATTACATAGATGCTTGTCGTACCGTGACAGTGGTTTGGTGATTCGGATAGGATTCTGTCGGATACACGGATCTCATGTAGGGGGTTCGAACACCACAGTTGCGCAGTTTTTCGAGTGTAGGCGTCAACTCTCTATTGAGATAATCCGCCCTGAATCCGTCGAATGACATCAGCAGTAGAGGTTTGTAACTGAAACAACAAACAAGTACACTCCGACAAGTTCCTGCCCAAGTATATTGATATTCTTATCCGAATGCAGGGCGAACTTTTTTTAGTTAAGCCATTACAAACCTTGTCGTTTGCCTTAACCCTTTACCAAACGCCAAATTTTCGACGGTCCCAAATTGAAAGAGTTTGCAGACGACATTTCAAAATTTGATGAAATTAAAAAAAAGATCTTCTAGTTGGGCAATTTCTTCCTTTTCCACATTTTGTTTCCATTGTCGTCTACAACAAAGGCTAAGATCTGGCTCCTCTCAGTCGTATTGGATTTTGGAGATGTCCAAAAGTCTAAACAATTTTGAGATGGTGATATGAAGGTTTCCAAAATAAACATAGACAACATTCTTTGACAATATAGGGTAAAAACTGGTGTGAAATCGCGTGACAGTATTTATATTTTCATGAGGGGTAGTGTCGCGGTTAATTAGGGAACACCGATGGTTCTACTCAGCTTTACCACCCCTTATGGACAGGCAGTTATGTTTGGGGGTCTTCTTCCGTGATTGTGACCCGATTATAGAAACATACCCGGAACAACTGACCTAATATAAAACCCATGTAAAATTAAACCAAACAAACTAGTGTGATAAAAACATGGAAGACTAAATCTGCCACAATGGCTTCTCAAATGTTTGGCTACACTTACGGTAAACCGAGTACAGTACATATGAAGAGATACATAGATAACATGTTATATCTGTTTGGAGGCAATAAGATTCCACTTACTCAGAATTACAAACGTTATCTTGATCACATGGCAGGTCCACCCAGTGGGCCAGTAACGAGGATGGCCATAGGTCTGGAGGCAGGAAAGTCCGTTTTCTTGCACCAATGTTGGTCTCGAACTTGGTCAACAACCGGAGCCCTGTCAGTAGCTCTATGTCACGTACTCTCACCATGTTAGTCCGCAAATAAGCTGCATCACTCTGTTAAAAAGATACACGTTTTATTGGACAGGATTGTCCTTTGGAAAGTCACCCAAGATCCCAAGTCTAAAGTTCTTGTAGATCCAGGAAAACATAAATACAACATATTGACACGGCACTCAGCCCATTTAAAATTAAAACAGTAATAATAAAAAAAAAAAACTTTCAATCTTCACATTTCACAAACGCAACACTTTATTTACTGCACAATCTTACCTCGCAATTGCTATTCTTTTTGACGTGTGGCAGCGCAAACGATAGAATATCCAGGTCTTCTGATTGACAATTGATGATATCAGTATTTTGCTTGGAGCATTTGGTTATTATCATGTAGAAATGTGTGGGTATGGGTACCGTTGAGTGGTTCCCGACATTCCTGCAACAGTCAAATAGAGAACATAACGTCTCTTTAAATGTTTATCATTAATAGATTTTGCATAGAAAAACATACACTGATTGTTAAAAGCTAGCCGATAAGTAAAATAAAACAAAAGAAAACAACAATGTATGACTTAAACAAAAGACCCATTATACGAACAACTAACAAGATTATTACGTTCCAGGAAAAAACAAAAGGATACATTGGTCTTGATGCTTGGGGCACGGGTTTCTGAATGGTCACTGCGAAATGAATTTAATATTGTTGAAAACTACATTAATCTTTAAACAAACAAAAATGTTAATGAAACTTACTTGACAGATAATCCACGGAATAAAAAAGAAATGAAGTTTTAGGATTGTACGTGTTTTATGGATATATACCGACGTTAAAATAGAGCAGAAAAGCCCTTTTGTGAATTTCTCTTTTTTTCGCTGTTTAGTCAGTGGTTAACCATTCCTTTCATTTGGGAATGTGTGACTACCAAATTGAAAGCAACGCTTAACTCAAAAAATGCGTAAAACACAAAATAGTTCTTCGTGATACTATGTAGAACCTATTGATTCAAATGTATAAATTGCTCATCTGGAGCACTTTGTCTATTTGCCACCGTTGTTTCTCAAATGTCTGCATCAGATGTACTGAAGTGGTAAATTATGAAGTAACAGGTAATTAATGAATTAGATTCTCACTTGATTGAATCGTTGTTTGGTCCGTCCGCTTTTCCATCATGGTTTCGGTCAAATACCGGCCCTAATGTCACGTGGATATGATTGAAAATGACCGCATATTCTTTCACCAGAGACCATAGTAATGCCCATATACCTGAAAGGTAACAACGTTGATTGATTCGTTAAACTCTCGGCACTTCATTGAACGACGTAGAAAGATTACGCGCAAAATACTACCGGCATGTAGTCAGAATGGGTGTTGTAACCGCTTTCTACTGTTTTAAAGTTTTATGTTCACGAAAGCATTATCTGAAACTTAAACAGCTCAGATGAATGTGAACACTAAGAGCTTTCGAAAGCGAGTCGTGCTCGACTAGTTCAAATCTGTCCAGAATAAATCATAGGCAAAACATTTAAATCTTTACATATACTTTCCTCGCCGAAAACAGTACGCAATTTTGGGAAGAAAGTATTGACACGTTATGGAACTTTTATCTGAAGGATAAAGCACGGACTCCAGACCCGAGGGTCGTTGGTTCCAATCCCGTGAGTGACGACTTTTCATTACGGGTACCTCTTAATTAATGTAAAATGAATATGTTTAAACTGTGGGACGTATTGTCGTCTTACAATTTATCCAAGGACAAGTGTGAATGAAGTTCCAACCTCACCCCTTCTGTATTAACAGAGTTTCCAAGATACACGCACGATGATCGACAAGAGAAGAGGTCGACTATCATACCATACGATTGGAGAAAAAACATTTACCTTCTTTAAACTCTGAGTACATTGGTACCACATTGGACGATAGGTAAGATTCTGTTATCTCATCTTCGGTTGTGGAGAACCCTGTAAAAGTAGAAATCGATTGTTTTATAGCGTCTCCTTTTTATAAGACATTTACAACACACTATTATTCACATACATTGGCAATGCAATTTACCTGGTACAGCATGACTTTTGAGAATGTTGAAAACTATATTTTGAAAACTGCATTTATCTTGAATCAAGAATGTGTACCTTTATAAAAGACCTATTCTTTGAAAGTTTCATTAAAAAGGATTATGATAACAAGAGTCGTTTTGACGGGTTGCATTTTCTATATTGCATTTATTTTTGTTTCAGACTCTTATTTTGTTTTACTTGCCACCATGCTTTGGCTGCTTTGTGAAGAAGCCCATGTGACAGGCAACCGCAAGAGTGTGTCTGAATCAAGGGGGAAGAAATTCTCAGCTTTTCGTCCGTAAAGGCTGGCAAATGCATCAGGATTTTGAACATCGACCTCTAACAGGTTTACCTATCCAATTGGAGAGCAATCCAGTTTGGAGCTCCATAGGGTAAGCTCTTCGGTTACATTGGAGGCATTTTTCCAATGAACGAAAATACTTTGTCAAGGAGCAATAGAATGTAAAACTATATTTACCCGGATCAAAGAGGTGAGCTGCCTCGATGTGGTTGTCAATGCTTCTGTACTCACTACAATCTGGGTTGACACTGTCTGTTAGTCTCTTATCGGGCATGGAGCACGTGGAGTTCACAGTTTTGAAGTTCTGGGCCTACATGCAAACATAAACGTTCGATTCCCAAATTACAATCACTTTGGGATAGGAACCTGGGCAGCGTTTTTCTTAACGACTTGTAGAAAACTTTGCGTAAGTCAAAACAGATCTGCATGTATACAATTTTGAAGAAAAGTACAATATTGGAATGTTGCAGGTCATTGGAAGCGTCTCAGAGAGACGATTTCAATGACGTGTTACTTAGCAATATTGCTCTTCTCTATAATGAAAATTGCAGTTTTGAACTAACGCAAGTTCTTAGCATACTAAGTTTAAGGGTATGGATTTTATTCACCTTGTTCTAGCAACAACTGACACATTCAATGTAATGTCCATCTCCGGGATTTATCAACCTTTATAAGCGAGATATAATTGATAAATGTTGATATTGTATCAGGACCTTAGTGTTTGATGTGAAATAGAATATCTTTTCACTTTGCTAAAGACATGGTAGGATACTTTTTGCCAAGGACCCCATTTCGATAAGAAAACAAAGTGATATAGGCCAAGCAGGACATTTTGTTAGTATTTTTTTTTAGACAGAATGGTTGTTTTTTACTCAGAAAAAGGTCACGGTAATTTGGCGTTCATATAGGAAGCAAGTGTTCACGTTTACGTCGCACTGGTGGATATATGACTTATTATGTTACATGCGATGTCTTAAGAAATGTTTCTTTCACAATAATTTTTTATCTACAATAACTATACTTTTTACCTGATTCGCAGTGAGTTGGTATGACGATAGAAGTGGTTGTTTGTTGTCCGAGCTATAGATGACGGTGAATTGACGTCCAAATAAAATACACGTGTTAACATCATGTTGTTGGGCTGGTTGCCCGAAGGGAAATGTGTTAACCTTAAGTGAGTCTGGTAAGCTGTATTCTACCTAAAACGAATAAGTGAGTACGTAAGGAAAATAACATTTCGTTAGAGTGGCAAGTGGACATTTATATACAAAAAGAAACAGGTTATTACAAATACAATAGAAAACACCCGCTCCTATGGGCCGATATGTCACTGTTTAATCGATTGGATTGAATTGCAGCACGTTTACGCCCAGTCTTCCAAGGGGGACAATCACGCTGCAAGTTGAAATCACGTAATATGCACCGAAATACCTCACGTTATTTCTTAGTCACAAAAACGTGAGAACAATTGACTGACTGGGTTGGTTAGCCATCGAGCAATAGGTTGATTGACCGAATATGATGATAAAGTTGTGTTGTTCAACTTCAAAACATGTTTTTATTTGTTTCATATTTCACCCAGCTATGGGCAAATAGTTCCATTGCCTTGTGGCAGCTGCTGAAACAGTAAAGGCTAAGGGATACAACCCCTACAGAAAATGCACCACTGCCTTGTGGATAGTTGATGGACAAGAAAGGCTAAGGGAACCAACCCTGACAAAAATATCGGAATGGAGCCCCGTAGGCAGTATGATGAGGTCAGAGACTGTCACTCTGGCAACTCCTAAAACCAAACTGGTGCCAGATGTACTGCATTGCTCTCCTGTGGATCACATTAGGGCGGTCGAGAGGGAGATCCTGACGTCTGAGCAGCCCAGGTTCTCCGTAAAACGGCCCAGGCATTTGCGCTATGGAAAGGACACTCCTCAACGCGGAAGTCTTCAGTTTGCGGGTTGTAAGTCCCATAAGGTGCTGGTCCGCCACAGTCTGCTTGCTTCTTGGGGTGCAAGGAACTTACGGCTACAACCAGACAAGCAGACTGCAACATTCGCACCTAGGAAACAACACAAGAAATCAAAGTCTCCATCACTTCTCCTAGCAAGCTTGAACATACGAACAATGATGCCATGCTTGACCAGTGATCTACATCAGATCAACGAAACAGCTGTCATTGACTCCGAATTGGATAGACTCAATGTTGACATCGCAGCTCTCCAGGAGACGAGGCTGGCTGGTGTTGGATCCTTACAAGAGAAGAACTACACTTTATTCTGGAGGGAAAAGGGCAATGACGAAAGGCGTGATCATGGGATTCGGATTTGCAGTGAAGACATCTCTTCTACCCATGGTAGAACCACCGAATTGAGGCACAGAACGACTGCTTAATATTAAAGTCAACTCCAATTCAGGCACTGTGAACCTGATAGCATGCTACGCCCCCACTCTGTCATCCAACTCTGATGAGAAAGATGCATTCTATGAAGAGCTTGATTCCCTGATTGGTCGACTGCCACCATCCGAGGTGCTCTATCAACTCGGCGACTTCAACGCCCGGGTTGGCAACTCTCATGAAGATTGGCCCACCTGCATCGGGCATCATGGAGTAGGAAAGATGAATGAGAACGGACAGAGGCTGCTTGAACGTTGTTGCAACAGGCAACTCTGCATAACTTACACCTATTTTACCAACAAGTTGAAGCACAAAGTCTCATGGATGCATCCCCGGTCACGCCATTGGCACCAGCTTGATTTTGTCATCACGAAACGGACCGACATACATACGTGCAAAACACAAGAAGTTATCATAGCGCTGACTGTGATACGGACCACTCCGCTGTCATCAGTAGGATAACGTTGACTCCAAGCAGGCTCCACCATGTAAAACCGAAAGGACTGCTAAAAATAAATACAGCCCGCACAAAGGATCCAGAACGGACTAGTGCCTTTCTCTCCTCAGTCAACGAAATTCCCCACGCTGCTAACAACACATCTGCAGAAGCTAGATGGTCCTTCTTAAAGGATCAGAAACACTCATGTGCCATCAATGCTTATTGAAAGAAGGCGAGAACCAACAAAGACTGGTTTGAAGCAAACCTTCAAGTCATGGAGCCACTCATCAACGCCAAGAGACAAGCCCTGATTATGTGGAAGCAAACCCCTAGTCAGGAAAACCTTCGTCTGCTTCGAAAAGCCAGAGCGGAATGCCAGGCAAAGGCCAAAAGATGCGCAAACTACTATTGGCTTGACCTTTGCACAAACATTGAACAGGCATCCGCAAATGGAAACACAGACGCAATGTACGAAGGAATCAAAAGAGCAACAGGCCCGGCTACGAAGAAAACTACACCCCTTAAATCCAAAGAAGGACACATCATATCTGACCGCAGAGAACAGATGGACAGATGGGTGGAGCATTACCAAGAACTGTACTCCACAGAGAACACTGTATCTGAGGAAGCCATAAACAACATCCTTGAACTCCCACCTATGTCTGACCTCGACTCTGAGCCCACAATGGCTGATCCGAGCCTTATCAAGTGTAAATACCGATGCAATACCGCCCGAGTTTATCAAAGAGTGAAAACCTGGCCTGCTTCACCATCTGCATGAACTCATCTGCTTCTGTTGGAAGGAAAGTGAAGTGCCATATGACATGAGGGACTCCAAGATTGTGACCTTGCACAAGAACAAAGGCGACAGCTCGGACTGCAACAACTACTGCGGAATCTCCCTACTGAGCATCGTAGGAAAGGTTTTTGCTAGAGTTATGCTCACAAGACCTCAAGTACTCGCTGAACGAGTGTACCCTAATGCACAGTGTGGCTTTCGATCTGGACGATCCACCATCGACATGACTTTCTCTGTGAGACAACTCCAGGAAAAGTGCAGAGAACAGCGGCCTCACAAAGGCCTTCGACCTGGTCAGCCGAAGTGGACTGTTCTGCCTACTTGAACGCATAGGATGTCCTCCAAAGCTGCTGAGCCTCATCAAATATTTCCACACTGACACGAAGGGAACTGTCAGTTTCGATTGCGACATATCTGAGCCTTTCACTATCCACAGCGGCGTCAAGCAAGGATGCGTGCTCTCCCCCACACTCTTTGGCGTCTTCTTCTCTCTTCTCATGTACTATGCTTTCGACTCCTCGACTGATGGTGTCTACATCCACACAAGGCACGATGGAAAGCTCTTTAATTTAGCGCACCTACGCGCTAAATCTGAAGTCACACGTATCCTTCTTAGGGAGATGCTGTTCGCTGATGATGCTACCCTCGTATGCCACACCAACGACGGTCTCCAGCGACTCATGGACAGGTTCTCTTAAGCCTGTAAAGAATTTGCGCTCACTAAAAGCAACAAGAAGACGAAAAACATGCTATTTAATCCCCCAACTCCCCCTTCAATCTCAATCAATGACTCACAACTGGTGAATGTCGAAAACTTCAGATACCTTGGCTCACTCATCACTGAGAATCTCCCCTTGGATGCTGAAATCAGCTCCCGTATAGGAAAAGCAACAGGAGTGATGTCAAAACTTGCCAGCAGAGTATGGGAGAACAGAAATCTCACAACAGATACCAATCTCAGAGTTTACCAGGCCTGTATGATAAGCACCCTTCTAATTGGCAGCGAGACTTGTACACAAGACAAGAAGTCAGACTCAACGCATACCACATGCGATGTCTTCGCCGGATCTTGGGCATAACCTGGAGGGACAAGATAACAAACGCAGAAGTTCTCTCCAAGGCCAGAACGACCTCAATATTTGCCATGTTGAGCCAGAGACGCCTGCGATGGCTAGGTCACGTAAGCCGGATGTACAGCAGTCGACTTCTCAAGAACCTCCTGTATGGTCAACTGGAGAAGGGCACTCGTCCAGTAGGCCGCCCCTGTCTGAGGTACTCTGACGTCTGCAAAAGGGACCTCAAATCCACACATATAGATGTTGCATCATGGGAGGAAAAAGCCCAAGGTCGCATAACCTGGAGGCGTGAAGTCAACACAGGCATCAACAAAGCAGAGGCTGACAGACACGAGAGAAGAAGACAACAAAGATTGAGGAGCAAGGCATCAACCAGTTTAACAGACCGCTCGGTCTTCGTCTGCCACAGCTGCACCAGGGACTGCCACTCAAGAATTGGCCTCTACAGTCACCGCAGACGCTGCTCAAGCGTGAACTTACCTCGGCGCAACCCATCGTCTTTTTAGACGGACGGAGGCCGACGATTCACCATCTAGTTATTTTACGATGACCGGCTTATAAAGGATTGACCTACATACCAATCTGAACTGACAATGTGGTCTTCACAGCGCTCCGTAAACCCATCGATCTTATACAAGCCATGCAAGCTAGCCGATAGACTGCGATACATAAAAATCAAAATCAAACGACATCCGGATTAGAATCTGTGCGGACAAGGGCCTTACTACGTGTATGTAATTAAAAATACTCATACAACAAGGCAACTTGGTACCCATTTAGGTACAAAATTTGGGTCCCATTCCACAACAAAACTACATTTAATAAATCATATCGAACTAAAATATTTTTTATACAGCATATAAATGCATACTTCATTGACTGCGAAAATGCGATATCAAACGAATACACGATATCTTCAAATGTATAGTATTTCGTACATGCGTCCCCTCTTTCATAAAAGAAAGCTTGATCATTAAACAGCCCCTAATCTTTAGGCATATCAACTTACCTCTGATCCACATTTACAGGTGGATTGTCTGACACTATTCCCTGTACAAGCTGGCACCGTTATCCCATTGAGTTGTGTAATGTTTTGAGCTTTCCTAAGGATGTGGTTTAAAGTCCCAACCGTACCATTATTTGGGGAGGGCTTTATTTTCAAAAGATCTGGAAAAAATACAAGTACATGCAGATATTAACATCTTACATTAACCATACCTAAGAAATCTTCCATAGTTCAATGGGGTATTTTTGACGGATTCATTTGAGTACGGAACTTTGTATCGCTAGGTCCCTCCCAAGATGATTCCTATGCACACGACAGTAAATATCGACTTCCTTAAGAGGTGGTCTCCAGGCTTACATACAAAAGTCATGAAGACATTAAAAGAAGTGTGAAAAATAGTAAGAAAACTGGCATCAACTCTTGGAGCGAGTAAATGTTGTCAAAAGTCATAACGTCAATAACGCTAAACAAATAAAAAGACAACCTTGGTATGGGCAATGACTTCCTTTTGTAACAAAGGAAAAAAGGAAAGAACATACTGAAAAGATTTAGGCCTGTATAACCATATGTATAGAAAGAATAGCATTGTTGCTGAAAAGCCAGTCAAGGGTAAAGAAGTGGTACAATTGGCTGAGTCATCGGGCAGGTACTGTCATTGCGATACAGTCAAACTTGTTTTAAGAGACCAGCCTATGGGACAGAGTAAAGTGGCTGTTTAAGACAGGCTGGCTGCTTAATACAAATTGATGTACGCTATGAATCTAACAATGGGACTTTTTGTAGTGGTTGTTTAAGACAGGTTGGCTGCTTTAAAGGGTGGTTGCGTAACACAAGTTAGACTGTATATCATAGGAACGGTTAAAAGAGCATAAACTCATAACAAATAAGCATAACACACGTATAGGGCTCCAAATTATATGCTTCAGTGATTTCAATAGGAAGCAACATTTGGCTGCTGAAATTTTGTCAAGTAAATACGAAATGTGATACTCATCATATTGCTTTATAGTGAGATATTCTCTTAAAGTTTTATATTCTATGACAATGTATGTTAACTTATGTATATATTGTATTGTTTCAAACGAATATACATGTATGGAAACTTACATGAATAGACAAATACATGTTAACACTTACCAGTCATTAGATTATAGAGCTCTATACTCTCGAATGGCTCCGTAGTAACGTTATGCTTTAAGTCCGGTCCGTGGGCAAGGAAAAGTGCCTGTACAAGACAAATGGTGAATAAGGTGCAGTTTCTCCAGCACACGTGTAAATAGCCATTTGTAAAAGGTGTTCACAGATGTGAGGGCAATTGAACGTTGAAATTTAATTTATTTAAAACTGCCCAACAGCTATACTGTTATATGATACGCGGAGATTTGAAGCAAAATTAGACTTTTTTTAGTTATTTAAAGTGTGAATGAAGTGAATCAACATGTATTTCAATCCAAAAGCGTGACATCGCTATAGGATCCATCGCATATGAAGTGTACATTTTTATAGAAATCGACGCTATTATCACTGAATTAATTATGCTTTCAATATCTACTTTTAATTGTGGTTGTTTCAACGAAATTTTATTTTGACTTTCAAAATTTCTCATCCGTGAACAAACCCCTTCAATGTTAGAGGCATGTGTGTAAGTATTGAAACAATAAACAGTCAAATCGGTGGTCATGTCACTCGATCAAAGCCGGTTGAACTGTAACATGATAGTCTTAGATTCGAGCCCCAATAACGTCGCTGGTTTCATGGGAATGTCATTTGGCAAAACACTCCAGAATCATTGCCTCGGACAGATGACCCAGAAAAATCGTTCTATAACGAAAACATTGCGTAACCTCCCCCCACCTAAAAACCCATTTCAATTGAATATTGCAACACGACCTCTAAATAGATTTCAAAGAAGACAAAACGAAACAAATAGTTATGTACTGACATATCTTTAATGTTTTTTACATGTATTGAACTTTGAGGGGTTAATTGAATAAAGTTGCTGTCATACTTACATGCATGCTACTATACGTTTCATCATATCCATTACTCCCTTTGGGACACGTTTCACTTTCTTCTGGTCTGAAAAAAGAAATAATCAAATGTATAGAAAATTATCCAGTATTACCATTAAAGCATACGGCATCAGTACAACACGTATGTAGATTGTTTTCGATGTAAATATGAGCAATGAATTTTAAATAAGATAGGCTTATTTCCAATAAGGAATTTGGTTTGGTTGATCTTTTAACTCGGCTTTTGTTCTGTTCGTTCATAGCCCAATGAACCAAAATGTCGTCTTGGAACTGCACTCTCTACCAGTGTCCGTTATCAAATAGTTAAAACAGTGTACAGTTGGAAAACAGATATGGGCTATTCAGGTTATGGTATAAACATGTCGCATGGCTTCACAGTATTTCAGACGGACACCGACTCACGAAGTTTGCAGATGTGTTCGAATAATCTTTGACTAAACTATATTGAGCGGGTTTACGTCCGAGAAGTTGTCGATCCATAAGACGTGTTTTTTTGTTTAACCCTTTACCAAACGCCAAATTTTCAACTGTTCCAAATTAAAAGAGTTTGCAGACGACAATTCAAAATGCGATGAAATTGAAAATTAATCTTCTGATAGTGGAGAAAACATTGTGGGAAAAGGAGAAATTGCTCGTTAAGAGCAATTTCTCCTTTCCCCACATTGTTTTCCAGAGTCGTCTGCAACTAATTGGTAAAATGTCGTCATTGTTTGGTAATGGGTTAATACACTTACTGCACCAGCCACCTGTCTTCAACATCCAGAACAATATTCCCTATCCGGTCGTTGTTGCTATAGTGATGCCGTATCGGTATAGTACCGCCTGTGTATAGCTTGAGATGAGAACTCATGCAAGAAACACCGGCTATGATTTGTTCGGCTATACCTAGGTCTGAAATAAATAAAGTGTACAGTAACATCCTTAGCCCATCCTTAATAGTAGAACATATACAGTAAAACCTGTCTTAAGCAGCCAACAAAAACGCCATCAGATCTGTTTTTTGAGACCGTTGACAGCTTGATACAGCAGGCAAAACATGAAGAAAGCTCCTGCAGGAGCTTTCTGCATGTCTTGCCTGCTGTATTGAGCTTCAATGTTGATATGTAGTCATATGTATTCTATGTTTAAGAGTGGCTGTTGTAGACAAGTTTGACTGTAGCTTGTTCTTGAAATAGACAATATATTGCCGATACTATGTACAGTGGTAATATTATCCTCATAATATCGTACAGAAACTAGAGAAACAAGGGGGAAAAAAGAAATAAAAAGCGACATACAACAGAAACTGGAAGAAGCAGCAAACGACAAATAGCTAAAAATAAACTTTATGATTTTCGGAAGGAACAATTGTGAAAAAAAAATGATAAATTGCTTATCAGAAGCAGTTTTCGTTTTGTCTCGTAGGTTTCTAAAGCCTTCTATGACAGAAACACCAATGAGAGGTATTAAAGGCCCATTAAAGGAGACTATTGCTATATCAAACTACTATTATTATTTGGTGAGCTTTTGGACAGATTCAAATAGTTATCACCAGAAAACAACATCAGCCCAACTTAAATGCAAGTTTTATAATTCAGATTTCCTGATTCTTTACCTCTGACCTTGACAGCCGATACACACATTTTTGAACTGACCAATCAAAATTCGTTATTTTGAATACGTAAACAAACAGGTTGTTGATAAACATGAATGAATTGGAGACAACTATATTTCAAGCACAAAATAACTTATTTAGAGTCTCATTAATAGGGTCTCAATGCATTCTTTAACTAATTCTCATGACTTTTATGAACATAATAAAAGAACTCCATATATTTTTTCAGTAATTTATTTGTTCTCCTCTCCTTTGATGTGCCTTCAAGAAAAGCAGTTATATTGAAAAATAGTATACGGGATCTTGGGTAAAAACCAGTTTTAAACGAGATAGTAAACTTGGCAGTAATAAATGTAGTGTAAAGAAAGCGAGTGGATCCGGACTATTTTCAGTGCTCGTTCCTACGAAGATATTCGTCCGCACAGTGATGGCGGATGATTAATTGAGTAATTCGGACTTTGCCGAGTTTTAATCGATAAACTTGAAGGCCTCAAAATATGGTGTATATATTCAATGGACTAAGGAGGCTCCGTATCATTAGTCCAAAAAGCCCCGATTTTTCACAAGGAGTAATTTTCCTTTTGAAACAGAGGTTTCTTAATTTTTATGCAGTCGGTGGGTAAAAAGGTATTAATTAAGAAGAGCAAATGGTTAAATCAGTACCATCCGTATTTTCTACCACCGTTGGCCCTTGTTGTGTTAAGCTGGTGTAAATGCTGCCGGAGGTCCCACCAAATTTTGGCACATTCTTCCATTCGGGAGACTCCTCCATGAAGTAGTCAAGTCCTATCCGTCTTAGACAGCTGGTATCGCTCATTCCTGGAAGTTAATTTTTTTTTATTCTCATAAGAATTAATTGCTCATTTTTTTTTATCTAAATCTATAGTTAAACGCGATGCTAACACTTTTTCAGTTGTATAACGAATTTTAGATTAAAGTATCTTAACAAAATGCTTCCCTAAAGAAACCAGCGGTATGGATTGGGCTAGCATCGGGTCTTGGCCCGTGCGTAAACCCAGCATAAAGGGATAAAGGGACATCCTTTTTGTGAAAAGAAAATCATTTCTTATCATGTTACACTTCATTTTTTGTTACATTTGTTTCAAAATACTTTTGACAAAGATGCGTTAAAAATATGTTCAAAAACAATATGGTAGTAAAAGCTTCGTCTGAGAAAGGCCGAAAAGGACGAATATCTTACCGTGGTCCGAGAGTAAGATGACGTTCACACAGTTATCGATGTTTCGTCTGTAAAGCCCGGTCATCAACCGCCCAATCGCATCATCGACCGTCTTTATCGCAACGTATGTCTGTCAAAAACATGCAGAAATGATAAATCGAATAGTTATTATGCAGTAAAGTGTAATGTCTGTGTAATGTCTGTCAACCGTTTACCAAACGCCAATTCTTTCGACTGTCCCAAATTCAAAGAGATTGCAGACGACACTTCAAAGTGTAATGTCTGGTTACCTCTTTACTAAACGCCAAATTTTCGACTGTCCTAATTTGAGAGAGTTTGCAGACGACATTCCAAAATGTGAAGAAATTGAAGGATAATCTTTTGATAGGAGAGAAAACATTGTGGGAAAAGGAGAAATTGCTTGTATACGAGCAATTTCTCCTTAACCCACAACGTTTTTCAGAGTCGTCTGCAACAAACTGATTAGATGTCGTTATTGTTTGGTGATGGGTTAAAGGTGCTTGTTCACAAGTGTGAAGAAATTTGGAAGGCAAAAAAAAATTTCTTTAAAACTGCTTATCAGATGTACTGTTATATGATTCACACCAAAGAATAGTCGTTAAATGCAAAATGATATTGCTTTTATTACTTTAAAGTGTGTATACAGTGAATTAACATATATTTAATCCAAAAGCGTGACATCGTTTTTGAGATCTATCGCATATAAACTGTACATACTTAGATGAATTGACGCTTTCTAGAAAGATTATGCTTTCAAAAGCTACTTTTAATTGTACTGTATTGTTTCAACATTTAATTTTGACTGTCGAATGTTCTCTTATGTGAATAAGCAGCTTTAATGCGTGCAGAAAACTAATGCATAGGATAGCATGTAGACGGATAATGTATACCATGGCGTGAAAAAAAGTATCTACGTTATAATATGAGTAGAGAAGCATGCCTGTAATAATATGCAGCAGTGCCATGCTCGATATAACATGCAGACATAAAATGGCTGTTATTGTTGATTTACTACATTGCTGTTATTATTGCACGTGTTTTACTTATGAAATACAACATCTTATCAGAATTGGCTGTTATTACAAGCGGAATTTGTATGTTGTTTTTTTTAAACCTTGAAAGCTTTAACGAAGAATAGTAATTACTATCATCACATGAAGAAATATAGGCTATTTAAGAACACTACAAGAAATGATTTATACTCAAGTCTTAATCATGAAATTAGAACAACTATGTCTACTCTTTGGTGTGACTGTCCCCAAATTCCAAAAGGGTACGTCTGCTATAGAATTTGGTAAAATGTGTTTTCATGAAATGCAGAAAGTTATATATGTTGGGATATGCAGCGAGTAAGTTCAATTACCTGGTAGAACGTATCACTCCCGTAGTAATGATAACAATCTAGACAATTACAGATTTCAAATAGGACAACTCTCATATCATAAAACTGTGGGGAACAATAGAAAAGTGGAGGACAGTGGTCTAGGAGTAAACCCTCTCAACACGGGGATGAGGGTTCGAAACCCGCGGAAGCAGTATCCTCTTTGCAACTTTTTGTTTGTCCAAATTTGGCACGAGTACTGGTTATGTACAGTATCCAGGAATCAGAAACGAGAGTGACCGATATTAGTTGTAATAACTTGCATCACAATCGATATAGAATAGGTAGGTTAAAATTTTAGATGACATAGAATGTGTAAATGCATGCTCAACCTCCGGACTGTCCGGTCCGGTGTCCCGACCCTTGCTTCCGGGTTCGTTTATGTACAGCGTGATAAGGTCCGGTCTCTTGTTCCCGTCCATCATCAGCCAATCCATGGCAATGTCGATCATGCTCTCCATACTCTCTGAACTGATTTATATATAAATTGCAATTATCATTATCATTTCCATTTTTTTTATAGCGTTTATAACCTTTACATTAAATGATAAATACTTAACACTTGTAAATAAAAACTGGCAAAAGATTTAATATAAATATTACAGATACATGCCTCCTCAATCCTGAATAACACTTTCTTTCTTTTAATTCTAATTAAAATTCAAAATGAGACTTGTTATTCGTCTTAAGGTTCCCCCATTTCCATGAAGAAACCGTGTATCACCATTGTGTTCTGTCTTTGTGATAGCCCCGTTGTGATCTCGAAATCCCACTCTTCCAAATTGTAATGGCTGATCCATCGTAAAGAAAGATAAACCAATTGAGAAATCTCAAATCCGACATCAGTGGTACATCAAACGTATCTACTGCTTAAGCGCTGTTTTTTCCCCCTCTTTTTTAACCGTTTGTTTGTTTGTTTTGTTTTGGTTTGGGTTTGTGCAATTCATTGCAGTAGTCTCTTTATTAATTTAAGAAGTTTCATATTCAAATTGCTTTTTATTCTATCTTCTATCTTTTAAATTGCAATTCAAGTATATTAGTCAAGGAGTTTGAGAAATCTGACATTCCTTGTTCGATCAGTTGAAACTGCAAATGAATCCACCGTATAGTTCTTTTGAAAGAAATTATTTCCTAGCCGTGTAATGATAGAATACCCTCGGAACATATGTTCTAATGTTCTAGAATGAGCACTGTGCGTAAGAAAATGTATACGTAAGAGCCAATGGCCATGTTATGATAGATTACCATCGGAACGTATGTTCTAATGTTCTAGAATGAGCACTGTGCGTAAGTAAATGTATACGTAAGAGCCAATGTCCATGTAATGATAGAATACCCTCGGAACATATGTTCTAATGTTCTAGAATGAGCACTGTGCGAAGAAAATGTATACGTAAGAGCCAATGGCCATGTTATGATAGATTACCATCGGAACGTATGTTCTAATGTTCTAGAATGAGCACTGTGCGTAAGAAAATGTATACGTAAGAGCCAATGGCCATGTTATGATAGATTACCATCGGAACGTATGTTATAATGTTCTGGAATGAGCACTGTGCGTAAGAAAATGTATACGTAAGAGCCAATGTCCATGTAATGATAGAATACCCTCGGAACATATGTTCTAATGTTCTGGAATGAGCACTGTGCGTAAGTAAATGTATACGTAAGAGCCAATGTCCATGTAATGATAGAATACCCTCGGAACGTATGTTCTAATGTTCTGGAATGAGCACTGTGCGTAAGAAAATGTATACGTAAGAGCCAATGGCCATGTAATGATAGAATACCCTCGGAACGTATGTTCTAATGTTCTGGAATGAGCACTGTGCGTAAGAAAATGTATACGTAAGAGCCAATGGCCATGTTATGATAGAATACCCTCGGAACGTATGTTCTAATGTTCTGGAATGAGCACTGTGCGTAAGAAAATGTATACGTAAGAGCCAATGGCCATGTTATGATAGAATACCCTCGGAACATATGTTCTAATGTTCTAGAATGAGCACTGTGCGTAAGTAAATGTATACGTAAGAGCCAATGGCCATGTTATGATAGAATACCCTCGGAACATATGTTCTAATGTTCTAGAATGAGCACTGTGCGTAAGAAAATGTATACGTAAGAGCCAATGGCCATGTTATGATAGATTACCATCGGAACGTATGTTCTAATGTTCTAGAATGAGCACTGTGCGTAAGAAAATGTATACGTAAGAGCCAATGGCCATGTTATGATAGATAACCATCGGAACGTATGTTCTAATGTTCTGGAATGAGCACTGTGCGTAAGTAAATGTATACGTAAGAGCCAATGGCCATGTTATGATAGATTACCATCGGAACGTATGTTCTAATGTTCTAGAATGAGCACTGTGCGTAAGTAAATGTATACGTAAGAGCCAATGGCCATGTTATGATAGATTACCATCGGAACGTATGTTCTAATGTTCAACAAAGAGCACTGCGCATCAGAAAAACATTAGAAAAACATATAAATACGTAAAATAATGGAATAATAATGGAAGATATTGAGAATCAAACTCGATGGCAAGATAAAACTCATACCCATTGCAACGCATTTCCGGTAGGTTGATGTCACTTCCTGCCCAGTTACATGACGCCGATTTCTTGCCTTGCTTTTTCGCTGTGACCCAAATCTAAAAATAAAAATTTGAAAGTAAATATCGCTGAGCATGTGTGGTAATTAATGCAGAGCTAGCAATCCTAATCACCTACTTAGAATTCATTCGTTTCGTTGCATCTATCGCAGCCGTTTAGAGATAAGAAACCATTGTGATAAAAAGGGAAATTGCTCATAAAGTGCATATTCTTACAATTCACTAGTTAAGTTGATGCAAGATTGAATCACAATAAGTTTCTCATAGTTAATAACAATCTTACTTTCAACCTGAAAAACTCTTATTCTACCCAAGGGAGGTGTTTGATTAAACGATATTTTTTATCTTCTAATATATTTTAAGATAATTAATATGATGGTAAAACCAGCAATAAAACTTAATTTACTATTCATCTATTCAATCATCAACCTCTAAAGAGCTAAGTTCTAGAAAACCCCTCTTATATGAATGGGTATTGAAGCGTATATAAGACATACAGTAAAATAAAACATCGTACCGGTTCACCACCCCACCAATCGGGGTTGGATTTCGTTAGATTAAATATCGCCTTCATCCCAGGATCGAACATGTTATTGTTCACTATACCGTGTGATTCTGGATACAGACCCTGACAAAGACAAAACGAACATGATTTACTTTATTTCACAATCGTTCAGCGTGGTTTTTGCCACAATAGTTCATCGTTGATTTCGTAAAATAGTCTGCTAGATCGAGATAAACGTCATATCAATTGATGTAACCGATACTTAATCCTTTTAATCGAAAAAGATTTTTCAATCGTTATGACCTCCCTGTTATCAAAAAGGCACTGCGCCAGTTCAGTCTAGACAATTTTGAAAGTCGGACACTGTGAAAACGGTTAATTTATGAAATGAATCAAAACTAATAAAACATTGACATGAATTATGTATCATATACGTCATATAGTTAATCCATACAACTCATATAGTTAATCCATACAACTCATAAAGTTAATCCATACAACTCACATAGTTAATCCATACAACTCATATAGTTAATCCATACAACTCATATAGTTAATCCATACAACTCATATAGTTAATCCATACAACTCATATAGTTAATCCATACAACTCATATAGTTAATCCATACAACTCACATAGTTAATCCATACAACTCATATAGTTAATCCATACAACTCATATAGTTAATCCATACAACTCATAAAGTTAATCCATACAACTCATATAGTTAATCCATACAACTCATATAGTTAATCCATACAACTCATATAGTTAATCCATACAACTCATATAGTTAATCCATACAACTCATATAGTTAATCCATACAACTCATATAGTTAATCCATACAACTCATAGTTAATCCATACAACTCATATAGTTAATCCATACAACTCATATAGTTAATCCATACAACTCATATAGTTAATCCATACAACTCATATAGTTAATCCATACAACTCATATAGTTAATCCATACAACTCACATAGTTAATCCATACAACTCATATAGTTAATCCATACAACTCATATAGTTAATCCATACAACTCATATAGTTAATCCATACAACTCATATAGTTAATCCATACAACTCATAAAGTTAATCCATACAACTCATAAAGTTAATCCATACAACTCATATAGTTAATCCATACAACTCATATAGTTAATCCATACAACTCATAAAGTTAATCCATACAACTCATATAGTTAATCCATACAACTCATATAGTTAATCCATACAACTCATATAGTTAATCCATACAACTCATATAGTTAATCCATACAACTCATATAGTTAATCCATACCCGTCATAAAGACACACAAAAAAACGCAATTGAACAAATCAGTTTTGTCATGGATAAAAACAAGCATGACAATTGAAAACAAATGGAACGTATGTCATGGAGGTCAATTGGGGGAGTGAAAAGTGGACAACAGTAACTAGGAAAACTGTAATCTTGTCGAATATCTAATTTTACTTTGTAGACGACAGTTGCCCAGGGGTAAAGCGACCGCATGGGCTCATTTTTCGGAAGTATCAGAGTCCATTGTGGGACCTTCCATTAGTCCTTCCTCGACTAGAACACTGTTATGTTTTCAGGGAGCAGACGCTTTATCGATTTTAAACGAATAAGTTTATACTAATTTATTTGACTAAGTATTGTAGAAAGAAGGTAACGGAGAAATAAAAAGTCTAGAACAATTGCCCATACATACCGAAACAACTGTGTTCTTATTCTGATATTTCACTTAGTATTGTAGAAAACAGAAAACAGGGGAATAGTCTGGAACAATTGCCAAAGTACCGTAAAAACTGTGTTCTTATTCTGATATTTCACTTAGTATTGTAGAAAACAGGGAACAGGGGAATAGTCAAGAACAATTGCCCATACATACCGTAACAATCGTGTTCTTATTCTGACATTTCACTTAATATTGTAGAAAACAGGGGAATAGTCTGGAACAATTGCCAAAGTACCGTAAAAACTGTGTTCTTATTCTGATATTTCACTTAGTATTGTAGAAAACAGGGAATAGGTAAATAGTCAAGAACAATTGCCCATACATACCGTAACAATCGTGTTCTTATTCTGACATTTCACTTAATATTGTAGAAAACAGGGGAAAAGAATGGAACAATTGCCAAAGTACCGTAAAAACTGTGTACTTATACTGATAGTTAACTTAGTATTGTAGAAAACAGGGAATAGGTAAATAGTAAAGAACAATTGCCCATACATACCGAAACAACTGTGTACTGATTTTGATATTTCACTTAGTATTGTAGAAAACAGAAAACAGGGGAAAAGTCTGGAACAATTGCCAAAGTACCGTTAAAACTGTGTACTTATTCTGATAGTTTACTTAGTATTGTAGAAAACAGAGAACAGGGGAATAGTCAAGAACAATTGCCCATACATACCGAAACAACTGTGTTCTTATTCTGATAGTTTACTTAGTATTGTAGAAAACAGAAAACAGGGGAATAGTCTGGAACAATTGCCAAAGTACCGTAAAAACTGTGTTCTTATTCTGATATTTCCCTTAATATTGTAGAAAACAGGGAATAGGTAAATAGTCAAGAACAATTGCCCATACATACCGAAACAACTGTGTTCTTATTCTGATATTTCACTTAGTATTGTAGAAAACAGAAAACAGGGGAATAGTCTGGAACAATTGCCAAAGTACCGTAAACTGTGTTCTTATTCTGATATTTCACTTAATATTGTAGAAAACAGGGAATAGGTAAATAGTCAAGAACAATTGCCCATACATACCGAAACAACTGTGTACTGATTCTGATATTTCACTTAGTATTGTAGAAAACAGAAAACAGGGGAATAGTCTAGAACAATTGCCCATACATACCGAAACAACTGTGTTCTTATTCTGATAGTTTACTTAGTATTGTAGAAAACAGAAAACAGGGGAATAGTCTGGAACAATTGCCAAAGTACCGTAAAAACTGTGTTCTTATTCTGATATTTCACTTAATATTGTAGAAAACAGGGAATAGGTAAATAGTCAAGAACAATTGCCCATACATACCGAAATAACTGTGTTCTTATTCTGATATTTCACTTAGTATTGTAGAAAACAGAAAACAGGGGAATAGTCTGGAACAATTGCCAAAGTACCGTAAAAACTGTGTTCTTATTCTGATATTTCACTTAATATTGTAGAAAACAGGGAATAGGTAAATAGTCAAGAACAATTGCCCAAACATACCGAAACAACTGTGTACTGATTCTGATATTTCACTTAGTATTGTAGAAAACAGAAAACAGGGGAATAGTCTAGAACAATTGCCCATACATACCGAAACAACTGTGTTCTTATTCTGATAGTTTACTTAGTATTGTAGAAAACAGAAAACAGGGGAATAGTCTAGAACAATTGCCCATACATACCGAAACAACTGTGTTCTTATTCTGATATTTCACTTAGTATTGTCGAAAACAGAAAACAGGGGAATAGTCTGGAACAATTGCCAAAGTACCGTAAAAACTGTGTACTTATTCTGATAGTTTACTTAGTATTGTAGAAAACAGAAAACAGGGGAATAGTCTGGAACAATTGCCAAAGTACCGTAAAAACTGTGTGCTTATTCTGATATTTCACTTAATATTGTAGAAAACAGGGAATAGGTTAATAGTCAAGAACAATTGCCCATACATACCGAAACAACTATGTACTGATTCTGATATTTCACTTAGTATTGTAGAAAACAGAAAACAGGGGTATAGTCTGGAACAATTGCCAAAATACGTAAAAACTGTGTACTGATTCTGATAGTTTACTTAGTATTGTAGAAAACAGGCAATATGTAAATAGTAAAGAACAATTGCCCATACATACCGAAACAACTATGTACTGATTCTGATATTTCCCTTAGTATTGTAGAAAACAGAAAACAGGGGAATAGTCTGGAACAATTGCCAAAGTACCGTAAAAACTGTGTTCTTATTCTGATATTTCACTTAATATTGTAGAAAACAGGGAATAGGTTAATAGTCAAAAACAATTGCCCATACATACCGAAACAACTGTGTACTTATTCTGATAGTTTACTTAGTATTGTAGAAAACAGGGAATAGGTAAATAGTCAAGAACAATTGCCCATACATACCGAAACAACTATGTACTGATTCTGATATTTCCCTTAGTATTGTAGAAAACAGAAAACAGGGGAATAGTCTGGAACAATTGCCAAAGTACCGTAAAAACTGTGTTCTTATTCTGATATTTCACTTAGTATTGTAGAAAACAGGGAATAGGTAAATAGTCAAGAACAATTGCCCATACATACCGAAACAACTATGTACTGATTCTGATATTTCCCTTAGTATTGTAGAAAACAGAAAACAGGGGAATAGTCTGGAACAATTGCCAAAGTACCGTAAAAACTGTGTTCTTATTCTGATATTTCACTTAGTATTGTAGACAACAGGGAATAGGTAAATAGTCAAGAATAATTGCCCATACATACCGAAACAACTATGTACTGATTCTGATATTTCACTTAGTATTGTAGAAAACAGAAAACAGGGGAATAGTCTGGAACAATTGCCAAAGTACCGTAAAAACTGTGTACTGATTCTGATATTTCCCTTAGTATTGTAGAAACTAGGTAATAGGTAGATAGTCAAGAACAATTGCCCATACATACCGTAACAATCGTGTACTGATTCGGATAGGACTTGGTCGGGTAAACTGGTCGAAGATACGGCGTCTGAACCCCACAGTTCCGTAACCTGTTTATAACTGGAGTTATCCCCCTTGTCACATAGTCTGCTCGAAATCCGCCTAGCGCCACCACTAGAACGGGATTGGTTCCCCTTGTTATGAAATGATACGGTCACATATTACGCATTTGTTATAGTACGACTAAGGTTGATATTCCATTAACACTAGAAACAATCACGATTTCAAAATATAAACAAAATCATACTGCACACGGACGTGACTGACATTGTTGCAGGTAGAGCGTCGGTCCCCTGTACCGAAGGTCCCGGGTTTGATTTCCCATTATGCACGGTGAAAATTGCCAGAACTAATCAACAAGTTGGAGCGAGTATGGTTTAGTATTCAGAAAGCAGCAGAGAGTGGATTTAAGAAGATTCGAGATTCCTCCACAATCGATTTAACGATTTAAAGCAAATAAGATAGGTAAATCGGTGGTATAGAGGTTCCAAAATATATGACTAGCATTTGCCGAAAACTGATACCGCAAATTGACAAAACTCCAAAGCTGCTATGTCATTACCTTCACAAATAATCTTTTATTTCGAACGTTATGAGTGAAAACAAAGATTAAATTGTATGCCTCCAAAAGCTCAATACTTATTCAAACTTATTGAAAAAAAACTACCGTTTACGACAAGTCCCCTGTGCCGTATATAATCCTTTTTATTTCAAACCGGTGTACTTGTGTTATTGTATCTAGTGATAACCTTGTCATACGGTTGTTTGTAGGCTTTGACCTCAACACAACTTTAAAATTATACTAGCGCTCAGAAAAACTGCAAAACTGGGTAATATGAGTTATCAATTATGACAGAATATGTTGAAACGTAGCGAAAAACCACAGGATCATGACAATATAACGCCTGAACTATTTATTATGTATTTTTCAAAGTGCTATTTCTACAAATTTGGTGCCCAACAATTTAACTTCATTGTTTACATTCTAGTAACATCTAAAGTAGCAAGAAGCGCTCGGAAGATTGACAATCCCCAGGTTAGAAATTTCATTTGAAAAACATAAAGAATACTGTCATCTATCTAATTTTAAAAACGTGAACATTCAAAATGGAGAGTTCTGTGGGCTTTATTGGTTCCCAACGTTTCTCGGCTGACCTAGTTCTATCGCTAATTGTAACCAAACCTTATAGCATTCACTCTTTTAAAAGCACCATGTGAACATGTTACAGTCTAAATTCTTCTGTAAGAGGGAATTTAAAGTACTTTTTAGTTCGTTTACAATTATTCTAGAACTTCACAATTTAAGTGGAAATGAGCGCAAGTATGGCTTTAAACAGTAGTTCAGTTATATTCTAGCGGTCTCTCTTCACGAGAAATATGCTTCCTTGTTACTAAGTCATATGGTGCATTCTCACAAGACCTTATTTGTTCAGTGATAAAATAAATACAGATGGACCAAGCACCATGGACTAACATTGTGAAGTACAATAAACAAATGAAGGAGACATCATTTTACTAGAGGTTATATTTTGCACAAAGACGATCTTTTCAATGTATTTTCGTTAGCCAGTCTCTGTATGTTCACCATACAGTGATAACCTTGACTTATTTTCTTTTTCAGCTATCGAACTCACTGATGCATTCATTTGCGTATAAAAGGTAGAATTATAAATACCAGAGGACATCCGAAAAGATTTAATCCGGAAAATTCAATGAAATAGCCGGTACAGAATTGAAAGTATTTTCATCGGTGACCTTGGTGTGAATTACCAACGAATAAATAGGGGATAAGATACAATCGGACCAAGCAGGATTGACTAACATTATGATGTACAATAAACGAATAAAAATACCAACATTTCATTAAAGCTTATAACTTGCATAAAAACGACCTTTTCAATGTATTCACGTTAGTCAGTTTCTGTATGTTCACCATATAGTGATAAACTTGATTAGTTCTCTTTTTCAGCAATCGAATTCACCGATGCATTCATTTGCGTATAAAAGCTAGAATGCACCAAGGGACATCCAAAAATAACTAATCCGTAAAATTCAATGAAATAGCCGGTACAGAATTGAAAGTATTTTAATCGGTGACCTTGGTGTGAATTTCCAACGAATTGATAGGAGATATGAATATTTACACGTATTGCTAAGCAGAAAACAGAGTAATGTCATAAATAAATTAAACATTCTGTGTGTTCGAAATAAAACTGTTGGAAACACTGTTCAATTAAAAGTGTGTCAATAAATTTCGAGGCAACCAATTGAATTTGTTTTTGGTTATAAGTTGTGTATAAAGGTAAAGAAACAAGATTTTTTTTAAACTGAAGTTTTAACGATAAATAATATAGCTCTTTGTTCTTTCAAAACTTACCGTTTCCACGGACATGAAGGCGAGGCGCCCTTGTTAGCACATGGTGTTTGCAGCCAATCGGTGATTGAGATTTCTGTCCTATCCCCTCCTTTGTTCCTCATCGCCAGGCCAACAGCCAGCACGATTGCTACTATTATCACCACAACAATAACCTAGGAAAATGAAAAGTTTTAGAGTGAGCGGTCGCTGGGGAAAATGCTTCTTACGCTATTTAAACTTTAGCGTGTGCCAAAAACACGTTAAAGCTACCATTGTCGCACAAAAGTGATACAATTTGTTGGTGCGACAGTGATGAAACTAAATGAGAAGAATAGTTCATTCAACAAAAGACATAAGATGTCCGTGAACATAAAACGTAGAACGGAACAGAACAGAACAGAACATAGTTTATTAAACAAGTACATCATAAAGCCATAGAGACAGTTATTTCAACTCTTCGCCTCGCGGTTCTTTGTCCTACCATTCTTAGCAATACGATTCTTTGATTCGCTACGATTTCCATTAACTTTATTTCTTAACCAATCGGTCATTGGTCTTTCAAATTTAATCACAACATTCTTTATTTTTGGCAGTCCAGGCAATAATTTGCGACATGTTTCTTTGTCACATGATTCTTGGCCTAACACTTTTTTGCTTCGCTAGTCTCTATCATGCAGTTCTATCGTATGTTGATACCTAATGTTTCTGAGGCCCATAATCTTTGCCATTTGGCCCTCAACTTAGCGATAATTTTCCATACGTCTTCCGGTATTGCGTTTATTTAACGTATGTGTCTCACACGGCTGGTGTACGTTTTGCCACACATACCGCGGTGCTGAAGACGAAATCGGTTGCGCAACTTCTGGTTTAGCATTTTAGGGTAGGTTTTTGCTATATTCCTACATTTCCATACAAATAATCTAAAATCTAAAGACATGATTCAACCCTTATCGAATCAAACCGCATATAGGTAAAGTTTCATGTTTGAACTCGAGGAATTGGCTGAGATTCCGTAATTTTCCTCGTCGATGCAATTCAGAATTGCAATTCGAAAGTCCGCAACCCCACCACGAGGTAGACATTGTGATTTTCTATCAAAACAAAACTAAAATGCAGCAAATTCTACCACTTGGTAGTTTTGAGTATCATTATTGATCAGAACGTCCATTTAGTTTGACATTAATTGGAACATTCATGATATTTTACTGGTTTTGCGAACGGGGTATCGGGAGAACGTATTTTCGCGTTTCTTCGACCAGGAGAAATTACGAAATCTTAGCCAATTCCACGAGTTCAAAACTGAGAATAGACCTATAGGCGGTTGGTTTCAATAAGAGTTTAATCATGCTTTGGGCTTTTTGATTACTCGTCTTAAATTGCATACAAATAGCAAAAAACTACCCTAAAATCTCTAAACCGGAAGTTGCGCAACCGATTTCGTCGTCAGCAACGCGGTAGTGCGATAGAGCGTTCACCAGCCGTGTTTCAGTCTCACATATCTTTGCCATGTGGTTTTCATCTTTGCATTAATTTGTCACGTGACTCTTTGTATCGCAACTCTTTGCCAAGAAACGTTCGGACTCACAACGCCTTGACATCCGGCTTTTGTATTATAGCGTATGTCGAGGTCGTAAGCGATGTAAAACAAGCTCAGAAATACTGCAAAGCTGGGTAAACTGAGTCATAAATTATGACAAAATATTGTGAAACATAGCGAAACACCCGAGGAAAATGACGATATAACGCATCCACTATTCATAATTTATGTTTCAAAATGCTATTTTCACAAATTGTGTACCCACCACTTTAAAGTCATTGTTTACATTCGCGTGACATCTACAATATAAAATAGCAAGTTGCGCTCTGATTAACGAGTGGCGATCACCTGCTTCGAAAAATGAAGTAAATCACATAAAAATGCTGTCATTTTTCCAAAAACAACAAAGTGAACACTCAAAATGGAGAAGTCAATCTCGGGTTTCATTCGTTCCCGACGTTTCTCGGCTGACCTTGTTTTATGGCTAATTGTAAACAAACCTTATCATAATAACTTGTTTAAAAGCATCATGTGAACGTGTTAACTACCGTCTCAGTTCCTCTGTAAAAAGGAATTTAAAGTACTTTTAAGTTAATTGTTTATTATTCTAGAACTTTCACAATTTAAGTGTTATTGAGCGCAAATATGGCTTTAAATGCATTCGGTGAATGACCAATGTATAACTTACCGTGCGGAGTAATATATTCTTGAACTTCCTAATTCGGTGTTGTGTACCTCTAGGTGTTCGCAGTAGCTGCAAACAAACAAAAAAGCCTTAATGATGCATCACACCAAAACACATTTGAATATGCTTTATGATCCTATACAATTGCCCCATGGGTTTATGTAATTTTATAATATTAACGATACAATTGGGTAAGAAAGTTGGGGTAATGCTAGGTTAGGTTAAGTTTTTACCATCCTTACATGGAGATACAGCCGACAATTAATATAAATCAAGACAGATTTAACAAGCCGCATTCATTTTAAAAATCTTATAGCAGAGGTGTAAGTATATCATATTTTGTACACATTTAATGGGGTGTTAAAAATCGAAAACTTCCCTCCGTTTTATTACACCACAACCAGAGTCTTGATTATTTTTCGAACTAGTCATCTTGTGAATAATAAACAAAATATCGTTTTTGATGAAATCTGACGGGAAAAACGACTTAGTAAAGTATTTAAAGTTCATCTTATTAGTGTTCATTTAGAGATAAAAAGTAAGATTCCAATTACCTGTGAACCCTGATCCGTCCAGTCAGATTCCTGAAATGTGAAAGAAAAAAGAAATTGGACAATGTGTTTGTTATTGGATGTTGTAATCTTAAACATTCACGTATCTATTTACATCTCTTAATTTTTTTCCATCCGTTCGGATGGGGTTTGAAACTGATGTCTATTGAAAACAACAGCAGACGATGAATCTAAAGAAAATCAAAATCAATATTTCTTTCTCGCTGGATAAAAAGACGATGTTTGAAGGAGACAATGTTCGTTTCAAGTAATATTTCCTGTTGATACATTGGTTCATAGAGTCCAAAGGGTATCAATATGAAGAAAATGTTTTCCGTAAAAAGGAAGCATCTTTACATAGAGAGGATCACAGGTGCTTGAAACAATCTTCGATAATATATATAGTATATAGAGCATATATTTGGATATTATCGAAGAGTGTTTCAAGCACCTGTGGAGAGAATAAGAGGAGTCTCGAGAACGGCTTTGCATTATGTAACTCTCCGCTTATGGAAATGCCATCCGTTATTCACCCTTTACCAAATACCAACTTTTCGACCTGTCCCAAATTGAAGGGTTTACAGACATTTCAAAATGTAATGAAATCGGAAAGTAATCTTCTGATAGTGCTGAAAACAATGTGGGAAAAGAAGAAATTGCTCGTGAAGAGCAATTTCTCCTTTTCCCACAATGTTTCCAGAGTCGTCTGCAACCAAGTGGTCAAATGTTTTTATTGCTTGGTAAAGGGTTAACTCGGACGATCCAAGCTGTAACTGTGTGTTACATAGAGTGACATAATTACGTCTGGATCATTCGGACTATCCGTTTACTTTCCGGATACTTTCCGAAGATCTCTGCAAACCACGTGAGCGGGTGTACGTCCGAAATATAGCGGACCTATCAAAAAGTTACCACTGTATCTTAAAATGAACTTGATGGGTGTTTTAACTCAATGACGCATTACAATATTGGGGCAATCATATCTACTCGGCAATCCCCGGCACAAGTCGGTATATGACGATAATTTGGAATATTGAAAATAATGATTGAGTGTGAGGGCATTATATTGATAGTTTTTGTTTTGTGTTTTATTATTGTTTAACTCTATGGCATCATATTGATATATGTTTTAGGCGATTTATTTGTATATCTTTCTTGAATACCAGATACAATGAAATCGACAATGCTTATTATAAAGGAACTGCTAAATTGTATTGATACGAAGTGTATACAGATGTATATGCTCATATATTACTTCAACCCGGTTTATGTACATTATGTTTTATGGGCCGGAGGCCTGAATTTACTGAATAAAAAAAATGATATGGCCGAGGTGTTCCGATTGATATCGGTGGGTGGGGGGGGGGTGGGGGGTGGGGTGGGGTGGGTTTAACAATTTGAATCCCTCAGCAATGTTGGAAGACCAAACTGATCCGGACTACCGAAATTTGCCGAATAGTTCCGATTGGGGGTGATACAAGGAAAATCGTGGGACTGTTTTGGCGGAATCATGACATGTATAAGTCAACTGTAAGATTTAATGACAACAGCGTTCAATACAGTAGGGTGAGATACTATCTATACTCTATATTTATTGCTTATGGTAGATGAAAATTGTAACTATAGGATAAGGATTGGCAATCGGAACTACTCGCGTATTTTAGTGAGCTAGAAAATACATTGAATAAACCCGATGACTGTTTCGATGTGTCAAGATTGTAAGATTGGGTCTGAATTTTACTCTATATAAAACTTTTAAAAAAACCCACCTAATGTAAGGTATCCTCTAATAAAAGTATGACAATGATACGGATGAAAGTCGCATATCCGAAGTCCGCAAAGAGATTATTAAAATGGTTCGCTTGCAAAGTAGACAATTAGCCGCGATCTCACCTCAGATAATGGTCAAATGGGATACGGATGATTTGTGATTTTTTTATTTCAAACAAATGACAGAATAAACGTATCCCTTAAGGCACTTTCAGTGTATATATTGAGTAATTAAAAATGATTTTTTTTAACATAAATGTAGCTTTACACGCCGCATGTACATTTTGAGAGGTAAATAGCGGTTTAATGCATTGCCTCATATCCACTAATACCCATCGAAGCGTGGATGATTTACGACCGTTTTTGTTTTAAAGGTGCGCGTACAAAGAAGAGAAAACTTGAAAGTCAAAACAGGATGTCGCTGAATCAATTGAGATTTTGTGTTACTATTTGATATACAATTAAACGTAGCTATTGAAAGCGCAAATGTTTCAGAAAGCGTTGATTTATGTAAGTATGCACAGTTAACACGCGGTAGATTTCAAAAGCGATGTCACGCTTTTGGTGTAAAATACAAGATAATTCCCTTTATAGACACTTTAAAGAATTCAAACCGATCTAAATTTGCTTCCAATGACTATTCTTCTCTGTGTGTAATATAACAGTTCAGCTGTTGTACAGTTTTAAAGAAATCAATTTTTAACTTCCAAATGTCCTCACATATGTGAACAAACACCTTTAAACAAACGATGAAGATGAAAACACAGTGAAAATGTACCATTCAGTGTATATTAAATGTACTATTAAAGTAAAAGATGCCATTAGTGATATTGATAGATTTAACATGCAAGGGACATGTTCATGGTTGGTGGGAAAACGGCGGTTTAATGCATGTCTCGTATCTACTGGAGTGCGGATAATTTGCAATTTCTGTTGTATTTTTATTTTAAGCAAGCGTTGACATTATAAAAGTACATGGAAATTATACCCTACAGTGAACATTTAAAACTGCTTGTTTACAGAGATGAGGAAATCTGTACATCAAAATAGCAGCTAACTGTTGTATGAAACGTACTGAAGGAAAACCATTGGAAGTAAAACTAATTAATATTCACCTATCTAGAGCCTGTTTATAATAAATCAATAAGCAATCGAATCCAAAAGCGTTGCAGCGGTTTTAAAATCAACCGCGTACCGCCTTTACATACGTTGATATATCGACACATTCTGAATCAGTTTTCCGTTTAGTAGCTGTTATTCATTAGATATTATACCACAAAACACAAACTGTATTGTTTCAACGATATTTTAGTTTGCCTTGCAAATTGTCTCGTGTGTGAACAAGAATCTTTAATGATCATTTTGATGAAAATGCCTAGATATTAACGTATAGGTTTAACATAGAGGTGACGTTATTTGCATGGGTAAACAGAGGTTAAATACTTGGCCAAATATCTACTCATATCTACTGGAGTGTGAATGATTTGTGATAGTTTTTATTCTAAACAAAAGAGGACATCGTCAAGTATAGGGAGAATGTACCCTTCAATGAACATTGATTAAAGTAAAATGCCTATAGTAACACAGCGATATTTTAACATACACGCGAAATGTGCGTTTTGATTGGTAAACAATGGTTTAAGGCAGAATACCAATAATCCGCCATTTTGAAACCCGTTCCTTCGTCGGATAACATCGGTCGCTCTAGGTATAGACCGAAGTAATCCGACGAAAGAATGGGTTTCAAATTATGGGTATTCTACCTTAATACGTTGCTTTGTATCTACTCACTATACTACACAAAAAGCACATCGCATGAGTAACGTTTGTTTCAAAAGAAGAAATCGCTCGCAACGAGCGATTCCTTCTTTTGTAACAATGACTTTAACCAAATTTCACGAGGATAATGTTCGTAACATTCATACAATCATCGTTTGCTGTTGATCACAAAATGGGTCATAACAAATTGGATTAATATTTCAATAACTTGCATCCAGACCAATGTGAACATGTAATCCGTATTTATAGCATACGAACACACGGGGACACGATGCTAAAAATATGCAAACGGACAATTCAACCTTTGAATGTTGGGTAATTTTATAGATAGAAAGAATAGATTTGTGTGTCGTCTGCTTTCCAAAACCTTAAATCTCTGCATAATTTTGATGATGAAAGATACTCAGCGTAGTAAACAGGTTAGATCACAGGCAGCCGCCAATTTACTTGGTGGCTGGCCTGGATCTTACCTGTTTGCATAATCATGAAGTTGGTTCCAGCACTATGAGGGTTAAAGACAGACAAAAGAACAGACAGATGTGAACAGGTCCTCGTTGCGGGTTTTGTGAATGACAATGGCAATTGTTTATAAAACAGTGTAGGCCTCATGCCTATTATAGACACATCAACAATTTAGTTTGTGTATTTCATATATAGTTTTACTAATTATTTGAAGTAACTATCTCGCAGTTTGCGATTTTAACGCTTTTAAGTTAAAATGTACGCACTTATGTCATTTAGTTTGTGTATTTCAAATATATAGTTTGACTAATTATGTTGAAGTAAGTTGTTGAAAATTGAAATTTTGATCTTCTTAGAATAAAATGACGTTATGGATAAAATGTCATTACTTATCTAAAGAGTAACATAAAACTTAACTATTGACACCCTTCTCAACCTCTTTCATAATCGCTTTGTAAATACATGCATATATAACACATTTGTCTATGCAGATATGATAAAATGTTTAAACGGTTTATTTGGTATACAATGTTATTTTAGTGAGATTCTGCAATCGGTTAGAATGTCTGGCGCTAAGACTTTGAAATTGATCGAAACTCTTAGTATGTGACAGTAGCGAGCTGCGGCAGAAAAACTCCCATGGTTATCTATAAATCAAGCTTTTCTATCAAAGCAATGAAAATCGCGAAAAATCATTTTTACAATTTATTAATAAAAAAACACCTGTGATCAGGATGTTTATGATAAATAATGAATGTGGTCATTTATTGAGTGACAAGGATTATTTGAAACACCATTTAAACGTTTATTACACACAGAACGAACATATCCGAGATAGTCCCTTTAAGATCAATTATAAAACTCTCAATATATCCATGTGTCTATCATGATGTGATTTTGGGTGGTTTAAGGACGGTATATTATACACGGTTTTAAATGACCGGTCCTCAACTTTGGAACAATTAGACAAATCTTACCAGCTGTGTACTAAAGACACACTCACTATTATAAACTTTGTAAATTGATTGGAGTGTTTCATATTCGCCATGGTTTCTATCCATAGCCATATAACGTAATTTAGACCCCATAATGATAAACATGGTCTACATTGAGAAAAACAGCACGTAACACGTAAAAATTAAAAAAAAAAATGGTCCAGTTAAGGGACATCGGGTAGAAAATGTTGTGACCTAAGTAAAGGTGAATTGCTGATTTTGAGATTTGTTTACTATCATCAATTTGCATTTTCAGGTCATATCATCATCATCATCATCATCATCATCATCATCATCATCATCATCATCATCATCATCATCATCATCATCATCATCATCATCATCATCATCATCATCATCATCGTATTCATCATCATCATCATCATCATCATCATCATCATCATCATCATCATCATCATCATCATCATCATCATCATCATCATCAACAATGTTAGAATTATAATATCATCATCATCATCATCATCATCATCATCATCATCATCATCATCATCATCATCATCATCATCATCATCATCATCATCATCATCATCATCATCATCATCATCATCATCATCATCATCATCATCATCATCATCATCATCATCATCATCATCATCATCATCAGCAGCAGCAGCAGCAGCAGCAGCAGCAGCAGCAGCAGCAGCAGCAGCAGCAGCAGCAGCAGCAGCAGCAGCAGCAGCAGCAGCAGCAGCAGCAGCAGCAGCAGCAGCAGCAGCAGCAGCAGCAGCAGCAGCAGCATTTTAAAACTCAGTTTGAAAAGACACTTGAATTTGGAACTGAAGCTTACTAAAAGTATTCTGGTGCAGGCAGTCCTGACTATAATCAAATGAAGAGACCTAATTAATCAGGTATACAAATACCCCCGTGGTGACGGAGAGGTAGAAAGCCCGCCACAAGAGTGAACTAGTGTGGGTTCGATTCCAGCGCTGGACCATAAAAAAGTAAAAAATCGATGTAAAATGAAATAGTTTAAACTAAATTAATGCAAACTCGAAATAAATGATCAATAGTAAATAAATCCAAAAGAATTCTAATTGTAATTATTTCCCTCTTCTGCACCGATTGGACTAGCATTACGACTTTGGTGTCATTTCCGGGTCAAAACCTGATGGTAATGCTTTCACATCACGGAGCTGCTGTAATTTGATAAAAAAAATCTGTTGAAAACAACGTTAAATCACACACAAGCTAACCAGGTATACATACCTCTTCCATAGATTCCATAGTCAAGTCCGATTACTATTATTAATTAGTCTTTAAACGATAATGTCCACAAATTCGAATCACCCACACCAACACACTTGCACTCATCGGAGAGAAGTAGTAAGCACGCTGTTTACAACCATCGATGGGCCAAAATATAATACACCATAATCTTTTCAACGCTTCAGATATGAAAAAGGAAAGTAATCCGTACATATACTTTATACGTATAGTGCTCGAACCGACTTCATGCTTATGCAAACAGGTTGGATTCCAGGCCAACCGCCAAGTAAAATGGCGGCTGGCCTGTGATCTAACCTGTTTGCTACTCTGAGTATCTTTTCTCATCAAATGTAAGGAGATATTGAAGGTTTTGAAAAGCAGACGATGCAAAAACATTTTTTTAGAAAAGTACCGAGCATTCTAAGGGTTAACCCAATCCAACTAATGACAAGGTGTGGTCGGTCCGAATTTATTTGCATACGACAAATACTGAGCAAGCTGAGGTTTGTTGCGTTTGAAATTGTTTCGACATCATTTTTACAACAAGGGGAAATGGATGGTTGTGATCGATTTCTCCCTTCAAGCCATATATGTCAATGTCCTAAGATGCATGTGTGAAAAAGCAAGTTTATGTTGGGGAAAAGGGTAAATCAATCAAACGTTCAATTCAGATAACGTTTCATCCAATTTCCATTTACTTCATACATATATACGATTTTCACGTTTCTGAAACAGTAGACTTAATAAACATTTTTGACATAAGCAGAAGTATTTCTTGATGAAGGTTTCTGCTTTTAAGGTAGAATACCCATAATTCGCGTTTTTGAAACTCATTTTGTCATCGGTTTACTTCGGTCGTTCTCAGTATACGTCGGTCGGGACCGGGACTATTCGGTTAAATGCGAATAGTTCCGGCCAATATAGCAAGATACCAAGAACGACCGAAGTAATCCGACGAAAGAATGAGTTTCAAAATGGCGAAGTATGGGCATTCGCTTTAACTAACTGTCCATGCACAGGCTCGCGAGGGAAAGGTTATTTCCCGATATCTATTTTTGTCGTCTGCTGTTATTTTCAATTTGAGCCAGTCTCAAAATTTGAAATGAGAGAGTGGGTTCAAAAGTAAGAGATGATGGTTCAAATTGATATTCATCGGTGGGATAGACAACAAACAAACGAAATACGAAAAAAGCAACAACCAAAAATGTTACGACGGTAATGTGTCATTAATTGAAACATGGCCGGTGATTCACTGAACGTGCAAGAATGCGACTTGCTAATAATTCATATAAGCTAATTACGTCGTACGGCAAAAATCAATGATGCTTTGCATTAATGTTTATACGATAATTGTAAATAACACACTGTCAAGAAATGAACGGCTTGCTTTGACTCATTTTATAATTTTCGCCATTAGAATAACACTAGTTTTTATGTTTTTTGTCCCTAGAATGTTTTAAAGTCGTCTGTTATATAGTATTAAACAGGTTTTTTTTTACAAGTGTTTGGGTATATTACGGCGATTCCCAAGGACTCTGAAGTGTCTTGCCTAAGGGCATTCCCGCGAAACAAGCAGTACCAGCGGGGATCGAACTTGGAACCAAAGGTTTAAACTTTTAAGGTTCTTGATCACAGATGTGAAGAAATTTGGATGTAAGAAATTATTTTTTCTAAAACGGCACAACAGCTGTATTGTTATATGATACACACTGTAGAATCGTTTTTGGAATCACAATTCTTTAAATTGGCGGAATTATTCGCTTTGCATCGAATAGTTCCGACACCGACCGATGTATACCGAGAACGACCGAAGTAACCCGACGAAAGAAATAGTTTCAAAATGGCGGATTATGGGTATTCTACCTTGAACAATGGGCCATACGAAACCTCCCGCTTTCTTGGTTAAAACGCTCATGAAAGAAAGTATTAAGTCGTTTGGTACAAGTGCAATGAATATAGGCCTATGTAAAGTCGTATATAAAGGGAAATGGGAAATATTAATTCAAATGGGAACAGCATGTGCATTATCATTCTATTGAAAAGAAAAACGCCAACAACAAAACATCAATAGAAGCACGCACTAATCTGCATTCTTTTGACGTGACACATGCATAGTTAGATGTAAATATAGCCAATTCATCCTTGTATACATGTTCATCAAGTCGAGAAATCATATGGTTCAATGCATTTTAAGTATGACATGCTTGGCAAATCACACAAAGTATCAAATCCCTTTCTACACTAGGTGTCAATGTGAGAAAATGTATAATTTATCCTGTCACCAGTGTCATTTTAGGACCGATAACTAGGTGCCGTATAACATTTGTGATATACGGCACTAGCCATATAACACATGCACGTGAGGAATTATGACGTCATAAGAACGCCATGACGTAATTTTTACATCACTCTCTACTTATTTTTTCCTTTTTTCTCGGGATTTATTAACATCTTGTTTGTTTGAAAGAATACGTAAAGGTAACAGGATAAATAGAATAGAAAGTTGATGTCTTTGAATGGGAAAAGTTATCGGGCTCGGCTTCGGATTATTATCCGTTTCGCCTTCGGCTCACCGGATAATATTCCTAAGCCTTGCCCGATAACATTTCCAATTCACGACACCAACTATCTATTCTCTATTCGGCTCACCGGATAATATTCCTAAGCCTTGCCCGATAACATTTCCGATTCACGACACCAACCATCTATTCTCTATTCGGCTCACCAGATAATATTCCTAAGCCTTGCCCGATAACATTTCCGATTCACGACACCAACCCTCTATTCTCTATTCGGCTCACCGGATAATATTCCTAAGTCTTGCCCGATAACATTTCCCATTCACGACACCAACCATCTATTCTCTATGAGTCTTAAAAGGACTATCTCACAGATTGGGATAAAATATTTTTAAGAAAAACTGTCTTCTACGGATGAAATAAAATCACAGATCTATTGAGTTACATAAAACTAGATACTAATATATAATTGTATAATTCCCTTTAATAATAGTGCGGTGGAGTCATAGCGACTATATGTTGCAGGCGTAGTAAACCGTTTAAACGGGTTTTTTTTTATCTAAATTTGACTTAACCGTAAAGTCAAAGTGGTGGTATTTTTAGATATCATCATCATGTCGGTCGCCAATCGGAACTACTCGGGTATTTCCGTGAACTGTGAAATTTCTGTGTTTTTGGATAAACCCGATGTGTTCAGATTGGTCGGTCGCATAAACGTCTGACTGTGCACGGATACCTTATTTCCGTCGTGTAAAATCACAGATGTGTAAGAATTTGCCTTCAAAGCACTAAAACGCTTGGGCACTTTTTTAACTGAAAAACACAGATGTTCAACAATCTTGAAATAATAAACTAAAAAAGCTATTTTGTTAACTGACAAGTGACGAGGAATGATCACCATTAAACGTTTGTTACATAAAGAAGCACAATCTGTGATTATAGTTCTTTCAGTAGTCTTTTCACGAATCTTTTTACGATAGGGAAAGCATAGTCAATATTAACTCTACAATAACCCGCATAGCTGTGTCTATTGCATTGTATTGTAGGAACCACTGAGACATTAGGAGAAATTGCTCATAATGAGCAAATTATCATTTTGTGATAATGGTTTCGATTCAATGTCACCAAACAAACTGCCGATTTTTCCATAGCATTGTCTCCTGATATTGCTTTCGATGATCAGTTAACATACCCGTAGGCAGAATATTGTGATTGGGGCGCTCTTTCACACCAGATGGTCAGTTCAGTGGTCCAGGTAGAGCGTCGGCCTTTTGACACGAAGGTCGTGGATTCGAATCCCGTGAGTAGCGAGATCCGACTTTCGACCTCCCACATCCAGCATGGACGTTGCTTGACTGAAATGAATGTGTAGGCATGTCATTCTAGGGAGTTCGTGGCTCCCACGTGAAAATGAATGCAGTTTGAAATCGCTCAGGTGTGTTCTGGCATGTATTTAAGAGCACAAACGTATAATTTGTTTAAGCAGGAAATAAGGGCTTTTTCTATTGCGTTTTTTAATTTAATTTTACTTCCTGAGAAAAGTGTAGGCACGTGCCTAGAGTGCTTATAGGAAGCTACACCAATGTCCAGTAAGTAGAATCAAGAGTGATTAGTCTTAGTTCAAAGAATTAGTTTCACAATCGATGTTAGATAGATAAGCTTAGACTTGATACTATGGGGTGCAAAGACAGATAACTGTCTCTTGTCTCTGGTATGTGTAATGTAATGTAATGATCTTTCAGTTGCCTATTTGACAATTGAAGTAGAATTACTATACGAATGAATAATGTCGGTGAAATTTGCATTTGTCCCTTGACATATAGATAAAAATCAAAAGACAAATGTCTGTATGTAAAATCGCCCAGGTCAGACCGGTCGGGCATGAGATTGCCATACCTTTGACAAATACTTTAAAATTGTATGGTACTTTCATTGATGGTACATCTTATTCGATCTAAAATGTTAATGATGTTACTAAAACAAAACACCCACTGTCCGCTTTCATTGTATTTTCTTTATCAGACGGATTTGTCCTGTACTTGAATGAGAAAAAATGCGGAAATTGCGTCCCGATTAGCCTGTGTGGCTGCAAAACCGACTTCACACCGGATTCGAACCCACGACCTTCGTGTCCCCAGGCCGACGCTCTATCCCTTGACACAAGTCACAAGTCAAATAATTGACGCATTTTTTGGGGTAACGGATTAAGATATTTGTACTAATTATGGTGGGGCACGGATCATGCTTGCCTTCTGTTCCTACTGGCCTGTGTAACAAGGTATTACATTTGTGATGAGGAAAATATGGTTTTCGATATGATATTCTTAATTCAGAAATCAAATCTGTGTACATTTGATAAGTACAAATAGCCAGACCACCATAGCTAAGTTTATGCCAGACATCAATGGCTGAATGTGCAGCAAGCTATTTTGTGAGTTAAAAATAATATTTTAACTCTTTACCATCTGCAGACAACAGTTTTTAGTTGAAGCAGACAATTTTAGAAAAGCTTTGTAAACTTGTGATTAACTTCTGTTGTTGTTACATGTGAATGGATTAAAAAGTATTGTGGGAAAAAGGAGAAATTGCTTGTGACAAGCAATTTCCCTCCCCCTTTTGCCACTATACTTTTTGTATTGCAAGACACAATAATGTGGCGTTAGGTGTTAATGTGTAAAGGAAAAACCTCATTAACATGGAAGAAATTTCTTTCTCTTCATGCCTCCACATATTCTATCATTCTATCATGTATTCATATTATGTCTCATAAGTGAGCAGTAAAAGGAGTTTGTCAGACAACTAGGGATAATCCTGACATGGTTTGATACAGGCTTGATACTTTACCTTTGATATTACCTGATTTATCAAATAACTATTCTGTTAGTTACAACAGAATAATCTAGAAACCTTCTCTCGCCACAGGTTAGTCTGTTCAGAGACATAGATAAGAGTTATCTATGTCTCTAGTCTGTTACATTAACTTTTCTTACCAGACTTTGGGATTAAGTAAGAGAAGTGATATCGCTACAAACGCGTGTCTCGTTTCAGCAGACACCTTCAGTACTTTGATTAGTTTCCAGCTTTGATAACCGTGTAAAGTTAACGTTACACCGGTTTCACAGATCTTCACCGAATTTCGCGTTCGTGGTTGTTGGACGAGTTATACGATTTAGAGAATGTCAAGCAAATTCAAGCCAAACGAAGACTGGATATGCCCCGAGCAAAAGTAATGCAAAACATACAATATATTTATGCACGTTTCAAATGAGACGGAATGTTTGTGTATTATAAACAAACACCAGTGGAAACGTAATCGTGGAATATTGCGCCTTTAGCAATCAATTTTATTCTTCATTCACGTGTTTTGATCAATTGTAATTAATCGATCACATCATTGACAACGATATATAATGAGTCTTAACTGTCCGAGATAATCATATGTATTGTGTTCAGATGTTGTAATGTAAATGCAGTGAACATGAGAGGAACTTGGTCTGCTTCAACTTCAGTATTTTCAGATTTTCTGGGTACCGTTTTACTAAACAGTTTACGCTTAAGATTTGCGTAAGTCTAAAACAACAATTCCTCTTATTTCAATATTGGACTAACCAATATTGCAAAGTGACACATCATTGGAATCGTCTCTCCGAGACGCTTCCAATGAAGTGCCACATTGCAACATTGTCATTTCATTGAAGATACTACAGTCAACTCGACAGTTTCGGATCATCGACAGTTCCGGATCATCGTATGTTTGTTGTCAAATTTCTATGAATGCGAAGAAATTCTGGCCTTTAAAACTTAACAGTCATTCAGCATATTCATTAAGCTCTTGATAAAACCAATATGACATTTCCACGTCTGGTAAAGCGATCACAATCAATTTGGAACGGTTAATTGAGACCGAGACAAGTCACCGGAAGTTGACCTAACATCAACGATATTTTTTTTTCGGCGATTTAGACGCTCATTTAAAAAGATAATATGCACTAAACATTGATATCATTAGAAAGAAAAATTATAATATATTGTATTTATGCAGAATTTTCACGCTTAAACGGGTCTGGGATTGTAAAATTGCATGATGAATGAAGGCAGGTGAACTCGACAGTTTCGGATCACCTATTTAATTTTATAGGGGTTGTCTCAACATTACTTCTGGTCATTCTCGTACCCTCTTTAAAGGAAAAAGTAAAATAATTCTTTAAAGGGAAATCGCACAAGCCATGTGTTTGATGAAAATAAAGTATTAAATGATGATATTATTTTCTATTCTTATTGTCTCTTTGTGAAATTAACCCTTTTTACCATAAATGATATGACAATTAACGTGATTCGGAACTGTCACATTTGATCCGAAACTGTCGCGATGACCCCGATCTTGTTTTCTTCAAAAACTGAAAAATGGTAAATACAAGCGGTAAATCATTGGTATGAATGGACAGAGGAAGAATTTTTCATTAAATTCACATGTTGATTTCTACAGTAAATTGGTTAATACAAGAAAAAACGATCTTTTATCTATTAGTGATCCGGAACTGTCGAGTTGACTGTATCCATGTTTATCAATTATGACTTACGCAAATATTTTCCGTAAATTGTTTAGTAAAACGGGCCCCTGGTGTTCCATTCAACTTGCACAAGGTTTTTGCCTGAGACCTTTTCCCTTCTTTGTACTAATTAACTTCCTATGGAAACATCATCATGTGTTATATTGTTTACGGATGACTGTCTTCTACAACCCACAGGGAGAAAAATCATAATAGACCTTTATTAACACTATATATAGTGTTAATAAAGGTCTATTATGATTTTTCTCCCTGTGCTACAACCTAGTGATTCTTCCACATGAAAATATGGCTTACAAATATAAATAAAAGTTCAAAATGGTGGGTAGTCTACTCTTATTGAATATGTGCTTTAACTTTATATTATAGGTGTGGAAATATGAACTTTGCACGGCGGTCACAGTGTAACAAATGCGGAAAAGGTAATGTATTCTAGTAAATAAAAGTTAAACTATGGCGGATAACTGCTTCAAGTAGACATTTGCTAGGGGTATGATGACCGTAACTGCAGTAAAGTAAAAGGTTTAAAGCTAGTCTCCAGTCTTTGAGAAATCATCTTAATAAACTACCTCTGCATTTAACCATAGATGAAAAAGGATGCCTTTACATTTATATGATTTGCTATTGATTAACCTTTTACTTCATATAATACATGACTGAAAAATTATAACTGCTGCTGTTTTTCAGAGAGAAAAGATGGGCTTATTTACAAGAAAGGAGGAACAGAAATCGGGAAGAACATGGCTGAGAAGAGCAAAGGACTCTTCAGCGCAGATGATTGGCAGTGTAAAACGTAATAACAGAACTTAAGCAGTCTAGATAAGGGGGCATATAATGACATGGGTGGCAAAATCGGACCAGTCAACTTTTACCCAAATCTACTAGATAACTATCATATGGACAAGCGCAGAAAAAGATTTGTGTGTGTCTTTCTGAGAATTGTTTCTTTGAGACGACAATTCTTATCAGTACCCACAATATAAGGATGCTAAGCAAAAATGAAGACGCGCGCCGGCAAATTTACCTTTTGTGTTAGCACTCGCGTAGGAACAAATAGAAAGATATTATTTATAAATGAAAATATACCACAAACACTAAGTTTATTTTTATAAGGCACGAGCGCACGTGTTTTATGATGTTATCTATACACTTATGATTAGCCATTAACAACATGTCGGTCTCAATTTGATTTGAAAGTAACTTATCATAAATTAATCAATAACAGTTTGTTTTAATTTGCTATAATTTTGTAACACCCCTTTTGTTGTAACTTGCTTATGATTAGCCTAGTAATTAAGGACACCAATTGTTAGAACAATTAATGACAATTGACGCTGCATCTCCTGCGACCATTCTTCGGTTTGCACGTGATGAAAAGAATCCATATCAGTAAGTTAAAATGAGGTAAGTGTGAAAAGCAAGAAAACAAATCTGGATATCAAATGAAGACAACATATATAACTTAAAGGAAAACGCTATATCGTTTTATTTGATTTTTAAACACCATTTTACGTAAAACAAAGTACACATACACCTACTCACAATGCTTCCCTCACAATTAAAACACAATAGACAAAAACAAAACATGAACAACGTAAAAAAAATGATCTTAGAATACTGAAGTATAGGATGGTTACGAATTGACTTGTTAAAAATTACGATGGGTACGAATTGACCGTAAAGTGGGTACGAATTGGCCAAAAAAGGGTGGGTACGAATTGGTTTGGGTACGAATTGACCTGCTACCCTTATTTAAAGGTAAAGGTAGGGGTTTATAGTCTCATATTTATGCTAGGCATATTCAGGCGACTCTTACAATTACCTCCCCGATCACTGAATGATAAACCGGCCGTTAACATATGGCGCAAATGCAGTCACGGCACATTGGTTTATTCCCTCACAGGTACCCATTTATACACCTGGATGGAGAGGAGCAACATGGGATGCATTCTTTGCTCAGAAAAATTCCAATGATCCGGCCGGGATACCAACATCAAAAATTCTGTTGGGAAGGAGCCTAGATGATTTGTTAAATCTTTTTTTTGGTAGAACACATTAGAATTATCTCAATTAAGATGGGTGCCCCAAAATTGAAAAAAAAAATAAACAGGTGATGGATTAACCAAGGGGAACAAGCATATTATCTAGCGCAATTACAAGTGACTTTATAGCATACCATTATATTTGATCTTCATTAAATCTCTTGATAAAGGAAGAAGTTTGTATTGTGTTGATATTGTTTACAAGAATATTGAAAATAGATCATTAGATTATTGACACAGTTTTTCAAGAAGTTTTTACTACATCTTTTTATGATACTATAAAAGCAAAACCTTAGATGCCTCTGAATTGCTTTGCCTCAAAACAGTTCAAATGGTTTTTACATTTTGTAATCTTTAAATATGTTTTAGTCTATTTCCTTATGTATTCTCATTCGGAAGACACCTGCAACAGAAATAAGAATTCTTTGTGAAGATAGAAGTTGGTTTCACATTCACTTCCTTTTGTAAATATGGTATTCACAAATAGTTTTCAAATTTTCATATGCATATGCATCAAAATAAAGCAAGTCTAAGAACTTTATAATAGATGTTGGATCTAAAATGGTTAACACTAGAAACAATCATGGTTTCAAACTAGAAATAAAATCAGAATTCTCTCTACCTTACATCTGTAATTAAGAGGTTCCTAAAGGCTGTGATTAAAGCATTTGCCGAAACCCAATCCACATAACGTTCGTCAAAACTATTATCTTCAGAAAAAGCCTTCAATTGCAAATGTAATGCTTGAAAACAAAGATTAAATTGTATGTCTCATATAGATTAATACTTATTCAAACTAATTAAAAAACTATCATTTACAACAAGTCCCATGTGCTGTATAATTACCTTTTTATTTCAAACTGGTGTACTTGCATTATGTATTATCTAGTGCTAAGCTGTCGAAAATTGGACAATTCATTTTTTCTCCCGGTAGATGTGGAAATGTGAACTGGGCCAGGAGGATGACCTGTAACATGTGTAACATGCCCAAGTACGGAAAACAAGAGCAGAGGACGGGGTTCGGAGGCGGATACATGGAACGGGACGAGATTGTTGAGTACAAGGAGAAACACGAAGAGTCAGACGATGAGTATGATGAGGTATATGAACTGAAGTGGATTCAACACCGCATGACATATTGTCTCACTTATCATCTTCTGCAGAAGAACTTTAAAAACAATTGTGGTAGACGCACTCCTTTATACCTCACTTAGACTCGTCATCATCTGCTACTGCAGAAGAACTTAAAAAAACGTTTTGATAAAAGGATAAATGGTTTTTAATGAGCAGTTTATCCTTCTATCAAAATGGTTTTAGCTAATTTTATTACAATTTTTTTCCTGGTATTTTTGTTTGCTGCTGCTTTCAATTTGAACCAAAGGTGCATATGATAGGGTTTTGAGGTGCCTTTACAGCTTTCTGGGATTCACCAGTATTAGGTAATGGTTCTGAAGTGTCTGGCAAACTTTCTCAACTGTAACCAACTCATTGTGCACGCTTATAAAAGTGCTTTTCTGATAAGGTGAAATACTCTAACTTTAAACTTTAAAATTACAAAATGATTTTGACCAAAGCAATGTCTAGAAATTGGAATACATCATAATTTAGATTTATGTCAATGATATTTGCATCTATGTGTATTTTCTTAAATACACATTCAAATGCGATGAAGATTGATGTGTTCAGTATGAATTTGCCTGAAGACTTTCTTTATAGAGGTGATTTACATTTTTCAGTGACATAAGTTGTGGGTATCCTTATGAAGATGGCGTCCATCAAGTTTCTTAATGTGTTTACATTTGGGCCGCGTCACGCGAAAAGGGGCACTCGGACACATAAAAAAAAGCGCTGACTCTGCTCTATCTTAGCGCTATTATTCCAGCATCTAGTCACGAAAGTTATCATTTGTATTTATTTAAAGGTTTAACTGGATGTCCTCTAAGATGGCAAACAGTGTAGCCCCAGACCAGCCGCCACGTCAGTGACGTGGCGGCTGGTCTGGGGCTACACTGTTTGCTATGTTCGAGTGCCCCTTTTTGCGTGACGTGGCCCATTTTTACTTAGAAGCCATGTTGTCCGGTTATATATGATACATACTTGCAAACTTTCGCTACTGAAGCAAACTCACTGTGCTTTTTTATAATAGTGGAGAATCCTATTAGATAAAGGAAAGAAAAAGAAGGCTATTATGATAATGTGAAATATCCTAATTCTTTCTTCAAATATATTTTTTGATCACTTAACATTTAGAACTGACTATGCAACATCAATATTGCAGGAAAAAGCATAAATTGAAAATTAATCTTTTCAGTTTGGAAGAAAGAAAAAGAAAAGATCAATCCGCGGCTCAATAGAATCTAGACCATCAAATGTTGAAGAGGAAAGAAGAATAGAAGATGATGGAGAGGAAGAAGAGGAGGATGATGAAAACGGAGACTTGTCTGCATATAAGTTGGATTCGGACGAGGTATGTTTGACAGGTCCATGTTGTTTTCAATATTGGTAAACAACATGATATTTGACTATTTCATCATATCCCTCAAGTAAAAAAGGGTGATTAATTGTCACACTCTTGGTTTATCAACAAAAGTTTTCATGAGTGACTGTGTTACAGTGGTAAAATCGGCCTATTATACCGAGGGTCCAGGGTTTGATCCCCATAAGTAACTAGATGAAAATTGCTTGAATTAGCCCACAAATCGGCATGAGCAATGGTTTAGTATCAAGGAAGCAGACAAAGAGAGTGAATTTAATAAGCTTCAGTCACACTTGATGTAATATATTTTTAAACTTACAAAGGTTTTTGTTTTACTCTCATTTTTTTTAAATGACCATGTTCACTTCCCAACAAGAAGCCTACATTCAAGATAGAAATGTCTGAGACCTTCGCCATTAAGTGCCAATGGCTGTTTTATTGTAAAAGTGGTAGCTTCAGATTATTTCAGTCAAATATGAACTATTATAAGTAGACTATTGTCTTCGAGATGGAACATTATATCAAAATTGGAGCTTGTATGTGAAAATTGTTTCCTTTTCCCCACATTTTCCTTAACTCTAAGTGATCAATCAAAATTCGAAAAGAATATTAAGTTCCATGGTCTTATTATTGTATGTTACTAGATCCATTTCACTACAAACTATATCATTTGTAAGGATATCAATTAGTTGCCTTTAGTTAAGAAAGCACCTTTACTTGTGTGAAGGGTCCTGCATGGCCCAGTGGTCAAGTTGGCGGACTCCGAACCCAGGGTCCCAGGTTTGATCCCCACTGACACCTCTGGTTTCATGGGAGTGACCTTTGGCAAGTTACTCCAGGGCCCTAGCCTAGTATTGGTAGATTCAGGAAAGCTGTTAAATAACTGAAAAATTGTTGTTACAGCATTAAACACCATACAAAGTGCACTTGTGTGATTACATTGGTCTATTTGAAATTGATTCGGTTTTATAAAGTAATTGAAGAAGGAAATCCATGACTATATATGACTATATTAGTATTTGCTTTCCTTCTAGAACTCATGATAATAGGTGTAGAACTGTATCCTTATCCTTAAAAAGGGTCTTGCATGGACCAGTTAAAATGTGGTTGTATTAGAATTTGTGGGTCCTGGGTTCAAGCCCCACTTGTACCTATGGTTTTGTGGGAGTGTCCTTTGGCAAACACTGAAGAGCCTAGTACTGGTGAAACCATGAAAACTGTTACATAGCAGAAATATTATTGACACAGTATTAAAACCAACATATAATTGAAAGGCCAGTTTTATGTAGAATATATAAGGGGTAGTTCTGGTTTTGATCCATATACCCCTATATCTTTTTTTCAAAGTGTTGAACCACAATCAAACCAACAAAAATCTCAATGTTGCACATGAATTGTTTACAGGAAGATGATGAGGGTGCAGACTTGGGTGCCTACGACGTAGCGGAAAGCGACGATGATAGTAAAGATAACCAGAACTCCAGTAAACGTTCGAGATCCAGATCCAGCTCAAGTTCATCGAGGGATTCAAGTTCAGGGTCATCCAGTTCATCAAGGTCAAGGTCACCAGAGCGTAAACGAGGCAGATACTCTCGGTCTAGGTCCAGGTAACGGGTAACAGGGGTACTGGTATAGGTCAAAGGTCAATATCGCTTTTGAACTTGTCTTTTAGATGTTGTTTATTTTTGACGAGCTTGTGCTGTTTGTAAGTAGTTGAAAGTGCTCTCTTATGACTCCGTTATACATATTCAACATTTGCATCTAAAGCAAACCAGAAAAGATAGGAATGTTGTTATTCTGGCATGAACCATTCCTTTTTTATTTTAGAAAAAAAATCTTGGATTGTTTAAAAGAATTAGCATTATTGATTCAGGTGCATTATGATTCTTATGTTAATGCTCAACGATTATATATTTATAATAATAATAGCCTCCATGGCCTAGTGGTTAGAGTACAGAACTTGAAATCACACGGCCCCTCTCTGCGTGGGTTCAAATCCTGAGAGGGATATGGATTTTCATAAGAGGCAGTCTCCCGACTGACTTACGGAATGCCGATGGTTCTACCCGCCTTGGCCAGCCCTTATGGGCAGTTGAGTATGGGGTCTTCCTCCATCATTAAGAGTCGGGCATCGCTACATAACTGAAATAATGTTGATGTGATGTAAAACCCATATAAAAAAAAATATATATATATGGCAAACTGCATGATGATCAAGTTCATCAGTTATCAACATTTCACTTGCATTATTGTGTTTTTGCTTTAAATTTATTCTCCTAATTCCTTAAGATTGATAGGAAAAGTACCAAAACTAAATCAAACTTAGTGTTCCTTTTTACTGTCATAATTAGACTTTGTATGGCAATGAATGTTTAGAAATCAGGTGTGGATTATTCCCAGAAATACTGCTTCTTTTTTAACTCTAAAAATAGGTGATAAAAATTAGTGAGGGAGTAGCACCCCAATAGCAAGTGCTCTTGTTTGAATACAGTCAATCCTGTTTTGAAGAGACCATTGTGTAAGGAGACAGAATTGTGGTCTACAAGACAACTAACAGTTTATTGTGGATGCTAGTCATTTTGAAAGCTATTGTAGGAGCTTTCATAACAACTTGGGTCCTGTTTCATGATGATTTCAGACTCCATAACTCATGATGCACTGTTTAAGAGTGGTCGCTTAAAACAAGATTGACTGTAATCCTCCTAAACACTACTGATGAAGGGATGATTAGAATTCAAGAATGACATATCTTTCGAAATTTCAAGAAGAGTCAAGTATGAGTATACATTTCAAATGTTACCAGCTAATTGAAAAAGTGTTAAATCTATGACTTGGAGGAACCAAATTAGTTTTAATATATGGTGTAGTCCATCAGTTGACAAAGAGTGTTTAAGAGTTAAAATGTGTTGTTTCTTCAATCATGCAATAAGGTTATTATCTACTACTGCTTCTGACCTTTTTTTTTTAAATGAAATTGTGCTTTTTATCCAATATTGGGGTAATGATCATGAGACTTAATCATGGTGTTGATTGGATGTTAATTTAATTTCAGATCAGAGTCCAGTGGAAGCAGTTCTAGTTCAGATTCGAGGTCCCGATCCAGATCTCCGAGAAAATCATGATGAGAAGACAACCAATGAAATCACTTCAGGCTGGTCAAGGTTTGATAGCCATGAAAGCGTGAACTTTCTGTCATACTTGTTGTGCCACTATTGTGGAAACATTACTCGCTATTCTGAATGTTAGCCACACTCAAAGTTAACAGGATTGATCTCAAACGTTTTTGAATGGTTGAGATGTGTTTTAAAAACAGTTCTTGGAAGTCAAAAGAGATCATATGTGACATTCTTGTCTTGCCAAAGTGGAATCATGATAGTATTTTATCAGTTGTACATTTTCAAGGTGCATATCCTAGATAGGGTGGGAGAAAGACTATCAAAGGACTTATAATGTTGGCAGGTTCTTTTTGAGATTGTACCTGGCCCTATGCAGTGTCTCATGAGTCATGACTACAGACTTAATCCTTTTTCATTATGACCCTTTATTTCATGAACTTGAAATCTCATTGCTCTTATCTGCATGTGTTCAAATCACTGTAAGAGTATATTTTGATTAGAACTAGTCTGCAGGCTGACAAATGAATTATGAAATGCTAAGGGTTCTACCCGGTGTGGGTAGTTAAGCCTTGTGTCTTCCTCCATCTATTATAATGGGGGCATTGTAGTATAACAAAACATTGTTGACTTGATGTTAAACAATTACAAATAAAACAAAACTCTTTCTTCATTAAGAGCAATATCCAAAAGAAATGGTATATTTCATTCTCTGTAGGTTCAACTGTCTTCTGCTGTTGTATTCAATTTGGATTGGTCTAAAAAACCTTAACAGGAGAACAGGGTTGACTTCCCTTTATATATTGCTAGTATGCATAATATTCAATTCAAGATTCTCACAAGCTGATAAAACTGGTAAACTGTCATTGATTATTCTCAATATTGGGTACAATTTCAAAAGTTTCTATTTACCTATTCAAATTGGAATGATCTTGTACTTGCCTTTTGTTAAAGAATTGAACATTCAAAGGCTGTTGTTGAATTATAGATGTATCGATATAGTGATGCAACTGATCTCTTGATTGACTAACTAAAATGTGCTGGAAAAGTGGTAGGACTTCAAACTAAATTGCAGCGGACTCTCTGAATCTGAGTGAAAATGTTTGATAATTTACTATTTACTTAACATGGATCTTCATGAAGTAAGATGTAAAAATGGCTTTAATGTTCACAAAATTTTATCAGCCATTTAGGATCTCTTAATGGAGAATATGAGGAAAAGAGACTTGATGGATGAAAGCATGTGAGTAAAAGAAATAAAGAATGGTTTCAACAAAGTAGCTTACAAATCGCTTTTGGAAAGGAGGAAAGGAATATTGTAGAATGTTTGGTCACATATATTGGTTGGATATTGTGTTAAGAGGGTCTTGGAAATAACAACTTTCAAGTTTCCTTTTCAAAGACACATTTAAGTTTTGATGAAACTGCCATCATCTTTTTTTAATGATTTATGTAAAAAAAATAACCCAGTGCTCAATGATAGACTTTTCAACATAAGGCTTCACATTACTTTTAATGTGTCATCATAATTTGTTTTGTATTTTAATGACTAGAACAAAAAAATGAACTCAAGCAGTTCCTACCTTAGACCCATTTCATCATTATTTAACTTTTTAAGATGAATTGATGAGTGATTAAGGTTACGTGAATTGGTCAAATAACAAAAGAAATTGAAAATAAGCTTAACTGACAAATTTGTCAATATTTTGGGATCAATTTTTGTACAGTCACAAAAGAGTACAGAAGCTATTGTAAATTATGATGCACAACATATTTTCAAATAATGCATAACTTATTTGTTATCAAGTTTGTGCAAACCTTTTTGTAAAGTTTGTGCAAAGCACTTTTGTATGTGATCAATTAATAAGTGTTCTCTTTTTTTCTTTTTTCAGGACGACTTAAGTGAGAAAAAAAGAATGACTTGGGTTAGAAGATGCCATCTATTGAAGTATATTCTCTTCCACAGATTGTTTGCCAGACTACAACAATAGTTTGTACATGTCTTTATTGGGAGGGGGTGCAAGAATTGGTCGAAAATCTTTTCTTCATAACAGGTCACATTGATACACCTACAATACAATATTTAAAAAAAAAAACCACATTAGCAAAAAGTAGAAATTTCTCCTGTCAGGCATTATCTCCTTTTGTCATGCAATCTACTCAATTACAAAAAGGCAATGCTGTTGTTCATATTTATTTTTGTGATCTACTGTTGCTTTCAATTTGGACCAGTCATAAAATCCTTTTTTGAGTGAACGATTTAATTTGAATAACCTGAAGATGCGGTGGGCTGTTAGTTAAGGCAAAAGCTTTTATGAAAACATTGTGACAAGAGAGAATTCTTGTTTTTGCACACTGTTTTATTGAGATAAGTATATGAGTTAAATAATTCTGTTAGATGTCTAATGATAAGGATGTGCTTGAATGAGTTGTGTCTGACAAAACAGACGGCAGTCGTTAACCCTTATAGTGCTGGATCCATCTTCATGCTTATGCAAACAGGTTAGATCCAGGCCAGCCAATAAATGAATTGGTGGCTGGCCTGTGATCTTACCTGTTTGCTACTCTGAGTATATTTGCTTATCAAAATCAAGTAGATCTTGAAGGTTTTGGAAAGCAGACAGCCCAAAAATCTATTTTTAGAAAATTACCCATCATTCTCAGGATTAAGATTTGTTAAAATGTGTTGTGATATTGGCCAAAAACAAATAACTTGAATCAATCCAAGCCTTTATTCATGTAACACATGCTTCTTGATTATTCAAATTATAAAACAAGAGACCTATGCACATTTGGATATGACAAAATTTGAACACATTGGGAAAGAAGGAATTCTTGCTCATCCAGTAAAACGCTCCTTTGGTAACAATGACTTGCATATTTGTTCAATGATAGAGTTTTTCATTAAAGTTTTTGTCAATTATCCTTTGTACTCCTGCTATGATGTACACATGTTTTATGCTGTTGATGAATTGAGTGTCGACTGATACATTAACAAAATGACATTTATTTTATGATGTTTGTTGGAAACTACTTTGTATGTTGGAGATACTGTCTGCGACAATAGACTTTATCCAATGTAAGAAACTTATATTTTTCGTCCTTTTATATAAGTTATAATCAGTTGTTTTCATTTGGACTATCAGGGGCCTGCATTGCCCAGTGGTAAAGGTGGCGGACTTAAAACTCTTGGGTCCTGGGTTCGAGCCCCACCATCACCCCTAGTTTCGTGGGATTGACCTTTGGTAAGTCTCTTCAGAGCCCTAGACTAGTACTTGGTGATCCAGGAAGGCTGTAACATAACTGAAAACTTTTTGACACGGCATTAAACAGCATACAAATTATCCTTTTATATTAGTTTTTATCAGTTTATTTTATTTGGACAAGTCTCAAGATCACATATGGATGAAACCTTTCTTGAAATTCACTTGAAATACTGCTTTGTGTTACATTAGATGTAGAATACTCGACAATCAAATGGCAATTCATAGATGGCCAATCCACTAGTAACCGGTGAATGAAATTAAGGTTTATGTTTTCATAAATGATAATTGGTGTTGCATGCATGTCTTGAGTGTTTGATGGTGACTAAGTTAACAGGGTTCATTGGTTTGAAACCGTGGGTAACATAGTATTCTCTTTGACACTTAATTAAATGCTGGATGATTTTCTTGTATCTTTGCACTTACCAATTATGCTCATGAGAGGCAGTCACCTGATTGTCTTACGGAGTGCCGATGATTCAATCTGGCTTGACCAGCTCTTATGGGTAGTTGAGAATGGGGTCTTTCTCCATCATTTAGAGTCAGGGGCCAACATCACTGAAATCCTGTTGATGCGATGAAAATAAACAGACAAATGAATGAAAATAAACAGACAAATGAATAGAATAATCAATTATGCACCAGTGGGAAATGAGATAGTTGTTTTGAACAAATGTTTTCAAGTTGTGGATTGAAATTGGATTGAGGAGCATGGGTAGATGCACTGATGTAGTGATATAAATGAAATGCCATTGAAAACAGACTTAAACCCTTACCATTTAAACCAATAGGTGATTAGGGCTAATGTAAATTGTTTTTGTAAAACTATAAAACCACAGGTTATTTTTTTTAACCTTTAACCAAATAGTTAGTGTATGCTAAGTTCACCAGAAAGAATAAGAAGACATTCTGCAGCTATGATAAAAGGAATTGAACCCAGAAGAGATTGAAGTTCTTCTTTGTTTTGCCCATTAGTTTCAAAACTAATTGGCTGCAGAGCACTTATGAAATCCTAAAACTGATTGATTAATAGGTAGCCAATGGCAAAATGTTGTGTTGGACCATTTTTAGAATTGACCCTTGCCTTAGCATGAACTTGTTCATACACTGTACTTGTTTTGAATTGATTGTTGCTGTTATTAACTTTGTTGCTTCCTTTATGCTGTTTTTGATTGGTTTTTATTATTACTTGCATGCTTTGATTCTTTTCAAAATATCTTTTGTAGAGTTCAATGCAATACTTTATCAAGTCCTTCACAAAAGTAATGGAGTTGATATGATATTGCATTAAGCCTTTGATTGTTTTTCTTGACAATGCTTTTTCTTCCCATATTTGGTTTTATTGATGACATTGATGCTCTTTTTACTTCTTTTAAGCAAATGCAATTCTTATGGGATGAAAACCAATTTGGAGCTGCTCATTTAAGATGTTGCTTTTTTTTAACATATCAAAATCATGATTAATTATCAAATACTGTATAAACATTCGGTCAGAAGTTTATATCTGTAAACTTTTTATCATTTTCGTGATTTGTTAAAATAGTAATGTGAATAGACTCCTTAGATAATGATTATATGCCATATGCAAAACCATTTTTGAAATATTATGATGATAATCATTAATTTTATAACTTAACAAAGTTATAAGTCAAGTATTCAATGCAAGACTTGTAAGTCATTTACTTTAGTTAAGGACTTAAGACTTACTTAACCCATTACCAAACAACAACAACATTTGACCAGTTTGTTGAAGGCAACTCTGGAAAACATTGTGGGAGAAGGAAAAATTGCCATAAACAAGCAATTTCTCCTTTTCTCAAAATCTTTTCTCCACTATCTGAAGATTATTTTCCAATTTCATCACATTTTGAAATGACATCTGCAAACACTGCAACAAAGTGGTTAAATGTCGTTATTGTTTGGTAAAGAGTTAAATGGCTTGCTGGCAATAATGCTTCTGAATTGTCAATTGCCTTTTCTCACAATGTAAGCCATGTTAAAAAATACATATCTTCTTGTATGATATCCATGATATTCCACTCTTTTCTTGAATTTTGGGAATTTGTACTAGATTTTATTGATTTATTTAGAATAGGGAAGAGATATTAATGATAGATGTCAAGGGTTCAATGTAATACTATAGTAAGTGCTTCATGTCTGTGAAGCACTTACTATAGTCTTGCATTGAACCCTTGATGTGCTATATGACAGATATAAATGATAGATGTGGCTATTAGATACAATAAAAATCTAGTTTGTTGAGAAAGTCTCAATATGTATAGTTGCAGTACTTGTCTATTTGTACCATTGATATGTTTACAAGTTTATTCATGTTTAAGCCAAGCACAAGACAAGAAATTAAGCATATAATGAACTTTCAGAAAAAAGACATGATTTCAGGGTATGATATAGTTGTATAGCTTACCCTCTCTATCTAATGTTTAGGTAAGTGTATGCATTGGTAAATGAGCAATGGATCCACAGTTGTGTAAGGGTGAGATCAAGAGATATAAGACCGGAAGACCCAGGTTTGAATCCTAATAATTGCCAACATATTAGTGAAGAGAGTGTCAGTAGGCAAGACACACTTATTTTGCAGACATGAACTGGTAAATTTTCCAGGGAGTCTAATGTATCTGAGAAATTAATAAAGACATCAACGAAGTAAAATTTTAATGATTCCATGAATTCCTAATAAATTTATAATTGAGTTAACCCACTTCCAAACAATAACGACATTTGACCACTTTGTTGCAGACGACTCTGGAAAACATTGTGGGAAAAGGAGCAATAATTGCTCTTAACGAGAAATATCTCCTCTTCCCACAATGTTTTCTGCCCTATCATAAGATATTTTTTAAATTTCATCACATTTTGAATGTTGTCTGCAAACTCTTTCAGTTTAGGACAGTTCCAAATTTGGCTTTTGGTAGAGGATTAATTGATAATTGAGTTTATGAGCATTATGCAGTTACTATAAAAAAAATGGTTTGACAGGGAGAAATTGCTCATACCTTCTCGTGTTTGTGCTTGCAAAAACTAATTACATGTAACATGTTTTAATGTGATAGGTAAATTGACTTCTCAGTACTATGCCTCTGTAAAAATGTGACATACATTGTCAATCTTGTCTCAAGGGACCACTCTGAAACAATAGGTTGGAGGCTTTTCTCCTTGATTTCAACTTAAAGATGCTTATTCACAGATGTGAAGAAACTTGGTGGTTGAATATTAATTTCCTTAAAACTGACATTTTATTTTGACTTCCAAATCTTCTCTTCTGTGAATAAGCGCCTTTGAATACAGGGTGAACGTCATGGCACAAGTTCCAGGGGGAAGAGCGTTCTTGAAATGCATTCCGTATTGAAGACATCTTTAACTCTGTGTATAGAGTAGGTTCCTTTATTCAAGTTTGACTGTATTGAACTTGAATGTTGTATCTTTTTTTCAGCACTTTGAAGCTATTGAAGAATTATGAATTGAAATTGTTTTTTGTGATTGTTGTTACAAAACTATATATATTCTGGTTTTATAGACCAATGATGAGTCCACTGTGGCATAGTGGTTATTAAAAAGAACTTGAAATCGTGAGGCCCCTTCCAAATCCCAATGTTGATATTTGGAGAGGCTAATTCCTGGTTGACTTACAGAATACTAATGGTTTTACCCACCTTGACCAACACTTATGAGTAGTGAATTCTGGTGTATTCCTCCTTTATGACCTGGGCATTGCAACATAACAGAAATAATGCTGATGTGATGACCTTAATAGACTAACCCGCAGGATGCTGGGTAATTTTCTAAAAAAAATACTTTTGTTGTCAGCTTTCCAAAACCTTAAAAATCTGTTGAGGAAAGATACTCAGAGTAGCAAACAGGTTAGATCACAGGCCAGCCGCCAATTTACTTGGCGGCTGGCCTGGATTTAACCTGTTTGCATAAGCATGATGTCTGTTCCAGCACTATAAGGGTTAATATCAGAATGCTCTGTGTGAGATTGGTTGCAACTGTCAAGTGAAGTCTCCCTCAGCCTGACTGACTGACAATCATTTGGATTGCATCCTCATAGCGGTACAGCCATGTGCCACCATTTGGTCCAAAGAAAGCTTAGGTCTATCTCATCTGTTCTTGGAAAAGTTCAGAAACTCCCAAGTGAAAGATGTATATGACACCATTTGGTCCATTGAGAAAGTTCAGGTCTATCTTATCTGTTCTTGGAAAAGTTCAGAAACTCCCAAGTGAAAGATGTATATGACACCATTTGGTCCAAAGAAAGTTCAGGTCTATCTTATCTGTTCTTGGAAAAGTTCAGAAACTCCCAAGTGAAAGATGTATATGACACCATTTGGTCCAAAGAAAGTTCAGGTCTATCTTATCTGTTCTTGGAAAAGTTCAGAAACTCCCAAGTGAAAGATGTATATGACACCATTTGGTCCAAAGAAAGTTCAGGTCTATCTTATCTGTTCTTGGAAAAGTTCAGAAACTCCCAAGTGAAAGATGTATATGACACCATTTGGTCCAAAGAAAGTTCAGGTCTATCTTATCTGTTCTTGGAAAAGTTCAGAAACTCCCAAGTGAAAGATGTATATGACACCATTTGGTCTAAAGAAAGTTCAGGTCTATCTTATCTGTTCTTGGAAAAGTTCAGAAACTCCCAAGTGAAAGATGTATATGACTCTTCGTTTTACTCTTTGGAGCAGGCAGAAAAGAAAGTATCGATCAATCTGAACTTAAAGGGTTTATCCCATAAAAATGTGTATTTCTCAGATCATGGAAACGCCAGAGTAGTTACCATTGAGTATATACACTTGGAGAATGCTCATTGTGAGCAAATTTTAGTCAGAAAGAGATGAATATATACCTTTCAATAAGATTGTATTGTAACTAAGGAATTGTTGATAAAAAACGAATACAAATGTTCAATCTAGAAAGTTTATTCACTATCTTAAAGTTAATACAAAAATGCGTAAATACTGTAGCATGTAAAAGATTTCGTCTTCATAATTTTATTCTATATTTGTATCTCTCCAAAAAAATTAGAAAATTTGTATAATTAAGTCGTGTAACGATTGACTCATTTGATTAGTAATGTTACATGGTTTTATTGATTTGCCATTTGATTCCTTTATCCATGGATTTTTACACATGTCATTACTCAAAAGAATTTAATTCAATACCGGGTAAAAGTCTGAAACCATGAGTTTAAGAATGTAGGAGCAACTATTGTGGAAAATGGAAAAAATTGTTTCATGTGAGAAATTCTCCATTTAACCCAATTGCGTCTGACCTTGTGTGTTAAAATGAGAAATAAGAAAATCTGAAGAAACTGTTTAATACAAGAAAATATTAGTTCTTTTATACAAGAAAAACACATCTAAATGGACTGTTGGTTACTTCTTTCTATCATCACATACAGTAAGTAATGCTTACTCCAACCATATACATGTATACACATTTAAACAAACCAGAAGCAGAAACTTTAAGGAATCATAGGGACAAGAGGTTGAGCAAAATTGAAATCTAAAGCTGTTCTCAGCACAAGTTCAATCATGTAAAGGTGGTCAGCACACTTATCCCTGCTCCAGGGTACCGTTTTACTAAACAGTTTACGCTTAAGATTTGCATAAGTCTAAAACAACAATTCCTCTTATTTCAATATTGGACGAAGCAATATTGCAAAGTGACACATCATTGGAATCGTCTCTCCGAGACGCTTCCAATGAAGTGCCACATTGCAACATTGTACTTTCATTGAAGATACCATCCATGTTTATCAATTATGACTTACGCAAATATTTTCCGTAAATTGTTTAGTAAAACGGGCCCCTGGTACTTACTAAGCAGTAATAAACAATATTTCTGTTCTGACTGACTGCCTGCTTTCCCACAGAAACATAACTAACAGTCTGTGGCCTAGTGGTTAGAGTAAAGAACATGAAATCACATGGCCGTTCTCCGCATGGGTTCAAATCCAGGAGAGGGCATTTTGATTTTCATGTGAGGTAGTCTCCTGACTGACTTTTGGAGTGCCAATGGTTCTATTTGGCTTGATTGTCCCTTATGGGCGGTTGAGTATAGGGTCTTTGTCTATCATAAAGATTTCGGCATTGCAACATAACTGAAATAATGTAGAGGCAATGAAAAATCCATATCAATAGAACTAAACATTAGCAAAAAATAATGGATTAAATGTTTGAAAGAATATTGGCTTTATGATATCTCAACCATTGATTGTCTGTATTCATGACTGATCCAATGAGGCTCAGAAGCCATTTTCTCCTTTTGTTACAATGTTTATAGCCAATATCTCAAATATAACCATTTATAAGCCATAGTTTGTAATTGCTGTTTTGACCAGTCACATAATTCCATATGAGAGATAGGGTTAGTAAATGCATTCAATATCAAAAGTAAAAGGGTTAAAGAGGAGAAAAAAGTACCTGCCAGCAGGTTTTGATAATGACAAAAATATATAAATATCTATGCATAAATATGAAACATCGAACTGAATTCTTTCCAGTAATATGCATTTGAAATCATAGATGCTGAATAAACTAATATAACACAAAAGAAAAAGGCATTCTAAATCATAAATGCTGCATAACCCTTAAAATTAATATATCACAAAAGAAAAGTCATTCTAAATCATAAATGCTGCATAACCCTTAAAATTAATATATCACAAAAGAAAAGTCATTCTAAATCATAAATGCTGCATAACCTTTAAAATTAATATATCACAAAAGAAAAGTCATTCTAAATCATAAATACTGCATATCTGATGAAACAAGTTAAATAAATATATCTGTCAAAGGAAGGGATTGCATATCACAATAATTATTATTTACATGACCAGTTGAAAATCATGCATAGGAACTTCCTTGTTCTTATCGAAATGCGAACAACACCTCTAAATGCTTTAAACAGTAAACAAAGAAATGTCAGTTATTCATGATTCCTTACCATAGGTCAAAGTTGTATATTAATGTTTTCACTGCACATTTAAATTGGTCTGCTGCAGTTTTTAAAAATACATCGATTTTGTTCAGGCTTGCATTTACGTTGAAATATGACTTGCTTAACAAATCCAAAATGTAGACCACATTTGAAACTGAACTCAACAATCTCTAAAATGAAATGTGTCGATATGCCTGTTATGATTAAGCTATTCCCCCTATAGTCTTGCTGTACATCTTTATAATGTAATATTTGACATCTAGTTATCGCTGAGCAATAAAGGTTATCCCCGTAATGTTTCAAGCATATTTTGATAAGAGTAACCATTTGAAAGCTATATCAATTTGATGTGAAAAAGATTTGGTAATTGTTTTTGTCTGTCAATACATGTAACAAAGGTGTTGGGGCAGTGGTAAAAATTTAGAGCATCCAGCTTACATGAGGGTCGTGGGTTTGATTCCCGTTAGAAGCTGGGTCAACTTAGGCAGCTTTCATTAATCCACATTTGGTGCAAGTACTGGTTATGCCGCCAGGAAGCAGAATCGAGAGTGATTCATCTAAGTTGTAAGAACTTGTTTCACAGTCAATGTAAAATAAATAAGATTGACCCTTTACCACAAGCCAAATTTTGGACTGTCCCAAATTGAAAGAGTTTGAAGACAACATTTCAAAATGTGATGAAATTGAAGAATAATCTTCCGATAGAGCAGAAAACGGTGTGGGAAAAGGAGAAATTGCTCATTAAGAACAATTTCTCCTTTTCCCACCATGTTTTCTAGAGTCATCTGTAACAAACTAGTCAAACGTCCTTATGCTTTGGTAATAGGTTAATCTAAACAAAGGTTATTGATAGACAAAGACAATAACCAAATCTCTTCAACCTCCTGCAGAGGCATAATGATAAGATCGAAGTTAGTTCTTATTATTTCTGACGGGGGTTTTACTCCTTGATCTGTTAGTGGATGTAACCATATCCCTAGATCGGGTCACTGTGAATTTGGAGGGGTCCATTCTGGGTTTAGTTGTTGCTGCTGCTGCACTGTTTCCTCCACCTGGTTGTGCAGGAGTGGGCGTTTTGGCTGTAGGTGGTCTCTCGGAAATGTCAATGCATTCTTCAACCATGGCTACGGTCTATTTGAATAAATAAGTATCGTGTTAATATGTATTTTTTCATTTACAACAATCTTTTCTGTTTTAATCACTTCTTACATAATACATTTTACCATACATGCAGTAGGATGGTTAATGGGGACATATGTCCAAACAGTTTCTTCCTATTTAGACATTTTTAAAACATACTTCTAGGTTGACATCTGCTGTTGCATTTACTTTGACTAGTCACAAAACTCCTTCATAATAATGAATTAACAGCAGAAAACTTCACAAACAATTGTGACATTATGCACAATTTCTTCTTTTGTCACAATATTGTTGTTTTTTCTTCAAAAAATAATAAGTTTTCCTAGCTCTTATGGTGGAAGCCTGCTGCTGCCTTCAATTTTGGTCAGTAAGAAAATTCCTTAACCCTTTACCAAACGCCAAAATTTCGACTGTCCAAAATTGAAAGAGTTTGCAGACATTTCAAAATGTGATGAAATTGAAAAATAATCTTCTGATAGGGCAGAACACATTATGGGAAAACGATAAATTGCTTGAGTAATTTCTCCTTTCCCACAATGTTTTCCAAAGTCGTCTGCAACAAAGTGGGCGACATTGGTACAGGGGAAGAGCGTCGGGCTCTTGTACCGAGGGTCCCAGGTTCGAATCCCTGTTAGGCAAGGTGAAAATTTCTGGGACTAACCCACAAACCGGCGCGATTACTGGTTTAGTATCCAGGAAGCAGTCATTGAGAGTGGCTTTGAACAAGCTTTAATTAGCTTCCTTCACAATCGATGTAAAACAAATACGGTGAATGAATGAATGAAAGTGGTTAAATTTCATTATTGCTTGGTAATGGTTGAAGGAGGAATTGGATAAATATCTAGCTAAGTTAAGCCTAAGATGTCTTTATAAGAAAATGACAAAAGATAAATATGTTTATCATCACTATATTCCAACTTTTGATTTAAAAAGATTTTTTCTTTGAACAAAATAAGTTGTTTCTTTATCAGATTTTAAAGGTGCTTGTTAACAGATGTGAGGAAACGTGTAGTTAAAACTCATTTTCTTTAAAACTGTACAACAGCTGTCCTTTTGTATGATACACACTAAAGACCAGCCATTGGAAGCAAACTTAGTTTGTATCTTAGATTTCAGAGCCTGTAAAAAGGAAATTGATTTGTCTTTAATCCAAACGCATTGCAACGGTTTTGAGATCTAACACATATAATCTGTTCATATTTAATAATATAAATGCTTCCTGAATTAATCAAGCGTTCTCCACATGTGAACAAGCAACTTTAAATGCTTTCACCAACAGCATTTTCAAAAAGGTTTCATGAAAAAGCCATTGTTGTTTGCTTGTATCATGAATGCAAATTCTAACATCGAAAAAATAATACAACATAAAAAAATAATGATCAAACTAGGGCATTTATATTCCTAGGGCTGAACTTACAAAGGTTTGTTACTGTTATGACAACTGTTTGTATAAACCTTCATATAAAATGTCACACACAGAATCATAAACTTATAAAGAGCATGTAAATGTAAAATTAGTCAAATTCATTTTATTTTAAGACAGGCTCTGGAATTATATGAGTTTAAAAAATTTCAATGATGAGAGTTTCCTTTAAGAGGGTGTTGGGGGTAATAACTTGTAATCAGCCTTGGCAATCATTATACAGTGAAGCCTTGTTTATCCGGACCCCGATTATCCGGATGTCTCGCAATCTGAACCAAATTGTAAGGGAACGGAATTATTTGACCAGTTTGTTGCAGACGACTTTTGAAAACATTGTGGGTAAAGGAGAAATTGCTCGTGACGAGCAATTTCTCCTTTTCCCACAATGTTTTCTGCCATATCAGAAGATTATCTTTGAATTTCATCACATTTTGATATGTCGTCTGCAAACTCTTTCAATTTGGGACGGTCGACAATTTGGCGTTTGCTAAAGGGTTATAAGTATTCACGTGCATACAGACCGTTTATGTCTTAATGTGTATAAGAACATGCTCTGCTTCATAGTTCGGATGATTCGGTAAACCGGACATTTTGTTGGAAACGGACATGTTTGGATTAACGAGACATCACTGTATACCTCAATCAAATGTAGAAATATTTGTCTGAACATTATCCTAAAAAGTTTTTGTCTGATGAGCCACAACAAAATGTTAACATAAACATCAAGTAAATGAATCTGTTATGTTGTTCATACAAAGAAGATGAAACATAAGCATACAAAAGCACCATACCACATCCATGAATCATATTGTGATAGATGTGAACCCAATACCAACCGCTGTGTTTTCGACTGTCCAAAATTGAAAGAGTTTGCAGAAGACATTTCAAAATGTGAAATTTTCTGATTGGACAGAACAAAATTGTAGGGAAAGGAAAAAATTGCTTGTTACGAGCAATTTCACCTTTTCCCAAAATGTTTTCCAGATTAAATGTCAGCATTAACCTGGTCAAAATTCATTGTTGTTTGGTAATGGGCTGAAACATGAAATAATTCATTTTATGATATCAAGCAAGAAACATAATATTTTCCTGCTGAGTTTTCCATTCAGCTACAAATGATTTTATCAAAATTTGTTTGTATGGGGGTATGGGGAAACTTTTAACAGATTTACATAATTTAACATAACATTCAGCATTCTTTTTATCTGTCATTAAATTCAGCTTTCCTTCTTATTTATTATAACACTCAATTTTCTTCTTTTAGTTGTCATATCATTCAGCATGCTTCATTAGTAGTAAGTGTTCAGCATTTTCTTTCAAACTATCAAAATATGCAGAATTTCTACACTGTTAAAATATCAAGCATTCTTTTAAGATTTTCATGACTTCAGCATTCCTTTTGAGAATATTACAACATTCAGCATGCCTTAAATATTGTTTTTGTATTCAGGAATCCTTTTTGGTTTTCATAGCATTCAATATACTTTTTACATTCACCATTCTTTATGATTGCTATAAATTCAGTTTTTATCATCTACAGTGAACCCTCGTTTATCCGAACACATCCGTTCCCAACAAAATGTCCGGTTTACCGAATAATCCGGACTAATGAAGCAGAGCATGTTCTTATTCACATTAGGACATAAACGGTCTGTATGAGCGGTGTATAGTTATAACCCTTTAGCAAAAGCCAAATTGTCGACCGTCCCAAATTGAAAGAGTTTGTAGAAAACATATCAAAACGTGATGAAATTCAAAGATAATCATCTAATATGGCAGAAAACATTGTGGGAAAAGGAGAAATTGCTCGTCACGAGCAATTTCTCCTTTACACACAATGTTTTCAAAAGTCGTCTGCAATAAACTGGTCCAATAATTCCGTTCCCTTACAATTTTGTTCGGATTGCGAGACATCCGGATAATCGGGGTCCGGATAAACGAGGGTTCACTGTATATTCTTTTTATATCGTTATAAATTAAGCATTCTTTAAGGTAGATTTCATTCCTGATTTTTTTTTTTTTTAAGGTAGCAATCCTTGTTAGATTATCATGACACTCATCCCTTTTTATAATTGTTATCAAACTCAGCTGTGCTTTTGAAATTGTTTTGATAATAAGCATTCTTTATTTTTACATGCTATCACATGAAGCGTTCTATTTATATTGTTATTTCATTAAGCAATTCTTTAAAATTATCATAACATTCAGCATACCTTTCAAAATTGTCAAAACAGCACATCAAACAATATTAAAACAACCAACATGTCACAGAATCACTTAACCCTTTACCAAACGCAAAATTTATGACTGTCCCAAATTGTAAGAGTTTGCAGAAGACATTTCAAAATGTGATGACATCGAAAAATAATCTTTTAATAGGCCAGAAAACATTGTGGGAAAAGGAGAAAATGCTCTTAACGAGCAATTTCTCCTTTTTCCACAATGTTTTCCAGAGTCGTCTGCAGCAAAGTGGTCAATTGTCATTATTGTTTGGTAATGGGTTAATACAGATATGTATACTTTAGGTTTTAGATGTCCCAGTCTAAAACAGAACCTGCGTCGTCAAACATCTCTGATGTTACACCGTCCGTCTAAAACAATGGCATCAGTTAAGAAAGATTAATAGAGTACTATTTGTAATGAATAACTTACCTATTATAACTTTCCACACTTTTAAGTACTTTTTCAGGAGTACTTATAAAGAAAGACTTTTCAATATCTGCAAACTTATAAGTTGATGCTTATCCAATCTTTATGAATTCCCTCATGTTGAAAAAACAAGAATTATCAGTGATTTATTCAGAAACCATCTGAAAATGTTGGTCATATGAAGTTTCATTCTTTTATGTCACCAACATTTTCAGTTTTATTCAAATAATTTCACTAAAGAGGGAAAATACACATCCTTGATACAATAGTACATGTATTCATAGAGTAGAGTAACAGTACCCAAAATATAGAGACTAGACTATTATAAAGAAGTTACAAAGGAGAAAACGCCTTGTATCTTGTGATCTGAATACAACAACGATTTTTACAGAAATCATTACAGAAATCATTATAGTCATGTACATGTAATTCATTAAGGAAAAAGTAAACAACAAATCATATTTGTTTAGTTATCATTCATCAACAAATTGGCTTACCGGTATGCCTTAGATAGGATAAGAAATTTAGATATGAATAAGGGATATGACATCATTTGATTATGTTACATTATTTGGCAGAATAGTTTTCCTTTAAGTCATGTATGTAAGAATGTGCATAGGCATTCATTACTCAATTAAGTACTATACAAGCACTCCTTATTCTGCATACTGCATATAGCCAAGCTATTAAAGATGATCTACATCTTAAGAAAATTGCCCGATTAGCCTGAAAAATAAGCTTTACGTATCTGTTTCAAGTCATCCAAAGTTAAAAAGAAATAAGTCAGTAACTTACGCCTAATAAATAAGCTTTATCTTTCTGGTTCAATTTATCGAAAGTTAAAGAGAAATCGACAAATGTCAATAACTTACAAAGACGTAGAAAGTTGCAGCTCCTGCAGACACATCTCTGACCTCATCCAGCTGGTACTTATCGAGGAGTTCTTTAGCACGCTTCGCATTCGTCATAGAAATCTTGTTTGCGTCACATTCCAAACATCGTCGCTTTAGGCCTTCTTTACCAGTCTTACCAACTAACGCTTGGACGGTCTTCCAATTCTGTAACGTATGAATGTTTTTGTTCTCCATTAACCCTTTTCCAAATACCAAATTTTCAACTGTCCCAAATTGAAAGAGTATACATACATCATTTCAAAATGTGATGAAAATAAAAAGTATTCTTCTGATAGGGCAGAAAACATTGAGGGAAAAGGAGAAATTGCTTGACACAAGCAATTTCTCCTTTTCCCACAATGTTTTTCAGAGTCATCTGCAACGAAGTGGTCAAATGTCATTATTGTTTGATAATGGGTTAATCTGCAAATCTTGATGATAGTCATATCTATCAAACTGAAAAAGCATAACTCTTACACACTAAAAATATAGGTTTCTCGCAAGTAAATTTTTGAATGTGTTAATTTGTGTCTATGACAAACATGATTGATCGGTCCTGACCCGCACTTTGTCAGAATTATTTTCACACTTGGAGATTTTGTAGGCAATGTCCACTTGCACATGATTGTGCATTAACAAGTATTTGTTAGGGACTGTACAGCTTTTTAAAAGGTTTAACCATGATAAATATTGATATTGAAGTGTTTATTTTTTACTTACTTATACAATCATATGCAATCATTCACTAAACATTTGAAAATCGTGGAAAGGTATTTAGCTTAATAGAAACCTTGTTTAAGGACATGTTCTACAGTTTTATAAGAAAATAATCCTTTCATAGAATTTTCTAAATTTTTGATATGTTATTTAAAATTCTATTGTTAATTCAAAAATGAAAAGGAAAATGCAGGTCGACAAGTTAGTTTTTTTGTAAAATGACAGTTTCCATGGTAACCATTTTGGGCAAAAAATGTCAAAATGACCATACCATCTTCAAAGGTAATAAAATAATTTCTGGAAGGGTTATTAACACAAACACATGAATTCATATATTCAATACTTTATAATTCAATTTTTTGTCCAATTTATTACAATCTGGACAATTTTTGCTATCCAAATCAGTTTTTGAAGTTTTTGTTTTCATAAAAAAACAACGAAAATTGATATGTATATTACAAATAAACGAAGATATTTAAAAATTCCTTTCATAGAATTTTCTTAATTTTCAGTTTGTGAAGTAAAATTTAATCTTGAAATACAAAATGCAAAAAAAAGTATGTGCTGACAAGTTACTTTTTCTGTAAAACGACAGTTTCCATGGTAACCGAATTTGAAAAACATTTATTAAAACGATTAAAATAACTTTAAACTTGAAAAACATGAGCTGGGGGCTTAATATGCACGAGAAATATATAATGATGTTAATAACCTTTTGAAGTTGTATGGATAATATGATTATTCTTGGGAAAAGAATTGCATATATAGTAAATTTCATCCGAATAAAAGTTTATCCGACTACTATGCAAGTAGCTCTTCGGAAACATATTATCATCTCCCTTGGATGCGCAGATGAAGCGTGCAGATAAAACTACCGAGAAAACGTCCTTAAAACCAAAGAATTACGTCACAATTAATAACTTTAGTGCACCTTCAACATATGACTCAACAAACTACTCTTACAAAGTGAGAAATTGCTCATACCATTAAGATATTCAAAGAATATTAATTCTATGCCATAAGCAATTTGTGTGCTTTAGATGTTTGACTGCACAGTATACTTTACAATGACAAGATCATTGACACTTAAAAGACCCCCGACCCCCAACACAAACTGTTAAATAATTTCATTTTTTTATTTCAAAAGTGAGACATTGAACACCAAGTTATTAATAAATGGTGATAAAACCTGCCCTTTTTCACTCCAATGGGAAAAATTTGATACCCTTTTTTATACATGTAAAGTAAAATTAAATAATTAGGGAGAAAAATCATGCGGGCTTTGCCAAAGGAAGCAGAAAACCCCTGAAGTAAACTCATTTTTTAAGGGAAAACTTCATGATTTTAAGGAAAATTCCGAGTATAAGTTGCCCTGTTAACCCTTTACAAATCAAAAAAATTCCGACTGTCCCAAATTGAAAGATTTTGCAGACGACATCTCAAATTTTTAAAAAATTGAAAATTAATCTTCTGATAGGGAAGAAAACATTGTGGGAAGAGGAGAAATTTCTCGTCAAGAGCAATTTCTCCTTTTTCCCACAATGTTTGTCAAAGTCATCTGCAACAAACTGGTCTAATGTCGTTATTGTTTGGTAATGGGTTAAACTACCTTGGTCTCCCGCTCAGCATGGCCCAGTAGCAGGAAGGTAGCCGTCATCACCGTATGGACCACTGGCGGTGGGTTCTGATAACTCCGAATCTCCGCCACCGTTGACTGTTTCAGTTCCAGGATCTCAGAACGAATCCGCTGGATCTTGCGTAGGCGCGCCAAAACGCGTGTTGCTTCAAGGAGCTCCTTAGAGAGTTGAACCTCCAACCCATTCTTTTTGATCACTTCTATCGCCTTCTCCAGCTCGGCCAACTCACGTTTGGACATGGCCTTTCTAAGATCTGGTTGTTTAAGAGAATGAGATATACTTTAGGCTATGAAGTGCATTTTCGAGAAATATATCATCTTATAATCTTGGATTTGTTTTTCACTGGATAGAAATGGTCCCTTAAATCAAACAATTCTCATTTTTTACAGATTTGGTTGGAACCAATTGTTAATATCAATGATTTAAAATAACCTATTTAGACAAATGCTTTCTTTCTTTCAAACTGTTCTTTCCATCTTAATGAGGAGATATCTTAAACAAAGAATTTAATCATAATAGAAAAATGGTGAAATTACTTGAAACAAGGAATTTGAAACTTTTTTTACAATGAATGACATCCTATTCTTAAAGTGAAGCAATAGTCTCATAAGCGTAAATTGTAGAACAAAAGTATATTTTATTTTGGCTTGAGATGTGATAAAAGGGGATGGATAAAGTGGTATTAGACATTCCCTGTGAAAGATTCTAGAACTTATTCATGAACTTCATGAATATTACATGATCATTCATGAACACAGAACTGTTTTCATGAAGTTTGAGATCAAGTTCATGAACATCAAGTACAGGTTCATGAATACATTCATGAACCTGTTCTTGATGTTCATGAACATGTTCTTTGAATTAATGTTTAAGTTGAAAACAGCTTCATGTTCATGAATGGCCATTTAATGATCATGAATGAGTTTCTGATTCTATTGCAGGGGGTTTCATTAAATGCTGTAAAATCAATAGAATTGCAGTCACTCTCATTTGTGATAAAAATAGTTCTGCAATAAAAATGATTACAACAATAATTGTTCTTATTACAAATGTGTAAACTGAAACAGCAATTGCAATAAATTTATTGCAAAATGTGTTGGGATGAAATATGTTCAATAAACACATATGCAATAAAATAAATTTGCAATGAAATATTCCAAACTATTGGATACAATAAGAATGAGAATTCGATAAATATTTTGTAAAACTCACTTCATTGCAAATGGTTGGTACATAGTATTGATATCATAAACAAGATCACCAAACTGTGCCATTAAGTCAGGGTTGTTAACATTTTCTGTTTCAAAATACAATACTTGAGTAAAATGGAAGAATGATGAATATAAATGCTTTTATGAGAAATCTATTGACAATTTAAAAGCTCTAAATATGTAAGCCCTAGATATAATTACTATTGCAAAGCTTTACCATTTCCTTCATATGTACTCACAGCAGATTCTATAAATCACCATGAAGTGAGAAGAAAATGCTGAACACAAACAATTCTTCCTTGAAAATGGTCACAAAACCAAATGCTATTTTTTAAAGTCTGGGACTCTTGTCTGCGTTTTCTTCCAGTTTCAAAATTTTGTAACTTTAGTCTGCGGTTTTTTTTCTTTCAGTTTGGATTAGAATCAAAGCCTGATATGAGGGAAATGGCTTTTTCATTTGTATTTAAAGCAAAAACTATATACCAGACACATGAATAGGTTCACTGACTGCCTAAATAAACATAAAATGTTACTCAAATAGTGTGAATACTCAAATCAATCCCATCTGATCAAACAGTCGGTAATGATCTATTTAACACCTTAATCAGATATCATTTGACTGTACAATGATAAGAAAGGTGTCTGCTTCAAGTTGCAAACTGTACAGCTGATGTTGAAATAAATATGTATGGCAACATATAATGCTATACAGTGTACAGAACTATGTTTTAAAGCAAGTGATTTTCCTTCACTTTCCCAGCACCCTGTTACCAAAATATATATCAAATGGTGGAAACCCTTACAATATTCTTTACTGGAACCTCTCAAAAAAATCCATGCAAATGATTTGGATAGATAAAAGCTCTAATGCCTTTCTTTACTGCAACATTTTCAATACAAGCATAAATTAAAATGAATTGATTCATTACATTCCTGTAAATACATGAAGCAGTAAAAGCAGGTAATCTCTTTTTATGTCTGTCTTTCCTTGCGATGTCTTGAGTGTTTATTTGTCTGTCTGTCTGTCTGTCTGTCTGTCTGTCTGTCTGTCTGTCTGTCTGTCTGTCTGTCTGACTGTCTGTCTGTCTGTCTGTCTGTCTGTCTGTCTGTCTGTCTGTCTGTCTGTCTGTCTGTCTGTCTGTCTGTCTGTCTGGCTGGCTGGCTGTCTGTCTGGCTGTCTGGCTGTCTGGCTGGCTGGCTGGCTGTCTTAAATCACAAAAGGATACCTAGACCTGTGTTCTCAAAACGTATTTAAGTATGATATCTTGCTTAAACCCAAACTCATGTTTAACTTTGAGTAGAAGTATAAGAATCAAAGTTAAATGGTGATCTAGAAATGATCTGCAACTCACCATTTTGCTCAAACTTAAGTTTAATAAATGGGCCACGTCATGGGAAAAGGGGCACTCGACATAGCAAACAGTGTAGCCCCAGACCAGCCGCGGCTGGTCTGGGGTTACACTGTTTGCCATCTTAAAGGACATGAAGTTCTACCTTTAAATAACTACAAATGATTACTGTCGTGACTAGATGCTGGAATAATAGCGCTAAGAAAGAGCTGAGTCAGCGGTTTTTATTTATGTCCGAGTGCCCCTTTTCGCGTGACGCGGCCCAAATGATTCAGGGTCAACCTTACTGCTGTCACAAGTGACATGATAAATACTTAAAACAAGCTATCTCATAAACACAGTTCTTCTATCATACTCAGATGAGTACAATAACTATAGATAAATACAGTCAAACTTGTGGTCAGCCTATGGGACAGAGTAAATTGGCTGTTTAAGACAGGTTGGCTGCTTAACACAAATTGATTTACACTACAAATCTAACAATTGGACTTTTTGTAGTGGCTGCTTAGGGCAGGTTGGCTGCTTAAAAGGGTGGCTGCTAAACACAAGTTAGACTGTATAAGCATATAATGTTTATGTTTGAGTACAAAATTGTCATTTTAAGAAGAACATGGCCCCTTCCAAGCTATCCTCCAATATGCCAGTCTGGCTGTCTATTTGTCTGTCCATGTCTGTCTTTGCAATACATAATTACATAAGAACAAAAGCATGGAATTTATTGAAGGTTGAATGTAAGAATAGTAAGTCCTTCTCAAACATGAGGCACTTACTATAGTATTTAACAGAACCCTTTAGATCTACATTAGACACTGTGTTACCAAAATTTATATAATACCCTATGTTAGAAACCTGATCAGGGGTGGCAAACTCTGATTTTTCTTTGCTTGTCCGTAAATCCCAAATGTTTTTTTGCACTTGTACGTATAGTGATTATATTGCACATTTCAATAAAAATTCACATGTCCATTAAGATTTCTGGACAAGCTCAGCAATACAGACAATTGATTTTGCCACCCCTACATAACATACATGTTAATGATGTAATGTCTTTGTGAAATAACCTTGTATCTTCTTCCATTCAAGTGAAATATGCAAGCAAACAGCTGGGTTTGTTACAAATCAAGCAGGGTCTGGGTCAAACAACATACAACATTTACTGACTATCTAAACAATATTTATTTATATGAGAAACTGGTGCTATACATTCAGGAACAATTGTGATATTAAATATAACTATCTATTAGCATTTTCCCTGATTCAGATTCTTAACTGTTTTTCGCTTTGAGCTTTTCTTTCTCTTAACAAGAATACATATGTGAAGTGGCTTTAGTTAAGTCTTTAACTCCAACATATTGAATGCTATCTTCCATCATATCACAAACTTTTTGTATTTTTTGTTGGTGTTTAATGTTGTATCAACAATTTACTTTCTTTTTTTATAACTGAAAAACTGTTGATACTGCATTAAAAACCATACAAAAGTTTACTTTATGTAAATAGCATATGTTGAAAATAAGAAAGGCAATTGTCTTCGGTTGGAGGCTTTTAATTTTAACCAATTTATATTCCATTGTAAAAGTTATCTCAAAGTTCTTGTTAATATCATGAAAAGCAAACTTTGCATGTAGCTTATCTTGACCAAATGCAGTTTTTTCTGTCTATAAAGTAAATCATAAAACAATGCTGTATAAATTGCTGAATCAGGGTGAAAATTATGTACATTTCAAGCTGTGGAAAAAATCAAGGATATAAATATAAACAGGGATATGTTACCTGACTTTGTATTTCCAATAACTTTAAGGCAAAATATCAAAAGTTAGGTGAAATCAATAACATTATAGATCTACAATATGTATCCTTGCATAAATTAAATGGTCGAATGAGACAATTCCTTACAGATTAGAGAGGCAAGACTGATAAGGAAGAGATGGAAGAAAATTTATTGACTGAAACATTAATTAAAACATTGGTAATCTTTTGGCAATTAAAATACATAGACATATTGGCATCTACCAACAGAAATTTAATTTACCTTAAAAAAGGAAGCTAAATAGTTATTCATAATGAGCATATTTTTACTTTGATTAGTTGATTTTTTAATTAACTATTTATGAAATTATAAAAATATTTTCACATGAAACGATTTATTTCAAGCACCTTGATGAATATAAATTCAATAAATTCAATTTAAGAAGTAAAAACAATCCCAGACTTACTCTCTCTGGTGACCAACTCTTTAATCAAGCGTTCTGCCTTTTTCAAGTCCGTATCTTTACTTTGATAATTATATTATATAACAATACAGGACCTCTAGATTGTAAGAGAATAATAAAGTCAGCCTTACTGTCTTGAGTGACCAACTAGCGTTCTGCCTTCTTTAAGACTTCACCTCACTGTGATGATTATATTATATAACGATACAAGACCTCTAAGGGAAAACCATAGCATGATAGGTATAATTAGGTCAGACTTACTGTCTTGAGTGACCAACTGTTTAAGTAAGCGTTCTGCCTTCTTTAAGACTTCACCTCACTGTGATAATTGTACTATATAACGATACAAGACCTCTAAGGGAAACCCATAGCATGATAGGTATAATTAAGTCAGACTTACCGTCTCCAGGGACAAAATCTTTCAGCGAGTGTTTTGCCTTTTTCAAGTCATATCCTTACTGGGATAATCATGTTATATAACAATACAAGATCTCTTCCTTGTAAGAAAAAAATAAAGTCAGACTTACTGTCTTGAGTGACCAACTGTCTAAGTAAGCGTTCTGCCTTCTTTAAGACTTCACCTCACTGTGACGATTATATTATATAACGATACAAGACCTCTAAGGGAAAACCATAGCATGATAGGTATAATTAGGTCAGACTTACTGTCTTGAGTGACCAACTATTTAAGCAAGCGTTCTGCCTTCATTAAGTCTTCACCTCACTGTGACGATTATATTATATAACGATACAAGACCTCTAAGGGAAACCCATAGCATGATAGGTATAATTAAGTCAGACTTACTGTCTCCAGGGACAAAATCTTTAAGCAAGCATTCTGCCCTTTTCAAGTCCATATTCTTACTGTGATAATCACATGATATAACAATACTAGACCTCTAGTGAAATCTAAAAGTATAATAAAGTCAGACTTACTGTCTCGAGTGACCAACTCTTTAAGCAAGCGTTCTGCCTTATCAAGGTCCATATCTTTGTCCTCCACTTTCTCTGTGTGAAACTCCTTAATAGTATACTCCAGTTTGAACCGGTCTTTGTCCTTAATGGCAACCTTCAGGCGATAACGGATCCTCTTGTGTTTGAACTCTGTAGGGGTAATGGTATGCATGTTAACATATGAATTAATAACATTATGATCATTCATATTTGAAAGAATAATGTTATACATCATATGCTTGAAGTCTGTAGCAGTAGTGGTAGGCAAGTTCATTTACAAAATGATAATGGTATGTGCATTCAAATTTGGAAGGATAATGATATTTATCATGTGCTTGAAATCTAAAGGGATAATGGTATGCATATTTATTTATGTATTGATAATGTAATGTGCGTTCATAATTGAAAGGATAATGCTATACATGTATATCATGTGCTTGAACTCTAAAGGGATAATGGTATGCATGTTTATTTATGTATTGATAGTGTCATGTGCGTTCATAATTGAAAGGATAATGCTATACATGTATATCATGTGCTTGAACTCTGAAGGGATAATGGTATGCATATTTATTTATGTATTGATAATGTAATGTGCGTTCATAATTGAAAGAAAAATGCTATACATGTATATCATGTGCTTGAACTCTGAAGGGATAATGGTATGCATATTTATTTATGTATTGATAGTGTCATGTGCGTTCATAATTGAAAGGATAATGCTATACATGTATATCATGTGCTTGAACTCTGAAGGGATAATGGTATGCATATTTATTTATGTATTGATAATGTAATGTGCGTTCATAATTGAAAGCATAATGCTATACATGTATATCATGTGCTTGAACTCTGCCGAATGATTTATACATGTTAATATATTAATTGACAATGGCATATGTATTCAAAGGAAAATGATGCATACAATATGTGCTTGAACTTTGTAGGGGAAATTGTATGTATATGGTTTTTTTTTTAGATGTCCTTACCCATAGGAAGTTATTGCAGGATGGAAAAATAATACCAAAAGGCTTTGACCAGTCTTGAGAAGCAAATCAATAATCAACTTAAATATAACCATAAGCATTTGTGTTGTCATTTCATCCATTGAAAACGTTTTATTTCAAAAAGATTAAAAAAGCACTAATAGTCCTTTTAATCCTTTACCAAATACCTAGTTTTCAGCTGTCCCAAATTGACAGACCACATTTCAAAATGTGATGGAATTGAAATATAATCTTCTGATAGGGCAGAAAGCATTGTGGGAAAAGGATAAATTGCTTGTTAAGAGCAATTCCTCCTTTTCCTACAATGTTTTCCAGAGTTGTCTGCAACAAAGTGGTAAAATGTCGTTATTGTTTGGTAATGGTTTGAGGTGTGCAGATAACTAATGCATAAGATGGCATGTATACGGAAAAGCGTCCAATATGTTCCAACCTTGCAATCTCTTTCAATTTTGGCCTGTCGAAAAATTTGGCATTTGGTATTAAAGGGTTAAAGTCCAATATGTTCCCACCTTTGAGTAGAGCCTCTAGCCTCTTCTCCTCTTTCTCCAGCTCTTTCCTCCTCTTCTCCTCTTGTTCCTCTTTAAGCTGCTGTCTCACTCGTTTCAACTCCTCTTCCAGCTCCTTCTCCTTTCTCTCTGTATCCTGTAAGTGGATCAAGATTTATCAAGAAACGTGTTAAGTCTACACAAAAATTTCCTCCTGTTGTTAGACTTTGATGAAAGTTTGTGATAATACATTTAGTCGCCAGAAATTAATAAATTATGGTAGACCATAATTATTTCAAGACAAGAGAAACATCAATCGGAACTATTCAGGTATTTCCGTGAGCTGTGAAATACACCTCAGATATAAGTGTAAGGTTACAATTTTTCGGGTAAATCGGCATCCGCCATTTAACACATTTTCTAAGCGTGCACGTTAAGTAGTTCAATGTGTATTGAGGTATTGGACATCCTCTTTAATCATTTTTATCAGTAACTCATACCAAAATGACGAAATTGTTGTTGTGACATGTATAGTTGTTTCCTCAATCAAATTTAACGACTTTTTCGATTTCCCATATAAGATCTATTTATAAACACGAAAGTGATGTGACGTCATTCCGCTGGGAACCAATATGGCGTCATCCCTATTATTTCAGAGGTGTTTTCATTTGATAAACCCGATGTGTTCAGATTGGAGAAACATATCATTGCTAACATTTTTTTTCATGAATCCTATAATGGATTAAATCTGTTGTACAAACATTTCCTCTTGTAATAGACTTTGATCAATCTTTGTGGATGTACTACTGGTCCAGATAATGGGCTTATTTCAGTCGTCAACTTAATTTTTATTTCTATTAATCCTATTGTGTGGATACTACATGTTAAAAGAATCATCTTATCTTTGAAAAACCTGTCAAGACTAGATCTTTTCCCTAATCAATGTACAGACCAACACAAAAAGTTTCATTTTTTCTTTTATCACCCTTTGATGAAGATGTGTGACAGAAGTGATAGACCTTATATAAACTTTTTCTTCCATGACATTTTCAAGTAATGTCCTTTGCAATTCATTTAATTTTGTTGTTCCAACGGTTTATACACAACACTGCATTACTTTACTTATGATGACCAAATCATAGGCTTTGGAAAAAGACCCAAAACCTAACTGCACAGATGGGCTGGAACAATTTGGATAGAACCATAGGCAATAAGCAAGGGAGACTATGTCTCATTAAAGGGACTATCTCACAGATTTAGATTTTAATCTTTTTCACCTAAATTGTATTCTACAGATATATAGCATCTCAGACTATAAAATAAAAATAAAAACTTGCTAGTACACTTCCTACTATGTTATACAACTATGTGTTGAAGCTTTAGCGCATTCCTGTTGCAAATATGGTAATATGGCTAATCTTTGTAACAATCTAGATTTTGACAGGGAAGTGGTGGCATTTTAGATGCTATCATTACATGGGTCTTATATGCATTTGATTATGCATTTGTATACCTTATTTTCATCATTAAAAATGACTGAAATGGGTAGGTGTTGCAATCAAAGCACTAAAAGGTAACTATGGAAACTTGTTTTATAAACTCTTTTACAAATGAAATCAAAGATGTTAAGCAACTTATTAATAAAGAAATTTGAAATGACCTCTTGTTTAGAGACGAATATTATATATATAAACAAATCAATAAAATGCTTCATTATTATGTGAAAACTCTCTTGGCTGATGAGTTGAAATGAGTGTTTCTGGTTAATTCTTTAATCCATGTTAGATAGAACCAACTGTCACAAAAAAATAAACTGCTCATTAGGAGCACTTCATCTTTTCGCACAGTGGTTTCTAACGTCTTCTGATGTAGGTGCGTCAAAGTGGATTGTTATGACTTAAGGGGGTAAGTTAAATCTATGTTTCCAGAAGAAACTCAAGCCAGTTTCAACTTATTTATATTTACATCCATTGTGATGGAAGCTTGAAGTTTATTTAATTCGCTCTCAATGACTGCTTCCTGGATACTAAACCAGTACTCGCACCAGTTTGAAGGGGAGACCCGGTAACTTTCACATCGCCTAACAGGGATCGAACCCCAAACCCTTGGAACCAGAGAACTCAAGGTGAATAAGTTTATACATTTCCGATGGCACACATCTTTATATCCAAAAACATGTTCTTTGAATGAAAATGTTAAATTCTTAATTTTAACCATCATGAGATATCTCATCTAGTGCACAAAAGCATACATGTATTGTGTATTTGCTAAGCAGTTTATATGTTTTCTACGATTTAAAAGAATCTAATTTGTTTTATCTACATACCGGGTATCATGTTAAATCCTGTAAGCACTTACTATTTCACATGACATAAGGGTTCAGAGGCTGAGAGATAGACCCATCCCTTTATATGAGACTTTGTTACTTTTTAAATTGAAAACAGCAGGAGCAACAGTTTATGGAAAAAAAAGTACTTGCTGCCATTATGGGTAGAAAAGCTTTCAACAAAGGTTAAAATTGCAATTTGTCCTTTCGCCACCATAGCTTTTATTTATATAAAAAAAATCTTCTGCTGCAGATATGTCACAATGTGTCATTATGTATTAAGGTAGAATACCCATAATCTGCCATTTTCAAATCAATTCTTTCTTCCGATTACTTCGGCCATTCTCGATATACACCGGTGGCGGCCGAAACTATTCTGTTCAATGCTAATAGTTCCAGCCTAGATCGATGTATACCGGAACAACCTAAGGAATATGACAAAAGAATTAATCTAAAAATGGCAAATTATGGGTATTTTACCTTAAGTGGTTGCTTAAGAATCAATAACGGTGTTTAATCGACAACTTTGTTTTAAATAAGAAAGACCTCTCAATCAATTTCATAGTTCTTCCCAGTTGTATATAAGTCAAAAATGCATTACTTTATTATTGTGGATGCAACATATAAGAGCAAAAAGTTTGTCTAACAAAGAGAATTTTACACATAAGTAATACATAACAGGTTTTACCAGCAATAAGGAAGCTACTATATATCATTTGTATGAAACATTATAAATGTTATATCTGTAAGCAGCTATTTCTACATTTGAAATTGCATTGCATGAAATTGCATTCATTCTGATCTGTTCTATAAAGCAATGAAAATATTTCAAATAATGAAAGTGGAAAATTAATGTTAAGTCATGCCTTTGTATAAAATACCTTACGGTCCTGTTGAATATAAAACAAAAGACAAGTAGAACAATATAAAAACAAAACGCAAATTCAAACATCAAATTAACTTTGAAAGAATTTTCTTCAGATGCATAACCAATACCATATAATTTTCATTTTTTGTCTGTACACTTTCGTTGCTAAGGACAACAATAAAGATGGCTTTTGTTGATGCAACATTCAATGTTTTCAGTTCTCCCAAACTGCAATAAACTTTCCATTTGGATCAAAAACACACAGTTAAATGGAATTTGGGCGCCAAATTAGAAGCAACCCTACGCAGAATACAAAACATGGAACTGAGCAGAATCAACTAAGATAAAGAAATTGCCAGTATGAAGCATTTTTCTTATTTTGTCACAATTGTTTCCTTAGACTTCTACTCCAAATGTTTGAAAACAATTACATATCGTCGAAGGCCCTAATTTCGTGAGAGTCCTAATTCCGGTGACCTTTGTTTTTATCTCATATCGCGAGAGTTGGTTTAACCTCACGTGCCAAAATTTCAGTGAATATAACCAGATCCTGAACGCATCTTTTAACACCCAGAAAAGCTCAAAATGAGACCTAGATTGCAAAAGTTCTTATAAAATTGTTTGCATATGTGTTTTTTCATGTTTTCTACTATAACCAAATTATGACCATCTTCGAATTCGTTTTTATAGCCACGAACAAAAATATTTTGGCATTTTCAGACCGTCTGCAGTGTCAGTCAACGTTTCCCTTCTAAAAGTAAACCGAAAGTATAGTTTTCTTTCGAAGGCCAACCAAAGATTTTAAAACAATTTTTAGTCCTATCCCTTACACAATTTTTTCAACGTTTTTTCAAATGACAAGCAAAACTTAGCCTGAAATTTTGCCATCTTTTACACTACTTCTTCAAATCAATTGAGGATATTGTCTGCAACCATTGGTGCTATATGGTGTTCTGTTCCGTAGTTAATCGTTCTTAGAAGGAAGGGGGAATTTTTTTCTTCAATGTTGTTATAGAGAAGAAAAACCTAAGACTTTTTAAAAGCATAAATGCGCATATGAATTGGAAATAAGTTTGATATACATGTGTGTGTTGTACAGTGCAAGTTAAAAGAAATAAAAAGTGTAAAACTTCCCGAAAACCCCCAAAACTATCAGTATTAAATTCCGTTGCCTTATTGTGTTTGTTTGGGTAGTTTCCCTTGAAAATTTGTTTGGGTAGCTTCCCTTGTATGACGTCACCGAAATTAGGTCACTTTTTCAAACAGCGATTTGCTTTAACCAGGGTTTGTTTAAACTACCCTTTCTCCGTCATGATAGCATATTTGAATTAAAAAATAGCTTGAAAACAAAGGTATCATATTGCTGTATTACGTTAGGCATCAAAAGCAAATGCTGCATTTGTATTTAGTCTTTTTTTAAAGAGATCAAATTCAATATCACCGAAATTCGGCCCTTCTAGGATATATATGTGAAAAATTACAATACATTAACCCTTTACCAAACGCCATATTTTCGATTGAAAGAGTTTGCAGATGACATTTCAAAATGTGATGAAATTGGAAGCTAATCTTCTGATAGGGCAGAAAACCTTGTGGGAAAAGGAGAAATTGCTCGTTATGAGCATTTCTCCTTTTCCTACGAGGTTTTCCAGAGTTGTCTGCAACAAAAAGGTTTTATGTCATTATTGTTTGGTAAAGGGTTATGAACCAATACCATTTTTCTTTAGAAAGCTAAATTTTACCTCGAGTATTTTTTCCGCATCTCTATATTTCTCTTCATCCTCTAGCCTTCTCTTCTCTTGTTCTCTTCTGTTCTGTTCCTCTAACTCCCTCAGCCGTTCCTCTTCCCTCATTCTCTCCTATTGTTAGAAAATTCACAATTATAGGTTTGAATAGTAATGTTGTAAAAAGAGTTTATGGTTTATAAAGGGATCAGTGCAAGAGTATAGTAAGTGCTTCTTGTTAATGAAGCACTTGCTATAGTCTTTCAATGAGCCATAAATTTATAAAGTGTAATGGTTTAAAAAAAAGGTATTTCTATCAATGTGTAATAGCAAATGAAACTATGAAAATGACAGAGACTTCATCTATACTGGTGTACACATTTTAATGTTCCTACTGCGGTTGACCTAAGAATGCTTGATGGAAAATGGGTAAAAAAACATTTCATGATAAAAGCAATAAGTTGTTTAGTGAATTGGGTTCCTGGACATTTAAATGAAAGGTGCAACCTTTTTTCAATTATAATGAGCATCTGCTGATGTAGGCAAAGTTAAAAAAAAAATGAGGTTACAGGTTTAACAATTTTTTTGTATATTTCTACAGCAGCGTGGTGACATATTGATGGTTCTTGTTAACAGATAACAGAAAATTTGGAATTTAAAAATCGAATTTCTTTTAACCTTTACAAAAGTTTTTCAGTTGTATGATACCCATTGAATAATAGTCACTGATAGCAAGATTAGATCCTTTTCAATTCTTTACAGTGTGTATACAATAATATATATTCTTATCCAAAAGCGTGACATCGCTTTTTGAGATCCACCACATACAGACTGTACATACATGTACTTAGATAAATTGACCCTTCCTAAATCAATTATGCCTTCAATAGCTACTTTCCATTGTATATACAAAAACAATACAAAATCTGTATTGTTTCAACGAAATTTTATTTTGACCTTAAAATCTTCTTTTCTGTGAACAAGCACCTTTAATAGAGGGTTAACCTCATCTGTAATATGCTGCCAATTAGAAACTGCACTATGTCATACCCTACACCAAAAACATTCAATAGAAATAATAATTTCTGGATAATGGGGTAGTTTTATGACTGGATGGCCAATTCCAGTTCATAAAGAACTAGTCTGAAACTGGGATTGTAGGGATATAACTGAATAACTGTTTAACCCTTTCCCAAACAATAACGACCACTTTGTTGCAGTTGACTCTGGAAAACATTGTGGAAAAAGGAAAAATTGCTCTTAACGAGCAATTTCTCCTTTTTCTACAATGTTTTCTGCCCTATCAGAAGATTGTTTTTCCAATTTCATCACATTTTGAAATGTCGTCTTCAAACTCTTTCAATTTGGGACAGTCGAAAATTTGGCATTTGGTAAAGGGTTAAACCAGAGAAAAAGTTGATATTTCTAATAGAAAATAGTGAAAATTACCATCTCCTCCTCCTCTTGTTGCCTCCTCCTTCTTTCCTCTGAAATCAGATAGTAATACAATGAATCTCATATTCATTTAAATTTCATATGGATTTTACATTGTCTCAACATTTTTTCAGTTATATTGCGATGCCCAATGTTATGATATGCCAGCTTTCTTAAGCTATTTGCTGCAGATATCCAGTTAAATTCAAATGATTTGACACAGATTTGCTGGTTAATGCAATACATCATTAATATTTGTATGTTCACACTGTGAAACAGTAAACTGCGAAAGTTCAACCACAGGCAATATAAATTCACAAACAACTTTTTTCATCTCAACATTCTTTCAACAAATTATCCAATTTACCGTGTGTTTGTGCTTTTCTTTCTATAACAAAGTATGACAAATGTTACATTACCATAGAGCAAATTTTCATATTGTCATCCTTAACACTTTTTCTTTGACAAATCTGCTGCACAAAACACTGCTTCAAAGGGTTAAACTGCTTCTAATGAATCACCCACAAATTCTCAAATCATTTTGATTTCAATACTAGAATAGCTGAAATATAAGATGAGGCTTCAATGTAGGACAAATATAATTTCCTTACAAATATAGTCATGCATTGATTCCTTTGATGAACAATTATGTGTTCTTATTCAAACCAACCTTCTGATTCACATGAAATCATTTTAAAGGAATGTGTCGATTTGTTTGATTTACCTTCTTCAAGCAGCATTCTTTTACGGGCTTCTTCCTCTTCTTTCTCTCTTTCCTACAATGATCACACACAAAAGACAGTAATTGTTACATTCAGAAGCTTTAAAACTGCTGAGACAATTAAACACATATTATCCACCTAACTGACATGATAAAACTCTCCCTTATTGATACAAGTGATTTCTTAAGTTTGTTTTCAATCATGAATATTCTTAAAATGCACTTTGGTTTAAATGCGTTTTATCCTACAGAATGGTCCAGAAATTATTTGTGCTATAACATAGGTTTTCGTGAAAAAAAGAAAATGAAAACATTGAGAATTTCATCCAAGGTCTGACAAGTACAGTTAAACTTGTGTTAAGCAGCCACCCTTTTAAGCAGCCAACCTGCCTTAAACAGCCACTACAAAAAGTCCCATTGTTAGATTTATAGTGTAATTTAATTTGTGTTAAGCAGCCAACCTGTCTTAAACGGCCAATTTACTCTGTCCCATAGGCTGGCCTCTTAACACAAGTATGACAGTATATCTTTATTTTGTGTATTGAGTCAAAACACCATCTTTAAATATCAAATTATCTATTATATTACATCAATACATTTTTACAAGCAAAAAACACTTACTAGTTCTTTTCTTCTTCTTTCTTCTTCCTTTTGTTCCCTCTTTCTTCTTTCTTCCTCTTCAGCAAGTCTTTCCCTTTCAAGTTTGGCTTAAAAATAAGAAAAATATATAGTTGAAATAATGACCTTTTCATTGAGAACACTGCCTTAACTTCTGTGAAAAAGAAAACGTACTTGTCTTTGATAATCTCTACAAGAGATGTCTAGACGTATGTGTAATAAAAATACTAGTATTTCTTAAGTTTTAAGTAATATATTGTAGATACAATCACATGCTGCATTTTTGTTGAAAGCTTTCAAAAGATTAGCCTTATATGAAATAATCCATATCTCAATCTTGTCTGCAGCAGATGACTTTTAAAATAAGTTGTGGAACATTATTCTCTCTTTTTTAAATACCAGAAAAATATCCTTATTTTTAAAAAAAGAAATAGCTCTTCAAACTCTATCAAATTGTGACAACCAACAAAATTTGTATTTGATACTCGTCTGATGAAGTGTTAATACCTAATCTCTCTCGTTCATCTTCCTCCCTATCCAATATAGTGTCTATGCTACTCTTCACGTTACACAGCAGCACCTCAATCTCCTGAAAGGCTACGCGGCTACCCGGTATGGCTCGCTTCCGGAGAAAGTTGGCCCATTTGTGGCGAGAAAAGTTCTTCCCATGCACAGCTTGGACCATCCACCTGAAGCATATTTCATCTGATGGCCCTCAAAAGGTCCACATAATACAAAGGCAGTGAGTATATCAAGGTCTTTTGATCAAAGCATCAGAAAGAAAACATCAATATTCTTCTATGATTGTATGATGACAAGGCGATTCAGATGAGTACCTACAGTGTAGGGTTTAGAAAAGAAATAATAAAGTTAACAAGGTGGATACACTCCTTATATGGCCCTCTGGCCACATGTGACCAAGCAATTTGAGCACTTAGAATTTACCTTTTATCTCTTGTATATATGTTATTAATCTACATGTGAGAACACTACCATTGTATTTGTTTTACAAAGTCATATTGAAAGTTTGTCGTAAGACCTCTTCCCATCCCAAACCGGGTAAATGAAAAGTCTTGCCATATACAATTTGTGAAAAAGCCAGTGCTTGCACATTTTTGATGTTGATATAATGGCCTAACAAGAACTCAGAACAAAACGAACAGGTATCTATATTTCCTAGAGTATATCCAAACAAAAGATGAATAATAATTAATTACCATAAGTATTTACTGCAGAAAGGACAATGGTCTAGGAGCAGAGCATTGTCATCTGGACACGAGGGTTGTGGGTTTAAATCCCATGAGAAGTGGTGTCCACTTTGAAATCATTTATCAATCAACATTTGGCGTGAGCATTGGTTAAATAACCAGAAAGCAAAATCATGAATGATTTGACTAACTTATAATACTTCACAATCAATGTAAAATTAAAGGCTTTAAACTAATGACACCTTTTCTCACAAGTAATTTTGGGAGCATTTTTCTTATCAAGTATGTGTTTTAATTGGTATATATGTACTATAAGAAAAAAGTTGAGACCTTGCTTGTTCTGGTGTGATGGTATCTCTTTGCTCCTTGTCCAGAAGGGAGAACTCCCATCGTAAATCCTGCAGCAGGTAGTACCGTCGATCCATTTCTTGTAAAAGGTCATAAAGGTCATCCAGGGTACATACAGCGGGAGATGTGCATGCATACTTCATACTCGCAAGGACCTAGGGGGAAATTATAAGGCCTTAAACTGCATGCTATTTATAAAGAACCATACAGAAGTGGATAAAACCATTACCAAACAATAACGACATTTTACCATTTTGTTGCAGATGACTCTGTAAAAAATTGGCGGACAAGGAAAAATTGCTCGTTAATGAGCAATTTTTCCTTTTCCCGCAAAGTTTTCTGCCCTTTCAGAAGATAATGTTCCAATTTCATCACATTTTGAAATGTTGTCTGCAAACTCTCTCAATTTTGGACAGCCAAAAATTTGGTGTTTGGTAATGGGTTAAACTTTATGCTATTTATAGGAACCATACTATTATGTTCAGACCCTAAAAGGGATTACTACTAAACAAACCTGAAGCTTGATGGTTTGGTAGCACACTTATTTTCTATCCTAGATACACAAAAAACACATCTTTTAAACATCCATGCACAATGAGCTAAGCCACGTCTAGACATGTTGGCGGTGCAGCAGGAGGCGGAGCTTAAGGATAAACACTGCCCACTACTACAAAAGGTGATAAAGATCACACTACATATTATCACATATTTCCCGGTTACTGTGACAGATGCACGATGGCACAGACCTGACATGTGTTTTTTTTCTCTCTATAACATTTAGTAAGCTGTTCTAACGAGTGAGAAAAGTAATTTCAACATGACAAAATGATATAGCAAACTTCTGGTATGCTCAAGGAACTGACGCCTTCAATAAATTGGGATTCCACGGCACCATAAGAATGAGGATACTCTGAACACTTGGAAATTGTTAATATCAAGCCATGATCACCTTAAAATTTGTGCTGAATTTGCAAAAGGAATATTCCATCTCTCTATGGTTCATTCTTCAGACAAAGAAATGTTGTGCATGATAAGGAATACCTCATTAAAATTCTATAAATTACCAGTAAAGAATTGATTGATTGCTTTAAAACTGTTGTCTCGAGGATTCAGTGCAAGACTGCTTTAAGTGCTTTGTGTTTGTGAGGGACTTACTATGGTCAATGCCAACTGGTCATTACAATTGCAATATGACCCTTTGTCTGTATTTACCTTCATGAAATTATTTGAATGATTAAGAACGTACATATTGAGGTTCAAATGCAAGACTGTAATAAGTGCTCACAAATATGAAGCATTTCCATAGTATTGCACCCTCAATATGTATTAAAAATTACCTGGGGATAACTAATTCCTCCCATCCTGATATCTCCATGTAAACTCTGTACTTCATGAGGTACTAACTCCCCTTTTCCAGATCTGTCATACTGCTTGAACACATGCTCCAAAACTAAACGTTTGTCAATCTCTCCCATGTTGAAGTTTTAAGCTGAATTAAAAAAGTCAGCTTTGATAAATTTATACAAGGCAAAGTCTACCATTTATGCAAGTATATTTCTGCTGCAAATCACTTTAAGTGAACGGACCAATCTACCATGCATATAACAATTAGAAGATTAATTCGGGGATTTTGGAGATACTGTAAAGTGTGTCAAATGTCATATGTTTGTTATATCCAAACAGATTTTAATATACAGGCAGATTTTTTTCGTATCCCTGATTACAAGGAAAGGTTGATTTTTTCAAAAAAGAATTTGCGCCAATCAAATTCGCCAAATCAGGAAACCTTTTGGCAGAACAAAAAATTTCATCCCCCGGAGCCCGCCAGTGTTAGATTAAGGTTTAGTGTGAGTTACTTGCTTTTTGACATTCTTTTCATATTTTTGCATTTTGATCGCATATATAACCATTTTGTAAATTTATGCACCTCATGTGAATTTTCGTGTCATGAAGGCTGCGCCCACTAAGTTGTCCCAAATGGATCAAAATTGCATATAGAAAGAGAAAAGTGTTATAGAAATATGGATATGGAAGCAATCCTCAAAATGGACTTATCGAAATTTGCACGAAAAGTGAATACAATTCTAAATTCAGCAATAGATTTCTATAAATTCAGAGCAAATCGCATTTAAACAAGAACAAATTATATTTACCGGAAAATCAGTTTAACATCTATCGGCTTGGTCTGCTGATACACAAGGACAATTCCACAAATTTGACAGCGAAATGAAAAATATCATCCAGCAGCCATTTGTAAACAACCTGCTACCATACTTATTTTGTATCAAGAGACGCTATTGGCCAAATTTTTGTAAACGACCAATCAAACAAAGTTTTACACCCTCGGGTTTGACGTAAACCTCGATCTGAATTATTCGTCCAACATGGCAGATGTGACAGGGGAGGGACTTATTTACATTTCTGCGTTCAAAGTTTTAACCGCGTAGCAATCAGTGGTGACAGCGAGGACTAAACAATGAATTCCGATGTTGAGAGCCACATCAGGCAAAACCATCCTTGGTCTAAACTTCCTGCAAACGTGAAACAGGTCCGTCTTCATAATTTATGACAGCATCCTCATCAATGGGTGACAGCATCCTGGTTCTGGGATTTCGAGTGACAGCTTAATGGTTTTCAGTTTCTGAGCGTGTTCAACAATTGGATTAACCAGATGATATTCAATATTCTATTAAGATGAAATTTGATCAAGATTCAAGAATTGTCTATCTGTTCAAATAGGAAATTCCCCCATTATCAATGAGTAGATGTTAGGTACAAGGGAGTATTTTCCTGACTGGTGTCTAGGGCTGGGTCGGGTATGGGCTGGGTACAAGCCACTACCAAGATTGTAAATCACCACTTGTTACCTAACTCGGATGATCCAAGCTGTAACTGCGTGACAGCTTGGAGGCGCCCTGCGATAAAAACGCGTCAGCATTCCCCCTCTGTGTGTGAGGGGTCCAATCGGCGTCGAGGAAAAATATGGGCACCAATCAGAAAGAAGGTGGGATTGACCAATAAGATTGCTTATTGCTTCCGTTTCCGGTGATTTACAGAAAAAACAAAAACATGAACGATTGTTAACATTTGATCGGCGGGAAATATGATTTCGTTTTTAAACCAAAGCAGAGTCATTTGATGAAATCCATTGTCGAAGGAAAAGACACTTTAGATTCAATTTTGATAAAACATCTCTTACATAAAATAGGTAAACTCAACATTCATTCGGACTGTTTGTCAACTCCATATCACGATGCTAAAAATGAACATCAACGCCTCCCTGGTTAAATTGATAAAAACAAAATCAACATTTTTTGTTTGAAGCGATTTGCTTCGCCACACTTATTTCGAAAACAATCCTTTGTGAATATTTGTGTTAATAAAAAGATAGTCACCATCATGTTCTTCCTCCCTTCCCATTCTCTTCTTCTTCGTCTACTCAACTACTTCTTAGTGCTATTTTAGACTTGAGAACAAATTTGATTATGTCAAATGCCAATTTTGGAAAACACTATACTGTATATATATTTATATGATGTAAATGTTATTGTAATTTAATTTGAATAAATGGGTTGTTGTATGACAATTCAAAGGAAAAAAACAAAACAAAATTTTCGGACGTAAATCTTTCACGATGACTGTAACGGTGTCCGAATAGAATCCGAATAGAATTACAGTCATCGTGAAAGATATGGGTGTAGGACAATTAGGACGTTATTTACTTTATCTTTAATAATTTACAATGAAAATAAGAGTGGGAAATTATCAAAAAAGAGATTTGAAGCATTGTTCCTTTTTTGTCTTCAAAAATATATACTGATAAAAGAATTGTACAGAATGCATGTAACAATTTATTATCAGTAGTATTGCAAAGTCAAGTTAATATCAATGACCAATTAATTGGACTGTTGATTCAAAAATTTAACTTAATATGAAATACTTTACTTTGCAAATATTGAAGATTCTAATTAAAAGACTCTTTGTGAATTCTTATGATATTGATTTTTAAATCTTTATATATTTCAATGGATATATAGATGGAATGTGGGGTCTAATGGGATAAAATATAAGGAAGCATAGGGATGGTAAAACAATTTTAAAAGAATAAGGAAAAGAATTAAGATGTGAAAATCCAACACAGACTGAAAAACTTGTACATTATTGATATATCAAATATCAATTAAAGACCTCGTTAGCAAGGTGTAGCTAAAGGATGATTAAAGGTATGGAGCAAAACGATCGTTTACTCAATCCAAATCCAAAATTAAAAAGCTTACCGAAATATAAATGTTTCAATAAATCTGTTTTCAATTGCCTGAATCAATAAATGGATTGATTATTATTGATAGGATAATTGAATTGCAATTCATTCTTTTCTACATTTACATTATGCACAAATAATATGCTTAAATCTATGATAATTGATTTTTGATTAGTTTTAATTAATTACCTCAATAGTAAAGATTCATGAAAATATAAAAAGGTATATTTCATTGCTATTATTTATTAAAAGTGGGGAATTGTCCTCATTCTCATTACAAAAAGATTTGTGAATGAACCAATCTTTTGACCTTTTTTCAACCATGTGTAATTTGTTTGGCTATTGTAATAAAAATATATTTTCATGTGTAGATTGAAGATAATTGTTTGAAAATATATTGTAATGCTTCTTTAATTCAGATTCTTGAAAAAAAAATGTTTTATGACCTTTTCATTTTACCGGTGGGGAATTGTCCTATTTGATACAAATGTGGGGTATTGTCCGGTGGGTAATTGTCCAGTGGGTAATTGTCCTGTGGGTTATTGTCCTAGTGGGGAATTGTCTGTACCCCAAAAGATATACAGGTACGTCCGAAGTATTTTGGAACCATTTAATGTGTGATACCTTCAGATTTCTAATTGTGTTGAATGCAAATTTATCATTGGTTCACGTAGATTTCTTTATATACTGAGAGAAACAACCTGAAAATTGTGATACATTTGAATAACGCATCAAGGCCACAAAGAAGTAGACAAAACTAGGCCATTTGGGTCATCGATTGTCAAGAAGTCTTTCTCCAGTCTATTTCCTTGAATCTAATTCTTAGCTACTTGAAACCGTAATTGTTCTCTGAAATGCCATTTTTAATTTTGTTGAACTTGGATAGCCACTTAATCGTTTTTAATTAAAATTCATTTATTTTCCGCACATATTTCAAGATTTGAAGAGGGACAGGGAAGCTTTTTCTTGGTTTGATCAATACGAATGTCCTAATAATTTTCCGTCATTACCACAATTCATAAGTGGCAAATTGAAAATTTAAGTAGGTTAAAAAGTGGCGAAACATTCATAACATTTATGAGTACCTACACTTGAATCAGTTGTGATATGGCACCCAAAACGGTCTCAATTTGAACGCGTATATTCTTATGTTCATATCTATACTTATGAAATGATACATTGGGTTATGGTTGTAGTGAATATTTTGAATTGTTTTTTTTATCTTTTTTTCTAAATGTTTTACTGGTCCAATTAAACAAACAAATAGTTCATTAACCAATCTATTCATAATCAAAATAAAATCGGTTTGTCCGACTCATTCCATGCATGAAAGCATTGGGCAATACCTTTTCCCGTACCATTTTAATTTTAAAAAAATATTGAATCCAAAGGTAAGGTTTCAAGCTGCAATAACGACCATTCTAACATCATCAGTTTTGTAAGCTTTCAACATTTAGTTACCCTTCAGTTTCCCAGACAAGGTCGTTACCATTCTAAAATTCAAACTGCAATTAAACACACAAACTTATCGATTAGGTAAAATACAAACTATTAACTATACCAAGAAAGTAATTGATATTGTATTGGTAAAAAAGGATTTGGTTTTTACGACTACCATTTCGCTGCAAACATAGATGATATTCAAAAGAAACTTGCTCTTAAATCTGTAAATTTGATTAATATCAATGTACTTAGAAATAAAAATCTATGTCAAATGCGTATTCTTTGAGGACAAAACTATGATGCTATTAACAGGATAAAGGGTAAGGCACGTGTTGTGTGATGTACGGCGGTGTCTGGATTAGAGTCTCTGTGTGACGCGCGCCATCCCGTCTGGGGTAATAAAACTTGGCGTTTCATATTTAGACCAACAACCCGAAAGATGTACTATTCGATACTCCCCCTTTATAACATGCCCAAAGCTGTTTATATAGCTTATTTAAGCTTTTGAATACTTTGTTTAAAAGACATAGCTGTTATCCATGTCTCTGATTTGTTTCCATTCCCACTCGCCCAACCTGCAAACAGTATACTTTGAAATAGTTTCTTGATTTATATTTCAGATTAGACCCATACTGCAGATTTCTATAATTCAGGAAAATATCAAATTGAGAGTCCATTTTCCCATAGAATCGGCCATCAGAAATGATAAGCTAAAGGCTTTTTGTGTGGCTAAAGTTTCAAAAAAAAAATTCTCTGATGGTTTGAGTGTTTTCTAGATTCTCGCAATAGAGTCACAAATATCTTTACTCAATGAATGAATATTTACGTATTCAATTGAAATCAACTGTTGCAATACTTTGGCAATTGACAAAATTCATATGAGGGAAAGGTAATCTCGGATTTAATGTAAATAGATATATATATATATATTCTACCAAACGAAAAGGAGCCGATATTATATTCCCGCCAGACTTTACCTGTAATTTTAACTCCGCCCCTTTCTACAGATTTCCCGACATGCACTACCTCGAAAAATCGATATCCGCTTGACGCGCTTTTATATCGAACGCATCCAGACGTAGAGTGAAATATCTACGTCTGGATCATTCGGACTGCTTGTTACCCGACGTTATTTTTATTTTAGTTAAAAATCCAATGGGTTTATTTTAGTTAAAAATCCAATGGGTGAAAAAATTTTCCTATACAGATGAAAAAGACGTATCTAAACTCCAAACTAGCAATCAATTATCCCCAAACAATTTCTCAACATGTGCACAAACATGTCACACATACTATACACTTTTTGTTTCGACTGGTGTCTATGTTTTTTAACTCTATGTTATAGGTTTTCAAGATGGATACTGAGTAGGATCTGCTACATAAATTTTGCAAGTCAGTACATAAAGTGCTATTAAAACCATCTAATCTGGAGATCTCGCTGAATGTACAGGGCATAGTCTCGAGCATATATCATTCATGTTCTCTGAGTAACCTGCAAAAATGAGTAAATCAGTAATTTTGTCTTGCCCAAAGACATTATACAATGAAACAATGGGGCCAATATGGCTATCAAACCAATAATTTTGTCCATTCAATTTTCAGACTGACCATTTACACCACTGCATAATTTATGTTGTAATTCATGGGTTAATTCATAGCCTGATGACAGGGACTTATTGGTGATTTATCATTTCAGTTACATTTAAGGTACATGATCGATGTCACTTCAAAATGAAAATGATATCATTTTCTCCATTTAAAGATCATTATGACAATGACAAAATCTTTATTTCGTAATGTAAGCCTCCGGCCCATAATACACAATTTATATTCAATATATTTACAATCATGAAGAACAACACAATAATTTATTTTCTTTATGTCTGATAATTAAGAAAAGAAATGACTTAGGATCGTGTTATTTGATTTTCATCAAGAAAATACTTTCTGGATTTAATGTGACAAACAAATCTTCATTTCTTTAGTGATAAATGACTATCCCCACTTCCTTAAATACGATTTTGGGACTTGTTTTAAAAGAAAGCCACATTAGATGGATAATGAATACAATAAAAAAAACATGAGTTTTTGTTATGGTATGTATAATGTAATAAAAAACGTTGTGACAAAAGGCTCATTAACTTTTTGTTCTGAATGATAATTTTCTCATTCCACTTTCCTTTAAATTGGGGACTTGTTTAGAATGAAAGTGACATCATAAGACTTATGTAAATTATTGGCAATAAAAAGATAGATGTGTGATAAAAACCAGTGGGAGAAAAGACTTATTAAGTCTTGAATAATTTTTCTCATCCCATTTTCCTTTAAATATTGGGACTTGTTTAAAATTAAAGTAACATCATAGGACTAATATCAAGGGGCCAGTGCAAGACTGTTCTGATTGAAGTTTTATTTTATTTGAAAGAAATATTTTCAGATCCTTGGTAACTCACAGAAAGAATATGAAAAGACTGTGGTGCAATTCAGTGTCAACAATCAATTGCGGTTTAAGACAAATCTAGGTAAGTTATTAACCTAAACTTCCACATTTTTATCATTCAAATTAACAGGTGTTTGCAGAAGACTCTTGACTGTGATACATTTGAAAGAATTAAAAGCTTCAAAACATTTGCAAAATAATTCTGAAATTTTGGGAAAAGTAATTTTTAGGGGGAAAAATTGTTCAAAGTTATATCTTAAAATAATGATGATTGCTTGGAAGAACAAGTAGCAATCGCCTGGTCAGAAATGTCACATTATACACCCAGACCACTGTAACTGATCACAAGTATCACTTTAAACTTTGCAGGATCAGTTGTCTTAATGGTACCTATATCCCTTAATTCAAACTAGCCTTTCATGGTGCACATGTTTCCTATGGAACACCTCTTGATTCTTTAATTCTTTTTTTATTTTCAGTTAAGACAGTGAAGAAGGAGGAGCGGCGATACTATGAAGAGTTACTTCAGTACAGTCAAGAGCACCTTATGTTGTACCCATACCACCTTGCCGACGTTGTTGTCAAGGGACTGCGGGTCACGCCCTTTGTCTACTACGTCAACATGATGTCCGATATCATGACACAGGAAAAGAGCTACGATTCGTTGCCAAACTTCACTGCTGCAGATTGTAAGTGGTGTCAATTGTCATGTTTTTCGATTATCTTTGGCCTAATTAGTAACTTTTACTGCACTTTTGAGTGTTTTAGTTTGGAATAGTCTATGATTCGAGAGATCTTAAATATTTTAAAACTTACTACATTTCAGGGCTTATCATTAGATTTGTTTGACTGAACATTTTTTGGCTATTCTTAGATTTGTCTTGCCAAGATGGTTCATGCAAGAAGCTTCAGAGTGTTAAGCGAAGAAATTGCATCTGTAGGAAGCATTGTTATAGAGAATAGATGGTTGGTGTTGTGAATCGGAAATGTTATCAGGCAAGGCGTAGGAATATTATCCGGAGAGCCGAATAGAGAATAGATGGTTGGTGTTGTGAATCGGAAATGTTATCGGGCAAGGGGTAGGAATATTATCCGGTGAGCCGAAGGCGAAACGGATAATATTCCGATGCCGAGCCCGATAACTTTTCCTACTAAGACAGCAATCATCTATTCTATTTATGCTGTTACCTTTATGTATACTTTTAAACAAACAAAATGAAAATAGAACACGTGAAAAAAAAAGCAGAGAATGATGTAAGCATGGTGTCATGGCATTCTTATGGCGTCATGATTTGTCACATGGATGCGTTATATGGTTAGTGCTGGATATCAAAAATGTTTTACGGCACCTAGTTATCGGTCCCAAAATGGAACTATTGACGGGATAAAAAGCTCTCCCTCTCTTGAAAAAGTGAAGCAGGCATTCGAAAGGTGTTAATAATTAAATCTCCAAGTTTGATTTATCAATGAGCTTTGGTCCTACCAGAAAGTTTGTCAGATATTTTGACCTTTTCCCTACATTGTGTAGTTTGTAGGAGACAAAATTGTCACAAAATGATATCCATAAAAATTTATATAATAAATTTATATAATAGATTTACATTCAAAGTTGTATTTTTGTGACTAAGCTGAGTCATTTTTGTGTACATATTCCTTTTATCCCCATTATATAAAGGTGGACATATATTTGTTTATAAGACGAAGTTCTAAACTTCTGATATATGTGTTAGCAAAAAGGATTTAATTGCATTTTTGATATATGATTTTCAGGTTTGAGGCTGATGGGTATTGGAAGAAATCAATATATTGATTTGATGAATCAATCAAGGTCTTCCAAAGTATGTATCCCTTTAACTTGAAGTTACATCTCTTAAACATTTCCATCATGCATTTATAAGATTTAAGAAACCTTATTAATGATTTTTTTTTGTTTTTTTTTTTATGGGTTTTACATCACATCAACATTATTTCAGTTATGTAGCGATGCCCGACTCTTAATGATGGAGGAAGACCCCATACTCAACTGCCCACAAGGGCTGGTCAAGGCGGATAGAACCATCGGCATTCCGTAAGTCAGTCGGGAGACTGCCTCTCATGAAAATCCATATCCCTCTCAGGTTTTGAACCCACGCGGAGAGGGGCCATGTGATTTCAAGTTCTGTACTCTAACCACTAGGCCACGAAGGCCCCCTTTCTGGTATGCTTTAAATTTAGACCGGTTAACCAAAAAAATTGACATTAAACCACTTTGTTGCAGACAACTCTGGAAAACATATAGGGAAAAGGAGGAATTGCTCGTAACAAGCAATTTCTCCTTTTCCCCCCAATCTTTTCTGCCCTTTCAGAAGATTACTATTCAATTTCATCACATATTTAAATGTCGTCTGCAAACTTTTTCAATTTGGGACTGTCGAAAAATTTGGCATTTTATTAAGGGTTAAGAAAACCTTTTATTTTAGTTTCTATCAAAGGCATTTTTTTTTTTTTATTCAACTCATAATGAAACTGATAAGTTTTATAATCATTTATATTGTAACAATGTACCATCCTAATGATTTGTAATTTCAACTATTTCCTACAGAAATTTTTCCGCCGAAAACCACCAAAAGATTTACTCCCCACCAAGCCTATTGAGACAGTGATGATAGAATCGTGGTGGGTGGTGAATATTGGCTATATTACAGAGGATGATATGAAGGTAAGTGTATGCCGGAGCAAGCTGTAGTCTGATTAAAACATGTCTAGAGGTTCAGATAAGAGTTGTATTGCCCAAGCTTACTTTTTTATTGCTTTTCTAAACCCTATTTTGTGGGTGCTCAATAGAATCGTCTTGTAGAGACGATTCTATTGAGTACCTACAAATTAGGATCTGTTTGAATTATTTTGAAATACTGTTTGTACAATGCCCTAAATTGCTCTCTTATCAGTTTAGACTCATTTATTTTTGTTTAAAACCTATTTATTTTGTCACTCATAATATGAAATGGTATTGGTATTTTGGACCCTTAGCCTTGAATTGCAAATAAAGATATTGTATTGTATTTACATCGTTTGTGAAACAAGTTCTTACAACTTGGATTAATCGCTCTCGATTATGCCACCTGGATCACAACCAGTACTTGGGCAAAATATAGATTAATGGAAGGTCTCAATATTGATTTTGCTACTCACAGGATTCAAACTCACATTTTTCTTGTCCTTAGGCTGACGCTCTACCCCTGAACCATTGTCCTCAATTGCCCTCTTATCTAGATATCTGCATGCCTCCCACAACACCGAATATCCTTTGCATGCTACCTGCTGAAAAAAACCTCTGTACTCTGGAGGGTTTTTTGGTCCTGCATCTAGTGGTTATCTAAAGATGGTGACTAAAGACAAAAATTTCTGATATGAATTGATTATCAATCTTAAAATTTGATGTCCCCTTTTCCTTGCCTTAAATCAGAGTCTCTTAAACTCAGTCTGTAGTGTTACTTACTTGGAATATTGGATTCAATCAATGTGACACCATTTATTTACCTCTTTTGACATGTCTATGATATCCATATAATGGGGAAGCAGTTTTATCACTTTTGTGAGATATCACACTCAAGTATGAAAAAGATTTCTTTCCAAGCTTGTGTTTTCATACATACATGATAGGGGCATGTATTTCTCACAATGTATCCTCACATCTGCAAATGGTCTTATAGTATAATCTGCTATGCACAAACACAACAGGAATATGATAAAAAAAAAATATTTTACTAGATTGCGAGAATATAAAGAATTCGTCCTTCCTAAAAATGTTAATCTAGTTGAGAAAAAAACTTGTTTTTTTGGAACTTGTTTTTTTGGACCTGATAACACCCCTACCCTTAGCAGAATTTTTATGTCGTAGAAATTAAGTTGAAAAATGTCCACATGATCTGATGAATTGTTTTGTTTGTAGTCATGCAGTCAACCAGAGAAAGATATTGTCGATAAAATAATTGATGTTGGACCTCAAATAGCTGGCGAGTTGAGTTATAAAATTGTCCACAGTAAGTAGTAATTTACTTTTTGTGTGTGCAGCAAATGCTATTTCTAGGGTCTTTTTTACTCTATTTGGGAAATAATGATCCCTTTAAACCTTTGAAGGAGAAGACATCTAAAATCATTGATGCAGGGAGATATTTGTTTCATAATGTGCAAGTTTGCCCTGTGTTCCAATGATCTTCGTACCTTTTATGAATTTTTTTTTATGGCGATGAATGGTTTTAATGAGAAAAGACAAAATTATTTTGACCATAATAAGTATTGTGATTAGAAAACAGAAAATGACAACTTCATATTCTGTCTGCTGTTGATGTATATGAGTGTTCATGTTTTCATGATTTGGTTAACCCATTTCCAAACAATAACGACATTTGACCACTTTGTCGCTGGCGACTTAACAAAATATTGTGGGAAAAGGAGAAATTGCTCGTGACGAGCAATTTCTCCTTTTCCCCCCAATGTTTTCTACTCTATCAAAAGATTGTTTTCCAATTTCATCACATTTTGAAATGTCGTCTGCAAACTTTCAATTTGGGACAGTCGAAATTTGGCGTTTGGGAAAGGGTTAAATGAAGTGCTAATATTTCTCTAAATCATTTAGAGGAACCACTGTTATAAAAGGACAACTTGCTCCAATAAGTCCTTTTGTCACAATTGTTTCTACCTATTACCATCAAGAAAGTGTTATTTTTTTCATGTTGATCTTTGTTGACTGCTGATGTTTTCAATTCGGAATGGTCTCAAAATCTCATATGGGGAATGGCTTAACCCATTACCAAATAATAACGGCATTTTACCACTTTGTGGCAGTTGTCTTTGAAAGACATTGTGGGAAAAGGAAAAAATTGCTCTTAAAGGCCAATTTCTCCTTTTCCCAGAATGTTTTCTGCCCTACCAGAAGATTATTTTCTTAATTTCATCACATTTTGAAATGTCGTCTGCAAACTCTCTCAATTTGGGACAGTCAGAAGTTTGGCATTGGGTAAAGGGCTCAACTGCCTTTTCTTTGTTTTAAAGTTCCTGGACTCTCATTTACTGATGTAGGAGATTATGAGTATTTTTACATTTGTATTTCAGATTTATACAGAAAAGGACTTGTATACTTGGATGTTCCAATCAATGATGATGATTGTATTATAGGTAAGACTTTTTGAAGTGTTAAACCTATCATTTGTATCTACGAAAACTCAGTGCTCAAGAAAACCAAGGTACTTAGAGCACCTTTAGCATGCAACATCTAAAAAGAAATTGTTGGCTTAATATCAACTTTAAGGATGACTCTCAAAGCATTACTAAACAACAAAAGATTAAAATCTTTCTTCTTCAGGACAATTGATTACATGAATGTCCAATTAACAAAGTTGGTAATTATTAATTTCATTCTAAATAAGGACAAACTAACTTCATTGAAATGTTGAACTCAATTACCTTTTGTGTTTTTCAGTGCCACCTTTAGAAAACTTTGTGATGAATCGAGTACTTGGGGATTACTTTGAAACACTGTTATACAAGATATTTGTATCAATCGATGAACATACGTCAGTGTCAGAGGTAAAGGCTTGTACTCTTTACCAGTAACCCTCATTTCTTGTATAAAATTCTTCTGGTTCCAATTTTTCCCACCTTTCGAATGATTCTTCATGATGCCCTTGAAGTCTATCAATTATGAGCTATTTCTTTTTTCTGCACACTAGTTTCTTTGATCATCTACTGCAGGTTTTTTATAAACCTTTATGTATGAAGAAAATATAAGACTGTCTTCTATGATACATTGCTTCAGTTTATATGTTGCAGAAGAACCAATGTTAAGTGTAACTTTAAAAGAAGGTCCCAAGATTAAATGTTCATAACAATGGAAATTAGACTTTCTTAGGGCATAACTGTTTCCCAAAATACATGTATATATTTGGAAATATAAATTATTCAATGATAACATAATACTCTTGTTTGTTAATTTTACAGCTTTCCAATGTGCTACAGATTGATCTCCAACTGGTGAAGGTAAGCTTGACCATTTACTTTTCATCTTTATTTAAAATATTTACTCATTTATATACTGGTAGTGCCCTGTGTAGCCTTGGTGATAAGATAGTGGATTTATAACTCTGGTCCCGTGTTTGAGCCCCACCAAGACCTGGGGTTTCATTGGATCCCGTTTTGGCAGGACACCTCTGAGCCCTAGTCTAGTGGTGACTCCAGAAGAACTGTAATATAACTGAAAACTTGTTGCCACCGCATTGAACCCTACAAACAAGCAAACAAATTAGAAACCATTCATACATTTTATGTGCTAATTTCAATGCACTTGCAGCATACTATTCAGAAAGCCACTGAAGTAGACAGCAATTAAACTTTTAGCAATGTAGTCTTGCATCAGTTTGCATATTACAGGTTACAGGTAAAACTGGCTTAAAGTGACTTTCCCTTTTAATCCACTTCTTCATTTGCACTTATTTAAATTAAACTGCATCAGGGGATTAGATTCAACACTGAAACTAAACTGAGAAAATTGCACTTTCTTGTGAGTAATAGAGCACCATTCTGAACCATTTCTAATTACTTGATTAGTAACATTAACCCTTTCCCTAACAGTAACGACATTTGACCACTTTGTTGCAGATGACTTTAGAAAACATTGTGGGAAAAGGAGAAAATTACTTGTAACAAGCAATTTCTCCTTTTCCCACAAGGTTTTCTGCTCTACCTGAAGAATATTTCTCAATTTCATCACATTTTGAAATGTCGTCTGAAAACCCTTTCAATTTGGGACTGTCGAAAATGTGTTGTTTGGGAAAGGGTTAATACTTGTTGTCACCCCAAATTGATTGAACCTTATTTTCAGATGGCAGTATCCATGTACTGTCGACTGGGATTTGCCAAGAAGAAGGGCTCCGATTCAAACGAGGACGAGCTGCATCCATCATGGAAGGATAATAAAACATCTTCAAAAAAGTAGGTTTAAAGCTGCTTGTTTACAGACCTGAGAAAATTTGGAAGTTAAACTGTACAACAGATGTACTTATGTATAATATGCACTGGAGAATCTATAGCCATTGGAATCAGAATTAGTTTGTATTTAAGATTTTAGAGCATGTTCAAAGGGAATAAATATATATTCTATTCAAAAGCATTGCAATGGTTTCGAGATCTCCTGCATATACAGTGAACCCTCGTTTAACCGGACCCCGATTATCCGGATGTCTCGCAATCCAAACGAAATTGTAAGGGAACGGAGTTATTGGACCAGTTTGTTGCAGACGACTTTTGAAAACATTGTGGGTAAAGGAGAAATTGCTCGTGACGAGCAATTTCTCCTTTTCCCACAATGTTTTCTGCCATATCAGAAGATTATCTTTGAATTTCATCACGTTTTGATATGTCTTCTGCAAACTCTTTCAATTTGGGACGGTCGACAATTTGGCGTTTGCTAAAGGGTTATAAGTATATACCGCTCATACAGACCGTTTATGTCTTAATGTGAATAAGAACATGCTCTGCTTCATTAGTCCGGATTATTCGGTAAACCGGACATTTTGTTGGGAACGGACGTGTTCGGATAAACGAGGGTTCACTGTAGTCTGTACATGCTTAGATATATTGACATTTCCTGAACTTAACTATACTTTCAATGACTAGGTTAAATTGTATGTTATACATCAATACAAAAACTATTGTTTCAACAAAATTTTATTTTGACATTCAAATTTTCTCTTCTGTGGACAGGCAACTTTTAATTCATTTATATTCAGCACAGGTGTTTATGTTTTGTTGTGAAAGCATGTCAACATTATTTCTCCGATTTTCCATGGCATTTCTTATAAGTGATGAAAGATGACTCATAGCTTAATTGCTGATAAGGGCAGGCTCAAAATTTTCTGAAATAAAGATTCAAACCCATGCACATAAGGGCACATGATATGTCTGATGTGACATTTTACACAACTGATTTCTCTTTTGTAATGTAATGAGCTTTGGATACAATTTTGATAATGATAAAATATGCAAACAGAGTCAATTAAATTTACCTAAGGCTGTTTTCATTTCATATAACCCTTCTCCGTCTGATTTATATGCTTTAAAGCACTAATATCAGACTCTCAAAGGTTGTTACATGATATCTCAAAATATGTCTCTGATGTTTCATTTTTTTTTTTTTCATTATGCTAAATTGGCGTTTCCTTGATGCACTCTTTTGGTCAAGTTACAAATTTTCAATTTGGGATATGATGAATTTAGTGATGAGACAAAACATGGTTGAATGTAATTTATCTACGAAAACAAAAGCCTTCCTCTGTAGAAAAACAATAGTGGTGTTTTGTTATTGATGTCAAAAGTTAGCAAAGGCCTCATTGCTTACATTTATTTACCATTAGTATGCATTAAACCCCTGATTTCAGAGTGACACAAGACCAGTTGATCATAGATTGGGGTGAAGAACTGGTTGATGTAAATGAGCTGCCCATTGCTGCCCCTGTCAGTAAAACGCCCGAGGTGTCGGATCTAGTTGACCTTGACACACCCATGGGTAGGTCTATTTATCATATATTGTTGACCAACATTCACCGCCTGATTAGCATGAATTACATGCTGTGCTGAGTATCTAAAGATATCCTCAAAGCCGTCTGTAATATTCAACCATGTGGTTTTTAAGTTGGACATTGTTACCACGAGAGCATCGACGCTTTTATACAACTGGTTGTTTAAAAGTATTATTTTGATGTTATAGAGTTATGTTACATTGCCCATACCTCAATTCAATCCGTTGAAAATTATCAATAACAGTCCATCAATATAACATTATTTCGTTTAGGTATTTTTGCAATTGAAAAAAAAAAGATAATTCATGAAGGACTTTGTCAAATAGTCTCAACTGTGTTCGGAAGATTGTTGAGTATTGAATATACCATGTAATAATTATTCATGCATAGAGGGCAACAGACTGCGAATGTTGGTCAACAATACATTTAAAAGTGATTGTTCACAGAATAGAAAATTTGAAAATCGAAATAAAACGTTGTTAATCCAAAACAGTTTTTGTGATGCTTTATCGTATACTATTAAAGGAGGTAATGAAAGCATGATTAATTTAGGACGAGTCAATTTATCTAAGTATGTACAGTCTGTATGTGGTAGATCTCAAAAGGTGGGAGTGGCCTTTGGCATGTCACACTTCAGAGCCCTAGTTTTGTACTGGCAAATCCAGGAAAGCTGTTACATAATTTAAAAATTGTTGACACTGTGTTAATCACCATACAATCAAAGATCTCAAAGGGGGTGTCACGCTTTTGGATTAAAATACATGTTAATTCAATGTATACACATTTTAAAGAATTAAAAACAATCTAATTTTGGCTGCAAGTAAAACATTCTTTTTATCTTTTATTCCTAAATACATTTTATCCTTCTAGAAAAATTTCTTAGAATCTCTTTTCAATATCAGTTGTCATTTGACTCTTTCATTTTTGAATAATGCATAGGTTCAGTTAAATGTTGATTTACAATCTGCAGAGGTACAGATAAAATCATGTGTCATAGTCCTTTTCTGATGCAGTATTTTAAAAAACTAAGGATAACAACCTATACAATAGATACATGTTAGGATAGTGTTATTGTTATGATTCTGATGTGCATCTTGAATATTGGGTTTCATACTTTACCGAACACCATATTTACAACTGTCCAAAATTGAAAGGGTTTGTAGACGACATTTCAAACTGTGATGAGATTTGAAAGTAATCTTCTGAAAGAGATGAAAACATTGCGTGAAAAGGAGAAATTGCTCGTTAAGAGCAATTTCTCCTTTTCCCACAGTGTCTTCCAGAGTCGCCTGCAACTAAAATGGTAAATGTTTTTTACTACATGGTAATGGGTTAAGGAAGAGGTTGGCCATGAATAAACACCTCTCATATAGACTCCTGCATCTATGTTACTTTCTTCTTCAGATTCTAGTCAAGGGGGTGCTGTAAAAAGGATTGCATTTTTATTTGACTCAACACTGACAGCGTTTTTAATGATGGGTAATTTGTCACCGGTAAGTATGAAAAGGGGACTAGCAATTTCTGAATATGAGTTTTGTAGACTAACAATGTTTTCTGTCATTGTACCTTGGCTTTATATGTATCACACAGGTCTATTTGCCCTGAATACTCAGTTCGTAGGGTATTCATACAGCAGGGGCCCGTTTTACTAAACAACTTACGGCAAATGTTTGCGTAAGTCAAATCTAATAAACATTGATAGAATCTTCAATGAAATGACAATATTGCAATGTGACACGTCATTGGAAGCGTCTCGGAGAGACGATTCCAATGATGTGTCACTTTGCAATATTGCTTCGTCCAATATTGAAATAAGAGGAATTGTTGTTTTAGACTTACGCAAATCTTAAGCGTAAACTGTTTAGTAAAACGGTACCCAGGTGAAGATTTGAATGCATGACATTTTGATTGACTTGATCAAATCTTGTTCAAACACTCAATTGGAGGGCCTGGTTTACGGATATAGGCTATCATTCTTTTACCTTGATGTCACAATGTTTTCAATGGCTGTTTTCTGCAAGACTTCCCAAGTTTGTCTGTAGGTATTAAGAAGTTTTAGTGTACTAATGTCCGATAACATTTTGTGATATGTTGATGATTTGGTTGATATGATTTGATTTACTCCGTAGATGATCAGGTTATCTTACATAACAAGCCCTCAATGCCTATGTTGTTATGGATGAGTATTTGTTCAAAGCGTAAAGACATTGTCTGAGATTAGACTTTTGCTCCCACATGATTCTCTTTTTACATGGGAGGAAATGGAGAAACTCTATGTGAGCATTTAGGTATGATTTTGGCATTTTCCAAATCCTATTAGAGAAATAAGCCCAAATTTTATTACATTTACATTTATCATCATTCTGCATAGATTTGTTTGATTAGAACTAAACATACAGCTTAAGTACAAACACATGTCAAAGTGAATAGATTTTTTTTCACTAATGGATAGAGGTATATGATTATTTCCACTTTTCTCTTCTTCTCCAGGGATTAAAGACGCATGCTGTTACCATGTTTGAGGTTGGAAAACTGAGTGATGAATCACTTGATAGTTTTCTTTCAGAATTAGAGAAGGTAGGTTTCCTCTTTTGAATACAACCTTTTTAATCAGATTTTTTTTGTGTTCACCCATTCAGTATATTATCACTATTAAAAAGCATTGGATCAATGACCATTTATAATAATGAGGGATGACAATCTAAATTTTTGCACCTAAGGCGGACACTGTGTATGTTGCGACTTTATTGAAACCTCATTGTTGTTTCATTGTTAATAATTGTATTTCTGTTAACAGTACTATTACTGGAGTTTAGAATTCATCATGAAAAGAATAAACAGTATATGAGTTATATAGGTTTAGATCATTTGTGACAGAAGATCAAACTATCCCCTTTATCACCAGTTAGTTTTTTTTAAGTCATCTATTGCGTCAATGTGAGGGAGCATGAATCTAAAAGTGAAATAATGTTGATGTGATGTAGAACTGTTGTGAATAAATACAGAATCATGTTGATGTTTACTAAACTAATTCTACAATCAGGTTGGCTATGAGGCAGAAGGAGAGGCTAGAAGGTACTTTGTCCATGCAATAACACTGAGGGATACAGTAAGGTTCCTTCGCTACAACAAAACATTGTGTGCGGACATGGAGACGGGTTCGTCTGTTGATCTCATTAGATGTGAAAGCCTCCTTAGTTTGGATCCTTCTACTCGAGCTCGGGTTCTTAATAAGAATTACAGGTTTGTTTGTTTGTTTGTTTAATTATGGTGTAAAACCATTTTTAACAATTTTTTCAGATTCATTTTTCGGCATAATAAAAATCTTGACAGAACTTACTGGTATTGTTAACATTTATCTCAACAATCACATGATGGGTCTGCTTAAAATGGTTGTTCAAGTTTTTGTGGGAAATTTTTTTTTTTTTTTTTCATATAAACACAGAATGGTCTTTAACCCTTTATTATGTCTAGTTGTTGTTTGGAAAAAACCTTTGCTTTACTTTGCATAGCCTAGTCAGAAAATTACATATTAGAGAAAGTCTCTCTGTGAAATCAATTTCAATCCAGATTCCATGTTATTCGCTAAGCAGGTGTCCTCTTTTAGCATTGATTTGGTGTATTGGAATGTTTCTGAGAATACATTCAACTTTTAATGAAGGTTCTTTGTGAAATAAATATTACTCCAGATTTCATATTAAAGGGTAATGTTTTTATTCAGAAACCTCCTATAGTGTTGATGTAATGTATTTTACAGTTTGTTAGTGTCCATGGCCCCACTAAGTTATGAGATACAGCCTGTGTCGAGTTGTACACCCCAGCATTTAGGCCCTGCCATCCCTGAGGTATGTTATATGGGTGTGAGCTGATGTAGTGAGAGATTTATGTATTCTAAGAGATTCTCTCACTTGAAACTTACTTCTTCTATTTACCTAAATCACTAGAATAACTGAAATTTTATTTTTCTTGTGTGGAACAAATTATCAGCAGAGTTTCTCTGAAAATATTGTGATAAATGTTAAGTATTATCAAGAATAACTATTTGTTTTTAGCGTATCTTGGGGATTACTGATTTCAAACTAAAATGCGTTTGTCAAATCCTTACTGGTAACATAGTTGTCCTCATTTTGAAAATTTGGTATTTTTTACGAACAGTGTTCGAAAATCAGATAAGCAAATCCTATTATGCTGGTACTCATAAGAATTGTCTCATCTAGATAACTCTAATGTGTACCAACAATATAGGTTCCAGGCAAGTAATAAAGAGTTAAACTAGAGGAAAACACCTGATCTGGACCTTTTGGGAAAATGCACTAGCTTCAATCAAGTTTAAATGGATGTGTGTGTTATCAGGGGCCTCTGTGGTCTAGTGGTTGTAATACATAACTTGCAATCACATGGCCCCTCTTTGCTTTGGTTCAAATCCCGGTGATGGCATTTAGATTTTCATGAGAGAGGTAGTCTTCTGACTGACTTATTGAATGCAGATGGATCTACCTGGCTTGACCAGCCCTTTTGAGCAGTTGAGTTTGGGGTCTTCCTCAATCATTAAGAGTCTGGCCTTCCAGCATAACTGAAATTATGTGCCTCATGATGTACAACCCATATAAATAAATAGTATTTGTTATCTTTTTCAGGTGAACTCTGTTTGGTTCAAGTTGTACATGTATAACCTCACAGGATGTGGCCCGGCTTCGCTCTTACTTGTAAAGGGAACCAAGCTACGCAGATTACCACAGATATTCTTGGAATATGATCGGCTCCTCGTCACAACCTGGGGTCATGACCCCGGTGTTATAGCAACTTCAAACATTCTATTGACCTTGAATGATGCCCTTTCTCATTCAGCAGTTTTTGTACAGGTATGGATGTGCTTGATTTTCTTATTTTTAGTTTAAGGTTATTTATTTTACATCGATTGTGATGGAAGCATGAATGGAATTAAATTCACTCTTGCCTGCTTCCTTGATATTAAACCAGTACTTGCCCAATTTGTGGGTTAGTTCAGGCAACTTTCACCTTGCTTAACTGGGATCAAAGAGGCTGCCACCCTACCACTGCACAAATGTAGTCCAAATTTGTTATCATTAGAAACTTCATAAGTTTGCAGTCTACCAAGTGCAAATGTATGAAATTAAGTTTTGTGTAAAAAAAAGCAAACCCTTTTAGGAAAAGGATAAACTGCTGGATGGGTTACAGCTTTGTACCTATCCTTCACCCATGTACCATTTGATTACTAATAACATAATGGATAGAGGAAGTGTAGAGAATAGATGTTTGGTGGCGTGAATCGGAAATGTTATTGGGCAAGGCGTATGAATATTATCCTGTGACCCGAAGGTGAATCAGATTATAATTCGAAGTCGAGCCTGATAATCTTTCCTATTCCAAGACACCAACCATCTTTTCTATATATCCTGTTGCCTATATGGATTCAAATAAACAAACAAAAAATGAAAATAAAACATGAAAAATGTGAAACAAAGCAGTAAATCGATACTGACAGGTCCGCGCAACAATCACATGATCTAGTGACGGATGTCAGAAATGCTATACGTCACTCTGTTATTGGTCCATATATTGCCCTGGTTACAGGATAAATCAGAAATAATGTTGCTAAAAATTGAAATCAATTCATAAATTTTCATAAAAGATAGCATTTTTCTATCACATGCTGTGTTTTCAGGCCCATGGATGGCAATCAGAAGGGAAAACAGTTCATGTGCCATTCCCCCTAGATAAAGGCTCTGGTGAGTATAGACAGCTTGATGATAGATGAGGGGAATATTGCAGCTGTATAGATCTGTATCTGATTAGATCAGAGTAGAGATCTGAACTTGAAATCTTGAAGATCCTCTGTGTTTGTGTTTGAATCTTGATACAAATAGATTTGTATTTTTATATGAGTCTTCTGGCAGACTAACAAAATACTGATGGTTCTATGCAACAATACAAAGTCTGTTATTATTAGATAGTGTGATTCTAATGAGAACCAATAACACAGTGTCATAGAAAAAGAACTAGATTCACTGAATGTTTTGTTGAATACCCAATAAAAAAAAGGCTTTTACATTATCTATACATCTGCTTGTGCAATTCCGTCTAAAGGATCTGTCATAGGTGAAGTTTCATAATTTGTCAATTTATTATGTCCAGTGGTTTATGTGGTGGACTTGTAACTCTGAGATCCTGCTTTTAGCCCCACCAGCACTGCTGGTTACATGTCCTTTGGACAGATACTTCATAGCCCTATCTTATTACTTTGAATACAAGAAAACCCATTATATAACTGAAAAATGGTTGTGGCACATGTTAAATTCCACACACGAAAAAGGAAAAGACGTGTCATTTATGCTTCAAATATTTTCTCTAAATGACTAAGTATAGAGCATTCAAAATTTATATTTGCTTAAGGTTTGATGATTTTTTTATAGATTTTTATCATTATCAAAATATCTGCTCAAAGTGAGGACAAAAAAGATGTGTTCAAGCATTGTATGTTTCATATACTTTAAACCTTCCTTTGCAGGCTCCTTCGCCAAAAAGAACTTCTCTAACCACAGTGCAATTCATAAACTAAGCCAAAACATTGATATGACCCACTTGTGTGGCTATGTGACTTTACTGAATACGGGTCGAGAGTCCAAGACAATCTGGAAACACGAAGAGGATGAGGAGGAGGAGTTAAACATAAACATGAATTGTTCACGACCCGCGGGTAGTGTGACGGGCAGTATACATTCCTCAGACAGTTCAACTGTTCTAATGGACGAGCCGATCAACGGGTTAAAGGATAAAAAGTCTGCAGACATGCTAGCGACGGAGATAGATTTACTTGATATTGATGGCAGTGATTCGGCTAGTTTGTTGGAAAATAAGGACAGCCCCGATTCAAACTTGGCACTGATGGTGGAGGATTTGTTGGTGGAGGAAGAGTGGTGTCTATTAGACTGTTATTTTGGTATTCCACTGTTTGAGCCGAGCATTAATAAAGATGTGTGTGATAGGATCATGACAGAGGGCTTGTTTAATAGCAAAAGGTAGGATAGCTTTAGATCATATATGATAACTCATTGATAGACTGTAAATGATTACTTGTTAGTATTTAACACTTTCACCGCCGTAGTCGACCTAAGTCAACAGCGTAGTTGACTGCCGTAGGCGACTTAAGTAGACATAAACTTGCTTTAAGCAACCACCCTTACAAGCAGCCAACCTATCTTAGACAACCACTTCAGAAAGTCTCATTGTTAGATTTTTAGTGTACATCAATTTGTGTTAAGCAGCCAACCTGTCTTTAACAGCCAATTGCTCATTTCCATAGGCTGACTTCTTAACACAAGTTTGACTGTACAGCATTCTACTTTTTTCCTAGAAAGTGCTTAATATATTTGGCGCTGAGATGAACTTTTTGCTATATATTTAGCGGCGAAATGGTTAAAAATAATTTGATAAGATGTAAAAGCCTTTCTTATAAATGGCTCCCTTTGACGCTTTTAAAGAAGAGGAATTAAGTAACCACTTTGGCTAACAAAAATAAAAGACAACAATAACAAAGTTTAGCAATTAACAAGAAAAAATCCACATGAAAGAAGGAGAAATTGCTTGATATAAGCAGTTTCTCCTGCTTTTTACAATGAGTTCTTCTCAATACAAAATGCTAATTTTTCTTATTGTTGTCTGCTGTTGTTTTCAATTTGAAGCAGTTACAAATTTCTGAATGAGGGACTTTTGTTAATAACATGTGACTGAACCCCATATTGGATAGGACGACTGGTTCAATAGAAAAGATAAAAGTGAGTGGCAGTTATAAAGTATGAAAAGTAACATTTATTCATAAATAATTGGTAGAAACTTGTGTATTAAAAAGTAACTGCTTATTGTATGCAACTTTCCCTTTTATCGAAATGGTTTCACGAACCTTCAGTAACAGTGTAAAATACAATATATGGAGTAATTGGTTAGTTGCATTTTCATCTAATGTTTTCTGGTTTCATAAGCTTTAGAAATATTTAAAATCTCATTACGATCATGATTTTCAAACATTCAACACAATTAGAATTTTTTTGTTTCAATGTTTTGATGCCATATCCATAAACACCAGAACACCTATCTGAACTGTTTTCAACATAAACACTTTTTGTTGTTAGTATCTGCTTTTAACTCAACAGAGATATAGAGGATAATCAACTCCTTTCGGTTGATATCAAAAATATGTCATGAGAATGGGTTGTTATCAGGTTGAAAAAACGAGTTCGAAGAACGAGTTTTTTCTACATGATAACAACCCGTTCAACTGATATGTTTTTTATATCTATCGAATGGAGCTGATTATTCTATTTATTTCATTCCACTATATAAAGTATATTTGCCAAAATACCCCCATAAACGTCAAATGGAATATATAATGGGAGTAGCAAAGCAGTTAATAACGCCCATGACGTCATTTTTGCAACCTATGACGTTGTTCATGCGTATGGATATATTTTAGAATACAAACATTTTAGTGCCGGGTGCAAAAGTGCAGCTATTATTTTAATGCAAAGGAATGGTAAAAAAATAGTGCATTCAAAACTGATATCATCACTAGTGATGATATGACTTTTTGATATCATCACTAGTGACGATATTCACTGTGACAAAACTGAAAATTAATACACTGAGAAATCCCAGTATTATACTCATAAGAATATAATAAAGTTATTTATAATTTCAAACATTTTTCTTTCAGTTTACAGGAATTGTTGCAATCCAGTAGACAGCTTTCCTTGAGATTATTAGACTTTATCTCACAATTCCAGGTTAGAACATATATTTGTTTTCAGTTTAACCCATGACCAAACAATAACGACATTTGACCAGTTTGTTGTAGACGACTCTGGAAAACATTGTGGGAAAAGGGGAAATTGCTCTTAATGAACAATTTCTCCTTCTCCCACAATGTTTTCTGCCCTATCAGAAGATTATTTTTCCTTTTCATCACATTTTAAAATGTAGTCTGGAAACTCTTTCATTATGGGACAGTTGAAAATGTGGCGTTTGGAAATGGGTGAAGACTATCTTACTTTTTTGCTTGTAAAGATCAGATCTGACTTATGTCATAGTGGTTTTTTTTTTGTTTTTTTTAACTTTTTGTGTTTCTTCAAACTTAGATATCTCAGTAAGTAGCAAGTCTGACTAAGGGTACAATGGTCTAGAGTTCAATATGTAAGCTCATCCCATACCTTTTCTGACTTTTTATGAAGTTGCTGCGGTATTATTTATTCACCGCAAGACAAACACTGGTCAATTATGTTTATGAGGGAAAGCTGTCAGTGTCTTTTAAATAGAGAATAGATGGTTGGTGTTGTGAATCGTAAATGCTATTCGGCGAAGCGAAGGATTATTGTCCGGTAAGCCCAATGTGAATTCAATAATAATTCAAGCAGAGCCTGATAACCATTCCTTTACAAAGACACCAACCATTTATTCTTTTAATCCTGTTACCTTTATGGAATCATATAAAAAAAAAGAAAGAAAATAAAACACAAAAAAAGTGAAACATAAACGGAAAATCAATACTGACAAGTACATGCAGCGTTCACATGATGAAGTGACGCATACCAAAAATCTTATACAGCACCCTGTTATCAGTCTGTAAATTGCCCTGGTGACAGGATAAAAACTACATTGTGTACTAGTTAGGAAACACAAAGAGCATGGATGGGGGGGGGGGGATACCAACTTCTGCAATATAACTGAAATACTGTTGAAAACAACATTAACCATTGCTTTACCTTTTGTCTATTTCAGGATGTGTTACCTGGTACAGAATTGCTGGACCATCAAACAACCAACAAGGACCAATCTGTTACTTATCCAACACAATGTCTTATATTTACAAACAATGTCCTTAGAAAATGGGATGGACATTGACTTCAGGGTTCAGTGACGTGGTACAGGAATAGGAAGTACTGTTTTTAAACCTAAGAATGCTGGGTAGATTTCTAAAAATAGATTTGGTGTCGTCTGCTTTCCAAAACCTTAAATATCTGTTTGATTTTTATGAGAAAAGATGGTCAGAGTAGCAAACAGGTAAGATCACAGGCCAGTCGCCAATTTACTTGGCAACTGGCCTGGATTTTACCCCTTTCCATAAGCATGAAGTCGATGTCAGCACTATAAGGGTTAAAGATGTTTAGAATTACTTACGCACACTATGGCCCCATTTAGAACTACAGGATGTGTTGAAATTTAAAGCACTTAGATATACATGTATAACAAATGGAGGGTTCAGTGTAATACTAAAGTAAGTGCTTCATGTATGTGAAAGGTCTTGCTAAAGTCTTGCATTGAACCCTGGATTCCCAATATAACATTTTTGACTTTTTCCTCAAGTTGGTGCAATCCTATCGAATGGCGTTTTAATTCACTCATATATGATATTTAGACATTGTTCATCTAGATAGCTATAGCGCTTGTATTCCTAATTGAAAGAGAAATTGTTAAGCCTTAATTTAGTATTAATGTTTTAAAAGAAATAATTTATCAACTCCAATTTTTTAAGAATATTTCCATATCTTAAAAGTTTAATGGTGGAGATATAAAGTATGTTGACTGATTTGCTTATTGTCTTATACATAATGAACGTTTCAAGCTTTTATTTGCATAAACGGTTCTTAATGAAACTTGTAAAAATGATGTGATTTAAGATTTGTCACATTATATTTGTTCTCTGTGAGGATAAGTCTTGGATAGCATTATAAGATTTTGTTTACTTTCAATAGACCAATGGTCCTTAACTATTTTACTGAATGATGTAATCAGCAATTACAAATGTGTTTTTAATCTGAACTAGTCATGAAATGACTAATGCTTTTGGTCCTTTTTTTTCTACTCAAATCTGAGATGAAACAACCAAATGGTCTTAACTTTTTGTGCCTGTTTATACTTTCAGTTTAAATTTGTCCTCTATTTTCCATTATGACAGTTGGTAGGAATTAAATCAAGTTTGATTGTGATATATATATATATATATATAATGTGACATGTAATGTCTTCCAGATAATTGTGGTATCTCATAGAATGGCAGTTCTGCATTTACAAGTCCTTGTTTATCTTTAATCTTGTATGTCAGTGTTTTATTCCATGATTTTCCTTTGACTAAATTTTTTCTTGTCAATTTATTTGCCAAAATGAAATCAAATAAAATTCTATTTTTAACACACAGCAAGTTTTTGATTAACATAACAAAACATAACATAATTTTGTTGATATCATAAGCCTCAAGCCTAAAATACATACATTACACAATGAATATTTTTTTAATTATTTTTTTTGCACCTGATATCCAGTGTTTTTATTTGGTTCGATTTCTGACAAGGAAGTCTTAGTTTTCAAGAATTTGGTATAGAAGTGACTTTATATGATAGTCTTTAGGTAGAATACAAATCAATATTGAAAGCGAAGTTGCTCTTATGGGCAATATTTCCCTTTGCCTACAATGATCTTGCAAAAACAATCTTAAAAGGATACGAAAAGAAAACCTGTTTGAATTGTTTGCAATATCTGCCATATAATGGACAGAGTTGAAAAGCTGTCAATAATCTAATCTTATGTTACTTCAGAAATGGATTTTGTGATTTTATCAGTCAGTAGTTTTTTCAAAAAAGTTACAAACCCCAATTTGTGAGATAGCCCTTTTATAAGCCAGAACAGTCAGTCTGAGTATTTTTGTCAGTCTGAGTATTTTTGTCAATCTGAGTATTTTTGCCTTTTTCTTTATGTTGATTTTATGGTTGGATGTGAATAAGACTGATGGTTAAATAAATATGCTCTCTGGAGAAAATCGATTCATTTGTGATAACTGATTTAATCATTCCTATATGTCAATAGTAAATAATGTACCAGAGTATATCATTTGCTGTGTGTATCTGATATGTTTTAAACATTGTATTTTGAATTTGTAAAATACTATTATGTTTTTAAATTCAGATGGCCTAGTGTTTAGAGTTCAAAACTTGAAATCACATGGTCCCTTTTCCTCATGGGTTCACCTCAAATAAGGGGTAGATTTTGATTTTCGTGAGACATAGACTCCCAGCTGACTTGCATATCAAGGATTCAGTGCAATATTATGATAAGTGCCTAATGTTTGTGAGGAACTTACTATAGTCTTGTATTGAACCCTCGATAATGCAGATAGGTCTATCAGGTTATACCAGTCCTTAATCCTTTCTCAAATGACAAATTTTTGACTGTCCCAAATTGAAAGAGTTTGCAGACAACATTTCAAATGTGACGAAATTGAAAAGTATTTTTCAGATAAAGAAGAAAACCTTGTGGGAATAGGAGAAATTGCTCTTAGCAAACAATGTCTCCTGTTCCCTCAATGTTTTCCAGAGCCGTCTGCAACAAAGTGGTTAAATGTCGTCATTGTTTGGTATAGGGTTATGTGTAGTTGGGCAAACGATCTACCCCTGTATTCAGTGAGGCGTCTTCATATAACGGCAGTGCTGTTGATGCTATGTAGGAACCCTAGCAAATAAAAAAAATTATGTTGAAGGCATTGATAGTGATCTGAATCATAGAAAATGGATAAAGTAATTGCAAATGGTACAAATAAATAATGATTTGAAAGACAATCAGTAATATTATAGCTTCCATCATGTTTTTTGAATAATTGATCTTGTTCATATATTGTTATAAAGTTGTCTTTTCGTTTGCCTTTTGGCTGCACAATCTGAACAAGGATGAGTCAAGCCCTTATTTCATTAAGCTTTTATATGATATAACTTTTGTCTTTGTGGCTTTCAATTGGAATCAGTCAGTCTTTGAATTCATGTATAGCGGAAAGTGTTGTAATTATACCTTGAGAAGCTTTCTGCATGGGTAGGCGTCATTCTGACATTTTATAGAGTATGACCAATGTTAATGATTGATGCTGTATCATAAATTGTTACTTTGAAATGTTCTGTTTATTCCATTGTTAAGTTTAGTTATACACTTCTTGTTGGAATTTTTCTCAAAATTATTTCATAGAATATCTGCTTGGCTGATTTCATTTAATTTTGCATTCCCATTACTCCCATGTTGGCTTTTTAGATTTGCTATGAGTAAGGGATAATTACATTTATAAAGCTGAAGTCTATTTTCAAATTTCAAGAAATGTCATCATAAAAGCAAAAACACTCCCACTAAACAATCACTTCCCTTTTAGTGTATTAGCATTTTCATGTTTTTCGCAATAGATCTTCTACTTCTAAGTTATTGAAATGATTGTAGATTTGATGATGGCTTCGCTTACTTGAGCCTTTCATTTTTAAAAATCTTTTGAATAACCTTCATTTTACCTGTTATCTGAAAGAAATTCTTTTGTCGTATTTGATGTTTTGTGGTGTGTTCAATTTGGCCTGGTCTAAAGAAAGCTTATTTTGAAATCATGAACAAATTCCAAAGTTGCCAGAACAGTTTCAGTTAAAGGTTCTTGTTTACAGAGGAGAAGACTTGAAAGTCAAAATGAAATGTTGTTGAAGCAATACAGTTTGTGTAGTTTGTATTGCTGTTTGATATACTGTAAAAGGTAGGTATTGAAAGGATAATTAATTCAGGAAGCATCAATTTATCTTAGTATGAACAGTTTATATACAGTAGATCTCAATATTAATGTTATGCTTTTGGAAATACATAATTCACTGTAAATGCACTTGAAAAATTTAATATTGATCTAATTTGTTTCCAATGACTATACTGCAGTGTGTGTCATAAACAGTTCAGCTATTTTGCCATTTTAAAGATTTTAACTTCCAAATTTTCTCACATCTGTGAACAAGCACCTATAATCCTTGGTAATGCAGTTTATCCATGGGCAAATGTACTGTCAGTCATTTTGATAGTTCTGTGTTAATGTGATCTGCTGCAATCCTCTTCCATGAGCTTCCATGAGGGCTTCATAAGGGGAATTTGACAAGTGCTAAAAATACATCAATGATTAATGCACTTAATTGGATGAAGAAGATCAAAATGAAAGAGGCATTTATTCTTTGATTTTATCCTTTACACAGATTGGTTTTTCTTGCTATTTATTTCGAGCGGTCAATTCAAGACTACAGAAACTCAATAAAAGAAGTGATGGAATTGCTATAATCTGGAATCGAACTCTTGAATGATAGTCTGTCTTTTATTTATTTGAATTTTGACTTGTCCAAAATTCACATCAAATGTGGTTGATTGATTGATTACATTAAATGAGTTTTACATAGTAAAAAATTAAAAGTATAAACTAAGTCGACCATTGTTTAATGTTATGGTGTATACTGAATATATACCATTTAAGTTTAAGGTAGAATACCCATAATTCGCATTTTTGAAACATTTTCTTTCGTAGGATTACTTCAGTCATTCCCAGCATACACCGGTTAGGGCCATAACTATTTAGTTTGACATGAAGAATTCCGGCTCAGATAAATGTTTACAGAGAATGACTGAATTTATCCGATGAAAGAAAATGTTTCAAAATGACAAATTATGGGTATTTTACCTTGAAAAACTCTTGAAAATGTGCTACTGCTGTTATGGCATACAGCTTTTTATTGTATAGATATTTTTAAATTATTTGGTTAATATGGTATGACACTTTATAGTTGTATATATTAACTTGCATTAAACGTAATTAAAATCTTACTCATACTTGTTCACTCTTTGTCTTTCTTTTGCTGATTCTTAGATGTATGAAATATACTAAAGGTTGAATCTTAATTTTTATCAATCTTTGTCTTTCTTTCGCTGATTGTTAAATGTATAATACACTAACAGTTAATTCTCAGTTGCATATTACATATGTATCGCTAGAACTGGTTAGAATAATTAAAGACCTAATAAAAAAAGCAGTTAATCCTCCAATGTTGTGATGCATATGGTATAGTCTTGCACCGAGCTCTCGATTTATAATGATAACTTGGTCAATAAACAGCGTACGTGTGAAAATTCAAATGGGACCGCTACTTAACCCGAGAATGAATGCGGTCAAATGTTGTGGACGGTGGTCAAGTGATAAATGTTTCTAGCGGCAAATTAATGATGCAGACTTCTTAACCAGAAAACCGTTCTCAAGGTATGTGTGCTAACTTCAGTCTATCCGATTTCCTCAAAAATGATAATAGACTGGAACCATCTGGACAAATGTGTGCGCGCCCTGTCAGTAAACAGCTTCTGATCACCCGTCTCATCGTCATCGTTGGACTAACCATACTGTGGATCTCTCTTCAGTTGCGCCGTTGCTGTTTATTACAGCCCTGCAACGTACAAATACATATCTCATACCAAAATGCGCTTGTGCTAACAGTTCAGTACAAATACCTTCACGTTTAGTATTTACCCAAAACAATTTGGGAAGTTTACAAACAAGCGATACTTTAAGTTAGAAAAGGAAAAGGTCAAAAAGACCATTCATTCACTTAGATCAATCTATTGAATAGAAGTATTTTACAAACAGAAAATTTTGCCACAGCGATTAAATTAAGGATATGGCTTAACAATGTTTAGTGTTGAAAAAGCTAGTCTTAAAAGTCGTCTGCTGTCAAGCGTTCTAAAGACCCCTCCAGACCCTAAGAACTTCAAATTGTCCTCTAATCTGTGAACAATCACCTTTAAGTACAAAAGAGCAAGGTTTATTTACAGAGAACATCTTTGCCATGCCACGATTTTGTGTGCTGGTCACCCTTGGCAACCCATCTTATAAAAGACATATTTGAAGCAGACGGTATCTGAAAACTTTATGATGAAAAGAGGATATTCTTATCACGAGTAAAGCATCACTTTGTTACAATACGTCTTTATATGTCTATTTTATGCTGTTTGTATATTTATTGTTTATGATGATTGTTATTTTCTTTCGTCGTCTGTACAACAATTTCCAGTCAAAAGGAAAGAGTCATTAGCTACTTATTGTTTACATTAATTGTGCAAACGAGACTGAAACACATCTGTGACGCATGACATTGGGTGACACCATAGTAATTGTTTTTGTAGCCTGACCTGTTTCATAGGACCATTTATCAGGAGTTCTTGGAAAAGATTGTTTTGGGGATGCTTGGTTCAAAACTAAGCCACGTAACTGTCACCGGACTTTTACCAATGGTACTTAACTTCGACTCGAGCCTTCCCTAGCCATTGAAATATGTTTTATGACCAAGTGGCCAAGGCATCGAGCCATGTTTATTTTTTCATATGGGGTTTTACATTGCGTCAACATTATCTCAGTTCTTAATGATGGAGGAATACCCCATGATCCACTGCCCATAAGGGCACAACCATAGAACCATCGGTCATCTCGGAGTATGCATTTTTGATTCAACGTAATTGGACGATTTTGATTTCAACAAAAACTGTATTAGAACCAGAGTGTTTCTAAATTGCACAAGTAAGGGAAGCAGATGATAAAATGATGCATATATAATAGAATTTGCCTAGAGAAAGTCAATATGTTTGGAAATATGATTAAAAGAATGAAGTACACGTGTTATACTTCCGCAACATTTCGAACGAATAATCGCGCGTAAAGTTCGTAGCGATTTCCGAAAATCATTCAGAAACCTCTACTAACTTCCTTAGCGATTATACAACTGAAATGTTGCGGTGCCATAACACAGTTTGTTACATTTAGAGACAGTTTTTATTCTTTAAAAATGATATTTAACATTTAATTGAGTAAATGAAAACATTGACCCTTTCTTAAGTCTGGAGTGTCCGAGCGAAACACCAGTGAAAAAAAACTGGCGATGCAAAACATAACGCATTATATACGTTATTAAATTAGTGTCGTACTCGGCGATGGTTTGCGCTGATTAATGTTTTAACACTCTCCCGGGTCTGAGTAATCTGTGGTAAATCGGAACTTTCCCTCATGTGGGGTTTGGGACCCCTCCAAAGGAAACACATTGAGACATTTTATGTTAAATAATGTCATTGTAATGATAAAATGACATGAAAGGTCATGTTGAAAATGTCATTATCTAACTCAAATGACTAACATAAGTTCACATACAACTAATTTGATATGTCCTGTAAATATCAAACACCTTAAAGAAATGGATTTCTTACAAATATGCGGGATACCTGATACGTCACTAGCAATGCGATTGCGTACCAACCCCAAAAAAAATAACAAACATTTCACACTGATAAAATGATTCGCGATTGAAAAAGTTGGTATTACCATGCGGGTAAATACGATATGGGTTGGGCTTAATCATTTCTTAAAACATTCATCCGTTATTCACTGATCAATACACTTGAACAAGTTTATCAATGTATTGCTTTATATCATATTATTTTAAACAATTCATGTAGTTAGGATAACATGTATACACTTAAGGGAATACTACGTTGAGATGCACACTTTCTCATGCATTTCAAAGCAAAAACAATCCCCTAGAAATATACTTCACCATACTTTTCCGTATATATTAGTAACTCCGTATATTGTAATTCGTTTCATTGATAAAAAAATGAGAGTTTCATCTGTTTTCCTCGGTCAGACTATCTCCATCTTTTCAGTCTCTCTTGACGTCATGTCGTTTTCAACTTCAATTACGTTTAGTTGTTGATGGGTCTCATTAAGGTATGTCACATAATTATGAATACATGATAAATAGATTAAAGCCTTATCCCAATGTATGCACGGCTAGATAAGCAATGACTTTGTTCTTGACGAAAACAATCTCTGAGCTTCAATATTAACGATGTGAAATCTCCAAAGCCTGCATGATTTGTGGACTTGTGTACGATTTTCACCCCAATATAGATGATTTGGCAAGCTTTGATCGATTGTTGGACATTAAAAGGTCTTTTTTCGTCAAAAATGAACAAGGAATTATTGGCGAAGTGATGTCGGTGTGATGCAAGATTTAACCATTTACCAAACGCCGAATTTTCAACTGTCCCAAATTGAAAGGGTTTTCAGACAACATTTCAAAATTTGATGCAATTGAAAAATAATCTTTTGATAGGGCAGGAATTGTGGGAATAGGAGAAATTGCTCGTTTAGAACAAGTTCTCCTTTTCCCACGATGTTTTCCAAAGTCGTCTGCAACAAACTGGTCAAATGTCCTTATTGTTTAGCAATGGGTTTAACTCATCTTAAAGTACGCACATGCGCTTACTCAATCTGAACACATCGGGTTTATCAAATGAAAACACCTCTGAAATAATAGGGATGACAACATATTGTTTCCAGCGAGAATGACGTCATTTTACTTTCGTTTTTAAAAATAGATCTTAAATGTGAAGTCTTAAAAGTCGTTAAACTTGATTGAGGAAACAACTATACATGTCACAACAACACTTTCGCCATCTGGTATGAGTTACTGATAAAAAATGATTTAAAAGGATGTCCAACACTTCCATACACATTGAACTACTTAGTGTGCTCGCTTAGAAAATGTGCTAATTGCCGGATGCTGATTTACCCGAATAATTGTAACCCTACACTTATGTCCGAGGTGTATTTCACAGCTCACGGAAATACCCGAGTAGTTCCGATTGGCGCTTACAAAGGTACATGAACACATTCAACGCAAGAAATGTCATAGCTTGATTGTGCGTTTCTTAACCCATTACCAAACAATAACGACCACTTTGTTGCAGACGACTCCGAAAAACATTGTGGGAAAAAGGCGTAATTGCTATTTACGATCAATTCCTCCTTTTTCCAGAATGTTTTCTGCTTTATCAGAAGATTATTTTCATCACATTTTGAAATGTTGTCTGCAAACTCTATCAATTTGGGAGACTAAAAACATTGGCGTTTGTTAAAGGGTTAATATTCAAAATACATAGCAGACGTACCATTTCAATTCAAGCATTTCCATTTAAAACAGACCATTGAAATTGGAATGAAAAATTACGGTAATTACAAATTAACGATGTGGCAATAGCAAAAATATACGTTCCCATCAAACAAGCACGCGCAGTATGACGTCATTTTAGGCCATTTCTCATTTTGGATGGCACATTACTTATTTTTGATGGGCTACATTTCATTCAATCGGCGTGTTAATCTTTCTAGTATAAACTGCTATTATTTTGCCACGTTAAAAATACACAGCTGTTCTCGTAACGTCTAAACTCGACTTTGGACTGTTATGTTATCACGATTTTTAACGTACATTCGGTGGATGAATAATTGTTTCTTTCTTTTAAAAGACGCATACGTACAAACTATGTAGATAAAAACGAAGGCTTACCATTCGACAAGCTCTCCTTTCAACAATAACTATAGCCACATATCGGTAAATATACTTTGAATGGCTAAGTATTGATTTGTTCTGGGCTAAATTCTCTTTCCCGTGTCTATGCTTAAAGGTGCTTGTTCACAGAAGAGAAAATTTGAAAGTAAAAATAAAATGTTCTTGAAACAGCAGCGGTTGAAATTATAATTAATTCAGGAGGCGTAAATTTATCAATGTATGTACAGTTTATATGTGGTGGATCTCAAAAACGATGTCCGGCTTTTGGATTAAAATACATATGAATTCACCGTATACACACTTTCAAGAATTAAAAGCAATCTAATTTTGCTTCCAATGAATGTTCTCCATTTCGTATCATATAACAGTACAAGTGCTGTGCAGCTTTAAACAAATCAATTTCTAACTTCCAAATGTTCTCACATCTGTAAACAAGCACATTTAGGGTAAGGCATTTGTAGTATTGTCGAAGTGCTCCGACGATATCAATTGACCTTCATTGTGCGTGAGTTACATGAACTTTACAATCTGAATGGATAGATAATACTTAATCATAGATTTGATAGTAAACGGCGCTCTCTATAAAGGAAACAGCTATGTGGCTGGTGAAGCTATTTCACGATCAGAATCTGGAAGAACTGTTTTGGATCCTGGGTATGCCATCATATAACAGATGACACAACTACTTTCCAACATTTAGTAGTAAAAACTCATAGTTAGTTTGCCTGATAAAGACGCATGGTATTTTGAGAAGAAACAAAAATTACAACTAACACCCAAACACACTAATTACAAACACTCATAGTTGGTTCAATGGCTTATATAGAAGCATACTATGAAACAAAAAAAAAACATAAACATTTACAACTTATAATACCCAAACATAGAGAAGAGACAATGGATACACTTAAAGATATGATAGTGACGACTTAGACACAACTCTTTGTGTTGAACAACTGTTGGAGAAATAACCCATACCGTGGATGCTCGTTAATTGATAATTAACTGTGTGACAGTTGTCCGCAGGGCGACTTGCACTGCACATGTCTCTCGTTTCGTTACATGTATTTCTTGCCACCTCTTTTCCCCCTTCAGATTAAATGGTTCAATGCAAGACTATAGCAAGTGCTTCATAAACATGAAGCACTTACTATAGTATTGCACTGAACCCTCGATATACGCTTGCTTCACCGTACCTGCATCAGAAGATTTCAGAAACGTATATGAAACAATGAGAAATCAATCTGAAAGAATGATTTCGTTTCTTGTTGCAATGATGGCTTCCACATACTTCAAGGGAAATATTAAACGTCGTAGGCAACATCAAATTAACAGATTATGTCAAAAACATTAGATGTCATAAGAAAAATCCCAACTTTACATCACAAAAGAAATACATTTTCTTCTCTATATCTTACACTATCACAGAGTTTTGTGGGAGTGCCCTTTGGTAACACACTTCATTTTGTTTGTATGGTGTTTAACGCCATATCAACACTTTTTCAGCTATGTAACGGCTTTCCTGAATCCACCATACAATAAATGGATTAATACATTATTCCGTTTTTCGCCTGCCTATATGAAGGTCAGGGTGGACTTTAATTTATTTCATATTATTTTGGTCGGGTTGGTTCAGACGCAAACTGTTCGCATCACGTGTAGAAGGCTATGGGTTCGAGATAAGGTCAGGTAATACCAAGATTCAAAGAAGGATGGAAGTGTTTTCTACTCAACGGTATAGAAGCAGGTATGACTCACAATGAAAGGCGTTTTCTTCTATCACAATTATTACCTTCCTAAACCACATTCAGATGTCAGTTTTATATGTTATGTTTATGGTCTGTTTTCAATTTGACATTTTTCCAAATTATGAAGACAATGTTAAGAATCTATTTGTTCCTACTGCTCATATTGGATAACTATTATTGCAAAACCTGGTCGACAGTGGTGCAGAGGTAGAGCGTCGGCCTCTGAGACCGCAGGTCCCAGGATTGATCTCAGTCATTGGCGAGGTGATAATACCAAGACTAACTCGCAAATCGACACGGGTTTTGGTTAAATATCCAGGAAGTAATAATCAAGAATGAATTCGATAATACTCAAGGTTCCGTCACAATCGATATGGTTAAACTAAAATGTTTCAATTTGTATTGACATGGTAAAACTTGTTATTAAATCATATTGTATCTTGGATAATGATTTTGCAACATACATAACCTTTAACAAAGTCTAACAGATCTAAGATCATGAAAACAATTTAAGCATATCCGCCTAAAATGGCTAATCAAAACTATCGCCTTGGTATAATTAAAAGAAATGTTGATATGACGTTAACGCTTAGGCAAGCAAATAAAGAAAGAAACAAACAAATAACTCTGGTGGTTCTAGGTCAACTGGTGTCTCGGTTGATATAACATCTACTCGCGTTAATTATCGGCTAGTTAACGGAGACGTACTGGAGTAATACATGTAGTTACCGTAGGTCCGAACGGAACATGGACGCGTCAACGTGGGTTTAACGTGAAATCAACGTGGGTTTGATGTAAAATAGAAATCAACGTTATGTTCTGTTTAGTGGAAATAATTGTTTTGTTTTCCTACTTGTTTCCTTAGTTTGGATTTAAATATACATGTGGATTTTTTTCCTACCATTACAGCTTATTTTAACGTTACGTCATGCGTCATTGAAGACTGTTGGCTTTGTTGATCTATGTGCAATGTATGATGTTGTTGATAGTGAAGATGATGAAGATGATAACGATAGTTGTTAAAATTGGTAACCATAATTAAAAAGTCAACAAAAGCAATCGTGATAATGATGAGTTCTTTATCAACAATACTTATTTGAGGATTCATAATCATGATGATAATAGAAAAAGTTACCAAAATAGTAACATCTAAACTGATAAGTTTATAAAAATTACAGCGTAATTTTGATGAAATATGACTGTTTCAGGACTACTTCACGTTAAGCGAGCCATTCAATCATAGTTATTTAAGGATTACGTTACTTTTGTCTACTATGTCTATGTTTGCTTGAGTCAGCTCTTCAGTCCATCTCTTGATAAGGGATTTTGTGATGAACCAACTTTGAAAGCAAAAGCACAGGATTTTAAAAGGAAAACAAAACCTTTAGACTCTGCATAAAACAATTTTGACTCAGAGAAATTGCTATTGAGGAGCAATTTTCTTTTTTTGTGATTAGTTATTGATTCGTCCTCTGCAACTGCGTTTAAACAACTTTACGGGCCTATGCTTTGTTTTGTATGAGAAAGTTGACGCAAAAGGCATTCGAAACAAGTTGTTAGCGTTAGGAATTATCCATTGTTACAACTTAATTAAGTAATTAACTGTAAAATCGTTGTGACGAAAGAAACAAATGACTTATGAAAATTAAATTATACCAATTGTCAGTATTGTCTTTCTAATCGTTTGCATTTGCAAAGGGTTAAAACATGTTTTCGTATACTCTTCATCAATTGCTTATAAGGGAGAATTTTCGGTTCCAAAGCATTCATGGATCTCCAAAGAAACGTTAAAATTAGGGAGATATATTGATTCAAAAGAGTTAATTGCAGAAATCTCCAAAGAAACGTAAACATTTGGGAGATATGTCGGTTCAAGTGTTAATTTCAGAAATCTCCAAAGAAACGTTGACATTGAAAATGCTTTAGCGTGGATAAAAAGTACATCATTGCTAAAAATATCGCGCATCTCTAGCAGTATATAGAAATACTAAACGCATGGACACATGCACGCACTAATACACATTGCAATGGTGGTGGTTTGTCATTTTTCAAACTTTCCACTTGTGCCATCCATGACTGTTTAAATCATCCAAATTCATCAACCTGAAAAGTCATTAAAGTTAAATAAATGGTCGACTCATCTGTAACGACGTGTACACAAATCATTGCGTTTGGGCATTTAGTGAAAATAAAATGTCCATACTTAAAAGTGAGACGCAATTCTACCTTGTGATTATATTGCAATATTTATTGAACAATTAATTAAATGCGAATGTAGCATTAACATCACGGAATTAATTGAAATAAAGGGTTAAACGCTATAGCTGTCATCATGTGATTCATATATGTAGGAATTAAACTAATTTGTATCAATTAGGGTAAAGTTTCGAACACTATGAACGTCAGGTTTATGTTATCAAAGTTTGCCTCAAGCCAAGGAAGTTTACAAGGCGGTATTCTCGTACCGTATCCGTTAGTGGTTTTCATTTGACAATTTTCTGGAGTTTTATTGATTTTCTATAAACACGTCACTTATATTCGCGATAGCTATAGGACCATCTTTCGATTGTATAATAAAATATGTTTTATTAGATTACTTAACAGAAGCGTCAGTTGATCAGCTACGAAATTCAAGTTCTGTATCCATTAATTTGCGGTGTGTTACGTTATGAAATTTTCTTAAACAACGTCTTTCTTTATATTCATAGAGTATTCGATCAACGTGAATTGTGAACTTCTAGTTATGAGACTAAACATGTGCCATGGATATTTGTGTTTTTCGTTTATTTTACTTTTGGATATATTCTCATTTTCATACAGTAAGTATTTCATTTCTTATCTCAATTTTCCTTTTAACTGTACATATAGCCTTTAACACTATCCAGAAGAAAAAACTCCGAACCACTTCAGATATACTTCTAAAACCTCAGCACACACATAGCAAATTGCGTATGTTTGTAAGCCGGGAGCAATGTTTGCTTGTAAAAATGAATTCAGATTTTATTTTATTTTGCAACTAGTTTCTGGATTCAAATTGGCCAGCTGAAAGAAGATCAGCGAATTAAACAGTTTTGCTTTGCATGCTTTTGAAATGTGTCACATTTGGTTCTGATAAGAGGACCCCTTTAAATGTGTGTGCATAGATACATGTATATTCACTGATTGTCCAATAGTAATAGTATATCTAAGAATCCGACCATCTCTCGATGTTTATCTAAACCGGACGTTCAATGTAGAATCTCTAAACTTGCTTGTATTGAGATGTAAATAATGACAGACAAAACGTACATGTTATACGCCTACACATTCCTTCCCTTTTATTTACCATTCCACATGCATGAATCAGCGTGTCAAATCGAGTCCATCTGACCCTTCTTTACCTACTGGAATGATACACGGAAAAGATATCATTCGGTGTGTTCGTCTATGACTTTACAAATTTTTGCAACAGTCTTCAGTTATATTTCTATGTGATCACCTGGGTCAAATCCAGCACTTCATTTTCTTGACACGAAACTGAGACTTTCAATGGTAATGATATTCCCATAAGCCAATATGTCCCGGAAGGAAAGCAAATGCTTCAAACCATCTGCTTCCATTGTTGTAAAGGTCTTTGATATTACCTAATTGAGTGTCTTATATACAGGATACTCAGCGAGGCTATGTACGATATGTAATATAACTGAAATCTTGTTTGTTTGGTGATATGTACTATATAAAGGCAGTCCTGAATCATTCTTTGGCAAGTATTTGACCTAACACAGACAAATAGGTAAGGTTTTCGCCAATGTTTCTAGCTTTGTTACAACCACTACAATTACTTACTTCAAAACTTGTATTCTATTTCAAAATCGGCTGTAACAAAGCTTTATCAGCATGTAGAATGTTGTTAAATTTCACCCAACCAAAATTCGGGAAGGTTATGAAGAAACTTTCTACTGGAGATACTAGAGTTTTTTGCATGGCTGCCATTCGATACCAAGACTTTTATTACGATTTCCAGAAACCTCGAATGCATCTTTAGGATAGTAGCTTAACACAAGTTTAACGATGTCCATTACAAATAAAAAGAAAGCATCACCCAGATATTTTTAATTCGTAACGACGTTTGAGACGTTTTTTGTACTTGAGATTTATGTTTCTGTCATTTTTATACAGAAACGCATTCTTTGGTTTTGAGAAGTGATACAAACTACATTAAAGTGCTTTAAACGGAAATAATATCCACGAATATTATGTTATTGTTTATATATTTTACATATATTTATTTTATAAATTTTTTTCTTCAATTATTGACAATGGGACCGTTGAAACAAAGGTTTGTTCGTGTACACGAGCAGGACAAATCTTTGTATAGGTGACTCCTTTATATAAATTGCTGTTTGGTGCAAAGTAAAATACTCCCTCATGTCATTTTAAAAACTCACTAGAGTATGGATTTGAACTAATGCAAAGTGTGCCTTGTGCTTATGAGTCGAAGGTCTTTACCACTTGGCCAGATAGAACCCACCCATGCCATGAGTAGGGTACATCTCCTTTGCTGTGTTCAAACGGAGCGCCTTTCGCTTCTTGTGCATACTTACTGTAGTTCATGGCTTGAGTATGCACATCGTTGTTTAATTGCAACAATTGCTCTGCTGTAAGTTTAAAACTAAAGATTCACGTTCAAATCCTGTACCACTTCCTTGTCGACTTAATGATTCATTGAACATTCATCAACGATTGGTCAGACACGGTTGTAATGTTAAACAGTTACAATATGTCAATTAGGACTTGCTAGTTTTACCAAATACGAACTAATTTCACTACAAATCATGACTGTTGTTTCGAAATGTCGTAGGTCCCTCTTAAAATAAAGGTGGCACGGTAGCTAGGAACTTCAGCGATTGCTTTTTTAGAAACGCTTATTTAAAAACACACTGTCATCAATATTATCTTTTAAACATTCGAGAAAAAGAACATGGCGTCAAGATCTACTACAGTCGTCGGAGTTAATTTATTAATTCACATCAATTTTGAAGCAAGTTCTTATAAAATGTATTAACCACTTTCGCTTCTGCATCCTTTACCCTTTACAAAACGCCGAATTTTCGATTGTCCAAAATTGAAAGAGTTTGAAGGCGACATTTCAAAATGTGATGTAAAACTTCAAAACTTGTATTCTATTTCAAAATCGGCTGTAACAAAGCTTTATCAGCATGTAGAATGTTGTAAAATTTCACCCAACCAAAATTCGGGAAGGTTATGAAGAAACTTTCTACTGGAGATACTAGAGTTTTTTGCATGGCTGCCATTCGATACCAAGATTTTTATTACGATTTACAGAAACCTCGAATGCATCTTTAGGATAGTAGCTTAACACAAGTTTAACGATGTCCATTACAAATAAAAAGAAAGCATCACCCAGATATTTTTAATTCGTGACGACGTTTGAGACGTTTTTTGTACTGGAGATTTATGTTTCTGTCATTTTTATACAGAAACGCATTCTTTGGTTTTGAGAAGTGATACAAACTACACTAAAGTGCTTTAAACGGAAATAATATCCACGAATATTATGTTATTGTTTATATATTTTACATATATTTATTTTATAATTTTATTTCTTCAATTATTGACAATGGGACCGTTGAAACAAAGGTTTGTTCTGTACACGAGCAGGACAAATCTTTGTATAGGTGACTCCTTTATATAAATTGCTGTTTGGTGCAAAGTAAAATACTCCCTCATGTCATTTTAAAAACTCACTAGAGTATGGATTTGAACTAATGCAAAGTGTGCCTTGTGCTTATGAGTCGAAGGTCTTTACCACTTGGCCAGATAGAACCCACCCATGCCATGAGTAGGGTACATCTCCTTTGCTGTGTTCAAACGGAGCGCCTTACGCTTCTTGTGCATACTTACTGTAGTTCATGGCTTGAGTATGCACATCGTTGTTTAATTGCAACAATTGTTCTGCTGTAAGTTTAAAACTAAAGATTCACGTTCAAATCCTGTACCACTTCCTTGTCGACTTAATGATTCATTGAACATTCATCAACGATTGGTCAGACACGGTTGTAATGTTAAACAGTTACAATATGTCAATTAGGACTTGCTAGTTTTACCAAATACGAACTAATTTCACTACAAATCATGACTGTTGTTTCGAAATGTCGTAGGTCCCTCTTAAAATAAAGGTGGCACGATAGCTAGGAACTTCAGCGATTGCTTTTTTAGAAACGCTTATTTGAAAACACACTGTCATCAATATTATCTTTTAAACATTCGAGAAAAAGAACATGGCGTCAAGATCTACTACAATCTTCGGAGTTAATTTATTAATTCACATCAATTTTGAAGCAAGTTCTTATAAAATGTATTAACCACTTTCGCTTCTGCATCCTTTACCCTTTACAAAACGCCGAATTTTCGATTGTCCAAAATTGAAAGAGTTTGAAGGCGACATTTCAAAATGTGATGTAAATGTAAAATAATTTTCTGATAGGATTCGTAAAGAGCAATTTCTCCTTTTCCTACAATGTTTTCCAAAGTCTTCTGCAAAAAAATGATCAAATGTCGATATTGTTTGGTAAGGGGTTGAAACATAACCAATACTAGCGCCAAATTTGAATTGACGAGAGGTTGCAAAGTGAAACCCGCAACTTGCGGGATTCAAACCCTAGCGTCCGGAGGCTTCCCATGGACTAATGTCCTCGACAATCTTAGAAGTCGAGTCCAATATTTGAAAGAAAGTATGTATTAGATTTGGGTTGGCGGCCATAGGGCGCAGTCTGTACTGCATCTGCTCAATGTAGACATATATAGTGGTGTCATAAAACTGTCGGTCAGCCATCGTTTTACAAATAAAGCCACACAATTACCACCACAATTAATATATTACGTTTATGGGAGATATTAATGGAACTCACTTAAAACACACACTTCGCATTTGCAACGTCCCTGGTGTACGTTGAACTTTTGAGATTGTTTGAGAGCCATTGGTTGTGTCCTTTAACTGAGATATTGAAGAAAAAAAACGCATTAAATTCATGGGAGATATTAATGGAACTCACTTAAAGCACGCACTTAGCATTTGCAACGTCTTTGGTGTGTGTACGTTGCCCTTTTAGATTGTTTGAGAGCCATTGGTTGTGTCCTTTAACTGAGATATTGAAGAAAAAAACCCGCATTAAATTCATGGGAGATATTAATGGTATTCACTTAAAGCACGCGCTTAGCATTTGCAACGTCTTTGGTGTGTGTACGTTGCCCTTTTGAGATTGTTTGAGAGCCATTGGTTGTGTCCTTTAACTGAGATATCGAAGAAAAAAAACCGCATTAAATTCATGGGAGATATTAATGGAACTCACTTAAAGCACGCACTTAGCATTTGCAACGTCTTTGGTGTGTGTACGTTGCCCTTTTGAGATTGTTTGAGAGCCATTAGTTGTGGGAAATTAGAAGGGAAATTGAATGGAAATCTTCATTAACTCCTCCATTATCTCTCACTGTGATACATCACCTGCATGGGACTGTAAAACACTGTGACAAAAGAAAAAAGATAGATATTCATTGAAGTTACTAACGGATGCTTGAGTTATAGGAATAAAGTGGTCAAGATTAATAATCTAATACGTCTTCACTGTACGCACGCACATGTTGCAGATACTCAAAACAGACAATTGTCACAAACTATAAGCTTGCTCGACGCAAATTGTATTCTTAAAATGAAACAATCACAATTTTTCAACAATGTTTTATACATAATATGAAAACAACATAGCATTTCATCGTCTGTCGTTGCTTTCAGTTTGGGCTATTCACAAATTGCCGTGTGGGGTATGGGTAAAACATTTTTTTGCATGTCAGAATGATAATTTTGGTCGTACTTAAATAAATTAGTAATGTAATGTTAAGGGGCAGGTAGTCCAGACTAGTGTTGTTCATTGCTTTATGCAGTGAATTATATCACAAAATACAAATCTTGTAGCATGCCACTTATCTTAGTTAAACCTACCAGCTGCCACAACCTATTAATTCAATTCTGCGCTATGCAGAAGTATTTGTACTCTTAAACAGCATAATGTCGTTAACCTTTATTTTGCAGTTATATATCAAAGTATTCAACACCTTACTTCATTTCTTTTCGATTGAAATCACACAGAAAAGAAGCTTTGAGAAACCTATATTTTCTGTTGTTATAGTAGTTTTAACACAAAGAACATGTTAATTTTTATACTTTACTGTTGTCGTCTTCCAGAGTCGTCTGCAGCAAACTGGTCAAATGCAGTTATTGTTTGATAATGGGTTAATAAGAGACAACTTTAAAAATGTATTTAATAATGTCGTCTACTGTCGTATTTAACCGATTCAGTGATACCTTTTTGGTAATTGGTATATTTGTGTGTATGTTTACATTGGGGCCTTAGGCAATCATTCAGTTATGTTAAGGCTTTCTTAGCTGACAAGTACTAGGCTAGTGCCCTGAAGTGTTTTAGCAGGTCATTGGTATAACATCTGTTTGTAAAAGGTCCCGGGTTTGAAACACTCATACCCAAGACCAAAACCCAATGGTTGGAATGCCTTTCTGTCTAACATTCTATGCAATAGTATGGAGGGGCCTCCGCGGCCTAGTGGTAAGTTTCAGAACTCGTATTCATCTTACCTCTCTCTACATGGATTCAACTACTGTAACGGCATTTAGATTTTCATGACAAATTATTATGACTGAATTACGAAAACCAACGGTTCTACACTTCTTGATCAACCCTTATAGGCAGTAAAGTTTTGGGTATTCGTCCATCATTATAAGTCGAACATTCCATCATAACTGGAACACGATGTTGACGCGATGTAAAACCCATGCATAGATGCATAAATTAAGAGTATTAAACTTGAAAAGCAAGGTCTATGTCCTAACAGACGAGTACTTTTTTGGATAAAAAGACGTGTCTGTGGTTATATTTTTGATTGGCGTCGGGAACTAGAGACCGGACTACCCGGATACGATTCCATATGTCGGCCAATTATTCCATCATTGAGTGTCCTTGGACACGACACGTGTCTTAACATAGTACTGATGGGTTATACAGGGAGCATGTACAATGGTTCTCCAAAGTGAGATTTGTACATTGTTTTAAGAAGAAGAACACTGCTAAATACCTAAACCTATTTTTTTTTAAACATTTACTCTGATTTCGAAAGCATTAAAGATAGTTATTTTAGTCATAGTCAACATATATTAACAATAAAAAAAAAATCAGAAATATTTTCAAGGCGTCAAATATTGCTGTAAACGGCGTAGAACAAGTAACAAAGACTACTTTCCGTTGATCGCAACATCTAATCGGAGACATCAATTTACGCGAAAATGACGTATTTTCGTAGTGTACGCATTCTCGTATGTTTCTAGCTATTTTGTAAATAGTTAATGAATCACGAAATTCGGATTCAACACGGTGTTATTGGGTGCGGACATAGCTTTTAAATTAATAAGCTTGCCTGAGCTCGACCGCTGTTTTAAGATGACATTGAGATGACATTTAACTCTTATCCTGATTTAATTGACTTGCTTCGTGACTTATGATCGATTGTTTTCGGAATATAGCATCGTAGAATTAAAAAGTAGTTAATTTGTATGTTTGAAAATGGTTTAACATCGGTTCAAACATCTTAATAATTATATTACGGTTACGACGCACAATTTTCTCTCGCTCTTGACCAGTGCTAAACGTTTTTGAAATGAAATTATTTTCTAGTCGTGAAGCTATCCTTATTACCCAAAGTGTAATGGGTGGGAATTATGACAACTAATGTTTAATAGTCTCTAGTTTGAGAATGTCCGAGTAGTAAAAGTAGTAGCCTGTTTAAAGGATCTCTTTGACCATATCAAGATTTCCACTTAGTTCTTTTGGAAAAACTATTTCAAAATAGATACTAACATATTCATATATATGAGAACTCATTATAGCCGTTTCGTTGGTGAACACAACAAATTGTTAAACGATGATGTAGAGAATCTTGAAGCTGACATACTTCCTGTATACAGACTTTTATAAAGAGAAAATATAAGGTATACGTTCTCAACTTTGTTTTCACGTTACGTTTAGGGATCAACGGATTCTTTACTAGCTTCAAACGACGACACACGCCTTTGCAGCAGGTGCTAATCGAAATTGAAACTACAAATATAAACGCTTATTTCGATAGTTTCGGCCTCAGAACCATAATACATTTGATATACATGTTTTCAACAAGAGAGTAACCTAGTAACGTAGTAATTATCAAACATGATGTACTACAAACTGATAAATGATGTCTGCTTGACAACAACAACAAAAAAAAACCATAGAGTATAATATATCACTTCAAGCACCATCAGTTTTCGAGAAATCCTGTTTCAACTGAAAATCATGGAGAAAGAAGTTGGCAACTCGTATTAATTCAACCTGTTTATTTGAAACAAGATTGTATAGGACAATGGAGCAGACCTATTAATTAGTCATGATGACATAAGATATTAATTTCTTATATGTCTGTATGGAGTGCATTCGTAGAAAACGTGCAGTCCATCTTCAATGACTTAAATCGAATAAAACCCACGCCAAAAAGCGTCATGATCCCGCGAGATCCGTATCACATAGTCTCTTGCTGACCTGTTGGTAACGCTATAAAGTGGCCACGGTGTTTAAGAGGTTAGGCTAGATCTGTCAGAGTACGGGGGTTGATCGATGGTCCTCATTAGTGATCACGACACCTGCATTGTACATGTAGCTGGTCATAGTAATCGACGGTGTTAGTCACTAAGATATCAGTTTGTTTGTATGGTGTTTAACGCAGTATCAACAACTTTTCAGTTATGTTACCGCTTTCCTGGATCCACCAGTACCAGGCCAGGGCTCTGAGGTGACTTGCAGAGGGTCACTCCCACACAAGATTATAGTTTTTTTTGTATGGTGTTTAACGCACTATAAACAATTTTTCAGTTATATACGGCTTTCCTGATGCGCCAATACTAGGCCAGGGCTCTGAAGTGACTTGTCAAAGGTCTTTAAAGAAGATGGTGGTACGACATCCTGAATTTACCACGAATTTTATGTAATGGATTTGAGGAGAGAATCAGGAAAAATAAACAAATTAAATGCCTTTCGATTCTACTTAGCCTAAAACCCCAGTATTGGTATTTCCGACCTGTCCAAATCATAAATAAAAGCAGACGACTAATCATAGTAAACAAATTCATGTTTTTAATTCAATGGAGTATCAAAATCTTAGACAAGATGACAAAGTACACATCAGGGTGTGCGAAATCTGATTTTAAATCACTTGTCCGTAAATGCCAAACTCTTTTCTGCATTTGTCTGTATGATGGTTGATCGTTGTTGAGCTCGAACCCGGAGCTCCCGGCCTACAAACCTAACGTCATAACAGCTTATTCTCCCAGTCTTTTGCGAATATGATATGTTTGACAAAACAAAGGACAAAATAACAGACAAAATAAACACAGCTACCGAAACGAATACAAATCCTCCCAAAGCGTTTTGTAAATGACATTGTGTTGGGTATACTACGTTCAAGGTTATCTTGCCATGGGGAAAATAGCTACATGTTAACAACATAATACGTAATATTATGATATCGACTTGCTGTTTTAATAAGATACACGATGTCTTTAAAAATGGACTAATACGTTATTTTTGATGATGTCCAAAAAGTTGTACTTGGTCGTCAAACAACTTGTAACTGTCAAGTTATTTTGAAAGGACCAATAAATAGTAAGTGGTTTTGTACAAAGAGAATAAAAAGAGAGATATCCATTGTTGGTGAATTTGTAACAGATACTATCTAACCAATAATTTGGGCCGCGTCACGCGAAAAGGGGCACTCGGACATAAATAAAAACCGCTGACTCAGCTCTTTCTTAGCGCTATTATTCCAGTATCTAGTCACGACAGTTATCATTTGTATTTATTTAAAGTTATAACGTGATGTCCTCTAAGATGGCAAACAGTGTAACCCCAGACCAGCCGCCACGTCAGTGACGTGGCGGCTGGTCTGAGGCTACACTGTTTGCTATGTCCGAGTGCCCCTTTTCCCGTGACGTTGCCCGTTTATATTTGATGACTATGTATGATTATGACCATAAATGACGGAAATACCTCTACTTTTTATGAAATAATGTCGGAAATACCTCTACTTTTTATGAAATAATGTCTGAAATACCTCTACTTTTTATGAAATAATGTCTGAAATACCTCTACTTTTTATGAAATAATGTCGGTAATACCTCTACTTTTTATGAAATAATGTCTGAAATACCTCTACTTTTTATGAAATAATGTCTGAAATACCTCTACTTTTTATGAAATAATGTCGGAAATACCTCTACTTTTTATGAAATAATGCCCTCACTGTAACACGTTATAGCTACATTTGATAATGACAACAGGTTGCTTTTGGTAAAAGTCATAATGTCATAATTCATTTATTGGTTTTTGCAGGAAGGTTAATAAGGGTTTTACAATTTTCAACGAAACGTAGCCGGATGTCCTGTTTATAGCTATTACATTTTTCCAAATAACAGGTTATGTTTAGTTTATTGGTCTGTGCTGGATACAGTTCTAGGTTGTATGAAAATGAAAGGTTACTCAATGATAAAACACAAATTGTTTCGTCGAAACACAATTTATTATTACCAACATTTTTGGGATTTTTGAGACGATAGAAAGAGTTAACAAGAAGACTGCCCTTCTTATCATTAGATACCATACATCAAACATGAAGGACATCTTTTAAAGGGTTTCAAATTGCAAGTTTGACTTTATCCAATTCAGATTAAAAGGACATACGACGAGGTATAGTAAGTGCTTCATAGACATGAAGCACTTACTATAGTCATGCACTGAACCATCGAATTGTAAACTGCATCAAAGATACGTTAAGCAAGTTGTGTTTGCCACTCATGTGTAGGATTCCGTGAGTTATTGGGGTGAACAACACTTTAACACACCGTTCTTACGAGATACATTTAAGTTTTTTGTAAATATGACTGTTATGTCTGTTTGTTTTTGTTACGTGAAGTCGACCGGTTCGCATCAATCACTGTATGAGTTGTGTTGCTATACTTACGTAAAAACATTCCGGATTTCGGAGGAAACAGTATAGTCCTGAGTTTAAAGGTTGTTTAAGTTGTTTAAAGGTGCTTGTTCACAGAAGAAAAACTTTGAAAGTCAAAATAAAACGTCGTTGAAACAATACAGTTTTTGTATATTTGATATGTAGTGTTTTTGATATATGATAAAAAGCAGCTATTGAAAGCATGACTCATTCAGGAGACGTCAATTCATCTTAACATGTACAGTTTATTTGTGGTACATCTCAAAAGTAATGTGACGCTTTTGGAATAAAATTCATTGTTTTCAGTGTGATACAAATAATTTTTCTTTTCCAAAATTCTTCACATCTGTGAAGCAGTACATTTTAAACGACTGCATCGTATATAAAAATTGGTAATGACCAATTTGAAAACTTAGTGATAAAAACGATTTTTTGTCGTCTGCCTAAATTGTAAATTTGTACAAAACCTCCTTTTAAAACGATGTAGTAGGTTTAAACAGCTAAGTGAAAACTTGGCGAGTTACACCTTCTAAATGGCAAATTTTATTTTATTTTATAGTTATATCATAGGTTTCTTTCCTTTCACAAGTACAAGACAAAAGCTCTGAAATGTCTTTCAAAAAGACACGACACTTAAGAGTTTCAACCTAGTACTGGTAAATTCTAACCGATGAAAGCTGTAATAAGACAGAAATACTATTGATATGTCATTAAATCCAACACAAAAAAGGACATAAGCCCATTCAACTCTACAGCCAGTGGTTGCTCTAGGCGAAAATGATGTTGTGTAAAGTTGTATCAAAATGACTCTCCAAAAGAAAAGGAGGAAAGGCTTGGTATTTGAATGTTCATTCTTCTTTCATTTTGATAGGTTTTCTCTGCAGTTGACCAATCGACAAACATCTGTGGCAGGGATGTGTCGACCTGTCAATCGATGCGGGAATGCTTATACCTGTTTGTTATGTAACCACTTTACTGAACGTGTACCTTCCCTTTATGGCGAAGAACCTTAAATGTACAAGTCATGAAATAAACGTTTGTTCTGTTCTGTTCTTTGTCGACTGGTACATAGATGCGGAAACGCTTAGATCTGTCGATTACGTACAGTATCAACCTAGCTGACTGTGTAACTTCGCTTATCTTTTACAGCACAAGTGGTAGCTCCAACAGGCACGATTAACCTCATAAGCCCGGGCTCCTTCAAAAAGACCCCCGGGCTCTGTCCGCAGGGTACGTACGGGGCGAGATGCGAGTACGAGTGTCATTGTCCCAGCGGTACCGAGTGTGATCATGAGACGGGTCAGTGCCCCGATGGCTGTGCTGCGGGATGGTCCGGAGCGCCGTATTGCCAAGCAGGTAAAGTTTTGATATTCATGTGTCCTGCATGTTTTGATTTTTACCATGCCCTAGTCCTTATGTTAACTACGTAGGTATTTCATTCTACAGCTACAGGTTGGATTATACGGCTTAATTTACCCACGTCGACTGATGGTTGGATTTCTGAGCTTGTTGTAATCGAAAGGCCATCTCTCCGCTTGCGTTAAGATGACGAAACGAAAGACGTGAATTCTTGTGAGAGGTAGAATCCCGACTGACTTACCAAAAAGCGATAGTTTTACCCAAGTTGACCAATCCATTGCGAACAGTTAAACGTGTTGATTTTTTTTCATGAACCATACCAAGGAAACTATTTCTGTGTTATATCAAATGAAACAATAAGATGTTTCCAGCTTTCCGGATCTTAACAACAGAAAAACGCGTGGTCGTCTGCTCTTGCTTTCAAATTGAACAAGTCGCGAAATGCATTATATGATAGAAGGTTTCGAAAGGTTATGTGATAAACCTTTGCAAAGGTTAGATAAGGTCAAATGAATTCAATGTTTTGAAAGGTTCTCATTGATGATAGAGAGAAATCTTTTCGAAACATATCGTGTAATCGAACTTAAAGTATCTAGCTAGGGCAACATCTTACAATTAATACACGATCGCATTTTGTAAGCTTTAACCCTTAGAATGCTGCGTAATTTTCTAAAAATAGATTCTTGTGTCATGTGGTTAAATATATGCTTGATTCTGACGAGGAAAGATACTCAGAGTAGTAAACATGTAAATCACAGGCACTATGAGAGTTAAGATCATGTGTATTCTTAAACCCAATTCCTTAATATGAATTATGAAATTGGTCTCAATGTAATGCAACCGCGAACTGACGAAAATTGAAGAGTTAGAAAAAATACATATTCTTTTATGTAATGGATGGAAACCATTGTGATGAAAGGAAAAATGCATACGCGGAGCAAGAAATGACTAACAATATGTCCGAAATTTTTTCGCAACGGCTTCTGTTCTTTCCTGCTGCATGTCAATCTTTAGATAAACTGTATAGTCACGGAAACCAATTCATAAGCTTGTTTGTATCATCGGGACTTTATATCGTATCAAAGGTATTTTATTCGAACGCTGTTATGTTCAAATCTTAATTGATAAGTCGAGGAAAAATACCTAAAATTAATTGGCCTTGAATCGAGGCTTGATCAAGCTGAGCACAAAAAAGAGGAAGAACAATATATACGAGTATATGTTAAAAAAACAGCCTGAATTTTAGTAATGCACAGGGGAGACTGCTTCTTACCCAAATCCTCAAAATGTTGTGGACAACATGACTACAACCACCTATTCACCAAAAAGAAGGACTTTCTAAACTCTAACAATAATTGAACCCTCAATATATATATGAATTGAAAATATGACAGTTTCGATTTCCTCACATTATCCATCATTGAAGTCAATTTCATCTGTGGTTTATAAAATCTCTCCAAATATCGTCAACTCTGGAAGCTTAGATATATATGCCATTAAAAACCCATCATGATAAAAGAATAGAATGATTTTTCTGAGAAAAAAAACTCATCCTTTCTATAGAATAGTTTCTCAAGGTTTTTGTAGCAGGTGAATCAAAAACCAGGTAACGACGAACTAGGTTAGGAAATGCCTTCAAAATTGCCGTTTTACGCGTTTTCGTGAACATTACCGCTTATAGTGCTAAAACCGACTTCATGCTTATGAAAACAGGTTGGATCCAGGCCAGTCACCAAGTAAATTGGCGGCTGGCCTGTGATCTAACCTGTTTGCTTCTCTGAGTATATCTGTCCTCGTCGAGATTTAGTAGATATTGAAAGTTTTTGAAAGCAGTCGATACAAAAATCAAGTTTTAGAAAATTATTTAGCATTCTTATTCTTGAAGTTGAGAAATGACATACGTTCGTCATCCATAATTGATGTTAATCTCATATTTGATTAACACATCCCTACAAAATGTCATTCACCCCTGAAAATGAGATGAATGCAACAAATGCTTTCAGTAGGTAATTGGGACACAAATATTTTTGGGTTTGCTGAACCGGAAGTACAAGAATATACTGACACGCGCAGACAGTGTTGTCGTAGTGGCAACGTCTGTCCATTTAACTAGGCCAATATATCTCAATACCGTTGGTTGTATTCTTCAACTCATATTGTGTGACCCTCTCATAAACCATCATATCTCAGTTTCTATTGGTTATATATTCGGTTAGTCGAAAGGTGATCTAATGATACTTAGTATTGCCTTTGCGTTTTGTTTGCTCAAGGTTCTACGAATATAATGCCTGGACAGAGGCACGTTGAAATGTGTGTTGATAAGCTGTCAAATGATGCAGATCACACAACAGTAACACATTATCACATATCGCAGAATTTGTTTTAATTACGAGTATGTTCTATCAAATATTAACCACTTTTCATACCTGACCACATCCGCATTCAATATGATCTTACAAGCTTTCCCTTTCCTCAAACAACCATCTTTTCATATTATTCAAGTTTTCATCTATTCATGTTTTCGTCTGTTCACGTTTTCATCTGTCAACAACAGGTGGGGTTTTGATTTAATAACTAGATATATTTTTGTTTATGTGAAATAATCAAATATTCTGCAACCCGATTTTTAAATGATAATACATACAAATTGATTGGTTAAGTACACATTTTACCTGAAGTGATGGTGACCTATATTGTATTGTTTCCAAAGCACGTAATATGTGCAGACATTTTGTCTATAAAAACAGATGTAGTACATGGTTATGGTATTTCAAATATTGCAGGCAAACAGCGTTTAAACAATGAGTGTGCGCACGTATCATGTTATCTGTCAACGTACAGATATTTTCACTGTCTCTGACGCAATTAATAAAGTTGGATCTTCCAAGAAACGGAGCTGATAAGATTTGTGGTTAGGAACTGTTAACGCATTCCTTTTCTTAGGGGTTGAACGCAATTTTACAGCCAGAAGCTGTCAGCGACAATGTACACAAATGATAAAAACAATTCAAAGAAAGGCGTGTCTCATTGTACCAAAAGAACTGTTCGCATTTAAAGCATTCGTTTGGAATATTAAATTCTAATATCATTCTGGGTCCAAACTATTCCTAGATTAGTAAGAAACCTACCAGCGCACTACCTATATGGGCTGGGAAGTTATATTCCATTATTATCATTGTGTGCCAGAAACTTTATTTACGATTGCGTACTCATGCCTCCAGATAATATTGCCCTTGGCCTGAAAAGCTACCAGGACGGCGCATATATGGGCTGAAAAAGCTCCATTAGTTTCACTTTTTGCCAAGTTGTTTACCAAATATTGTTTACTCTTACAAACAAATATGGTGACTTACAGAATACATTGCCATTAGCTTGTAAAGCTACCAGCACGGTGTATATATGGGCTGTAAAATCGCCTATAGTTTCCTATAGTTTCCTTTTTGGTCAAGTTACTTTCCTCATTCTTGCAGAGATTATTGCACATGGCAAGAAGACCTACTAGAAAAGAGTTTATTAAAGCTTGAGAATAATGTTCCCTAAAGTTCAATGTGAATCAGAATCTTGATTCAAGATCTTTTTTTTCTTCTTACAGAGAACATTGCCCTTGGCAAGTACCAGCAGGGTACCTATACGGGCTACAAAAGCCCCAATAGTTTATCTTTTTTTCTAAATGGTTTACCAAATAATGCTTTCGTCTTTTCACAGAGAACATTGCCCTCTACAAGAAGCTCCACAAAGCCTCCATATTTTCGCCTTTGGTTAGATTACTTACCAAATACTGCGTATGTCTTCTTATAGAGAATATTGCCCTTGGCAAGAAGACGTACCAGCACGGTACCTATATGGCTGGCAAATTATGTCTCCTTATTTCCATTGTGTGTCAGAAAATGTATTCAATATTGTTTTTGTCTTTCTTATAGAGAACATTGCCTTTGGCACTAAGACCTTCCAGTAAGGTACACATATGGACTGAGAAAGACCCCATATTTCCTTTTTGATCAGATTACTTACCAAATATTGTCTTATGTCTTCTTGCAGAGAATATTGCCCTCGGCAAGAAGACCTACCAACACGGTGCCTATATGGACTGGTGTATAATGTCTTTACTTGAGATTGCATATTCTTTCTACAGAGAAAATTGCTCTTTGCAAGAAGACCTACCAGCTCATTACTCATAGAGATATTGTACCATTGAGTTCATGTGTGTCAGAATCCTGATTCAAGATTGTTATTTCTCATTACTGAGAACATTGCCCTTGGCAAGAAGACCTACCAGCACGGAACATATATAGGCTGCAAAAGCCCTCATATGTTTGCTTTTGGTTAAATTACTTACCAAATATTATCTTATGTCCTTTTATAGAGAACATTGCCCTTGGCAAGAAGACCTACCAGCACGGAACATATATAGGCTGCAAAAGCACCAACATGTTTGCTTTTTGCCAAATTGCTTACCAAATAATGCTAACGTCTTCTTACAGAGAACATTGCCTTTGGCAAGAAGCTCAAAAAAGCCTCCATAATTCCGCTTTGGGTTAGATTACTTACCAAATATTGTCTTAATTCTTCTAACAGGGAACATTGCCCTTGGCAAGAAGCTCCAAAAAGCCTTCATATTTTCGCCATTGGTTAAATTACTTTCCAAATATTGTCTTACTCTTTCTTACAGAGAACATTGCCCTTGGCAAGAAGCTCCAAAAAGCCTTCATATTTTCGCCATTGGTTAAATTACTTTCCAAATATTGTCTTACTCTTTCTTACAGAGAACATTGCCCTTGGCAAGAAGGTCAAAAAAGCCTCCATATTTTCGCCATTGGTTAAATTACTTTCCAAATATTGTCTTACTCTTTCTTACAGAGAACATCGCCCTTGGCAAGAAGGTCAAAAAAGCCTCCATATTTTCGCCATTGGTTAAATTACTTTCCAAATATTGTCTTACTCTTTCTTACAGAGAACATTGCCCTTGCCAAGAAGCTCCAAAAAGCCTCCATATTTTCGCCATTGGTTAAATTACTTTCCAAATATTGTCTAACTCTTTCTTACAGAGAACATTGCCCTTGGCAAGAAGCTCCAAAAAGCCTTCATATTTTCGCCATTGGTTAAATTACTTTCCAAATATTGTCTTACTCTTTCTTACAGAGAACATTGCCCTTGGCAAGAAGACGTACCAGCACGGTACCTATATGGGTTGGAACTCCTCCCGGGCTGTTGATGGTAACCCCGACCAAGACGGTACATACGGGTCCTGTGCCTGGGCTCACAACAGCGAGGACGTGTTCAAGACCTGGTGGAACATCGACCTAGCAGCTACGTACGATGTACAGTCCATAGAGATCTTCTTTAGGACTGACGGTAGGTTATTGCTCTTTCCATATGGTGGGTTCATATAAGTAGGTTTTTCTATTTGCTGTATCATGTCCATAGAATTTTTTTGTTTAGAACCAATTTTAGCTTTAGTTCATTTTCACCTCGCGGCCGCTTGCGATACAAGTAAACAGAAAGCTTCTCTTTATCCGATGATATGTTAAACTTTAATTGGCTATGGGTGCTGAAAAGTTGATGGTCGGAATATGGCGTATATAAAATAGTGGAAAACAAAAGCAATGTACTAAAAACGCAAATATACCTATGGCGTGGCCATCTTGTTCGGACATTTTTCGTTAACATCGGTCACGTGATCACCCTGCCTGTTCTTCTAGATTGGAATTATATTGGCCGCTTGTATTCGGTTCTTAGTACTTATACTTCAAACACACTCTGTCATTTAAAATAGGTAAATATTTGTATGTAGACAAGGGTTCTCCAGTCGTAATACCTTTCCCGTTAGCCAAAGTTCTATGAAGATAGATAGTTACATATATATTTAATTTGACCATCACATGCGTGTGCAGTCATTTTAACAACAACAAAAAAAACACAAAGACAATTCAAATGATTACTTTTATTTCAATGTGGATTGATGATTTACAACAATTTTCTTAGTCATATTATAAGTAACAGATGTTCTTTCTTTAAAAAGCAAATTTGAGATATTCCCCAATTTTTATCGCATGATTTTAATAGTTGGACAAATTAAAGTATGCTTGGTCCTTTGTTATAAAACTCATTCATATATTGTTTTCTTATAAAATGTGAGCACTTTAAATAACAATTTTTGATTTTTTTTTTCAATTAAGGAAAGTCATGACTTACCATTGTTATTTGGCCTTGAGTATGGCCATGTTTGGTCTCGAACCTACGACTGTCAACACATTCACATGACGAGCTGATTTAACTTACTTAATTTAACTTATGTTTATTATTTGATTCTTATTTCAATATACTGATCTAATGTAACCCCACTCTACAGACGCCATGTCCCAGTCCCGGCGGGCGGGTATCCGTATATACGTATCCGACACTGTGGAGGAGGCGAAAAACGACGGACTCTGCTACATGGACCAGATGAGCGATTTCGTGTTCCCCCCGCCCCATCTCATCCTGCGTGACGGGAGCCTGGTGTGCACCAAGAGACGTGGCCGGTACGTTATTGTGTACGTGGATAGGCCCACCCAAAACCCCATACGGGACTGTCCGAAACACACCCTCTACTCGTGCTGGGCCAATCTCGAACTCTGTGAGGTGCTCATATATGGTAAGAGGTCATATGTATTATGGTAAAAAGTGTTTTGTTTACCGGATAAAACATAGGTTCGTTCATAAGCAATTCATCTTCACTGCCGAAGAAAAAGGACCGACTTGCCTTTTAGCTTGGGCCTATCACGAACTCTTTGAAATGTACATATATTGCGAGGGCCTACATATTTAATGGTAGAAACGGGGTGTAGGCCTACATTGTAAACACGAAGTACCGTCAATGCCACATTAGAAAGGTCTACTATCCATTCTTTATAGTCTTAGCAAACAATTACTCAGTCTTACGCCCTGCATCAAATGAGTGGGGCCACATTTTTAACGGTTTGTCCATCTGTTGTCAATGTTACAAATAAAAAGCTATGTCACAAAATGAATACGCCTTGGCAACGGTTCTTCAAGCTTAACAGGACTTGGTTTCTATATGATAACCATACCCCATCTTTTCATGTCAATCGGTTGTAGGTTAAATTTGACATTGATCTATACAATTCTTTTCATAAACTTGTTTGGATGGGGTGTGGGGTAGGGAAAAGCTGTCTTTGATGGTATCTTTTGTTCCTTTGTTTAGTTTTTTCCCCATGAACATATGTTTCAAATAGGTTTTTGTTTTGTCTACTGAGTACTGTCTAATTATCTAAGTGACATTTTTAACGCGACATAAAGGTTAATGTTGCACGGACACGTTAATTAATAATCGGAATGGTTAAAGATGATAATTAACTTGTTGACCACTCTAGACACATTACTCCTTTAGTAATGATACTCGTTAACTATGGTATCATACTACCTTTTTTCACCTCGTGTGTTACACGAGGCTTTCGAAGGGATGGAAGTAGTGTTTTGACGTGTTAGGTTTTTTACAATGGGATAACAGTACCACAGTTATTTTGCGATACCCAGCTCCTAAAAGATGGCTGAAGACATCAAGCGTAGCTGCTCATAGTCAAGCCCCCGGGAAGAATCATAGGCATCTAGTTTTTCAAACCGGTGTATATAGCATGATTGGAACCAACCCACAAAGGGGCTTTGTGCTTTCAAGTTGTATACTCTAGCCAATAGGCCACGATGTGTTGTTAGAGGTTTTGGGGGTTAATTATCCCCGTAGATCATTAGTTATTGATCCATTAGCCAATATGCGTGCTTAAGACTGCTCCAAATTCAAAAAATCGGCGGAAAACGTTTTCAAAATATTAAAAAAAAATAATAATTCCCCAGATATGCTAGGTAGAAAATTTTATGATAAAGTGAGGAGAAATTTCTCCATTTGCCATAACGGTTTCGTGGTTGTTGCATGTGTAATAAGACAAGAATAAATGAATGTATGAGTTGACATGCAACCGTTTGCGTTCTCTTGAATTGCAATTGAGGACATTTGACAGTTTTCATTCTCCTCTAACGCACTAGGACACGCGATTGTCTGCGTTATTTAGTTTGAATTCGGCAAATTCGATCACAAGTTTTCTATTGTAATTTCAGCCTGCTCTAAGGGAACGTACGGAGAGCTTTGCGAGAAGCGATGCCATTGTCTAGATAATACCCGTTGTGATGGCAGTACGGGGGCGTGTCCAGGATACTGTCAATCAGGATGGGAGGGCGTGGCTTGTGATCGAAGTAAGTACAGTTCGTATAATTCCTTTCTTTGCCAATATTGTGTAATTGGGTCGTCAAATACATGCATATCGAATTGCATATATATATAAAGAAAGGGGTAAATCTGCCAAAGCATTATAAACAAAAGCATCGAACTGCCTAGTCCTAACCATCGAGACGTAGATGTACAACTACAGCATAGGTCTCTTCCGAGTTAAAGACTGCTCAGTTTTTTTATGTTTCAAGAACGATTATACCGCGTAATAATCATTCATGCATAGAGGGCCACAGACGGTGAATGTTGGTGAATAATGTATGGAAGTGTTGAACACCATTCAAAGCCAATAGTTTTGGTCGGTAACTCGCACGTAATAGCGTAATCATAAATTGTAATACATTTTTGCTTCGTTAATTAAGTTACATGACTGTTTAGATGTTGCGTTTGACATTTTCAACACAGAAGTCGTGTAAGAAGCAATATTGCAGCTTCCAAATTGTGTCAGAGGTGTTTTCATCGGATAAACACGATGACTTCAGATTGCAATCGAGAATGTCCTGATTCCGCATCAGATCGAGAGTTACATTCCTTGACTTCGATTCATCATGGTTTAATTTCCCTTCACAGAGTGTTCTGCTGGTTTCTATGGGATCAACTGTAACATGACGTGTGGCCAATGCGCGGACCCGCTGAAGTCATGTGACCGCGATACGGGCGCGTGTATCGCGTGCTTGCCCGGATGGAAGGGGGAGAGGTGCGATATGGGTGAGTCAGCCAGAGTTATCGTTCTTTCTCAAACTATATAAGCATAATACTTTTGTATAGCTTTATGCCATTTCAGTACTTGCTGGTGTATGCAAGGTTCTCAGAATTAAAACGAGTACAACATGTTATTTTTTCTCTCTCTTAGAACTGATTGTATCAAGTTGTGATAGCACCCCTAATATTCGAAGTGCCATTAAGGAAAGCATTACTTTCATTAACCTGGAAATCAGCATATCTCTATCTGAGTAACGTTTATGTTATATCATGAGTATCGGGTCTGTCACCTGGCCCAAAGGAGGACCATGTTTACGCGTTCAAATGGTAAATAAAAGGTACACCTAAATTCCAGTACACCTAAAACACTCTATTATGATTGTGGTAATTTCACAAAGATCCGCTTCTTTAAACACGTCACATCTTACAAGACTACAATAGTAACGTCTTCATTGATGTTAAAGAGTTTGATATACAGTCCAACTTTTGTTAAGCAACCATCCTTTTAAGCAGCCAACCTGCCTTAAACAACCACTTCAGAAAGTCCCATTGTTGGATTTATAGTGTAGATTAATTTGTGTTAAGCAGCCAACCTGTCTTAAACAGCCAATTTTCTCAGTCCCATAGGATGGTTTCTAAACACAAGTTTGACTGTATTAGATAACATGACAAGTAAGCACGTATCAGTTTCTCATGCTGATCTGAAGTAATGAATGTCCAAGGTCAAGACAACTTTTGCCCAACTTCTTTACTTCTCCGCTTTACTTAATAGAGTGGGATTGGTTAGAATCGTCTTATTGAGATTTAATACAATGCAACCTATCTGATAGTCTTTGAAATTAATTCAAAGTTAAACACTCTTACAGGCTGTCTTGTTTTATCCCCTTATACAACCCCTTTTTCCTTTTTCTTTTTTGTTAGCTTGTGAACCAGGGACTTACGGAACGAACTGTGAAGGGGCATGCGGTAACTGTATCGGAATATGTGATGCGCAAACAGGAGTTTGCTCCCTTGGCTGCAAACCGGGATGGATCGGTGCGAAGTGTGTCGAAAGTAAGTCGTTTCTATGTGTTCTAATAGATAAGTTTTTTTTATGTTTATTTGGTGAGATGCCGTTTTCAAAAGTGTTTTCAGTTGTTTTTTGGCGACTGTTTGCAGTTTGTATTGGGTACAGTTTGATACCATGACGAAACCTGTAAACAGAAGTCTTAAAGGTGGTTGCGCACAGAAGGACATTTGAAGGTAAAAAAAAGAATGTCGTTGAAACAATACAGTTTATGTTTTATATTTTGACATATAATTTGATTTAGATATTGAAAGCATAATTGATTCAGAAGGCGACAATCTATCTTAGTATGTACAGTTTATATGCTGTGCATAGATTTCATAAGCGGTGTCACGCTTTTCGATTGAAATACGTATTAACTCACAAAATACACTTCAAATAATTATAAAGATCAGATTTTGCTTCAAAAGACCACTATTCAGTGTATATCATGCAATAGTACAGCTGTTGTTTAAAATAAATTAATTCTAACTTCCAATTCTTTTCACATCTTTTAGCAAGCGCCTTCATTCCGTGTAGCGGGTCTGAATGTATGTCAAGTACTCTCAGAACGAAAGTGAACAATGCATTTTGTTCCGATTAAACATTGATTATTTTCAACAAATCAACTCCTGTGCATTAGTCTTTCCGGTATTGAATGAAAGCATTAGCAAAATAGGTGTATGAATAACGAAGCAAAACACATACTGTGTGCTATCACAAATCATTGTGTTGAAATAAAACAAATACAGATCCAAAGTTCACATAAAAACCCAAATATACCTATGATAGAAAAAAATATCCAATTCAAAAATATTTAAGTCTGTTTAAGCTTCATTATACAGAAAAGGTTGACATATAAAATATATAATTTTTTTTCCATTTAATCTTATTTCCATATCGATTGTACAACAACACATGGTACCATAAAAAGGCCAACCGTACCACATACCATATGACGTCCACACACCAATTTATGTACAAAACTCGATCTTCCCACTCCGGGCTTGGCCATCGTCGGGGGGAATCAGTGATCCCCTTGTTTTCATTAATGGCATTTCCCTAAAGACGCAAACATAGTAACAGTACCTATTGTATCCCGGGACAAAGTTTCATGATAATGTATACATAGATGTATAGATTTATAACCATGACCTGTTATGACCCGTGGCTGTTTACAATTTGACCCTTCAGTACTAAGCCATAATAAAACCCCTTTTTTAATATTTCGTGGTATGCATAAAGGCAAAACATTCTCTCGGTAAGCAATGCATCCCAGAATAAACGTTGCAACACCGTGTTATCCTTCGGCGGGCTGATGTTCACAAATTGACCAACCAACACTTTGCCGAAAGTAAACCAATCTTAAGGCATAACATAGACCAATGGATACACGAATATACATTTCCAAAGCAGCTAACTTTTTACGGGCGAATGTTCAACTGATAACAATTCAATACTAGGCTAAGAAAATCCATATTTTAAGTGTCTTGTTTTCCGCATCTGGTCAAAAACATTGAGTTTTTCACACGAAAAAAATATCCTAGTCCTGTATTTAAGTTTTCTTCTGCAGATGCATTTACATGAGTTTATTTGGGTTAAAGAGATGTGTATGATTTCAATGTAAATAATGTACCACTAGTACAGAATCACGAATCAGTTACATACAAGGCTTTGTCGTGATAACTATTGATTTTTTTCATTTATTTATTCATTTCTTTTCATCTTTGAAAAGGCGTTTAAATCAAAATAAATCTCCAACCAAAGTACAATTAATAGCAATTAGATAGTTTGAGATGTGCCTTTAATTGTAAATCGAGCATTGGAAAGCAATTACTGATATCAGTTAAAATCAATTTCCACCTGTTACGAATGTGTTGTTCTGACGAAAGTAGACAATGGCTGACCTTCATCTATTCTCACTTGACCGTTTGTTGCCTATGTGTATCGGCATCTCAGAAAGCAATCCTTTCCATACATAAGCGTAAAATGTTCATTTATATATCTAGTCAACACGGATTAAGGAAGATTACCGCTATTCCGCCATTTTGTCATTCAGTCGTCGGATTACTTCGGGTCGTTCTCGGTACACATCGGTCAGGGCCGGAACTATTCACATTATACCAAAGAGTATCTCAAAGAGTTCGTTTATGAAAATAATCTACTTGCGTTGCATATGTACTCGTAAATGAAAGAGTTATACAATTCTAACGCTTGCACTTGTTCTTTTTTTTCAGAATGTAGGCCTGGCCTTTATGGACCTAGCTGTGAGTCCGTTTGTGCAAATTGTCTCGATGGAGGTGTCTGCAATCACATGACCGGATACTGCGCAGAGGGGTGCGCACTAGGTTACACCGGAAAACGATGTGATGTTGGTAAGTATTTCCGAAAAAGAAAAACACTAAAAAAGAAACAAAAGATCACGAAATAAAGAGGCACTCACCAAAGAACCAATAATTTACAGACAACTATTGTCCGAGGCTTAAGTTTTAACCACCGGACAAGTTCAAACGCATACGAAACATGCTCGTCGACGATACTATCTAAAGAGGTATTCAATTATTATGTTAATCGAAGATTGTTTACAGTTGCTGTAGTTGTAACAGATCGACATACTGTGCATATGTCGCAATTGTTGTATGTGTGAGCAAATAAGCAGTTACTTTGAGAGAATGTTTGGTAGTATAATTGAAGAAAAATCAGGAGAATATAAATGAGAGAATGTGTTGCAGTATAATTGGGGAAAACAATGAGTAGATAAATGTTTACGGAAGTGAAAGTGATTTACTTCCGAAAAACGATTTTATCTCCAATCCGATCAAAACCAAATTCAGATCCTTTCTTCTAGAGATCAAAATTATCGTGTCTCGTATTTATAGATTAGCTCATTATTCAAAGGAAAACAATGCCAAGTCGACTTTGAGTAAAACCCATTCAATAGGACCAAATATCTCTAATAGCTCTTCCTTTTTGTCTTACATTTGATTTTGCATACTATATGTAAATGATGATGTGCTATGTGCAAGTCGATACTATAATTCTGTTCTGTTCCTTTTAATAAAAGTGTTTACCTTTAAAAGAAACAGACATGAACTCATTTATTTAATTTTGTTTGTTTGTATGGTGTTTAACTCCGTAAAAGCAGTTGTTAAGTATTTTAACGGCTTTGCTGGATCCGCCAGGCGAGGACTCTGAAGTGACTTGCCAAATGTCACTCCCACGAAACCAGAGGTGTCGGTTGGGCTCGAACGCAGGTTTAAAGTCCGCCACTTTAACAACTGGGCCACACCGGTATCCCATTTATTTAATACAAACACATTCATTTCAGCATGTGAAAACGGTCTGTACGGACTCGAGTGTTTACAGATATGCGGGAATTGTCACGGAAATGTCTCGTGTAATCATGTGACCGGAAGCTGCCCCGGTGGCTGTGAACATGGCTGGCTCGGGTCAGCGTGCCAGAAGGGTAAGTTAAAACTCTCTTCTCTCTAGATTGGTTGAAAATTACTATTGTATGGTGGTTCGGCTTACGCGTAAAAAGGGAGGAACGTACTTTTCTGATTTTGGTTGACACAAACTTTTGCATCCAGAAATGTTTGATGTTTTTGCACCAAGTGCATGCAGCCTAAAAAGCATTTTGTACTTTAAGCACAGCCATCCAATATTGTCACTCAAGCTAAGCCCTGGCGCTTTATCAGTAAGATAAAATCATCATGGTGTGATTTAGGTCATACGTGTTTGTTACTGTGTAATCGCACACGTTTGTATTACTGTCTCGTTTAATATGATACTTCGAATCCCTGTTTTCTATGTGAATTAAAGAAAAGAAAGGCCAATTGAAACGAGACAAAGATTTATTTTTCAAATGGGGACATTTTCTTTTAACATATACACATATCATCATATCTGATTGATATGAACATTATGAAAATGAAAACAACAACTATACGACATCAATCATTTATAATTTTCATGCACAACGTTACGCACACAGAAGCATCCAAATCCCATTTAAAACGCATGAAATGAAATATACAAAATGATCAACTTAGAGTCTTTTTTATTCTTTAACGCTTCTCATTTGCCAACATCCGACTTCGGACACTAACCAATCAGAAATTGGAATGGATAATGAAATCAAACAAGCATCATTGGATAAATTTACACATATTGAGCGAGTTCCTGTTTTCGCACTTTTTGTAATTCTATTTTGTCTTCAAAATGTTTTAAGAGTCCTCCATTTTTTTACCCTTTTTTGATCAAGAAGCGTAATGTTTTCTCATATCGTGAACATATATTACGTCTATAGTACATATTTACTTGTATATGGATATTATTTTAAAAGAAAACGGAATCCCATTTTCCTCAGCCAAAGTAGAACTTTAACAAGTAGTTTTTACAAAAAGAGAAAGCAATCCTGACGAACAAAACTTTTTTGACATTATTATTTACTAAACAATATCGTAACGAGCAATTTTTCCTTTTCCCACAATGTTTTGTGTCCTATCAGAAGATTATTTTCCAATTTCATCACATTTTGAAATGTCGTCTGCAAACTCTTTCAATATGGGACAGTCGAACATTAGGCGGTTGGTAAAGGTTTAATCTGTCACTGCAACTTCTGAATCTGCGTTGTTGGTCTTGTCTTCATTTTAAGGCAGAGCATTTTCATTATTAGGCAGAGCATTGGTCTCACCGACGTCTAGGTCTTCGTTCGTAATACTTTCGCTCATGTCTAGAGCTTTGTCTAGATCAAACTTGTATTTAGACTAAGATCAGTCATTACATTCCATGAAGGCTAATCCTGAACTAGGTTTGTAATTGTAACACTCTCGCTCATGTCTTTAGCTTTGTCTTGTTCATGACCATCACTATCTTTACACTGGTCGGTATTTATTTCTTCAACATCCTTATTTATATCTGAACTTTCATCAGTTATGTCCACATCTGCATCTTTGTGACTTAATGGAGTTTCTACTTCTGCGCCAATTCCGTTGTCAGTTTCTGTGGTTTTGTTATGACCATCACTATCTTCACACTGGTCGGTATTATTTTGTTCAACATCCTTATTCATATCTGAAGTTTCATCAATTATGTCAACGACTGCATCTTTGTGACTAAATGGAGTTTCCACTTCTGCGACAATTCCGTTGTCAGTTTCTGTGGTTTTGTTAGCTGCGATCGTCTGTTCGCTATGTTTTGAGTTCAATGAAGACATCTCTTGTGGTACTTCCCGGTTTTCCGATGTTCTATTTTGAATCACTGTTAGCGCTGGTACGCTAGGTCGCGAGTTCGAGTCGGAAGCCGACAAGGCCGTCTGCTTGGTGTCGGAAGCGCTCTTGAAAGATCTCGGTTTCTTGCGACAAAGACTGGCGCACCTGAACATGTCAACGAACTCTTTCCTGAACTTTGAACCGGTGAGGATATACAGGATGAAGTTGAACGAGGCGTTTGTGTATCCAACAACGTTGACAACTGCATGCTGGTACAGTATGTACTGATAAGCATAGTACTGTTTGTACGGGTCTTTCATATCCAGGATGTCCTGAAAACGGTATGGATAGTAAACGGTAAAGATGTTCACAGGCGTCATCGTTAGGAGGAAAATCGCGCTCAGACATATCAGCAAGATGGTCAAAGACTTCATATCCCGGCCCGACGACTTTCCGTCCCCACGGGACACGTTCATCTGCTTCTGACGTAGTCTGGACTTGTTCAAACGGTAGATGATGATGGCGTTTCCCACCAGGAGAAAAACGAAAGGGCCACCAAACGAGAGAAAGAAATCGATCCAGATGTAGACATCATCCCTGAACTTGGTGTACTCTGGGTTCGAAGGACCACACCGGATACTATTTCTGCCCGAGTCAAGACGCTGTATGATTGGATGTACCAGATTGAGGCATCCGAGAACCAGCAATATGCTAAAAATAGTAACAGAGGCGTTCCTCGGCGTACAACCGATCTTCACCTTATGGGGAAACACCACGCTAGCAACCCTCTCCATGGTGATAGCAACCAATATCCACGATGAGAAATGGATGCTGAGATACGTGAAGTAGAGCTGAGATTTACACGAAGCGTCGCCTAAATAGCGTATGTCTTTCTCCCAGATAAACTTGATCATGTTCCGAAGTGGTCCGCATAATAAGATGATCGTATCGGATATCGCCAGCGCAGTCAGGTATAGCGTCGTGGACGTGATGCCCGACCGCCTGGCTAGCCTAAACAGAATGATGCAGGAAAGAATGTTACCGGAAATGCCCCACGTCATGATGATAGGCGGGAGGATCTTCCACAGCTGAAGACGAATGTCGCCATAGTAACCGGGTGGTGGTGGGGTCACTGGTAACTTTCGCGAAACATTCGTCATGGTAACGTTACTGTCAAAGGCCAAGGTCACGGTGGCGTTGCCGTCAAAGGTAAAGGTCGTGTTCTCAAACACCGTGGTAGATAACGTCGTGTTGTCCATCTCTTTGTCCTTTGAAATAGATGCAATGGTATCATCAGATTAGCATACACGCTTCTAGAAACGATTAGAATGATCGCATGGTTAAATGCAATGTAGAATGACAGATTATAAAGAAAACCTTCGATGACTTTGTCAACCTCTAGCAGGAGAGGTCAAGATTTAGATGCGTGAGTCAGTGTACATAAATTTCTTCTTTAATATGATTTCAGAACAATTAGACAGTATAGAAATTAAAGGTACAGTTATACAGACTACAAGTCTGACAAGTTTGTTTTGTGATTTGATCACTATAACTGAATCGCTTATCAATGGTCAGCATTGAACTATTATCTGTTGCCTTTAATGTCTGCTAATTCCTGTCATTAGACACTTGGCCAAACAATAGTGAAATACTTGAGAGCATGAGGTTTCAGCAACAAAGAGAAGAACGTATTACAAATATAACAAATAACATACAAGTGCATTACGTTATAGGACAACGCATCTAAAAGTGTGTTAGATCACTACATCAACACAGCGCGGTTTAAACATATTTTATTGCCAATTTAACATATAATACACTTTACAAAACATTGGTAAATAGTAATATAATATCAACTTTGACAAAAGGGTCTGGCAAAAAGTTCTCACAACACAGAAGCGGCCGTTCCCTTTTGTAATTGCGTAAGCCATATACATACAAGTTACCTATGTCTCTGCATAATCATAAGAGTGATCTTAACCTTTTGTTTGTTTAACACGGTAAAATTAATCTATGAACACTCATCCCATTAGTGAAATGATTGTTCTTCAATTCCAAATGTCAAGCAATGGTTTCTATGAAATAAAAAAAATATACAAAAAAAAAACAAATTACATTATACTATATTTAGTTCCTGACTTTTGTTTGAAAGACTATTTTACACGGTCTTGCTGAACCATCGATTTGATCCGCCTTAGCGATCGCTACAAATCAGTATTCATGATCAAAATAGGATGAGTTCCTGCTTTATTGTTTCCAATCACCTTCTAATAAGAGGTTTACCGTTTAACATTATATACTTGTACTGCGCTTAAACAGACGAGATGAAACGATAACCTCAAATACTTTCTTTGTTGGTCGTCTGCCTTCCTTAACCATTACCAAACAATAACGACATTTGACCAGTTTGTTGCAGACGACTCTGGAAAAAGAATTCTATCCTATCAGCAGATCATTTTCTAATTTAATCACATTTTGAAATGTCTGCAATCTCTTAAATTTGAGACAATCGAATATTTGACGTTTGGTAAATGGTTAATTGCAGCTCCGGATCAGTTTGTATAGCCAACTCATGCTAATCATGGGCGACATTGACATCTTTGACGTAGCGGTGGTTTAATATATATAAATATAGCACTTCAATTCCCGCTTGGGTTCAAATTCTGTTGACGGCATTTAGAAATTTATTTAAGTCGGTCTTCCGACTGACTAACGGAATGAAGATGGTTCTACCCGTTTTGACCATCCTTAATGGCGGTCAAGGTTTCATATAGTACTACACTACCACAAGCGTTTAGATTCTGTTGACGACATTTAGAAATTTATTTAAAATAGTCTTCCGACTGACTACCGGAAAGAAGATAGTTCAACCCGGTTTGACCAGGCCTTAATGACGGTCAAGGCCTGGTATAACAATTCAACATCGCATGCGTTCATATTCTGTCGACGACATTTAGAAATTCATTTAAGTCGGTCTTCCGACTGACTAACTGAATGAAGATGGTTCTACCCGGCTTGACCAGCCCTTAATGACAGCCAAGGTTTGCATCTTTTCTCATCATTGTGAGCCTGATTTCGCAGCATAAATGAATTACTGTTGAACCCATCTGAAACCCTAGTTTTTCAATAAAGACCTCATTTATTTGACCAAACGACGACGTGCTCCCAGTGTCTGTCCATGTCGATATACCTTGCATTTTGATCAAAAAAACGCGTCACATTCCATGGTGGCTAATCCTGAACGACATTTAACACGGCTGAACCAAAAAAGCGTTGGCTAATTTAACAAATTCACACTAAAAAACAACAACAAGACTAAACAATATATTCGTTAAATCGAAGTACATTTACATGTTTATGTTACGCTCTATTACTTGGGCTTGGTGTCCTTTAACCCCTTGCCAAACCCCAAATTTTCCTCTGTCCCAAATTCAAAGAGTTTGCAGACGACATTTCAAAATGTGATGTAATTGGAAAAGAAATCTTCTGATAGGACAGAAAACATTGTGGAAAAAGGAGAGATTGCTCGTTAAGAGCAATTTCTCCTTTTTCCACAATGTTTTCCAGAGTCGTCTGCAATAAACTGGTCAAAAATCGTTATTGTTTGGTAATGGGTTAACATGTACGTTGTACGAGAATGTTACGCTTAATGACTTCGGCTTGGGTCCTTCAAGCCATGAAGTAACTGTGTTAATAGATTTACTATGTACTTTGATTTTTGTAGTTGTTTTTATTTTTTGCGCGTAACACAACCCTTAACGTACTTGAGATAATTATATGATAATTGTTTTATTCCTTCTTGTGTAAGTGTGTGCCTTTTTCGAATGAAAAGCTCAACCAATAGGTAATATGTAAATGAAATAATCTTTTGTATAATTCTGTTGAAATCGTTGAAAGTCGTCATTTTCGTGCTTATCAATCAACATTACCCTCAGATTACTGATACTACTGGTATTATACAAACTGATAAGAAAAAAAATGTTGATAATAATAAAATAACAATAACAATAAAAATGATTTAGACAAAATTGTAAGTTGATGATGTTAATGATTGTGTTAAATGGTGACACTGACTGGAATTATTGCCGTGATATGAAGAATTACCAACGATAATGATGATGTCATTAAGACGATTATTCAAAGTATGATCATATCAATATCACAAATTATTTTTATTAAACATAATTACATCGAAAACTTGTTATAACTAAAATAATGACAATGTAATACACCGTCAACATCATCATTACCATCATCACCAACGTCATCGTCATCACCATCATAATCATCATCACCATCACAATCAGTTTAAAGAAAATGAATTACTTGTCAAGGCTAATCCGTGTTCCTCTCTCCGCCAGTAACAACACGTTTAAGGATGATCAATTAGGAGTCCCTCCTCTGTCCTTGTTCAGTGAACTGGAATTGTCCGAGAGCACATCAGTTAGTCAGTATTTATAATAACGCGAATACAGCAAATTGATGACGTAGTAATGTTAATACGTTACTCCATTATAAACCACTCTGACGCACCTGCTACTAAAGTTGGTAAACAAACTTACTGTGATCAAAGGATAAATTTCCCTTAATATGCAATATATTAAGTTTAGTTTAAGTTTAAGTTTGAACTAATTCATTTTACATCGATTGTAAAACACGTTCGTATAACTTAGATTTATCCATCTCGATTCTGCTTCCTGAATACATTATATAACCAGTACTCGCGCCGAATGTGGATTAATGAAAGGTCGCAAGGCGGAACCCTGAACTCATGGATTCGAACCCGCGACCCTCGTATCATAATGCTTTCTGATGTCAAAAGGAAAAATGTATCTTTTCCATGGAATTTTTTATTTTGGTTTGTCCATGCATTCAATTTTGACCAGTCCCAAAGTCCCTTTTGGGGAATTGGCTGACCTCGCGCGTATTCGCCTTTCTCGTTGTCTGTAACGTGTTTTAAACTTTTAGTTCACAATGACAGCTGTAAAAGTGGTTTGTTGCGAAGGCAGTATGATTTATCCGTTCAAGCCAAGGGTAAAACATTGCTGATGGTGAAATGACTGAATTAACTATTACTTATAACACTATGATGTGCATGTTGCGTGGGCGGTAGTGACTATATCATGCCCGTTCCCAAACCATAAGCATGCACCCATTCATTTATTTCGACCACAACGGATCTTGCGAATTCAAGTTTAAGTTTAAGTTTGAACTAATTTACTTTATATAAATTGTGAAACAAGGTTTAAAACTTAGAATTATAACCCTCGAATCTGCTTTCTGAATATAAAACCAGAACGCGTGCCGAATGTGGATTAATGAATGGTCGCAAGGCAGATCCCGCTAACTCACGGGATTCGAACCCACGATACTCTACCGACCACGGTCCTCCACATAATTTCAAAGTCTCCTAATATTCACATTTAAAAATTGCATGATTCTACAAGGGTTTAACAGCGTGTGAGGTATACACCGGAATGAAACAATTAGAAAATAGCTGAATATGGGAGGTAAACTTTAAAATAACCCTTTATCAAACGTCAAAATTTCGACTGTCCCATATTGAAAGAGTCTGCAGACGACATTTCAAAACGTGACGAGATTGAAAAACATCTTCTGGTAGGGAAGAAAACATTGTGGGAAAACGGGAAATCGGTCGTTCTGAGCAATTTCTTCTTTTCCCACGATCTTTTTCCAGAGTCGTCTGCAACAAACTGGTCAATTGCCGTTGTTTGGTAATGGGTTAAAATTGACACACCGATATTTAAAATATAATCAAGGCAACGAATGCTTTCTGCAAAGAATTTAGATCGCATAAATTCAAATATTTGGTAAAAACATTTGACCTATGATGCTTTTATACTAAGAATAGTTTTACGTTGTCCTCATTGTATTTAAATCAAATTTACATAGAAATGAAAATGAAACATGATAAATTGTAACCCTACACTTATGTACGAGTAGTATTTCTCGGGCCACAGAAATACCCGAGTGGTTCCGATTGCCTTAAAGGCACATAAAAGGAGATTAAAGCTATGTAAAACTATATTAATTGGTTAACTTTTGGTCAGATTCAAATAGTTATCACCAAAAAAAACCATCAGCACAACTTAAACGTGAAAGCCAACAAGAATTAACCCAGATTAACCAGTTAAATTGTGTGAATCTTCACCCCTGACTTTGACAGTTGATACACAAATGTTTGAACCGACCAATCAGAATTCGTTCTTTTGAATATGTAAACAAAGAGGTTGTTGATAAACATGATTGAATTGGAGACTATTATTTTTCAAGCACAAAATAACTTATGTTAAAGGAGTCTATTTAATAGGGTCTCAATGCATTGTAAATTAATTGTAATGACTTTTATGAAAATAATAAAAGAACTCCATATATTTTTTCAGTAACTTATTTGTACTCCTCTCCTTTGATGTGCCTTTAAGGAGTGGTGTAAAATCAAAAGTACACTTAGACATGTATAAAAACCCTTGAGCTTTCTTGTCCGAAAACCAACTATGAATTTACACACTACATTAACCATCATTCATCTATAAAGTTGATAATTAACTTTTCACACCACTCAACGAAATTGTTTCGATATTGCCCATATTTCATTTTAGCTGTAGCAGTATTCAAATAACCCATGAACCCCTTACTATGTACTATTTAGCCTCGATGCATTTGCTTCGTGTAAACAAAGATACACGGTAAGAAGAAACCGTTTGTTGAAAATATTTCCTCCTTTTGGTCACAATGTTTTCAATCCAATTTAATAAATGTTATCTTTTTTGTCATTTTTGGTCACAACGATTCCTACCCAATATTATAGATGATATCGTATTTGTCATAGTTTATAAGTGTCACCTGCTATTGCTGTCGATTGAGATAGAAAGGCCATAATCCGCAATTTTGAAACTCATTCTTTCGTCGGATTACTTCGGGTGTTCTCGGTATACATCGGTCGGGGTAGAAACTGTTCGCTTCGAACCGAATAGTTTCGGCCTCAACCGATGAATACCGAGAACGCACGAAGAAATCCGACGAATGAATGAGGTTCAAATAGGCGGATTATGGGTATTCCACCTTAAGACCAGTAACACAATTCCACATGATCAATGGTAAAACTGATTTGTTGTTCTTTATTGGTCGCCAGTTAGAATTTATTTATCATCTTAATTGAATTGTCAGATTCGTGATTACGTACAGCTTATATGCGTTGGATCTCAAAATCAATGTAACGCTTTTGATTAAAATATGTGTTGAATCCCTTGTTACACACTTAAAAGAATTAAAACCGATATGTTTTTGCTTTCAATGACTTTTCTTTTATGCGTATCATTTAACAGTACAGCCGTTGTTTAGCTTTAAAGATGTTTAGTTTGAACTTCCAAATTTTCTTAAATTTAAGGCATCTATTTTCTATTTCTTGATCAAATGGCAGCAGGCGAAATATTGTCTAGGCTGTTTATATCGATGACCAAATTCAATCAAAATCTTATTGCTTTGAATTATTGTACGATTCGGTATGCATATGTGAACAAATGGCGGAGTGGGTGTTAAGCACCCTGAAATAATCATACACCGGGAGATATATGCCTCATTAAGCAATAAAATCTGATATGCTTCATTAAGTATTCCGGGCGAAATGACCGTTTCAATGAATCTTAAAGTGCAACACCTGTTTCAAACTATTTGACCGATTGAACACCTGCTGATAGGTCAGTGCAGAGTCTGTCATGTGATGCAGTTGGTTTTGATTTCGTTATTTCTATATCATATTGAATTCAACGCGACATGGTTTTTATGGCTTCTCAACAACACACACGCTATTTGAACCCATTGTGCGATACCGATGAGGAAGGACCGAGAGCATGGATAGGTGCACCAAGCGCCGACATTAGCTGGGGTACTTTAACAGTGGCGTAGAGGTAGAAATGTTGCCGCCCGCGCTGGAAATCGCTTGTTCGAACCCCAGACCCGTTTACACAAAAGAAAATACTCCCCCCTCTTATTGCACAATGGCTTTCTTTTCCTTATTGGACATTGCATACCGTGGTTAGTGTGACGACCGTAAATCAAGTTTCATGTGGAAAGAAAGTTGGTTCTCGTTTTGATCAAGGAACGTCGATATAAACCAAAAGCCAAGACCAAGGTATACCGTATTGGTATCAGATTGAAATATTCGGTTAGCTGTCCCTGAATTGCTATTGACACGATTCAGAAGTCTAATGCTATATATTAAACATATAGAATTTCGTCTAATTTCAGCCTGTAACCCGGGTAACTATGGGGTACAATGTAGCGGGGAGTGTGGCGTCTGTCGCAACAACGAACCATGTGACTTCCGGAACGGCGTCTGTCCAATGGGCTGTGGGGACGGCTGGAGTGGGGAAAAGTGTAAAAACCGTAAGTGTCGTGAATAACCCTCAAATGAGATCCCTTGTGAAGTTTTAGTCTTTGTCGTCCTTCAAGATGGTATGTTCAAGACTTAATTTGTTAAAGGAGTGTTTAAGGCACTATAAAAAAAAAATTCAAATGTATACTGCAGTGGAAGTTCAGAAATTTATCCTTCATTGACCCTCGATTACTTCTGATTATTTATTTTTTTCGATCTGAACAATTATTCCCATTGAATGCTTATCCTTTTCCAGCGAAGAAAGGTAATACTGTCAGTCGTTTAACTGTTCTACACAGTACTCCAAGGCGTGGTATCAAACCTGCCTTTTTCAAAACTCGTTGTCGACACTCTGCCTTAAACTGGTTCCCCACTGTCTACTAGCTACATTATGTTTCAAATCAGACGAGAGACCGGTTCCCATTGTTACTCTACCTTTGCATCACATCGATAACAGTGATAACACTGTAAAGTCTTTCCCTGCAAATTGCAATATCGGTTTGCATTCAGAATATTTGTTATTTTCCTTTATTTATACTCTTTGTGGTATTATAGGAACTAAAATGTTGAAACTTGAACTTAAAAACATGAATGAATAATTGCATTCTTTTCGGCTGTCTTAGCATTGGTATAAGAATTATATATACAAAACCAATTCATGCATGGGTTCAAAGGACGGTAGCGCCAATTTCATAGATTCGTGAAAGGTAGTCCTCAATTGTTTAACAAAATGCATGTAGATAGTTCTACACGTCTTGGTTAGCATGTGTATGCGGTGACGTAAGGTGTCTTTCTCCATTCTATATGAGCTGAACGTCGAATATAACCAAATTTCTTTTAAGCGATGTCACATTCAAATGAAACATAACCAATTTTGAAGGAAACTGATTAAATATATAGATATATTTCCGTATTGTACATGTATGTTGATTTCAGGATGTCTACCCGGACACTACGGGCCGGAATGTCGAAGTAACTGTGGGGCGTGTAAGAATGGCGAGGCCTGTGATCACGTGACCGGTGTGTGTAAGGCGGGCTGCAGTAACGGATGGAAAGGAGAGGGGTGCAGAGATGGTGAGCTTTCTCGGTTTGAATCTAAACAAAAACAACAACAACAATAATAATAATAATGATAATAATGATAATTATAAAACACCACCAACAACAACAAAAACAACAACAGCAATAACAACAAAAAAAAACGTTTCGCTTTGATCTTCAGCAGACATTTCATAAACTTTGTGTCTGTCATCTATATCTGATTTTGACTCATTTTGTCATATTGTTTCTTGTGATTTTGTTCGAAACGTGGTCATCGAATGAGGGTATTTAAGAATTGTGAGACATTTCCTGATCTTTAAAAGGATCGGTTAGAATCTATTGTTACAAATATAACTCATTACAAAAAGTCAAAATGCATGTTGTCACATTTGTTATTTTTTAAAGAGCTGTTGCGTTTGCCCATGTAGAGTAATTACTTCTCTTGTCGCAATGGTTTCGAAGCAACACCTCAATTAAAATGTTATTTTCCATGTATTGTTATGTTTCGTCTGTGTGTAATTCAAATTTGGACATGTCACAACCTCTAATAGAAGTGATCGACCTGACAGACATGTGCCTAGTGTATTTGTACAGCGTTATCACTTGACGGTTTGTTGATGGATTTTCTTTCAAATGTACATCTATTTGCATCACTACGCTTTCAGTACTTTGATACTTAGTTTAACTGGTGACGTCACCGATCAATCACATTACCTAAAGCGCCATATAATCCATTTAGCTATATTTGTTTTTGTTATCCAATCATTATCTATCTTTTACGCGGTTGTCTGCATGTATTGGAAGACATACGTTATTTGTGAGCAATTGCATGTCGGTCATTAAACAGCTTTCATCAATATTTGCTGTATCAGAAAGAATAAAAAAACACGAAAGGATGCTTATCAACGAACTCTCCCCTTTCGAACAAACGTTATCAATCTGAATAGATTTTCTGGCATTTACCCCAAGCCAGTCATGCACACGTACGCGTATGTTCAAGACTCCTTTTGGGCACTATGTGATACTTAGCCCGAGACTTAATGAATATTCACTTAAAACCTATTTCACATAAAGCATGAGCTATCCATGCAATAAGAATAAATTGCCCACCAGAAGCAATTAGTTTCCTAACACCACTAAACTCTTAAATCTATCATTCCCATGGACGTGTTATAGATCGTGCGAACAAATTGTCGTCAGTTTCTTGTACCGAACAAAGCTTTGACCGATACCAAAATTCATTATAAGGTAATGGGTTGATGAATCGCTTAAAGCCGGGAATTATCAGAACATAGAAACCGTTTATAATAATAGATCGACTGTTAGCTCATTAACGCTTACCCCAGAGCAAACGACAAAATACACTTCGCTAGCTGACGACATTTGAATAATTATATTATCAAAAAAAATCTGCTTTTACTGAGCAAATCTTCCATATGTCGTCATGATTTCAATGAGTATTTGTCAATTATGTTGTTTTTTCAAGGTGTTTATAAACATTTTGTATATCACATTCGTTATAGTCTGCTGAAAGTATTTTTGAATAGGAATAAACGGATAAACAGCTATTTGATGAACATGTAAGATACGCAGGTCCCCAAGGTCGAATTAACCCTTAGAATGCTGGGTAATTTTCTAAAAAGAGATTTCTGTTTTTTCTACTTTCCAAAAACTTGAATATTTGCTTAACTTTGATGAGGAAAGATACTCAGAGTAACAAACAGGTTAGATCACAGGGCAGCCGCCAATTTATTTGGCGGCTGGCATGGATCTAACCTATTTGCATAAACATGAAATCGGTTCCTGCACTGTAAGGGTTAATGGTGTTATTCGATAAGTGTGACAAGATATGCATTATCGACGCTATCGACACACCTCCATGTAAACAATTGGTGACTATTGTTCGTCTGCCGGTCATTAATGGGAAATGTCCCCAGACGAACATGTAAACTTTGATTCAACGTCACATCGGTAGGGTATTTCTAAAGGGAATCTTAAAGTGCACTTACTACCATTGCTGTACAAAGGTCCACAGTCAAACTTGTGTTAAGAGGCCAGTCTATGTCTATGGAACTGAGAAAGATTGGCTGGCTGCTTAACACAAATTGATGTACACTGCAAATCCAACAATGGGACTTTCTGTAGTGGTTATTTGAGGCAGGTTTGCTGCTTCAAAGGATGGTTGCTTAACTAATAACACAAGTTGACCGTATGTTGTGCGTTAATTCGTTCCCTTTTCAGAAGGTAGCGATAAAGTTCGCAAACGACACTAAGAATGAAGTAATAATTTAAAAATTGTTTACGGCAGGTATGCTTATAAGTGCATTCATTTCTTACCGTGCAGTAGGTCTAAGTTACATTGTAACCTTTTGTGGTAACATAAAGAAAAAGGCTATCTGACCAATTTGCAAGACTTGGCATTTTGGGAATGTACCATCAATTCAACTCAATTCAGTTCAAATATCTTTTACTCGCTCACGTCTGAATTTGTCAGACATATGAATATAGTAATACAATAATATGACATTCATTCACATAAACAATAGTAATGTACATATATAAGAAAACAGAGGTTAGATAAAGAGAAAAGACAGGGATTGGGGGGCTATTTGCTTGCCAAGCTAAACATATTTCTATGGTGGGCACCTAAATTAACAAAATACACTAAGCTCGTCACCCTTATAAATACATGCTCTTCTATGCTATTTACAGTATGCGTCAAGGGCTTCTATGGAGAAGATTGCAAGAAACAATGCGGATACTGTAAAAACCAGACGGCTTGTAACCACGTGGATGGTCTATGTCCGAAAGGCTGCGATCCCGAATATATCGGAGAATATTGCATCGTTCGTAAGTAAATGTGTAAACACACTTCATCCAACCATATTCCAACGCTTCTCAACTATTCATTAATAAGAAATAAGGTAATAATCGTATGGTTTAAAATTTAAAGCCATACTTGCGTTCATTTACACTTATATTGTAAAGGTTCTAGACTTGACAGTTAACTCAAAAATATTTTTAATTCCCTTTTAAAGAGGGACTGAGACGGTAACATGTTCACGTGATGTTTTTAAAAAAGTGAATATGATAAGGTTTGTTTACAATTAGCGAAAAAACAAGGTCAGCCGAGAAACCATTTTGAATGTTCACGTTATTGGTATATGATAATTGACGGAATGTTTATGCATGTCACGTGATTTTTTCGAACCAGTCATTAATCAGAGCGTTCCTTGCTATTCTAGATGTTACTCGAATATAAACAATAAAGATAAATTGTTGGATACAGAGTTTGTGAAAAGTTCACTTTGAAATATCGATAATAAATAGAGCAGGCTTTATATGATCACGATCATGTGGTGTTTTGCTATGGTTGAACATATTCTATCATAATTTATAACTCATATTTCCCAGTTTTGCAGTTTTCTGAGCGCTAGTATGCTTTTAAGCAAAATCAGATGAAAATTACAAACGATGCAGAATGTAAGGTTTTTCTAATGATATCTGACTTAGTCTGACACCGAGTCGTGTGCAACAAGATTGTCAGGGTACTAATGCATGCAAAGAATCTATCCCATTAACTTTTCTTTGTTATAGAACGTAAGTTAGATATATTGCTTAACCCTTAGAATGCTGGGTAATCTTTTAAAAATAGGGTTTTGTGTCGTCTGCTTTCCAAAACCTTCAATATCTGCTTAGTTTTGCTGAGGAAAGATATTGTACCCAGAGTAGCAAACAGGTTAGATCACAGGCCAGTCGCCAATTTACTTAGCGGCTGGCCGGGATGTAGCCTGTTTGCATAAGCATGAAGTCGGTTCCAGCACTATAAGGGTTAATGTTAACGCTTTCAATGAATGGTATAAACTCATTACCTACCTTTGCAGCTCTGACGATACCGGACCCAAACGTAAAAGGCGCGACCAACATTGGGGAGGAGAATATGGAGATTTCTGTGGTCGTGGGCGGGGTAATGGGAGGAGTATTGGTGGTCTTCATTGGTATCCTGATGTTTGTCATGTTCAGAAGGTATGTACATGTATAATGAAACACGTACATGCGCCTATATGTTACTATGAACACTTGTTAATCGATACATCTGCAAATGGGTTGGATCTGATGGTGGCTTCGTCTCGAAATTGATTATATTTGTAATGCCAAATTGCGAGTTATAAAGAAGACAACCCTTAATCAGCCATTTTGAAACTCATCATTTCTTCGAATTACTTCGGGCGTTTTCGGTAAACATCGGTCGACGCCGGAACTATTCCGTTCAAAGCGTAAAGTTTCGGCCCCGACTGATGTAAATCGAGGACACCTGAAGTAACCCGACGACGAAAGAATGAGTTTCAAAATGGCAGAATATAGATATTCTATCTTATTATGTTACAATACACCTTTCTTATATATAACTTCTTAAATAAACTCTGTAGGTGCAGAAACTCTCCGGAAGACCGCCCAAACCGGAAGTCAAAACGGCGCTCCCGTGAAACTCACACAGCTGTAGAAATCGTCAACGATGACGGACACACGAACCACGGATCTACGACCAGCCATTCTCCAACACCAAGCCGAGCATCTAGTATGGCCACGATCAAAACAAACTGTACACAGTCACACAGTAAGTGTGAGACCCTCAATGGGCATAGTTTTCTTAAGACACGTGTTTACGTGGTACTTCCTTCGTATTGAGAATGAATCTCATAAAAACGATTAAACTTGCACTTGGCTAGGATAAGGATGATGTTACCAATAAAAGAAAAGTTTAAACCTACTTCTCCGATTCTTATATTTAAACACAAGAACTGTATAAAGAATATCATATAGCTTTCCTTAGGTGATAAAAGACTTGTGTTCATTTTGTTGTTTGCGTTTTACAATGAAAAAACATTAGTAGTCCGCATTTCCATAGGTTATGTTATAGATGTATATCGTATTACGGTTGGGCTTCTATACATTGTTTGAATGAGGTGTATTACTAAATCAGGTACGAAATAAAGGATACATTAAGCACGTTGAACAAGATTGAGTGTTTTATTATCCTTAATTGTTCAACATTTAAAGTATGACGGACCACCTTTATCAAGACATTGCAAAATTGGGTTAAAATTAATAATAGAATTGATCAACTCGTGGGCCAAAAGCTAACATTTCTCCCTATGTTTTAGTTACAATTGACGACCAAGAGGTACTCTATGTGAATCTTAAGAAGAAGAATCCGACTCCATTACCAATTCCTGTTCCATCTCCCAAATTATCAACGTTCCAGCGTAAGGTAAGTCATGGACAAAAAGAAACAAATGTGTCATGTTCTCTAGACACATTAACCGGACAAGAGTTTGGTGATTAGATAAATTAATAAGCAACAACAGGCAACAGCTTATTAGTATAAAAAGGGTTATGTAACAAAATAAAACACAACTCGCTGTTCTTTAATAATCAACTGAACAAAGTTTTCTTCGTGACAAGTAAAGATACAGAGAAAAATCAGACGACAATTTTGAGTCTAAAGAAATGCCATTATTTACAATATTTATTAGGATAAATTCGGAATTCGACTAAAAACGTCACATAAACATAGCTTTTTTCATATTGTTTTAAGTGTTTCTTCAGTGAACTGCTTCGGCTGTGGTAATTAAGACGTCGGTTCATAGGAAAGAGAGGATTTAGTGATAAGCGCAGCCAGGTTTTAAGGTACATGTAAGTTCAGTATGAGAGAGAGCATTGGTATCATCGTTTTTTGCATTAATGACTTTTCCTTTAAAAACACATTTTTTGAGGACTTTACCAACGTATTTTCCAACGCAAACACACCACGTGATGCATGTACACTAGTTCCCGTTCTATTTTTAGAACCTGAATAACGAATCGACCAATGGGACGATATCACGTGATACGCTTAATAGCGGTTATGAGGACGATGAACACACGTATTACAACACGAAGGAACACCTCTCGGCGAAAAACGGTGGAATCCCACTTCACAAGTTTGGCCAGTACATTAAAGACATGGAGAATTTGAAAACCGCGTTCAAAGATGAGTTTACGGTAAACATAATTTATTTATAGCTTTCTTGTCTTTCAAGAAAAGGAACAACGTTTTTTCAAGCATCCTTTGAGCCAGACGAACTTCAAAACATTTTGTTCAAAGCAAAACTTGCTCAAGGTATGCAAGGTCAACCAGTATATCAAATATATTTCAATAGAGTTTTCAATAAATACCTCATATATATAAACTTGCTTCGAAGAAACGCCTTTAGATGCATTGGCAACAAGACTGTAAATCAATTTTGAAAACATTTCGAAACTATGGTGACAAGTTATGAAATTGCTCAAAAAGAAGAAACTGTTTTGTATTTGTTTTTATTCACAATGTTTCAAAGCTTATAATTTAGTTGCGTATCTTATTCTTTGAATTATTTTGCCACCTGTTAGTTTCTTTTGTTTTGGTCAGTCCGATATAAAGCGAAATATCATAAGGGCTAGTAAATTGATTGGAACTATTTTTATCCATGTAATAATCAATTGATGGCGGTTATCAGTCACCATTTTTAATCTTTATAGGCTATTATATTATGGTATCGCGGTCATCACGATTTTCTCATAAAGTGGGTGCATCACAATAACTATTATAGAAAAAACTCGTTAGATGATTGACAAGGATTGGCGAAAAAACCATCTCCATCTCATTGAGTACATTTCAAATACATTGACCTGGGGTGGCTTAATCTGACTATGATTTACTTGTCCGTAGGTGTCAAATATTTTATTAGATCGTCCGTATAATGGTTATATTGCAAATTTCAGTAACGTTTCACTTGCCCTTTAAGGCTTTTGGACAAGCTGGGCAAGACGGGCAATTGATTTCACCACCTCTGCATTGACCAATACATTTTCGGCTCTAGCATACTTTTGAAGTTTGCACTAGTTTAAGTCTGAATAAGCGTTAGAATACTTATCAACTGTATTACTGCGAACAAGCTTACCGGTCGCTATAGCATATATGTAATCCAAAGCGCCTTAGTATTAGCCGTTTAGTACCAGAGTAATTTGATCCTTGGTAATGACCAGATGCGGTCTTGAACCAAGAGCCTACCACACACGTGGAAGGGGAAGTTATCCCTGCACCATCATGTTTCTGCACAAAATGTGCTACTTCAGCAAAGGTGCTTCTGTAATTTTAACGGTAGCACACACTGCTTCTCAATATACATGTATATACCTGAACACTTGCAAAGTATGTATGTATACCGATCCCTCGCCAAACTTAATCCATTCCTACCTATTGGTATACGTCAGTACGCCTTATCTATTGAGATCAGTCAGAAGGCCAAACCGGTCCAAATAAAAAGCTCTTGCAGAAGCTGATTTTTAAGTATAGGCTAAGCATGGCCTAATATGGTAAAAGTCCAATGTTGTGCACCCAGAGAATATTTATTAGACACGATTAGTTCTATAACGCTCTGTTGCTAACAATTCCTAACAAGTAAGTGCATTTCGTCCGCTCGTAGTCAAACAAAACAATATTTTTATCTTTCCGGAGATTTTAATTTGATTTAATCCAGTGGGCGTAAACACGATGTGATTTACCGGACATCCATTTACATTAACACAGTAATAATCGGGTTATCTTTTCATATATTAAACCATTTCCAAACAATACCAACACTTGACCAGTTTGTTGCAGACGACTCTTGAAAACATTGTGGGAAAAGGAGAAATTGCTCACAACGAGCAATTGCTCCTTTTCCCCAATGTTTTCTTCCCTATCAGAAGATTAATTTCCAATTTCATCACATTTTGAAATGTCGTCTGGGACAGTCGACACATTTTGCGATGCGTTTGGTAAAGGGTTGACATAGTAACAATCGGGTTATCTTTTCATTATATTAAAGTATGGAGGAGTAGGGTTGACGTTATTTGGGACGAATCTATTATTTATTGGGAAATTATTAATGATCTCGTTTATTCTGCAGATAAATGTAATTCCTTCGGCAAATACATTTCCCTATCGGATTGCTTTATACAGATTGTTTCATTTAACATATTGCATTGTGTCATAACCATATTGGAATAACAGCTAAATGGGCACACTTTTGTTTTTTATTTATTAACCCTCTACCAAACGCCGAATTTTCGACTATCCGAAATTGAAAGAGTTTGCAGACGACATTTCAAAATGTGATGAAATTGTAAAATAATCCTCTGATAGGGCAGACAACATTGTGGGAAAAGGAGAAATTGCTCGTCAAGAGCAATTTCTCCTTTTCCCACAATGTTTTTCAGAGTCGTCTGCATCAAACTGGTCAAATGTGGTTAATGTCTGGTAATGGATTAATCGGTTCCTCATACACAAACCTTGATGGAAAAATGATGATATGGGTTCGACACATTAAATAGATGCTGTTACATTGTCGTTTTTACTCATCTCTTAATCATAAAACTGATATAGCATTATTCTGAAAAAGATGAGTAGGTGCAGATTAACAGCAGGAATGAATACCGAATAGCGGCATATAAGGTTTAGTTTTTAGTTTAGTTTAGTATACCATAAATGTTTACATCGATTGTGAAGGAAGCTTAAAGCTTTTTCCAGGCCACTCTCGATAACTGCTTCCTGGATACTTAACTAGTACTTGCGAACATGCATATATGCACTAAACCCCTTTCCCTATATATACCTCAACTTGGAAAGTCCAATGGCCGCAATATCCCTCCGAGTTGTCGTTAACACCAGATTTTGGAACATCCGAAGATCGAAATATCCCTTCCGAGTTGTCGTTCCTTACTTATCTACATGCATGCATGTGGTATGTCGAGTTTGCAGCTATAAACTCCGTTGTGATCATCATTCATAGAAGCTTATTTTACGAGTTATAAAGAGTCTGGTAGCACGTCTGTGACAGAGGTCGTTTGCTTTTTATTGCAGCAATATCCACATGGCTTGAAATACCCACATGAGGCGGGGAAGCGACCACGAAACAAGTTCAAAAACAGATTCGCCCAGATGTTTCCATGTAAAGTATTGTTTTCTCTATTTCACAGATGGGGATTTGAACTTTTTAACATAAATTGTGTTCTACCATTAGCATTACAGAATAGATTTCTACATGGGACTAGATTATCGACAGCTTTCAAACCCCGTTCATAAACGCATAGAAAAGATATAGAACATCTATATGGCAGATATAACGATATAAACTTGGTATAAGAGGTGGTACTTTTAGATAACATCGCTACCTTGGTCTTCAGAACTGTATAACTGCTCTCGTCATGTGACGCAAGCAAGGTGTGCGAGAAAGAACGCCTGCGTTTATTAATAAGCAATAGAAGCGCTTACAGGTGCAAAGACTCACTCCACATTATTGAACAAAAACACGGGATTTAAGCAACTTAGAAATTAAGAAATTGAAAATGGTCTTTGATTTCGTGATAATTATTGTTCATATAAAATGTTCAATGTTTTCTACTCCAAGAACAAAAATCTCTGAGTCAGACTCGTAATTATGTTGGTCTAAAATTTAATGTAGCTATTTGAATGCAATTGGTTATACCAAGCTGTTATGATCGAGGCAGCGTATATTTACTGGCATATAGTTGCTGCGATGCAAACATCTTAAATGAATAATAAATAAAACGAGATGACGGGACATGAACATACAATCCAAACAATTTAACGAATATAACAATAATAGGTGGTTGAAATTGTGACAAAATAGGATCGTTCCCCTTTGGTTTCTCACACGCATTTCGTCTTTCAAAAAACGTGTTAAAATTGATGGGCTGAATGGTATCTTTTGAATGATTATTTACTCATTTACATTCACACCGATTCAATTGATTAACTAGCTTGTTATCCAATGCATGTGTTTTGACCATAGCTAATAGCGCGTACACCTGTCAATTAATAAATGAACACCCAATCGACTGTTTTCTTATGGTTTCGGTTCGATTCAGTAAACGCTATTTTACTCCTGCAGATGACCACAGCCGAGTCTGTCTCGAAGAAGACCCAAGTGAACCGGACTCTGACTATATCAACGGCAGTTACATCGAAGTAAGTATTCCCGACCATTCATATGTATTACTTTATCTTACGAAATGCTGTTGCCTTCAATATGAATGAGCAATAGGATCGCATGATATGAAGAAATACACTTATATATACACCGGAAATATCAGTTGTCCAATTCCTTTTGTAGTCATGAAAAGTCCTTTAATGACTACTTAGAGTTCCGTTCCTCTTAAAGCAACGTAGATCTGTTGTGCTTATAAAGAATCAGGACTCCTGAGATATATAAGAGGTTTCTGGAATTAAAATCAGAACTGTACTTAATAATATAAAATGTAAATGTAAAGGTTTTGTTTATTATAGTGTCACCCCTATTGAAAGGGCCAACTGGTTTGGCTTATGAGACACTTTTCACGGGTTTTACATCCACAATACTAGGAGTTCACTGGGCCAGTGTCCTCTGGCGCTAGTTCGCGCCAAAGAAAATGTAATTTGCGCGTAGCGCCTCGCTGTAGCGCCGAATTAATCTAATCACGGCATGTGGCGCCGAGTTCATTAAACTGGGTGCCATATGGCATGCTCCAATTCCATCCGGCTTGCTCCATAGCTGTTGCACTAGTTTGCGCCATTACACATTGATTCTACATTTGATTCCAATTTACTGCCACTTGGCGCTACTCGCCGCCTTTAGAAATATATGCCATTGGTTACCTGGCTCTGATTTCAATTTGATTAATGAACCAATAACATGGCATTGCCTTCAGAAAATCATCTTTAGAAGCTGTTTTAGGTTTTTATTGGATTGTTTGAAGTTCGGATAGTTCATTACTTCCGGTTGAGATCAAATTAACAGTGCCTATCGGCAATAAGTTAATATGAAATCAGTATTATCAACAACAAAGAAAAAAACTTTCAGAATGATCAGATCACAGTCAATCTTGACCACTCTGACTATTGATTGATCAATGTCAGAACAAGATGTTTGTAATGTTTTCAAACGGAAAGCAACAATACTAATGAGGTGAGAATGAAGACTATACATTTATATTATCTTTTTAATATTGGGCAAAAACGACTGTGACAGAATGAAAGATGGCTCTTAATGAGCAATTCAATTTTTTTATAGCGTTTTCTAAAGATGCTATAATTTGAGGTATTTTGAAGAAGGGGCTTATCAACCCATTACCAAACAATAACGATAGTTGACCAGTTTGTTGCACACGACTCTAGAAAACATTGTGGGGAAAGTGTTGCAATTTCTCCTTTTTCCACAATGTTTTCTGTCCTATTAGAAGATTATTTTCCAATTTTATCACATTTTTTGAAAGGTCGACTGCAAACTCTTTCAATTAGGGACAGTCGAAAATATGGCGTTTGATAAAGGATTTACTGATTCACAGACCAATGTACCTATTGATCAAAGAGAACATGGAAACATTAACGAAGCCTTTCTCTTCATTTTCAATCTTCAGAAACCATTACTGTAAGAGGAAGAGGACAAGGCATTGAAGCTTTCCGGATATTTTTAAACATACATAAATGTATAACTTCAAAATATGATGTTAAGAGACTAATAACCAGCAATATCTTACTAGGGCTTCATATCAATAATCTATACCAACGATTGCATTTTCAAAAATGACAACGTCTCCTATTCCGAAAGGGTTCTACCCTTCCTAAAGGGTAACTAACGCTTGGTATTAGAATTGTGAGTTTCTTGAATGTTTCTCGTTCGACTCCTTGTGTTTTGATGGGTCTATGGCTGTATGTATCAATACATTATACTATCTATCGTACTGACAACTGTACCCTTTGTACTTCAGAGCGTCGACTACCCAAATTGCTACATCGCTACACAAGGTATGTTTAACCCTCTAGAATGCTATGTAATGTTCTAAAAAAAGATTTTTTGTGTTGTCTGCTTTCCAAAACTTTAAAAACCTGCTTAATTTTGATGAGAAAAGATGCTCAGAGTAGCAAACAGGTTAGATCACAGGTCAACCGCCAATTTACTTGGCGGCTGGCCTGGATCAAACCTGTTTGCATAAGCATGAAGTCGGTTCCAGCATTATAATGGTTACTTAATAACTTTTTTTTCGAATCGTAGCCTATAATGCATATTAATCTAATACTGTTGGATAAAAAAGGAAAGGCAAGCAGGCAATGGGAAATGGAACCACATGAGTAACCCTCTATTAACTTAATTCATTGTTTGATTCCAAAACCGACAGTGACTGCTTAGAATCTCTTTTACGGTTTGAGTTGATCATGGTACCTTCTTCAGAGCTTTTGACTGCCTATTTGTTGTAAAACCTTGCATCTCAAAAACATAAACTCTCTACTTATTCGTAAGGTTGACATGTTAAAAGGCTTAATTCTCCAATAACGTGTAAATATGAAACATTTGCGTAGCATATATTTCATTTCCTATGTACCACCAAAACTTGGCATTATTCCTTATCTTTATTTTCTGAAGGGAAGGGGTGATGAGATGTCAATATATCATTAATTACAATGTATCTGTTGACTCGTTTTGGGTTTAACATCGCGTCAACATGATTTAATCTATAATGCGATGACCGACTGTCTCTCTGGAAAATCCAAAGGACGTCACCGGGATTTGAACCCACATGGAGAGGGGCAATGTGATTATAAGTTTTAATTTCTAACAGTTCTGTACTCTAACCACAAGGCCACAGAGGCCTCTGAGTGAAAAAAATCATATGTATATGTTCTTGGTTTTGCAGGTCCCAATAAAATTACGTTGAAGGATTTTTGGAGGATGGTCTGGCAGAATAAGTGCGGCAAAATCGTAATGTTGACAAACCTTATCGAAGAATCTAAGGTAGGTGGGAGTTGTGTAGGATAACCTGTGTCATGGGTAGAGATAAATGGAGTATCTTGCATACATTTATTTGTAGTTTCCCGATTGTTCCATTCTTTTTTAAAGGAAATGACCAAAGAAAAACGAAAAAAAAGAAAAAAAATGTGTTTGTTCATAGCTGTGCTGAAATTTGCTTAAAGATTCTATAACAGCTGCACTGTTATACGATACGTACTGAAGAATAGTCATTGGAGGCAAATCCTGATCGTCTTTAATTCTTTTAAGTGTGTGCACAGTGTATGAAAATGTATTTAATCCAAAAGCGTGACATCGCTTTTGAGATTTACCAAAGACATATTGTACATACCTAGATAAATTGATACTTCTTGAATCAATTCCTTTTTTCAATATCTACTTTTGAATGTATTTCATACAACAATACAAAAACTGTATTGTTTAATCGACATTATATGTTGACTTTCAAAATTTGCTATCTATGAATAAGCACCTTTAAAATGAGAGTGTGGGGGGGGGGGGGGCAAATTGCTTGTCTCAAGCAATGTCTCCTTTAATCACGATGGTTTCTCAAGTATTTAGCTGCAGGTACTTCAAAGCGTGGCTTTATGGACTAAAAGGTTTAGAGGGTTAAAAGTCATATTCTAAATGTAGGACAATCGGAAAGAATCTGCATTCCTACATGCACATACTGACTCATGTTGTGTTTGCACGTATGCGCAATGAATTGTCAATTCGAATGAGTACGATAAATAGTTGTTTTATAAAGGGAATGAAAAGAGAATCGCGGGTGAATATTCGTATTATCTAAATATCTTGACTTTTAAAAAGGGTCATAATTTCGACAAATTGGAGTTGTTCCCGAGACTGCAGTATCTCATAACTTTTACTCGATGTTTGTAATTTATGAGTCTTCACCATGTACTTTGGCAAAATGTATTCAACAAGGTATAACTGTAGGAATTGGTAGGCCATTATTCGGCATAAGCAATAGCTATTGCTATACCACGATATTGACCCGAGAAAAGGCGTTTATATTTGGTACAATGAACGTTGACAAGTAGCCATTTCCCTAAAATGAACGCATTTAAATCCCAACGTAGCTCACATTTGAAAACCATATGACGAAAAAAAAAGAGCTTCCCCATGGTGAATGAATCCTCTTTTTATGACAATGCAGTCTTCCTTCATTATATTGGTTATTACTTTTTCTGACTTTACTCATCACTCTGTAGTAACAATACCGCCTGCCTCTTATAGTTTTAAATGAGGGAAGCGTTTTAAGTGCATTTCCTTTTAAGAGATTCAATCTGGATTCAAATCCGATCAAATGAACTAAATTGACCTTAATTCATGTAAACTATTTTCAAAAGCGTCTCATGTATGGAAAACATACGAGTTGGGAATGTTATGCATTTTCAGACTCAAAGCGAGTATCGCTAAAATGAAGATGTTTGAAAGGTGAAATTCCCCATTTAAGTCGATATACAGCTAACAACTATAAACAGTATTACTTTTTTTATAACTGTAAGCTGTATACTATAAAGTAATAAACACCATCCTTTCAGATATACAAATTCATTGTCCTCTTGCTACTAGTTTTTGAACCACTATTGATATTAAAAACCGAGCAAAGGACAGTTTGAATTGAATACCAATTGCTTACACGCCTTAAAAATGTGTTCGTATCTGGGTCAAGGCTACTTGCATAATTGGAATGAATTACAGATCTACCAAACAGTTTACGCTTAAGATTTGCGTAAGTCTAAAACAACAAGTCCTTTTATTTCAATATTTGGCAAAGCAATATTGCAAAGTAATATTGCAAAGTAACACATATTGAAGATATTATCCATGTTAATCAATTATGACTTACGCAAACATTTTCCGTAAGTTGTTTAGTAAAACGGGCCCCTAGAGTCAATCGACTTATGTCCTGATATAGACGTTAATATTAGTTTCCTCCCCTGTCAAAAGAATCGATTCGGTTTTCGGGAGGGCGGGGCGACTATGCAAAACCCTAAACTAAACGACATACTCTCAATGAAATAACTGACGTTACTGGTAAAGCAGGAATTGACGACATTGGCAATAATCAAAGGATGCAATGAAAGTATTGTTTGTTAAATAAGCCAATATTGTTCAGATACCACGAATTTCGAAAGCATTTAATGTATTTGAATTCGAACTATTTATTCATTCATTCATTTTTGTTTTCGTTTTTCAGAATAAATGCGACAAGTACTGGCCAGAGGAGCGAGAGCCGTTGATTATCGGGGACCTGAAGATTCACCTTAACCAAGTACACGAGTACCCGTTCTACACGATACGACTGATGACGCTGTGCCACGAACTCGTACGGAAATTACCGAACTCTTACGTAACCTTGTTCCCTGCTCACTCTTGAATACGTACACTAGACCTCATTCTCATGTGCCATTAAGAGAAACACATGAGATTTATCCTGCGTTCGACTCATTTGATCATTATTTATGGGGGTTTCTAAACCATATGAAAAGGAACAAATTATGGGTAGAGATTGATACCAGACTCAATACTGGTAGCTGGTTCGATGTATTCTACAATAGGCAAACGACTAAAAGACCCGGCTAGGTACCAGGATATACTAACTATTGTACTGCCATTGTGTTTCGGGTTCAGGTTCACATATTTTGTCGTTTTTTTTTTGCCGTTTTTAACTACCAGAGGCAATTTTCCTTTACCATGCGTAGGGTGTACATATTGATTAAAAAGAATCGACATCGCATACTGTAGCATAGATGTCAGTCTGTACACTTGTGGATCTATGACTATTTCTTGTTTTGTTCGATAAACGCAGACGACTTAAACTGCATTACCTTTTACGCCATTGCCCGTTACAATGTCATACTGTTCCTCGTTATGATTTCATTTTGCATACCAAACTTAAATCCAAACTAACAATCTAAACTTTTCAACTAGAGCATTGTTTGTTAACAGGTCTACTCTATTTCTATAATTCATCTATATACAACTTTATTTCAATAAAGTGCAGTAGAATATCCAATGTCTCTTATGCTGTCTTTTAATCGGTAGGAGTTCGCGGATGTACCCTCTACATAATCAGGAGGGGTGATCACGTGAAATGTCAGTCGATGGGTGATGTTTTAGGTCATTCGCATCCACTCGACTGGACATTCTCTGCAGGGTCTTGCGGCAAACGTCACGGCCAAAATCTAAACAATATTCTCCGGCGGTTGATCGTCGGAACATGGCGTACATAAAATAGTGGAAAACAAAAGTAATCTGCTGAAAAAATGCATAAATACCTGCTCATTTAGCGGCGCCGCCATGTGCAATCTGTTTTATATCGTAAACATTGATCTCATGACCATCCCGCCTGATATTGTGTTGTTTTTCGATCTACAGGAGTCTGCGGATGTCCGAGTACTGATCCAGTTCCACTTCACAGCCTGGCCGGATCATGGTGTCCCGGATACGTTCGAAATCGTCTCCTTCTTCCGCTGTGTCATCCGCACACCTATGACATTACCTGGACCAATGATCGTACATTGCAGGTAGGACGGTCTTTAAATTTAACCTAAACATTAATTGTTTTAAGTGGTTTTCATTGAAAAAAAAAACACCGCCTCTATGTCCATCTATTTTGTCTCTTTAAGTATGTTTATTAGTAGTAAGTGTATGCGTCATTTACACAGCATGCATGTAAATGCACAACTGTAAAAACCTTGAGTCTATGTGCTTTATATTGAAATAAAATCACGTTATATGAAGAAAAAGAAGAAAATAACAGATTCCAAATGCAAGATACCGTTTTCCATTATAATAGGTCGAGAAAGCCGTGATTAAACTAATTGTTTCTTCACTCCAAAAGGAACAGGTCGATAAGAAAAATATCATAAGAAGATATATTCTTAATATGAAGAAACAAGACATGAATGAGTTTTTAGTTTAAATTAGTTTAAATCACATAGATTGTGAAACATCACATAGATTGTGAAACAAATTCTTTCAACTAAGATAAATCACTCTCGATTCTGCTTCCTGGATACATAACCAGTAATTGCGCGAATGTTGATTAATGAAAGGTCGCAAGGAAGCGTTCACTGCTCACGGGATTCGAACCCAAGACCTCATGCCCTACAGTATACGCGTTAACGTGAGTAATAAACTATATATAGGATGATGAAATTTATTGAATTTGGCTAACTCTGTTTTCTATCCACTACAGCGCCGGGGTAGGACGGACCGGTACGTTCATAGCTCTAGACGCATTGTATCACTACGCGAAACGGAGCGGAACTATAGATATTCCGTCCTATGTATTCAAGATCCGACGAGAGCGTATGAACATGATACAGACTATAGTAAGTCATCCATCCCAGAATCCGCGGATTAAATCTTTACCAAACGCCAAATGTTCGTCTGTCCCAAATTGAAAGAGTTTGCAGACGACATTTCAAACTGTGATGAAATTGAAGAAATAATCTTCTGATAAGGCAAAAGCATTGTGGGAAAAGGAGAAATTGCTCTTAACGAGCAATTTCTCCTTTTCCCACAATGTTTTCCAAAGTCGTCTGCAATGTTTGATAATGGGTTAAACCAGAGGACACTCTTTTCCATAATTCGGATATTTCAATCCTGTAATTCAATGTCAAATGTCGCGTTTTCATGTAACCATATGGAAATAAGTTGTAGACGACAAATGAACACGGGATAAAAAAAGGAAAGTATATGTATATCCTTTGTTAGATAAGAATCATGGCTTGAAAAATAAAGACAGATCAATGATATGAAAATGCAGCAAATATGTACCTACTGTTGTATCACGAAGGAAGAACCCGTTCGTTGAAAGTTTTACTCTATTTTATTACTTGAACATGACAAGGACTTTCCAAACACGATGCAGTTTTGGAAATTACATGCATCAGTGAATAAGGGTTTTCATTGCAAAAGAAAATTCAATGAAAGTGGAAAGTTTTTCATATAAAAGTTTTCACAAAATTATTTTTCAGCTGCTTGTCTAAATACCCATGAAGAAAAATATTTCTTTTAATCTGCTTTCAATGGTGTCTTTGTACAGATTTGTTTTTAGCATTTCAGCAGACTCAGTTGTTATAAAGATTCGATGGTCGTCTTTCTTTTTTCTCACCCATTCGTTTTATCATCAGTGAGCGATCTAGATCTTTATATTACATTAGAAAGAAATCGCCAAAGCTGAACTATCCGCCATATCGATTAAGGGCATGTTTGTTTTGTAGGACCAGTACCGCTTACTTCACTACGCCCTGCTAGACGCACTTGTTTACGCCGATACGACCCTTTCAAAGAAGGCTTTCTTAGCCGAGTGTCACAAGGCCATACAGGGATACAACGCCGGACAACCAAACAGGATCGCAGATGAATTCCAGGTACTGTATTATAAACAAAGTTGTTGAAATCCATGTTGATGAATCCCTATTTTCGGAATTCTGTTAGTCCAAATGATCCATACGTATTTGTCATTCTATATACAGTTACAGCTTGGATCATCCGAATTAGGACTGCTCGAATAAGATAGGAGACTGAGTGTTCGCTTTGATGCTGTCTGGTTGCTTGTTATGAAAATTTGTATGCAGACAACCTTTTGTGACAACCAGCAGAGGAACTAAAATTACTCTTCTTTTTATGACCATTCGCTACCATTGTTCGTTTGACAAGTTATTCTAAAGCTCCTGCAAATTGGAAATTTTGATATGTGCTAGAGATGAATCCGTATTAGCTATATATTGAGTTTTGTAGTCTGCTTTACCCAAGTTAAACATCTGGAAACACAATGCATGTTATCTCGTTTCCTTTCATGTAAATGTGTTGATGTAATGATGTTATGGTTCCTTCAACGAGTCATTCAGGAAACCATTGCGACACAAGAATGAATTGCTTGCTAAACGCAATTCCTCTTATAACCACAATCATTACCGCTATAGTTCTCAAATAAAATTCATTTTTTTTTAACATTAACTTGACATTTACTAACATTATGACCACTTGTCCTATTAAAACTTTAGTGAGGTTTTATGTGCTTGACCTTTTGCATATTTATAAGAACTTAATACCAAACCTTTTTTTTTTTTTTAAAGTATCAGTGCTATTCTTTTGATATCATGCATATGATCTGTAGTTGTGAATTCGACAAAAACAATTTTACACGCCCTTTTTCTTTCTTCAGACACTTGAGGACAAGAAGCCGAAACTCGGCAACGAATGTTTTCTGGCGGGCCTCAGAAAAGAAAACGTGGAGAAGAATCGAAGTCTGAATGTTCTCGCAGGTAGGCAGCTTACAATGGTTTTGAAGCCTCAAAATCCTTCTCTCACAATGCTTTAATTGATAAATTTATCACATATCATTGGTTCATCGTTTATAAGAATGCGTATAAATGGAAATTCGAAATCAATTGTTAAAAAGTCCTCGGTAGTAGTCTTCAGTAAAAGTAAGAAATCCATCCCAGTTACATTACTATTGGGAAACTCATGTAAGCTTTACTTTGAAAATCTGACAAAAAACATTATTTTCGTATTTCAATAGACAACACGTATTATAGCCAAAATGGCAATTTCAATTAACATATACTAGGTGGATAGAACAAGTGGCGTTCCATTTGTCTTCCTCTATAACAAACCAAAATATACCTGTAGTGGAATTCTAAGCAAATGCATTAAACCCATTACCAAACACAAACGACATTTGATCACTTTGTTGCAGACAGCTCTAGAAAACATTGTTGGTAAAGGAGAAATTGCTCTTAACGAGCAATTTCTCCTTTTCCCACAGTGTTTTCTGCCCAAACAAAAAAAAAATTTAATTTCATCACATTTTGAAATATTGTCTGCAAACACTTTTAATTCGAGACAGTCGAAAATTTTGCGTCTGGTAAAGGTTAAAGGAGTTATAGATAAATATTACAATATCTAATGCTCTACTCATTTGGTGATTTTTAGCAATTTCCCTTCGTACCACAATAAAAATTGTTGACAATGGTATTCGCCTTTGTTTGACACACATGTCTCTAGTGCCTCTTTTTTTAACAGAACAGAACAAAAAAGAAAATAGATTTATTTGACAAGTACAATATACATAGTCATTTTACAATACTAACTATTTACAAATACAAAATACAAATACAAAACACCATCACGTGATTCAATGATTATATTTTTTGAATTTCGTGGTAAAAGCTTAATAGATCATTTTAAAAAAAAACCTATTTGCTTAATTTACATCAATGAAAAAGGAACGTTAAATGTCAAACATGTTGTAATTAATTATTAAGAGTAGGTTATAACATCTCAGTGGGAAGCACTTTCAAATCATATCAAATCTTTGACTATTTTGCTACATCAGCGATCTCGGAAATTCTGAGGTTGACTATAATTCAAATGCAATAATTTACAATAATGTCACAATTCCCAATTAATTTGGTATTCTGAGTAAAAATGTCAATATTAAAAGATCTCTTGATAAAAAAAAGAACCTATCAAAACAATTGATACCATGTATTGATGTAATAATCCTGACCGTTGTTAATTATTAACAATGATGTTATGTAATTTCATGTAAATTGCTTTCGACGGATAAGAAACGCTTTCATCAGAAAAAGCAAAATAAAATTAACTGACAAAAACCGATTGTTTACTTATCCGTGAACATTGTTCTCACAGTCAGGAATATCCGAGGTTCGTTTATACATGGGATAAAAACATTGAAAAACAGTTCATTGAGAATCTAAATTCGAATAATAGTAGATTAAAAATAGAACAGATGGTAGAAGGAATCAGTAATATTAGTACAGAATCCGACCTAGATAACAACTTAAATATATTCTATACGTTTATAGATAACATGTGTTCTCCTTTTTGTAAAAAGTATTTAAAACAGAAAGGGAATAGTAAACATTGTGACAAGAAAAAGAGTCCACCATGGTTTGATGAAGAATGCCGTAAAACGCGATCACAGTTTTATAAAACATTAAATCAATACAGAAGTAACGATTCATATTCAAACAGGGAATCACTGATTAATGCTAGAAGGATGCACAAAAACACCATTAAAAATAAAAGATGTTTCACAATCATAATATTACAAAAAAATTAGAGTCGTTGAAAAACAAAAATGCAAAAGAGTATTGGAATTTATTAAAATCAGCTTATACAAACGGTAAGTCACAACCGAAAAGTAATATAAAAATATCTTCTTTTGAGCAGTATTTTAAGGCTGTCAACAACCCAGAGTCAACTTTTTTCCAACCAGATGAAGACGTTTTGTTATTTAATTCAAGAGTAATAGATGGCGATTTACAGATTATGTTTGATGAATTGAATGTCGATATTATTCCACAGGAAATATTTAAAGCTTGCAAAGATTTGAAAAATGACCGTTCTGTTGGACCAGATTATGTCATAAATGAATTTTTCAAATATGGCATCGAGTACCTAGAGCCATATTTAACTTCGATGTTTAATAAAATTTTTAATATGGGTTATTTCCCCTCTAAATGGACAGAAGGATATATTGTTCCTTTATTTAAAAAGGGTGATTCGAATAAGGCAGAAAACTATAGAGGTATAACTTTATTAAGTACGTTTGGTAAATTATTAACGAGAATTTTGAATAATAGGTTAAACAAATGGGCAGAGGATTATCACGTTTACGTAGAGGCACAAGCCGGTTTTCGTAAAAATATGAGTACGGTAGACAATATATTCGTAGTTCATGGGTTGATAAACAAATTTATAAATGAAAATAAGAAAATCTATGCGTGTTTCATTGATTTTACAAAGGCTTTCGATCTTCTTGTAAAAGAAAATATATTTTATAAACTTATACAATATGGTATATCGGGAAAAATGCTTGACACCATAAAGTCTTTATACTTAAACATTAAGTCAAGGGTTAAATATCAAAACGAACTTAGTGAAAGTTTTAGCTGTTTTTTGGGCGCGCCACAAGGAGACTGTATGTCGCCTTTTATTTTTTCTATGTACGTAAATGACTTAGAAGAATATATGTCTTTAAATGATTTTAAAGGTATTGATCTAGAAATGATCAAGTTATTCATTTTGTTATATGCAGATGACATTGTTTTATTTTCAGAGACAGAATTAGGATTACAAGATGGTCTAGACACACTAAAGAGTTATTGCGATAAATGGAAACTAACAGTAAATGAAGATAAAACTAAAGTAACGATTTTTAGAAAAGGTGGACAAATAGGACGAAATGTATCTTTTAAATATAATGGAAAACCTTTAGAAATAGTGAAGCGATTCACATACTTAGGTATAACGTTTTCTCCAGGCGGTTCCTTTCAAAATACTTTCGAAAGCTTAGCAGGTCAAGCATTAAAAGCATCGTTTGCACTTAAGCAATACTTAACTACATTTAATGATATATCGGTAAAACATAATCTAGACCTTTTTGACAAGTTAATATTACCGATTTTAAATTATGGAGCGGAAGTCTGGGGGTTCTGCGATGCAGATTGTCTAGAAAAAATACATATGCGATTCTGCAAACAAATCTTAAATGTAAAAACTCAAACCCCGAACAATCTTATTTACGGTGAACTCGGAAGAGTACCTTTAAAAATACAGCGATTTTCTCAAATAATAAAATTCTGGTTGAAAATCACAAGAGCAGACGACCGGAAATACATAAAATCTATTTACAAACAAATGCTTTATGATATAGGCATAAATGAAAATACGATAAATTGGGCGTCTAAAGTTAAATTTCTTTTAGATCATTCTGGTTTTAGTCATGTGTGGATAAATCAAGGAGTTGAGAATATTAACAATTTTATGAACATATTTAAAGAAAGGGTTAGAGATAATTTTATACAGAAATGGGAAAATGAGTTAAATATAAGTTCTAGAGCAACAACCTACAATATTATACGTTCTTTTACATTTCAAGGCTATCTGGATAATCCTATTAAAAGAAATTATAAAAGGGCGCTCACAAAATTTAGATTATCTAGTCACAGATTAGAGATTGAAACTGGACGCTGGACAAAACCAAATCCGGTTCCACGTCAAGATAGGAAATGTAAACTTTGTAATTCAAACATAGTTGAAGATGAATTTCATTTTTTATTAGAATGTTCTATCTATGACAGTTTTAGAAAATTATACATACAAAAATATTACTGGCGCAGACCAAATTTCCATAAGTTCTCCGAGTTACTAACAAATACAAATAAACGCGTTCAGATGAAATTAAGTATCTTCTTATTTAAAAGCTTTGATAAGAGAACAAGTTTATTGGAATGACTGTACATTAATATTTTTTTCTTTGCTATGTATTAATGTCGTCACTTTCCTCCTCTCCCCTCTCTTCCTTTTCTCACCTTTCTTTCCTCATATTCCAATGTATTTTCCATTGACCAGGAACATTGTATTTTTTGTAATGTATATGCATTTACATGCTAGACACTTTGTCTTATGTATTTTGAAATAAAACTTGAAAACTTATCCAGTACATATATGATTCCCTCTCCGCGTGGGTTCAAATCCTGAGAGGGATATGGATTTTCATGAGAGGCAGTCTCCCGACTGACTTACGGAATGCCGATGGTTCTACCCGCCTTGACCAGCCCTTGTGGGCAGTTGAGTATGGGGTCTTCCTCCATCATTAAGAGTCGGGCATCGCTACATAACTGAAATAATGTTGATGTGATGTAAAACCCATATAAAAACAAAACAAACATAAACGATTACAACGTAGTAATCTGAATAGGTTCATAATCATGGTCATGGAAGTGTTTAAGATATCCTCTAATATTTTCTGATAAATGGATAGTTTTTTTCTTAGCGAAATAAAAGACAACAATTATGAAATACCTCAAGAAACACTCACTTTTAACAATCAAGACATAATCAGCAAGCCATTGCAAGTAGTAACTCATTTTGTCATTATCTTTTTATTAAATCCTCGACTATAGGTAGGTTTAACCCTTTCCCAAACAATAACGACATTTGACCACTGTGTTGTAGACGACTTTAGAAAACATTGTGGGAAAAGGACAAATTGATCGTAACGAGCGAGTTTTCCTTTCCCACGATGTTTTCTGCCCTATAAGAAGATTTTTTTATTTAACGTCTGCGCTAACATGATCACATTTTTAAAAGAATACTGGTAACGTTTTCTCAATCAAGAAAACAAATACGCTCTTCTATTCTCGACAATATTTTCTATCTTATTGTTGTAGACTTTGATTATAGATATCATCATAACATAGCAGCATAACAACGGCTGCGTGTGTACTTGACATCGCAAATCACATTCAAAAGTGTTTAAACGTTTGGTTATATGTAACAGCCGCTATAATCTTTTAAAATAAATCTAGTAGTTGGAAAAGAAATGTGTACATGTATTATCGTTTGGGTTTTTTTAGCCGACAAGTTTCGACCTTACCTGTCCACGTATGTACCGGACTCCACTGACTACATCAATGCTGTCGTTATTCCTGTAAGTATACCTGTTGTACAAACAAAGTCCCCCAAATGGTATTTTGAGTGCTCATTATTCAAAACAGCTGCAGAATATTTATAATATCAACAATAATGAATATTGATATCTCCCTAATCAAAAGATGCAAGAAGGTTCTTGAAAGTGTTTGTCTTATGTCAATGCGGCTGAGGCGATTTCATTTGACATTACTCCACCATTATCGTTGGACCTAAAACAATTCTAAATATATATCTAAGCTTAAAACAACGACATTGCATCGAACCCGTTCATTATACATTAAAATGGTATTTTGCTAAAGTCTAGTCTTTATCATCTTATAAATAGATAAAATACCTTAGATTATGATTAAATGTTATATTAGAACTTTGAACAAGCAATTAAGATTAAATGTTAGATTATTAGTTTGAACAACTCAATAACATGTGTATATCTTTATATGTATATTGTATTATGGGCCAAAGGCCTTTGTCTACAAATTAACTTTTCTATTCTATTCTATTTACCATTGCAGTCGCGGAACAACAAGCTTGGGTACATAGCGACACAGTTACCCCTGAAGCACACGGTCGTGGACTTCTGGCGCCTTATCTACGATCACAGATCCACGATTATCGTGGCCTTGAACGCTCCGGACGAGGACCAAGATGTAAGTACGATAGCCTTCAGAAAAATCCGTTACGATGTCATGATGTTGTGGGTTCGAATCCCGTGAGTAGCGGAATCTGCCTTTGGACCTTTCATTAATCCACATTCGGTGCAATGACTTGTTATGTAGTCAAGAAGCAGTATCGAGAGTGATTTGTTTAGGTTGTAAGAACTTGTTTAACAATCGATGTAAAATAAATAAGTTAAAATTAAACGTAAATACCTTATTATTTCAAGAAAGAACGATATTGTAATTTGTGTACATACCATGATATTGAAGAAGAGTATCATTTCATATTAGTCAGTCCCAATTTTAAAGGCTTAAGATCCTTTCACTTATCCTTTTACTTATCGAACCATTACACCGAACATTCTACTATGTACAAATTATCCTTTTATTTATCGAACCATTACACCGAACATTCTACTATGTACAAATTATCCTTTTACTTATCGAACCATTACACCGAACATTCTACTATGTACACATTAATCAATCTACGTAATGCTGATGAAAAAAGAGAACATTACTCGTCAGAATTTCTAATGACTACAAACTCATCCATGTATCCTAGGTATGGACGACGTTCTCTCAAACTCTTGCCTAATAGCTACACTCCTTACATTTTCGGCACAGACATGGATTAAATGTATAAACTATAAAAAGTCAACGCAATACGCTTTAATACGCACGTGAATTATTACTTTCAAAGTGTGTACATGCTTTCATTTGTCTATTTTACAGGAGACATGTGCTTGGTGGCCATCCATTGGCGATTCTATAACAATTGGTCCTTTGATTGTGGAGACGCTAGCCGTGGAGACCCCGTGTACCGAGGTCACAGAGAGGACGTTCAGAATCATGCGGAAGGTGTGTCCTCTAGACCCAATCGCTCTTTATACTAGTATATGGAGGGTTCAGTGCAATACTATAGCAAGTGCTTCACAGTTGCGAAGCACTTACTATAGTTTTGCACTGAGATCTTGATACGCTTCATTTTATACAACATTTTGTAGAATCATTGTAGTAAAGTGTATTATCAATTTGTCTTTGTGTATGCTGCATCCTATACCATATTTCAATGTAGTATCAATGTAGCAAAGAATATGATCAATCGATCTTTGTATATGCTAAATCTTATACAGCATTTTGTGGAATCAGTGTAGCATGGTGTTTGATTTATATGTCTTTATATATTCTTCATATTGTACTAATTTTGTAGAAATATTCGATATGCATTGAGATCCAATCTTTTCAAATTGCTCAAAGAACAGTTGCTTCCATGGCAATCTGTGTTAATGCGATACATTCAAGCAATATAACTGGTCAAAAAAGAGACTAATTGTGTTTTCAGGTATTGTCGCTTTTAATCTGAGCATTTGAAACAAAATCCAAAATGAGTAACTTTTAATATGAAGATAGAACTGTGAAATGGTCATCCATCTATGATGTTATGTATTAGTATCCATTTCATTTTTTCCAAACAGGGTGTGAAGGATTCCAAACTTGTCTACATGATCACGTTTAACGAGTGGTTACCCGGAAAATACCTTCCTTCTTCCATCGAGGCATTCCTTGTGCTACAGGGGCGTGTCAATCTCTACAGACAGTCCTTCCCGGACACGCCCATTTCGATCCTTTGTCTGTAAGTAGCTATTCCATACAGATGAATGCTTATTACAGTTTGTGCCTCACATCTTGGCTATCAAAGTTCTGGAGTCTGTCTAACGAAGATTCGTAACATTACGCCTACCTTCAAAAAGATATCGTAACTTCGGGTGTCAAAGGTCCCATTGTTTTTAGAATTAAAACTATGCTTGCGTTTAATACGATAAGGATTTGACAGGTATGTCTCATGTTCCAGTAACGTTTACGTTAATACATGTACTTCCCTTAGGTCCCGTTTTCCTCTTTATATTTATGATGACGTCTATCATAGGAACCATTGTAAGACATATCACAGTCCCACCAATAGTTCACATTTGAAAAAAAAATCACCAAGAGAATCTTCAAATATCAATGCGAGTAATAAACGTTTTTGACGCAAATATACATATTGTAAAGGCTATCTCATTTGGATGAATAATTCTTGGAGTTACAAAATGTTAACAAATTGAACTGAATTTCTTCACGCTGTCTTGGATAATTCGTCGGTGTATGCTCATTTCATTCCCAAATACGAGTTTTTGTGACTAAATTGAAGTGAAAGCATCTGCTAAAGACAACCATAACAGACGAAAACTTTAGTGTTTTACTTTTTTTTATTTTATTGAGTTGAAATCATTTCGACTTAAAAATGAAACTGTATGGTCTATGCCAAGCACTTTCTTCTCTCTCTACAATGGTTTCTCAACGTCTTCTGCACCATATAAGGCAAGGTAGGGCATTGTAGAGTAACACAATACAGAGCAATACAATCTCTGCAAACCAAGTGCAGATGAAAACCCTGAATGATTTCATGAACGATCTTCTTCAGGGACGGAGTTATGTGTTGTGGGATCTTCGTTGCGGCCAACAACGTGCTTGACCAAGTCGTGCAGGACAACGAAGTGGACATCTTTAACACGGTCAGACAGCTTCAGCAGCGTCGGCCACAATTTATCAAAAACAAAGTAGGTTTCAGAGTAATAACTATTAAACTAGAAGGCCGTTTCTCCATTTATTCGGGTAATCGTTTCCTTTAAGCATAAACGCATTAAAACATACCAGGTACAGAAGATTTTAAAAAAAAGCAAGAGCATATGTCTGTTGATCCGCTTTTTCTAACCAATACAACCAAGAAACTGGCATTTTCCAATATCGAAAATGTCCTTGGCTGTTTACTATCCGACCCCGGTGGAGTGTGATCTTCACAAGATGCGGTCCCGGACTGTCTCCCGGAATACTGACGATTCTAAACAGTTTGAGCCAGCTGTTCTGGGTTGTGAAGCATTGAGTCCTCTTCCAACGAAAATGTCCCGGGTATTGAAATTAACTGAAATACTGGTTAAGTATTTTGAAGTCGCAATGAAAGAAAGTAGTCCAAGTAAAGGAAATGTAACTCCAAAGATTGGCATCGATGAACTCATATCTAGTTACTTCCCTTTAGGACAAAGGTATTGATTCCGAATGTACCATTTTGTTTCACACTTTGGGGTTTGACCAATAGAGTAAGCTGGGTTGTCTCATAGGCGTAGGTGCAGGGTGGGGGGGGGGGCAGGGGGGGCCCCCCCAATATTCACAGTGGCAAATGAAGATATTTGTATAGAAAAATGAAAGAAACGAAATTTAACAGCAGAATAAAAATAAATGTGTATTTTTCTGCTCTATGTAATTCCAATTCGCCTTTTGTTACGAACAATATCCAAAATCTTTTTGACGCCATCATCGCAAATGGCAATCTGAACACATCGGGTTTATCCAATGAAAACTCAGCTCACTAAAATACCCGGGAAGTTTTGATCGACGGAAACAGTGGTGTAAAACATGTTCTTTAAAAGGTGTCAAACTGTATATTGTCTTCAACTGTTCGATCTAAAAGAGCTGGATCAGTGGCTGTGACAGTCTGGTCGCCGCTACTTTTTGTTTAGTTCAACACAATTGATTTCCGCGTGAGATCGAGACCTGGCATATCCTTTTTTTTTTTTTTTTTTTTTTTTTTATTAAAGATACATGTTTTTCATACGCTTTCTTTTAATTCTTATAATGTTATTGAATTTGTACATGCATGAATAGTCATGAAAAAGTTTAGGAACATTTATTCTTAGACCGGTCCTCATCTGAAGTTGCCCCCCCCCCCAATGTTGAAAACGCTCCTACGCCTATGTGTCTGTGTTGATGTTGGTGTTATGTCTGAAGAAAAAAAGCCCGATACTCTCAGTCACTATATTCATATATAGGTTTTATATTTCCGTTGCAGCAAAACCTTTTTGAAACCATTAAGACGAATAGAGAAATAATTCAAAACGAGTTTTTAGTCACAATGGATTTGCCTTATTTCACCAATGATGTTTTAATCTTGATACAATTGGGCTCCGCCGTTGTATTTAATTTCGACAATTCACATTAACCTATACGAACCCTCTGTATGTATCCTGGTTTGTTTTGTTTAAGATATAGGTTCGTCCAACACAAATCTTCAAACATTCCACACGTTTACAAATATGTTAAACTAATGTAAAGAAACATAAATATGAAATTACAAAAGATAAAGAATTTACAAATACCAAACGAAAATTGTAATCTACTATTCAGTCCAAGGGAAAATTAGGGTTTTTCGCTCCGTTTTCATCAATTATTTCAAAAGCCGTCTTTTCCAGACAAGTAAAATCCCGATGAATCTTCAGCAAAGGGTGGCTACCACATGTTACATACTAACTATAGCCATCAATGAACTAATGGCGTGTTTATTTCTTTATAGGATCAGTACCTTTTCATATATCAAGCTGTGAAAAAGTATATCGAATCGACAGCTGCAGTGTATGGAAATATAGAGAAACGCTAACAATGACGTCTACTAAGCTCATCATGGTTTACAGAAATAAAAAGACATGTTAATATAGAAACCTACGGAATGGATGATCAAACTACATAGGCAAAATAATACAAGGTGTATGAAAATATAGAGACATGCTTACATTGACGCCTACGACGCTCATCATGGTGTATAGAAATAAACAAACATGTTAACATAGAAACCTACGGATGACGCTAACATAGACATTCACGAATGGCGTCAAACTCCACGTTCAAGAAATATAGAGACATGATGACAAAGAAACCTACGAATGTTCAAGCTACATATGCCAACAAGTCTTAGGTGTATGGAATTATAGAGACATGTTAAGGTAGACACCAACGAATAAAACTACAACGAATCAAACTGCATATCCGTCAGGTTGTTCCATGTGTATAGAAATATAGATATACGATAACAAAGGAACCAACTAATTTTCAAGCTACATGCAGGTCCAGGGTAAATGTACATATAGGAACATGTTAACATAGACGGCAACGAATAGTCAACATGCAGACATCGTGTTCGAGGTTTATAGAAATATAGAGATATGATTACAAAGACAACAACGTATGATCAAGCTGCATAGGAAAACAAGACCAGTGTATGTAGAAATATAGAGAAATTGTAAGAAAGACACCAACGGTTAATAAAGCTGCATGCGTCAGCATGTTCAGCGCGTAAAGAAATATAGAGACATGATAACATAGACATCTACGAGTACCCAAACTACAAGTGCCAACATGTTTCGCACAACATGTGTGCCGAAATAAAGAGAAAGGTTAACATAGACATCTACGAGTACCCAAACTACAAGTGCCAACATGTTTCGCACAACATGTGTGCCGAAATAAAGAGACATGTTAACATAGACATCTACGAGTACCCAAACTACAAGTGCCAATATGTTCCGCACAACATGTGTGCCGAAATAAAGAGAAAGGTTAACATAGACATCTACGAGTACCCAAACTACAAGTGCCAACATGTTCCGCACATCATGTGTGCCGAAATAAAGAGACATGTTAACATAGACATCTACGAGTACCCAAACTACAAGTGCCAACATGTTCCGCACATCATGTGTGCCGAAATAAAGAGACATGTTAACATAAACATCTACGAGTACCCAAACTACAAGTGCCAACATGTTCCGCACATCATGTGTGCCGAAATAAAGAGACATGTTAACATAGACATCTACGAGTACCCAAACTACAAGTGCCAACATGTTCCGCACATCATGTGTGCCGAAATAAAGAGACATGTTAACATAGACATCTACGAGTACCCAAACTACAAGTGCCAACATGTTCCGCACATCATGTGTGCCGAAATAAAGAGACATGTTAACATAGAAATCTACGAGTACCCAAACTACAAGTGCCAACATGTTCAGCACATCATGTGTGCCGAAATATAGAGACATGTTAACATAGACATCTACGAGTACCCAAACTACAAGTGCCAACATGTTCCGCACACCATGTGTGCCGAAATAAAGAGAAAGGTTAACATAGACATCTACGAGTACCCAAACTACAAGTGCCAACGTGTTCCGCACAACATGTGTGCCGAAATAAAGAGACATGTTAACATAGACATCTACGAGTACCCAAACTACAAGTGCCAACATGTTCCGCACAACATGTGTGCCGAAATAAAGAGACATGTTAACATAGACATCTACGAGTACCCAAACTACAAGTGCCAACATGTTCCGCACATCATGTGTGCCGAAATAAAGAGACATGTTAACATAGACATCTACGAGTACCCAAACTACAAGTGCCAACGTGTTCCGCACAACATGTGTGCCGAAATAAAGAGACATGTTAACATAGACATCTACGAGTACCCAAACTACAAGTGCCAACATGTTCCGCACATCATGTGTGCTGAAATAAAGAGACATGTTAACATAGACATCTACGAGTACCCAAACTACAAGTGCCAACATGTTCCGCACATCATGTGTGCCGAAATAAAGAGACATGTTAACATAGACATCTACGAGTACCCAAACTACAAGTGCCAACATGTTCCGCACAACATGTGTGCCGAAATAAAAAAGACATGTTAACATAGACATCCACGAATGTCATCAAGCTCTATGCGCCAACATTTTCAAGCTGTGTGGAAATATAGAAACATGGTAACATAGAAACCTATCAATAATCAAGCTACATTGGCAAACAAGTCCATGGTATATGTAAATATAGAGACCTCAAAGCATTGCCGCCTTTGAATGGCATCAAACCCTATGCACTGACATGTTTAAGCTGTATGGAAATAATGAGGCATCGGAACATCGACAGAAGAATATGAAAGAGAATAAGCAATCTTTACATGTACTCGTATGTACATATTGGAGACATTCCTACAGCTTAATTCCTTTGCTTGACAAATTGATTTAAACCATTACCAAACGACATAAGAACAGATTGTTGCAGTAGACTGTGGAAAACATTGTGAGAAAATGGGAAAATTCTCTTAACAAGCAATTGCTCCTTTTCAAACAATGTTTTGTGCCCTATCAGAAGGGTATTGTTCAATTTTATCGCAATTTGAAATGTTGTCTGCAAACTCATTCAATTTGGGACACTCGAAAATTTGGCGTTTGGTAAAGGGTTAATGCATATTAACCTCATTCGTGAAAACACTTCTCTTTATAAACAAGTGTCAGAAAATGAATAATTGCTCCCAACGAGTATGTCATACTTTATCTTCAATATAGTTTATTCCATATCGAAAAACAAATGTTCTATGTTGCTTTTTCATTTTTTATATCTGCTGATGCTTTCGAGTTGGACCAGTATCAAAGATCCATACATTGCGTTTTCCTTTAGAAATTCTCTAATTCCTTTTGAGATATCATAATTGTGATCGAGGCGTCTCTAGATAAGGAAAACGCAAGAAGTACGACACACTGCCTTCTGTTTGGAAAATGCTTTCAGAAGATCATTCTGAGCTTTCCTTTTCCGGACAACAGTATAGATGACACGATTCTGCTTGGTTGACATTACGTTTTCGATCTAAGTCAAATTCGGAGCAAGGATTTGTTTGTGAACCTATTTAATAGTTAATGGTGAAAAATGGACGGAAAATTGTAAAAGAAAAGTAGTCCCCTAATGAGACATACATTCTGAGATAGGTTAGCACCTCCAGGCGTTAAGTTCAATGAATACATCAATCGTATCTACTCGGTAATCCCCGTAACAAGTCGGTAGATATACCTCGTAGACAGTACATGAATACACCAGAAATCCTGGGGTAATTTGCCTTGTTTCCGGCGGATAACGCAAAATGCACACAGGCCCTAAATATGTATTTAAATACACGCAAATTGGTTATATATCACAAATGAATGGTATTTTTACCCTTTTCATAAAAGATAATCATATCAACACATCTTTGTTTCATATTTTGTCAATCGGCTCTTTTCGGCAATCCCCGGCTTGTGCCGGGGATTTCCGAATAGATACGATTGCAAACGGACATGCCCTTCGTTGCTGACCTACTTTCAAAAATGGCTCCCCATTACCTCCGAGGTTATTTTAAGAAATGACCGAGGTGTTCCGAATGCGAATACATAACTGATTTGGTTCTAGTAAAAATAATGTTCAGTGTATTGCTCTACCAAATGCAGGTATAATTGAATCACGTATATATATACAGTATGTAAAGGAGGTTCATCTTCTATGTCAGTTCTCTTATGTATTTACACATGTAACATATTTTCCAATTCCTCTTGACATACACAGATGGTCCATTTTAGAATATGCATCTTAAATTCGTAATCAAGCATCATCTTATTGGTTCCATAGGTACCAGTAATAAATAGTAAACATTGTGTGAAAAGGAGAAATTGCTCATAACGAGAAATTTCTCCTTTTCCCACAATGTGTACTATATATTTGTCAATTTTTTTGTTACTGGTACCTGTGCTTAGTTCGATATAAAACAGAATCCATTTACCATTGATAGGAAATTGATAATCAAGGTGAATATGTGCATGTGAACACATTATCAATTTTCCTGTTATTCAAATAGCAAAACGGACAATATTTCCAATCTAAAAGGTTTTTTTTTTATTGGTAGAAATTATTATTTTTTTCGTTCAAATGTGCCTAAATATATAGATTTTATATTAATTGGTTGATAGAGCTAGTGTGCATTCAATTAACGTGTTTTTTCTTCTTCAGCATTTGGTTATTTTGTTATATAATATTATTTTTGTCAAGTTTGTTAAATTTGTACATTGTTATGTAAAATATGTAAAATACAATTATTTATATCATGATACATAATGTTGGATTTGTTATGAAACAGCTGGCCGTGTGTAAATAAATAAATGATAACAGATCGTTATGTAACCTCTTTGTTTACCGAATTTGCAGCATTACAAATCTTTATGTATTCGGAAAACTGCTAATCTATCGAATCTTTCAATCATTTATTTGTTTGTGGTAAGGCGTCGTTTTAACCCTAAGACGTCGTTTTAACCCTAACCCTTGACTTTGATATGGCCTTGTACCTTAGGAAAGCCACAATAATAAATACACAAAGAGGATAATCGGCCTCTTCACCCCTGAGGTTATTGGCTTCATAGATACAATGTCGATGTAAAAATCAACCTATTCACCTGATCCCGTAGAAACAATAATAAGACTGGCGTCTTTCCATGGTACTCTAAGCAATTGCGAAATCTTGTACATGGAAGTTGTTTATTATTTAGGCTTGGTGAGAGTATGGGATATAGATAAGGCTATATCCCATACTCTTACAAAGCCTTAAATGATGCTTGACTCCCATGTACAAGAAGGAATTCCGTTTAACACCTGCTGCACACTGCCCCGCATTGCACGTCTGACAGCTATGCGCCAAACTGGACGGTTTTCGGCTAGGTTCTGCCAGGAGCGGACGTCGATGTCAGACTGCTACACATCCCTCTTGCAGACGTATTTGTCTATCCTTCATAGCGTACTAGTGCTCAGAAAAACTGCAAAACTGGGTAATATGAGTTATACATTATGGTGGAGTATGTTGAAACATAGCGAAGAACCACATAAAATTCAAAATGGAGAAATTCTTGGGTTTAATTGGTTCTCAACGCTTCTCGGCTGAGCTTGTTTTATCGCTAATTGTAAACAAACCTTATAGAGTACTCAGTGTAGTTGAGTACTCAGTCCTGCCATGCGTTGAATACTCCCCAGGCACCTTAGGTGAAAGCTGTGGAGTTCCTTCTTCTGACTCGCTTATATGTTCCATGTCTCGCTGCCTGAGAGGAATTCAACGAGTGAGTGCATAGTTTGTTGGCAGACGCAATTACTTCTCTGTAATTATAATTTTGCGAGACCCTCACGTTGATTTTATACAAAACTGCTGCTGCATTGGCAATCCTGACGGTGACCCTTGTGTCAATTGTTCTCAAGCTGGTGATTGTGGACACCGGGTAGACTACGGCCTCCAGGACTTCCAGGTTGTACCAGTCGATCGCAATTATTGACTTTAATGAGCCGGTGCCCTGGCATAGGATGCTGGCTTTCATCAGGCTGATGGTCAGCTAGAACTCCTTTCAGACGTGGTAGAAAAGTTCGACAAGCTGCTGCAAGTCGTATTTCGTTTGAAACGTCAGACTGTATCCCATACAGAAGGTTACTTACGAATGAGAACTCTACCTGAGACTATTGTATTGGTGCTGAGACGGGCGATGTTGAAGAGTGCGTCGAAAGTCCTGATGTGCATGAAGCCTCTCTCGCTGAAATCCTTGAATGTGTACTTAAGAAGCAGGGAGAATATGCCAAAGAATTTCGACTCCCAAAACGTACAAAAGCATATTCACAAAGCCTGGTTTTTGATGAATGACTCCCGTTTACCTCTTCGATTGTGCTAAAGACGTCTGGTGGTGAGCTTCGAGGGTCAAGATATTCTAAAAATTCAGATTGCTTAGATTAGATAAGACCATAATTCATTGCGCGCAAACTCTAATATTTTAACTTGAGAAATAGCTTTGAAGCGCCGTTTTCAAAAAGTTGCCTTGATCAACAAATGTTGGTTTGACTTGGTAAATACATGTATTTGGTAATGTATTACGAGCCGTCAAGGCGATTTGAAGTTGCGACAAGACGATGTTGTGGGACAAGGACACGAATGTTGACGAACTATGATAAATTGTTTCAATAATTTGCATTAAAGATGCTTGTTTACAGATGAGAGAATTTGACAGTCAAAATAAAATGTCTTTGGAGCAATACAGTTTTTGAATTGTTGTTTGATATTCAATCGTAAGTACATATTGAAATCACAATTAATTCAGTTAGCGTCAACTTATCTAAGTTTGCACAATCTATATGTCGTATATCTCAAAAGCGATTAAAATACATTATAATTCACTGTATACCCACCTTAAAAGAAATAAAAACGGTTAAATTTTGCTTCCAATGACTATTCTTCAGTATAACAGTAAAGCTGTTGTATAGTTTGAAGGATTTAGGTCTTAACTTCTAATATTCCTCACATATGTGAACAAGCACCTTTAAAAGGTTCTTGGTACAAGACTGTAGTAGATTTATAGTTGACTCATGCAAGCAAAAAGTTATACGGATGATTTCGATTATTCTATCAATGTGATCAAGCCATTTCGGGCATTTCGGCGTTCAGTGTTCCTCGGTCAATTAATGATAAGGCGAACAAAACAGTGTAACTGCAATAACGATGCCACGATATAAAATCCACATTAAACAAAATAAACACATCTTATAGACAGGTCGAATGTCAAAAAACTCCCATAAAGAGATTTTTTGTAACAAATATCATGAGAATGATAAAGCAATTAAAAGAATAACTCTTTGTGAACTTAAAGAAAAGCAAAACCAATTAAACTCAAATTAAAACATACAGATGATTAATAATTCAAGGGCGTTTTGGGGTCAGGACGCAGACTGATGTATTATTGACAACCAAATATAGATCATCTATGTTTTATATACATCATCCTTTTTACATGTTTGGTCTTTTCTTTTTTGTTCATTCATTATTCGCGTCTTCATGTATCATAAATGAAAGCAAGAAGCTAGTTTTCTTGTTTATTATCAATATCCAAACAGTCGTTTTCTCAAATACGCTGAATTTCACTGAGAAACGCATGGAAAGAAATGGGTTTGTTGGTAATTTGGTATTTGTTAGCAAGAGTTCTTTCTAACATTTGCATACTCCTACTCTGACGAGGGCATTGCTTTAAACAAATATGCAAGATCCTTTCTTAATGTCCATGTCCACTTAAAATTGAGTGCCAATTGAGTATAAAACGTCAATAAAGCATGCGTAAAACTGCTACACTGTACCAATTGGCCATTTGGTGGGGGTTAATGCCGTACCAGCAGGTTTTCCTTTATTTCGTAATGCTCGACTCATTAGCGATGAAAGGAGACATAATGCCCTATTTAAATATCCATCTTCTACATTTATAATGTTTCTAAGTAAAATCTTTCTAATTTCGAGCAATTGTTTTTCCCTTTTTTTTGTACGTCATCAAACACTTCTACTTATACATTATAATACAGGTTTCATGCCATCAAGATAATGGCATATATCAATCAGAACACCTTAAATAATTAAGAGACCACTTAACCTGAAAGATTCAAATGATTTATTGATATTGTCATGAACTTAAAGCTTAGATGGTCCCCCATAAAGACAAAAAGCCTATCACCTTGTTCAATGCTTCAGTAAACAATTAACATTAGTTATGCCTCGAACTATTTAAGTGTAAAATCATCCATATAGTAAACGATTACAATAAAGCAAGACGTCCATTGAAAGCTTTGGGACACTATGAAAATGGGACGCAACTCCTCCTTCAAAGGGTTTTCTGCATAAACAACGTCCTGTATCAAACTATGCATTGTCTTATATATACACCACATACATGTACACCACGTTCCTACTTTTCTTTTTAAATATTGTCGCTTTATTCAATATTGACTGTACACCACACGTATGTGTGCACAATTCCATGTCCTAAAATCGTCCTACATAACGAGCAAGAAGAGGTAATTAAACAAATACGCAAATGTTTGAACGATTTGAAGTTTCAATCATGGAAAAAAATGAATCTATTTCTATCCCCAGCCGGAACAAATCAGATACGAAAACAAGATGGTAACAATAGTAGTAAGGCACTCCTAGTGTTTAGGATATACGACTTTCACAAAACATGTCTCAGGTCATAAAAGGATATTACTTGTTTAAATCCGGGGGTATAGCTGACAATCTAAAGAAATTGGTGAAAAAATACAATCAAACAAGCAATTGCTTACATGTTTTGTGTTTAATTTATTTAAGCTAAGAGCTCGCCACTCATCATGAGTAAGAGAGGGACAACAACATATGAGAAACAATGCACTTTAATGTTTTAATGATTTATAAACAGCAATCCATATCTTAATTACCATTCTTTACATACATAGGCTAAACGTTGTGGGTGGTACATAATTAAACATGAATAAATGAGTATCATTCATTGTTTCGCAAGATCATACCGAGTCTAACTTTAACCCTTAGGATTTTGGCTAAGTTTCTTAAAAGAGATTTTTGTGTCGTCTGCTTTCCCAAACCTTCTGTTGAGTTTTAATGATGAAAGATACTCAAAGTAGCAGACAGGTTTGATCACAGGCCAGCCGCCAATTTACTTGGCGGCTTGCCTGGATCCAACCTGTTTGCATAAACATGAAGTCGGTTCCAGCACTATAAGGGTTAAAACTTTCCAAGAAATGTAGGCTTAAGCTGCTGAACTTGATGAACAAAGCAAGCCATACAATCACCTAGACCTTTGCATCAATCGTTCGGGTTGATCTGTAACCACAGTTTATGCAAAAACACGGTAGACACCTCCGGTACTTTACAGATATTTGCGTTCAATTTCGTGTCAAGAGATCGTCCTACACTATGAGTAAGCTCAGGACAACAAACAAATGAGCCATCATTGAAAGTGTCAAACAACAAATTAGATCTGTTTTAACCACTCTTACTGCAGCTAGGTTGCAAACGCTTGATGTGTTTGTTTGTACATACATTTAGACTGTAAGAACTCTTTCTGAATAAAACATTACCGCTGGATGTGAGTATGCTGCTCCGTTTTAGATTTATTTATATTCATACTGTTTGGTTGTACAAGTATTTCAATGCACCTTGCACGCTGCAAACTTTTAAGTTTACGTATGAGAATGTTACAAATAACGAGAAGGGTAAGACACGTTGTTATTGTACCACAGCTTCATAATTCAGTTTTGTCTTTGTCAAATATTCTCGAGAGCTTACTGGTCTACTTGAGACTATAACGACTATTTAAAATCATGGAGGTATTGCAATTCCTTTTTTATTAAACAAAATATTATATCCTACCAGAATCAAATTCGTCAACCAGGCTTTTGTTTTCAGTTCTCGTATGTTTGCTCTTCCAATTTCGGACGTCGGGGGATACTTTCTCGTTTGGTTAAGGGTGAAGGTTGTACAAGCCTGACGGTGGTCCAAAAGACGTCATGCCGGATAAAAAAAAGCTGACCTTTTCACAAGCGTCGATACAATACGTTAATTGAGTCGGACGTCACATCGTGTCTTACCTAGCGTGAACTATAAAGGGAGGGCGGCAACTTTATTTGAAGGATTTTATACGGACGCCTTTGTTGTGATAGCAAACTCATCGACAGGCAGAAAAGATAATATACTTCGGTATTTCTTATTCATTTAACAGGATACTCACCAATATACATTTTTGATAAAGACGTGTTTAAATCTCCATTACCCGTTACATAATTCTTTCTCGAGAGTGATTTATCTAAGTTGTCAGAACTTTTTTCACAATCAATGGAACGTAGATAAGTTTAGACTAAATATTTCTTTTTGTAAAAAAAGAAAAACGTTGAAAAGATACCCTAAAGACCGGAAGTACAATGAGAAAGGTGTCAATGACGAGTCTTCGTGGAGTTTTGCTTATTGTGACATTCCTTGGTGTTGGCGTTGATCTGTCGCAGTGTATGTCGGCGCGCTCTAATCTTTTCGGGTCGGTACATATGGAGTGTTCGTCGCCTAGCGACTGTTTCCATGGATACTGTAATGCTGGCAAATGCGCATGCATGACAGGATGGACTGGTGTACATTGTGAGGATCGGGAGTTCTCGTTCAGAAAAGCCTCGATTCAGTCCACCGGATATACGAAACGGTCAGATGTTGAAAATGGCGTTTACGCTAAGAAAAACGTCATTATAAGTAACCACAAAAGGGTATCCCGTTTGCTGAATTCCTTATTTAAAGAGGACAAATCCTCATCGTATGATGAACACAGACAGTCTGATAACCTTGTGTACATGAGCAGTAGTCATGACGACAGTTCGGACCACGAGGCGTGCTCTAGTTCCTACAAGCCCCGCCCACTCAAACAACGGCTTTGCACGGCCGGACTTGCGTGTCAATATGGAACATGTAACCTAAAGAATACAGGCACAGCCTTGATATTTACCTGCGTTTGCGACCCTGGTGCATCCGGGCTATTGTGCCAGAAGAAGTGTTGTTTAGAATGCGGAAACAACGGCCGGTGTGAAGTGTTTTCGAATGGTACAGAGTTCTGTAACTGTAGACTTGGATATTCCGGGGAGTCCTGCGAACAACGGGTGTCCCTATTTAGGTACATCCATGGGATACATGGGAGCGATAACTTACTGTCTGTCTACCTCAAATTTATCGATGCTGTATTCAGGAACTTGGTGCTTAAATCGACTTAATGAATACGAAGATAAACTGGAACATTGTTATTCACCGAAGTGCTCTCTTGTATGTGATCTGTTCTTTATCTATGTGTATGTTGTATATACAATGTATGTTGGCATGTGTTTGCTATATATGTTTGACAAAAATATATGTTTAGTTTATATGTCAATAAACTAATTCAAACTGTGAAACTCCTTAAAAGTGTGTATTTAACTGAGCAATGAGACTTCCAAAAGAAATGTTCACGTCTGGTCGGTGAAAGACAATGTCAGCCACCGACCGGCTGTGCTGTTGTCGGCTTCAGTCCGTCTAGAAAGACGATTGGTTGCACCATGATAAGGTTCTTCAATATCTACGATGACTGTGAAGGCCAATTCTTGAGTTGCTGTTCTTTATGCGGTTACTGCAGATGAAGATAGAGAAGTCTTGGCTGACTGGTGCAAGGTGTCTATGTATGTTCTGCCCCTGCTGTCTACAACGACATACGTCTGCCTTCTTCACCTCTTTGTGGAAAGAGAGCCTCCGCGAGGAACGTTTGCTGTGCAATTAATTATTAATCCATTTAGTCTATTTTAATTCACATAGTCTCTATATACCAATGCATATATTCTCAAATCAAATCTATAGTTGATTTTAACTTTGAAAAGTCTTTAAATTCCACGTGAGGACAAGGATTAGTTAGTTGAGGTTTTTACCTTTTACCAAACACCAAATTTTCGACTTTCCCAAATTGAAAGAAATTACAATCAAAATGTTATGAACTTGAAAACTTGAACTTAATAACGCAGAAAACATTGTTGGAAAATGAGAAGTTGCTCGTTAAGAGAAATTTGTCCTGTTCCAACAATGTTTTCAAGAGTCGTCTTCAACAAACGGGTCAAATGTCGTCATTGTTCGGTAAAGGGTTAAAGCGTATTTATACTACAACTGAATCACCTGTTTGTTTAAGAGGAAGATATTGGATACATATCACATTATTTCATTATGATATCGTGAAAATCTATGGATCGAACTCCTCTATATGAAGTTCCTCAACTAAAGAAAGTTTTAGGAATTACCAGAATGACGTGTAGATTAAGAATAAATATTCCTGCTTGATATTAAAGCACTACAAATGAATATTGAGTTTTAAATCTGAGACTTATCCAAAGAGTATACAGTCTAACTTGTGTTAAGCAACCACCCTTTTAAGCAGCCAACCTGCCTTAAACAACCACTACAGAAAGTCCCATTGTTAGATTTATAGTGTACATCAATTTGTATTAAGCAGCCAACCTTTCTTAAACAGCCACTTTACTCTGTCCCATAGGCTGTCCTCTTAACACAAGTTTGACTATACATGCACTCAACCACACAGATTTTATCTAAACAGATTGATAGCATTAGTCAACTAAATGTATCGTGATGAACAGCTGGCGTTCGAAAAGAGTACGTTCTTGAATTATAAAAAGAAACCGCTTACATTCAACTGCAATAAGTGTTATCACCTTGTTTTATAAATGGATTCAACTTGGAATAACCATTGACATACATAAATGCACTGGCAAAGGACTTTGTGTTACTTTCATAATGACCTATAGTTCCATATTAAAGTGCCTAAGATTTCATTCTTCTTCACAAAATAGGAAAATGCGTGTTCAGATAGGAACATGATGTTTCGGAACCGTTTTCTGTCGTCTGCTATCATGATAATCGTACACAGTCACTATGGGGAATATTTTTTTCTCCCATTAATGTACAGGGATCAGCATAATATACAACAGGCGCATAGCTGGGTAAGGGCGTACGCACATACGCAAAATTATTTCCAAATCCGTCCACTGTACGCACATGCGTAGAATTATTTCCTATATCCGTTTATAGTGAAACCATCGTAGGCCTTTGTATGTCGGTATATTTGGTCCAACAAATTGTGACACAATTTGTTTGTCATAAATTGAGTCTAAACTGATGGAAAATAGTGTGATGCTTTAGATATGATTATATAAGCAATGTATTTCATAGCTTTTCATCTCATTGAATTGTCATAAAATCGCACAATAACGCACCTACGTAATGCATGATCCCAGGTTGCACGCCCCGGACCCCATAGTTTAAAAGCATACTAGCGCTCAAAAAACTGCAAAACTGGGTAATATGAGTTATAATTGTGATTTACTATGTTGAAACGCAGCGAAAAACCACAGGATCATGACAATATAACGCCTACACTATTTATTATCTATTTTTCAAGGTGCTGTTTTCACAAATGTGGTGCCCATCAATTTAACTTCATTGTTTACATTTGAGTAACATTTGAGAAAGCACAGATAGCTCAGATTAATGAATGTCGATCACCTAGTTAAAAAAAATCACGTGAAACACGTAAAATACTGTTATTTATCTAATATCAACAACGTGAACATTCAAAATGGAGAATTTCTTGGGTCTTATTGGTTCACAACGTTTTTCGGCTGACTTTGTTTTACCGCTAATTGTAAACAAATATGACAGTATTCACTCTTTTTTAAAGCACTATGTCAGAGACATAGATAACTGTTATCTATGTCTCTGACAATGTGTACTTGTTACAGTCTCAATTTCTCTGTAAAAGGGAATTTAAAGTATGGCTTTAAGTGTGTAATCTTCAGCTGCGCGCCTGTACAATATTTTATGAAATAAAGAAAATGATACTTAACTTGCATTCTGGTACGATTCAAGAGGTTTCCCGCGGCATACAATGAACAAGAAATGGGGTTGCTTTGGTCATATTTACAGGATAAGTCGCGATTATTCAAGCGATGAATAATTTAGAAATCACTAATTGAAAAAAAGGTCTCGCACCTGTTACGGAGTACTTCCGGGTCGTAGTACCAAAAAGTAGTACCATTTAGAAATTTTGAGTTTGGACTTCTGGTGCATAGTTTTGCTAGTAAGAGATAAGCTGGTAGAACACTGATGTGTTTCCTGTATAGATTATAGTCCTGCAATGCTCCCAAAGTTTGTTTTGATTGCTTATTGCAGGACTATTTGTTTGGGATGTATGAACACAAATGCCGGTACCTCAGGCTAGATTTGACAGCTAGTGCACTGATTTTCGGACGGTACCAATACTCTTTGCTCCGTAGAAAAAAAAGAGACGATTGAGGTGTCCATTATATTACAGTTTCTGAGAGTTAAATGGCCAAATTTGATGTTTCTGTATATAGCTTAGCGTAAAAAAACACTATTCTTCCCTCAGCAGAGTCTTGAAAATGCCTGATTTAACATTGGAGTCAATGGGAATTCAAGATCTCAAAAGTAACAGGTGTATGACCTAAAGGCCATGTATTTTATTCTTACGCATTGTGCTGTTCTAATGCGACACTAAAGTATATACAAGAACGGTAACTCTAGACTACTTAAAAAACTTTCCGAAGTGAGCACAGCGACGGAGAGTCCTCATGATGTCGGACGCCAAAGTTACTCCCACTGTTCAACCTCTCCATCTGAGACTGGGAGCGGCTTTATTTTACGGAATATGTTCGTTCCTAATTATTGTATCGAACAAATTAGTCCTAACAACATACAAGTAAGTTGTGTTTCTCTTGTGTTACTTTTGACAGTTTGAATTAGGCATTGGCCAAAAGGGGTCCCATTTAAAGACCTTATCAAATTACAGTGCAAATAACGATGTTTTTGGTCTTTCGATTAATATTCCCACCTCAACAGTGACTCACCATGAAAAGGAATATTTAGCTATTGTATGCTATTTCAGTGACATATTTAACAACTGCTGAAAGGTTCATACTAAAGAAGAAAAAACAGTCGTTCAGTCTATCACTCGTTTCGTCTACAAAGTAACTGAAAGAAGTAGATAAAAGTGGTTTTGTCTTTCAGTTGTTTCGCCTAACTAAAATGTCGTTGTCTATCGGTCCTTGATTACTTATTTAGTTGAATTGTTCAAAATACTATCTATTTTCAACAACAGTTAATCAGAGGTTAATTGCTTATTCGATTCATGTTTGCAATTCATACTTTATTGATTTGAATACTCTTTGAATATTTAGTGTCCCTCAATTTTACTAATTAAATTTTCGGAACATTGCCAAGTTGATAGGCAGTTGATACACATTGTGATAGCCACTGTATAGTTTATGAGGTGCAAAAGTCCAACTGCACTGCAGTACTTGATTGATCCTGATCATTACTTCATTAAAATAATTAGTCATTGTTATGCCTACAATTTTCAAATAAGATTGAAATATCATAAATGCACAATGTCATTATGAGAAATATAAATTGATATCATGGTCTGACATTGATAAAACTATACAATATGACATATATGTAGACAAAACAACTACCCCTTCAAGGTCTTTTATGCAATAATAACAGTTCTAAGATGAAAAGACTGGTAGACCAAACAACCGTCACTGCAGAGACTGGCCAACCCATAAATTTGATATTAGAATATTTGGACCTAAAACAGTTTTGTAGTTGTCTGCCTTTTCTTTCAATATCCTGGCCAGATCAAAGGAATATTCATGAGCAAAGCATGCATCCTATGTTGCTCCTCTCCACCCAGGTAAATAAATGGGTACCTGTGAGGAAATAAACAAATGGGCCATGGCTGCTTTTGCATGCCATATCTTAACCAGGTATATCATTAATATTTGGAGTCAGAGAGGAACCTTTGATTTGAGTAGGCTGATGAAGCAAATACCCAACAAAAATCAGGTGTTACTTCTGACAACCCAAAAGTTATTTGAAACGGTCAAATTGGCCGGTGGCCTGCCCTTAATGACAACCCTGGTTAACAGCCAGGTTATCACCGAATGATGGGGGCGGTAATTGTAAAGTTGCTTGAATATGCCTAGAGTAGAAATGAGAGTATATACCCTATCTTTACCTTTCAATATATATATGCTTTGCACAAATACGGTAATATAGACCAAATGAAAACAAATAATTGAATTGTCCATTTACCAAACACCAAATTTTGAACTGTCACAAATTGAAAGAGTTTGCAGATGCCATTTCAAAATGTGATGATATTGGAAAATAATCTTGTGATGGAGTAGAACACATTTAGGGAGAAGGAGAAATTTCTTGTCACAAGCAATTTCTGCCTTTCCCACAATGTTTTCCAGAGTCGTCTGCAACATTGTGCTAAAATGTCCTTATTGTTTGGTAATGGGTTAAAATACAAGACTTGAATATTTGGTCCTATAACAATCTTTTTTCATTGACTGCTTTTGCTTTCTTTTTGATCCAGCCATCATATCCCTTAGAAGGAATTTTTTTTTTATAGTAATATTTGGCGTATTATTTTCAGGTTTCCCTCCTTCCAGTTTCTAGCAATTACACAGGTAAGAGCATTTCTCTTTCCGAAATTTTGAAACCCTTTGCATCAAAATTTCTCATATTATAAACTTAAAATGTTAAAAAAAAAAATTATGTATATAATATGCACTGGCCAAGTGTGGTCCATGTTATGAAATATAATAATAGAATGGTAACCCAAAGTATCTGCATGCATCTAGATTACACTATCACTCTAATACTATTAAATGATCTATTAAAACATAATTCAGCCTTAAACACACCATTACACAGTCCTTTACCTTTATTATAACTCACTTTGAAGATATACCAGCATACTTAAGAAGTAACAAGTCATTTCTACTATTGGCATAGTGGTTTGTAATAAAAATATATATATTAGAAATATTTTTGCCATAGTTTTTAATAGTTGTCTACTGTATTTTACTTTTTAGGGCCTGATAACTTTTTTTTCTTATTTTACTTAAAAGGACTTTCTCAAAGATTGGGATTTTATCTTTTTGAAATGTATTGTTTCTTTTCGATAAAATGACAACATAGATTTGTAAAGTAACATAAGAATGTGTTATTCACAGCCTCCCAACCCAGTTTATAATTGAACAGGAAAGGTATAGATCATTTGCATTGCAGATATTTCGTAAATGTTTAAATTGGTTAATATTTTAAAGACAAGCTAAAGTTTGAATAAGATGGTTTTTTTTTTTAGATACAATCGTCACATGGGTCTTTAAACATGTTTAACCACTCTTGTCATGTGATGTTAGGAAGGTGCGCAAGAAGGTATTCCTGCATTTATTTAAGAACTGGCCCATAGAAGCTCTGAGAGGCGCGAAGACTCACTTCACATTATTTAACAAAATCACAGGGTTTCAGCAATTTAGGTTGGTATTCTGCTATCATTAAGAGTCGGGCATCGCTATATAACTAAAAAAAATGTTGATGTGATGTAAAACCCATATAAAAAAAAAGCAACTTAGGAGTAAAGAAGTTGAAAATGGTCTTTGGTTTTGTGACATTGATTGTTAATATCAAATTGTTAACCTTTATTACTCCCACGGTGAAAATCTCTGGGTAAGTCCCTTTAAAATGAAAGAAGAATTCCCACTCTTTAATTGTTGCCTGCTGTTGTTGCAATTTATTTCTTCTTTGGTCACAGTGATTTCTAGTGAAACAATGTTTTCTGCCAGCTGTTGTTTTCACTTTGAAACAGTCACAAATTTAGTGTTTATTGCCTACATCAACAATTATATACATTGTATTGGAAGCTTGCATAAACAAAGGGAAACCAGGTTTGTCAAAATCTGAATTTAATTTGCTTGTCCGTATATATATCCTATCTCTCTTTGTATTTGTTAATATAATGGTTATGATAAATTTTAGGAAAAAATTGGCTTGTCCTTTGAGGCTTTTTGACACCCTTGGCAATATGGACAAATGACTTTTCCACCCCTGAGAATACTATGTTGCATTGTTGTCTGCCTATGAATGTTTTTCTGTTTTTTCAATCTTCAATTTGAAGCAGAAGAACCCACAAAAAATATCCATGATGATAAAACAAAAACTTTGCTTATCATCTTTCCAAACGCCATCTGTGGCAAATGTGTTCAAAGCAGGCTGTTTAAGGAGAGATGTTAACCCTTAGAATGTTGGGTAATTTTCTAAAAATAGATTGTTGTGTCGTCTGCTTTCCAAGACATAAGATATATCCTTAGTTTTGATGAGGAAAGATACTCAGAGTAGCAAACAGGTTAGATAACAGGCTAGCCACCAATTTACTTGGCAGCTGGCATGTAATCTAACCTGTTTGTATAAGCATGAAGTCGGTTCCAGCGCTATAAGGGTTAATGTATGATACAGTAATTGCTCTGTATAGTACATGAACAATGTGCAATGTATTGATCATTTAACGGAGATATGGAGATAATTTTGTCTGCTTTTTCAGTATTGTTGGATCATTCAAGCTTTTATATTAGTGTGAAAGCAATCTTTAATTTGTCAACAGTTGGATTTGATCAAAGAAGAGTCAATCCTTTCCCTCCATATTGAATTATGGTCCAAATTCAGTTTTCAAGAGTAGATAGAGCATTCACACAGTTTGCAGAGGTCCCAGGTTTAATTCCCATTCTGGCTGCATGTTTTTCTCACCTTGGTTACATAGGTTTAGAGAGCATTGATAGCCACAAATGATGATAAATTGTTCATATTAAAAGCAACAGCAGATGGCAAAAGTTAGCGTGAAAGAAAAGGAAATTTTCTTTATCATATTGCCAATTAGGGTAGAAATCATTGCGACAAAATAATAAATTGCTTGTCACAAGCAATTTTTTCTTTTGTCACAATGATGTTTAAAACTGCAACAGACAAGATAAAGTCATGTATTATGGAGATTTTAAGACAGGATTTTGGATTTACATGGTCTTTCATTATAAGTTTTATCATATTAGCTCTATCATTTAACCCTTTCCCAAACAATAACAACATTTAACCACTTTGCTGTAGGCAACTTTAAAAAACATTGTGGGAAAAGGAGAAATTACTCGTAACTCGTAATTTCCCCTTTTCCCACAATGTTTTCTACCCTATCAGAAGATTATTTTTCAATTTCATCATATTTTGAAATGTCGTCTGCAAACTTTTCAATTTGGGAAAGTCAAAAATTTGTTGTTTGGGAAAGGGTTAATGGTATTGATGGTACATAACTCTGGTGATAAATAATGCAATTAGAAAGATAACACCGATTGTGTGTCAGCAGAGAAGGCAATATGGTTGTTGAGTGATGAAATCCAATTCAACCCTGCACCAAATGATTTTAGGATTGCTCTTATCCTGTGAAAAGATGAATACTATTAAGATTATTTTTAAGGAAAAGAGAAAATCATGCAACAATCGTTTTTTTTATTTTCAACAATTTTTTTATACAAATTCACAAGATCACAATTTCAATTTTTTCAACAGCAATCTCCTTCAATTTTAAACAATATTTTGAATAAAATTTAAAAATTCTTAAGATATTTTGCAAATACACCAAACAGAATAATTTATATTTCAATAAAACACTGATTAATAAAATATTTTGTGTAATGAAATTCCTGATTTTCTCACAATGGTTTCTACCTGATAATGACAATACAAACAATTTTTTATCATAGGTCATATTTGTGGTCTGCTGTTTCTTTCAATTTAGACGTCACAATATTCAATAGAAGGGAAAAGTGTTGAATCATCCATACCCTCATTTCCTTGGTTTCACAGGAATGAGGATCACTTGACGGACCACTACAATAAGGAAGGGTATAATTTATAGATAAGCCTGGTAAATGAACCTTCTTTCTCATAGTATTGGGGAGATTAAAACATCCTGTTATATAAGATTTTCTGACTTGTTTGAGAGCAACTTCACACACAAATTTTGAGGTTTATATTTTGATAAAAATATAGTTAAGTGGAATCATTTTTGTTTTAACCCTTCACCAAATGCCAAGTTTTTGACTGTCCTGAGTTGAAAAAGTTTGTAGACGACATTTCAAAATGTGATGAAATTATTAAAAAAGCAATCTACTGATAGAGCATAAAGCATTGTGGGAAAAGGAGAAATTGCTCTTCAAAACAATTTGTTCTTTTTCACATAATGTTTTCCAGAGTTGTCTGCAACAAACTGGTCAAATGTCATTTTTGTTTGATAATAGGTTAAGGAAAAAATCACTTGTAATGATTTGTGTCTTCTTTGATATTTAAGTTATATCTTCTGCAGTGGAGCATTGTCAGATCAGTTGGTAGCTTAAATGACTAAGTCAGACTTCAAATACAGGGTTCTGGGTTTGAGTTCAGCCAATCTTCTTCTTTACACTTTGTTGCAGACGACTTTAGAAAACATTGAGGGAAAAGGAGAAATTGCTAGTAATGAGCATTTTTTCCTTTTCCCTCAACGTTTTCTGCCCTATCTGAAGATTATTTTCCAATTACATCATATTTTGAAATGTCGTCTGCAAACTCCTTTAATTTGGGACAGTCAAAAATTTGTTTTTTGGGAAAGGGTTAAAGTCTATCATAGTCAATGAGCCATGATTCATTTGTCTCTTATCACTGACTTTCTTTTTTAACTCGGGAAGGAGTCAGCAGCTTGGAAAGAATATTGTGTAGAACTGGTTAGGAAGTGCAGGGAAAATGGTTAGGTGGGTTGACTCTGGCAATATGACTGAAATACTGTTCAAAATGATGTTAAACCCATTTCCATCCAACCAATTTATTCTTCTTTTTTTTATGGGTCCTGCGTGGCCCAGTGGTTAAGGTGGCAGACTAAGAACTTGGGGGTCGTAGGTTCCAGTCCCACCGACACTTCTGGTTTCTTAGGAGTGGCCTTTGGCAAGTCACTTCCGAGCCCTAGCCTAGTACTGGTGGATCCAGGAAACCTGTTACATAACTGAAAAATTGTTGATACGGTGTTAAACACCATACAACTTCTTATAGGTAGTTCAGGATTTGAGGCCCATACTTTTTCCTACTGACAACTTGGACAATGACAGCTTTCACTTCCAACTTAAACAAGACAAATATTTTAATGCATTTTCTTTGTAGCTGAAGGCTGAAAAATAACGCAAAAAATAGCTTTACAATCATTGATTGTAACAAGTTTTAGGCTACCAAAGATAATGACTTGGCTGCAAAATTTATCATCATGTGAGAGCATTGTTTCAGATGAAATATCTGCTTAATGACTTCTTTGTGATTGCTATTGCCACACAAAACACCATGTAAGCTGTTACATTATTTTACTGCAAAATTTCACAGCATGTCCCTTGTTGAACTTAATTTTATATTTAATGACAAAGCTAAATAGTAACCTACATTGCACAGTTCATAAATTCCACATTCAGCTTTTTGGCGGAAACCTTTTAGTTTCAAATTGCTTTTTATAATTTTATGCTTTTAAAAGTTAGAATTTTGACTTGATAAAGTTAGAATTTAAACTTCTTTAACAGAATTTTAATGTAATCAATGGAGCATAAGTTATATTTAAGTAATTATCCTTGAGCAAATAAATGATTTTGTAAAAAATAACATAGAGTAAGTAGCCTGATATTAGATCTCCATTATAGCATTGCTGTCCCCTGAGGAAGATTCAAGAACTTATTCATGAACTTCATGAATGTTAAATGGCCGTTCATGAACACAGAACTTGTTTATATAATTCAAGAACAGGTCCATGAACATCACATACATGTTCATAAATATGTTCATGAACCTGTTCTTGATGTTCATGAACATGTTCTTGAAATTCATGAACAAGTTAAGAACAGCTTTGTCTTCATGAATGGCTTTCTAACATATATGAATGTTCATGAAGTTCATAAATGAATTCTTGAATATTATAAAGCTTAAAAAAAAAGAAGACTTCTGGCAATCACGTAGATAGATACTCCATTAGAACCATCTCCTAGATACAAATCCAATTAAGGATATTTTAGAATACTGTTAAAACAATGTTGTAAAAAGCCCAGATATGCTTCCTTATGCCTCTTACCACAGTATAGGGTTATTAATAAATGTAAGGGGTATCTGTGGACTAGTGGTTAGAGTACAGAACTTGAAATCACACAGCCCTCACTGTGTGGGTTCAAAACCCGGTGGCGGTGTTTGGATTTTCATGAGAGGTAGTCTCCTGACTGAATTATGGAATGCCAATGATTCTACATATATATATTGTTAATATAGGTATATATGACATAGATCCCTGTGTTTCTACCTGGCTAGATCAGCCCTAAGGCTCTTTTAGAACATCATTTAATTATCGGCAGTTTAGCACATCAACAAAAAGAAACTTAGGAAAGTTGAGAAATATCTCAGTTAAGTATGGAGTCTTCCCTCATCATTAAGAGATGGGCTTCGCAACATGACTTAAATATTGTTGACACTATGTACAGTGAACCCTCGTTTATCCGGACACGTCCGTTCCCAACAAAATGTCCGGTTTACCGAATAATCCGGACTAATGAAATAGAGCATGTTCGTATTCACATTAAGACATAAACGGTCTGTATGAGCGGTGTATAGTTATAACCCTTTAGCAAACGCCAAATTGTCGACCGTCCCAAATTGAAAGAGTTTGCAGAAGACATCAAAACGTGATGAAATTCAAAGATAATCTTCTGATATGGCAGAAAACATTGTGGGAAAAGGAGAAATTGCTCGTCACGAGCAATTTCTCCTTTACCCACAATGTTTTCAAAAGTCGTCTGCAATAAACTGGTCCAATAATTCCGTTCCCTTACAATTTTGTTCGGATTGCGAGACATCCGGATAATCGGGGTCCGGATAAACGAGGGTTCACTGTATCCCCTTATAAGATAGATAAATAGAATAAAGGGTTATGTTTAACCCATCTGCTGCTGCTTAAGCTTTATTACTCTGTATTACATGAACCTTCCATTATCTTATCTATTTATTATGGTACTGACCAAGTGCTTAGTTTTCCAAGGGGGCTACTTAGTAGCCTTATTTACTTTTGCCCCAATAAAGAATCTTGTCTCTGCAAACACACATTTATACCCATGTAAACAAAGTTTAGGAGGGACGAAACTAGATGTATTTCTCTCAGTATAGTTGGTCATTCTGACTTTGTTTCATGAATTGAGCAATTTTTTCCTTTTCTTCTACATTACAGCTTTTATCTTATCAACAGTACCATTTTTGGACCAATAACTAGGTGCCATTTAACATTTGTGATATTCGGCACTTATTTAGTCATATAACACACGTTCACGTGACAAATCAACAGGAGTGCTGAGTTTGAAACCTAGCCCTGCATAAGATTCAAGAACTTATTCATGAACTTGATGAACATTCATGAACATAAATAGGAACAGCAGAGTGTGATGTATTTTGTAGGTAAAAAAGATATTTAACCCTTTTCCAAACAATAGCGACATTTGACTACTTTGTTGCAGACAAAAAAGTGAAACAAGATCTTGTGCCTTTCAGTGCTTTGATAGCAAAGTGTTGCCCTTTTCTATGATTTTGCATGCTTGAAATAAGATAAAGATATGCCAAACAATTTTGAGGCCAACATGATGATGGTATCAAAAATATCGCTGATTATCTATGGCCGATTGAAATTCGAATAATTGTTTACGAAATAAACCGTTTAAACAGTTTACTTTATTTGCAAGATAGATATGCTTCACTTCCATCATAGGATTATGAAAGGGGTCAATAATTGTATTAATTATCTAGATTCATGTAATTCTAAAGATCTGTGGTGTCATGTTATCCGTAGAAGATACTTTATTTTAATAAAAGATTAAAAACTCAATCTGTGAGATAGTCTTTTTTAGTATGAAAATCACTGCCTCTTTGTGATAAAAGGAAGGTAATAAAGTAACCACAAGAGAAAATTGATGCAAGCCTCAAAGTCGCCCACAAAATATTTGATTTGACTTCCTAAACAAAACCTCCATCATAACATAAAAAGAATAGAATATAAATGTATTTATAATACGTGCAAACGTATCTCGTCAATCAAACTCATAAGAAAGAGCCTGTTACTCGGCTAATGAAAGCAATTGCCGAGGGAATAGCTGTCACAAAGTTTAAACATAGATTTGTGGCTGACTGTTTCACCAAAAGTAGAAGAAATTAATCTGAAACAACTCATGATGAAAGACAATCAGGTCTAGTAAACATATGTTGGAGGAGCGTTAGACAAGCGCTGGTTTTTAAGAGACTATTTCTTATAATCTTGCTGTCGTGCTTTATAAATTTCGTTCGTTTAATTGTTTTAAAGCTATTGAAACCAGAAACTTTTAAGACATTGTAACAAACCAAGATATATTTCTTGACTTTTAATACTTATCTTTACAGTTTATCACCTCGACTTCTTCCAAATTTCACAATATTAATTTTGTGCAGGTGTTTTCAATTTGGAGAATTATCTTATTCCAATAGGATCAAATGGGTTAAGAAACATGCAACAGAAGAATTTAACCTGTAACCCCATATACATAGAAATTGAGTATTTCTAAACTTTTATGAAAGTTGTCTGTAATTGTTTCCATTTTTGCCAACACAAAGTATGTATTGAAAACTGCTTGTTTAAAAATATTGAATTTGGAAACAGATGTCAAACAAACACATGATAATACTCTTTTAGCAGAAGCTAGAATATATTAAGGAGGAAGAAGAAAAAATTGTTCAATACAAACAATTTCTGTGTCTCATTTGTGATACATTGTAATTGTCGTCAGTTTAAGTTACAATTCTGATTATTCTTATAATCTCATATACAAAAAAGCCTACACAATGTAAATGTTCATGGAAACTGTACCAGTGTTCATTTTGTTAAAATGTCTACCAACAATGATTAAACAGATAAACCTGAAACCTGTCATTCATATGACAGTTTGGGAAATCATTGTGATGGAAGAAGAAATTCCTTACAATGAAGCACATTTTCTCCCATTATTATTTACACTTGATACCCTTTTCTTTTTTTTATAATACAATCAATTTAATCATAACCTTAGATGTACCGTATGATGAGTTTTGTTTTCAATATTGATATAGTACTAAGGAAAAGGTATAAAATGTATGGCAAATTACTAAAGATAACTAATTAAATATGTCTTTTAACCCTTTCCCAAACAGCAACCTTTCGACTGTCCCAAATTGAAAGAGTTTGCAGACGACATTTCAAAAAGTGATGAAATTGTAAAATATTCTTCAGATAGAGCAGAAAACCTTGTGGGAAAAAGGAAAAATTGCTCTTTTTCCCACAATATTTTCCAGAGTCGTCTGCAACAAAGTGCTTAAAAGTCGTCATTGCTTGGTAGTAATTGGTTAAGAATGTTATTAATATATATTTACATGGCATAATATGGGGGAAAAAGGCAATAATCTTTAATTCTACAGAACGACGAAAATAAATGCAGGCAGCAATAATAAGATATGAAGGCAATATTTTAATTGCATTATTGATTAGTTGAAACAGAGACATAGATAACAGTTATCTACGTCTGGTTGAAACCATAGCAAAAGAAAAGCAATAATCAAACTGTCTACTTATTACTTATATAATTTCATTTCTTTGAGACAGCATTGATAGCACATTACAACTTTTAAGTGAGTATTAGCACTAATCAATCTAAGCTTTTAAGAATGTGTCATCAAGTAAAGTGATGTGCACCAACTTCGTACAGAAGACACATTTGTCTTATGCCAAAACAAACTATTACGTATAACAACTTTAAGAAAGAGCAGGACGTGGAACATCCTCTGTTGACCTAATTAGAACTACACAAAGACCACATCTTCACATGTTCACATTTTACAAATGTCTTACTACTGTCATTTTTGTAAAACAGACTTCGCATCACATTTAGGCTTGTTGTTGATACTATCGAGCTAAGTGACTTATAATTAAATGAACGGTACGAACGTAATATGGGACGAATGGAAAAAGATCGAAGTGTTTTTGGTAATTACCTTTTTATTTTTATCAATAAAACCTAAAAATCATCTGTATATATACTTTCTAATTATGGGCTGTTTCTTTACCGAAAGAAATTGAGTGATTTAAAGGAAAGATTGACGATAATTCTGCTTAAAGGCTGAAAATCCATTTTTTATCGGCACGAAAACCGTAACAGCTACAGTTTTATTTTGTTTTTTCGTCGATCAAAATGGAATTTGTAGGCGCTGGACAAAAGACTTAATCACTGCATATATAACTTATTATTAAATCGTAGACAATTATATACAATCAATGCTCAAGTGGTTAAAGATAAATGTTAAAGGGAATAAATTGGGAGGTCGGTATTTTAACAAATGCAATTGGACAGTTGAGATGATACGGGCACCTGCAGACGTATTTCATTGGTCAAATTAATTGACTGTCATCTCGTAGATTATGTTATAAAATATAGGGTTTTATAATATTTATCAGAGAGACAGTCTAATGGACCTCGTCAGACGACTTTACACATTGGACCGGCACTCGGTACCATCTTTTTGATAAAGAAAACCGATTTTAAGACTGACTAAAAGAGATACAGGCTGAAAAATGGACCTGTTAGTGTTTGAGATGGATCTTATTTTAAACTATTTCTCCAAATAAAAACCTTTTAAGAACACAAAATCAAACAGAAAACATTTTTTGAAACAATGAACAAATGAGAAAAGGTCAACGACTAAAAAAGAAAAGCCTTTGTTATGAATTATTTTCAAATAATTGATAACAAAAATATATATAGCCTCCCTTTCCCCATGTGCACTAATCAAAAGCTTCTACAAATATGTTCGACCCTTTTGGCGGGCGATCAATCAAGGGATGAAATATACCCTATTAAACACGTGAAAGTCAATAACATATGTTGGAAATGCAATATTGTCAGTATGATAAAGTATCATTAGGTTGAATATGACAAGGTTCACTATAATGAAAATGATACATTGCACACAGCAGGTGTTTTGTTAATGTTTTGTATTAAGTTGTTTACCCATTTTAGACCAAGGTTGATTAGAGGCATCATGAAACTCAGGGCCCCTTGAGGATTATCTATGAGGATATATTTTCTTCAATGTTTTGTAACATGTTTAAGTAAATCAGGACAGTGTGATGTGATCCAGCAGTATCACTGATTATCCATTATCAAACAATAAAGACATTTGACTAGTTTGTTGCAGACACCTTTGGAAAACATTGTGGGAAAAGGAGAAATTGCTCTTAACAAGCAATTTCTCCTTTTTCCATCAATGTTTTCTGCCCTATCAGAAGATTATATTTGCAATTGCATCACGATTTGAAAGGTCGAAATTCATACCAGGATTTGCTTTCAAGACCATAAAATCTTCATTACCTTTGTACAGGAGCAACGGCGGCTAAGCAAATAGATACATGTAATGATGAGCAATTTCTCCTATTGTCATGATGTTGCTCCTATTTTTGTTTGAATAAATTCTCAATTTTTGACTGTTAAAAGGCATCTATGTTTAAGTATACCCTTATAGTGCTGGAACAGACTTCATGCTTATGCAAACAGGTTGGATCCAGGCCAGCTGCCAAGTGAATTGGTAGCTGGCCTGTGAACTAACCCGTTTGCTACTCTGAGTATCTTTCCTCATCAAAATTGAGTAGATATTTAAAAAAATTTAAAAAGCAGACAACACAAAAATCTATTATAAGAAAATTAAGCAGTATTCTAAGGGTTAACAAAATTGTTTACTGGGGGTGGGGGGGGGTATAACATTCTGCTTCTGCAGAGAAAGGAAATGAGTTCTAAAATAATTGTTCTATTGTAAATAGAAACATCTGCAGTTAAATTGCTTTTCTTTTCCTCTCTTTACACAGTCTTGCTGATTGATGCATGGTTTATCTGTATAATAATGAATGTTTTTGTTTGTGTGGGAAAGCTGGCAGTCGCATTGAAACTAAATTGAAATGTATTTAATTGTGAGTGCATGAATGTATGAAGGCTCTGACAGAAATAGTGCAATCAAAATCTTTTAGAAATTAACTTAACTTTAACCCTTTACCAATAGCCAAATGTTCGACTGACCCAAATTGAAAGAGTTTGCAGACGACATTTCAAAATGTGATGTTAGTGGAAAATAATCTTCTGATGTGGTAGAAAAAATTGTGGGAAAAGGAGAAATTGCTCGTTAAAAGCAATATCTTCTTTTCCCACAATGTTTTTCCAGAGTCATCTGCAACAAACTGGTGAAATGTCGTTATTGTGTGGTTAAGGGTTAATTCTTACAGCCCTTGCAAAGGTTTCAAGAACTTCATGAACAGACATGAACATCAAAATGGCCTTTCATGATGATAAAACCTGTTCTTGATGTTCATGGACATGTTTTTGAAATTCAAGAACAACGCTTTGGTCATGAATGACCAAACCTCATACATGTCTGTTCATGAAGTTCATGAACACAGTTGTTGAAACCCTCTCAAGGGTTATAGTGAATCACTATAGATGGATTATGTTTATGATGGGGAGAAGCCAGCAGCCCGAGGATAAAATTGTGGAGAACTGGTGAGGAAATGCATGAAGAGTGTAACATGCTGACTGGCCACCTTGATAGGATGGAAAACTCTTTCACCGCCAATTTCCTTTGGAAACAAACATCTCAAGGGACATTGAAATCCTTAAAATCACAGAGAAAAGACTGTATCTTTATCATTAAATCGTTATCTTCCTTGATATTAAGTTGAAACTTCAAACAAAGAGTGCACATACAGTGAACCCTCGTTTATCCGAACATGTCCGTTCCCAATAAAATGTCCGGTTTACCGAATAATCCGGTCTAATGAAGCAGAGCATGTTCTTATTCACATTAAGACATAAATGGTCTGTAGGAGCGGTTTATACTTATAACCCTTTAGCAAATGCCAAATTGTCGACCGTCCCAAATTGAAAGAGTTTGCAGAAGACATATCAAAACGTGATGAAATTCAAAGATAATCTTCTGATATGGCAGAAAACATTGTGGGAAAAGGAGAAATTGCTCGTCACGAGCAATTTCTCCTTTACCCACAATGTTTTCAAAAGTCGTCTGCAACAAACTGGTCCAATAATTCCGTTCCCTTACAATTTCGTTTGGATTGCGAGACATCCGGATAATCGGGGTCGGGTTAAACGATGGTTCACTGTACTCTGTTATTGCATAAAAGCATACTTAAAGATACTCTCTCCGAGGTGTGTCTATTTGGAGTTACAAACATAAAAAAAATGTGACTGACAATCCTTGGCACTAAACCAAAGACCCGTTTCCATTTTTTTACTAATAAGTTGCTAAAACCCGTGCTTTCATTAATAAACGTGAAGTGAGCCATTGCGTTTGTCTGATCATCTTTGGGTTAGCAGATTTTTAAATAAATGGGGGAAGTCTTCTTTCCGCGCTTTGCTTCTGTTACGTGACAACTAAAAAAAAAAATTCAAATCAATTACTTCCCTTTAGATTTGAAACTATATGAATGAAGTTAGCTAATAAAAATTCTTTTCCAGGAAAAAATTTATAATATGAAATTTTATTTAAAATGTCATTTGTTCTGTTATGTTAAGACCTTGTTATGCTGACAATATCTTTTTTTAACCTTCTGGGTAGATATATATCTTAACATCCTATGTATAAATAGTGCTTATTTTTTCTCGGTTTTATCTTGCTTACCAAATGGCAAACGCCTAGGTGGTGATGGTAAACTGACAAAATATGATTGTTTCTAATTAAGCAAGATTTAACTTACTAATATTTACGCTGTAAGTACTCCTCCTCATTCGAACCAGTTAGCTTGATGGAAATGATGTATGCCTCCATGCGCATGCATGGAAAATGTTTTTTTCCGTAGACCCACGTGACCATGGTATCTAAAATTACCACCTCTTTCTCTAAGTTAAGACATTGTATACAAAATAAACCCGTTTTAACTGTCTTAGATTTCTGCGATTTTATGTTCTAGTTCTTCTTCGTATAGTTATGAGCAGGGTTGGGAAGCTATTGTAACGAACCGAGCAAATGAACCTCTCAAAGACACAAACACATCCGATCAGTGAAAAACACTGTCGTTCACTGAGTGGTTGTGTTGTCCATATATATACCAGCATGTTCTCTCAAACAATGCATTAGGTTTCTAATTTGCATAAACGTTCAATGAACTTTACATAACTCCCACTTCTGAGAAGACTCGTCCCGAGTCTTGGCCCTTGGGAAACACGTGGGGAAGGCAACTCCGATAGAAGGAGAAGTCTTAATCCCATCGCTGCCACCAATGTAACATTCCGAGCAAATGAACCTCTCAAAGACACAAACACATCGATAGGTGAAAAACACTGTCGTACACTGAGCGGTTGTGTTGTCTATATATATATATACCAGCTTGTTCTCTCAAACAATGCATTAGGTTTCTAATTTGCATAAACGTTCAACGAACTTTACACTTTCAATAATCTAGTTGTATGTTACTTCAGAAATCTTTGTTCTATTTATGGTAGAAGACGTTTTATTTCAAAAAGTTAAAATCTTCATCTTTGAGAGAGTCTCTTCAACATTGCAGACTCTAATCAGATGACCTTGACCTTTGATGACATTGACCTTGAAGGTATGATGCATAATACAGTCACAATCAATGTAAAACCAAACCGCATGTTCCAGTCATTGATTTGGAAGTTTTTGATTTGCAATATTTTCAGCAAGAGAGTCGAAATAAAGATTTAGAAATATTCACCATTTGTGGTATTTGGAATGATTGAATTTTGAGAAAGATAGAAATTACTGATTATATACTATTCCTCCTTTTGTTTGAATTTGATTCTGAAATCTTCTGTAGCAATAAATATTAAAGTAAATTGAACTTATGTTATAAGTAAATTGGCGGCTGGCCTGTGATTTAACCTGATTGCTACCCTGAGTATCTCTCCTCAACAAAATAAAGCAGATCTTTAAGGTTTTGAAAAGCAGACGACACAAAAAAATTAAGAAAATTTCCCAGCGTTCTTAGTGTTAAATGTCTTTCCTTTATTTCCAGATGGTCATGTGTATAGTGGTTTTGTACACTGCAAAACTCCTGAAATATGTAGAATTTCCCGATTTCCAACTTAGCATTTTTAAACGAGTAAGTATATTTTAATCTCATTTTTTGTTGTGTGACAGTTTCTGTGACAATTATTATGCAATATTGCGCTTTTGATTAAAAGGTAACGATCTTGATAATACCAAATTTATTTTAATGTATCTGGTTCAATGCAAGGCTATAGTAAGGGTATGTAATGTTTTAGCCCTACTTGCGCTCATTTACACTTAAATTGTAAAAGTTCTAAAATAATTGAAAATAAACTTAAAAGTACTTTAACTTCCCTTTTGCATAGGAATTGATACTCTGAGACGTTCACATAATGCTTTTGAAATAGTGAGTACTATAAGGTTTGTTTACAGTTAGCAATAAAACGAGGTCAGCCAAGAAAGCTTGGGAACCAATAAAATCCAAGAAATTCTCCATTTTGTTTATATTGGATAAATGACAGTATTTTTTAGGTGTTTCACATGATTTTTCTAACCAGGTGATCGCCACTCATTAATCTGAGCATTCCTTGCTATTTTAGATGTTACTAGAATGTAAACAATGAAGTTAAATTGGTGGGCACCCAATTTATGAAAATAGCAGTCTGAAAAATAGATTATAAATAGTGCAGGCGTTACATTGTCATGATCCTGTGTGGTGTTTCGCTATGTTTCAACATATTCTATCATAATTCATAACTCATATTACCCAGTTTTGCAGTTTTTCTGAGCGCTAGTATGCTTTTTAAAGTTTGAATAATTTTGATTTCAAATGCATTACCTATCAATGGAAAGAATTAATACCAAAAAGTTTAGCTAATACCTATTCTTTCTTGGATTTTTGAGAAATATCAGCAGATTACTTTCCAATAGTTCCATTGTTACATTATTACTTCACCGATACTTCTCTGCTAACAATAAGAAATTGCTATTTTTGCGAGCGTCTTCACACATGTCATATAAAAATAATTTGTAAGCTTTAAACATGTTTTTTGATGTTTTATGCTAAATAAAATTATATTATGTAATGTCATGTTAATCCATTACCAAACAATAACGACATTTGACCAGTTTGTTGCAGACGACTCTGGAAAACATTATAGGAGAAGGAGACAGTTGAAAAAGCAATGTTTGTAGAAGATTAAGTACTTCACAAACATGAACAACTATCTATAGTCTTGCATTGATCCCTCGATATGTCTCAATATGTCTATTGATAGCAAATGAAAACAGGGTTCTTCCCTCAATGTCCTGACTTATACTGGCCAATTTTCCTTATCATATGGCATTTTAATGATTTAATAGATTTATTACAATATGATTTATTTGTCTCTCACTACCTTATGTAGTTTTTTTAAAAAAAAGAAAAATGTCTGAAAATGTCAAGGGCCATTATCTAGAATGATGGTAACTTTTTCACTCATATGGATATGATTTTTTGAGTTGCCCAAATTCAAGCACTGTGTAGACAATGACTCTTTTGTACAACAAATGATATTTGCGTTTTGAAATTTGCCAGAAACCATTTTGTTAAAAGGAGAAATTTCCTTTCATCAACGCTTCATTGGTTCCACTTGTTTGTTGAAGAGACACTGTAATTGACCTTACGACACACAGCAGTTAACCACGCCCACCCAAAACAGGGGAAGTCACTCTAATTTTCTCAGAGTAAAATAGCGTCAATGCACAAACTAGGATAACTGTCTGACCTTGCTGATGATTTCGGATATTCTTATTTGAAATTGGGTGATATTCTAACAAAATAAGCACCTGCCTGTGTTGCATACATAGCGTGACATTTTGTTAAAAAAAATGGTCAATAAATGGGTTAGCAGAGACATAGATAACAGCTCTGTTACATATGTCTATGGCGTTAGATGAGTGAACTCAAGCAGTCTGGGGTCTGATCGGCATCTAACACGATCCGTCCATAGTCCCAACAGACTCGGGTCTGGTTGATATTGGTCCGTTCGGCACTGGTTCAAAATGACCGTATTACATGCTACTTCAAACAATTATTATGCAGTATTTGTTGGTTACGAACAAAATGATCTCATTTTTTTTCTTGAACGTTTTAAATTTAGCTTGATGATTCAAAACACAGACCTACTAATTTTGTCATGTTGGCATTGGCAGAAAATGCTGATTACAACAATCCCTATTTTGTAGCCATTTAAGATGATAATAAAGCCATTTGAACATAATCTTTTGTATGCTACTCAATCGATTATCGAACTTTTGCTATTTGAATACAAACTAAGGGTCATTTTACCAAACGCATTTACTTTCAACCGTTCCAAATTTAAAGAGTTTGCAGACCAAATTTCAATAAAAATGATGAATGATTTTCTCATAGGGCAGAAAACATTGTCAGAAAAGGAGTAATTGTTCTTTAAGAGCAAATTCTCCTTTCCCACAATGTTTTCTATAGTTGTCTGCAACAAAGTAGTCAAATGTCGTTATTGTTTGGTAAAGGGTTATCAAACCTCGATTGTTACAAGGATTAAGGGTTGTTATGCTAATTAACATCAATCTGACACAATTGCACTTTATGGTCAAGTCATAAATCCTTTATTGTTTAGCCGATTGGCGGACTTTGTAATCAACCATTGGCCACCAAGAGTGTGTTTTACAACATATCAAAGCAACCATGTTTCCTCAGATTCTATTATGTATTCGGATAAAGTTGCAACAAGGAGATAGGGGTTTGTCTTTGTTAATAGCTTTAAAATTTGGATACGATACATCGATCATTACATGTAGGCGGATTGATGAGCTAAAATATAAAAGTAAATTATTTGTTAAAGGGTCCGTTTAAGAACAAATTTTATTAGTTAAAATCCAATTTGAAGAATTTGTACATATTGAACTGGAAACCTCGAAACCATGTACTCTCACATCATTATCGATTAATATTGTCATGTATTTTTAGTAAACATTTATTCAAAAGCAACTATTGACATTTGTCATTATGTATTAATTCTGTTTTTAAAAACATCGAATTTTAATTTTCAAACAAAAATTAAAGGAAAAAAACATTTACTGTATTGTGAAAGAACAAAAAAAAATAAAACTATATCTCATATTTCTATTCTTTAACTCGTTTTATACATTAACAGTATGCTTAAATTTACTAATTGCGTGTATTTCTCAGAAATTTCACAATATATTTTCGGAAATAGTCTCTCCTTATATGTAATGTCCTAATGTAAGTACTTTAACAATATCTCTTAAACATTTTAAACAATATTGACGAAGAAATATCAAAGTACAATAGTGCTTTGTGTTGACAGAATCGCACAGCTTGTCTGAGAAAATGGCGGATAGTGACCGAAGTGGTCGCTGATTAGTCAGTTCCAGCTGTCAATCAAAGTCTGTCGTAAGGTCAATTCGATCCCCTCCCCCTAAGGATGGTGCTGGTTCTATGAGGAGATACTTAAGAGCCTTAGGATAGTTTTAGTGAATCCCAGGAAAGAAGTAATAGTACTAAAATATCTTAAACATGGTCTTAAATTCTATTTAACATGATTAACTATTTCAAGAATTGCATGTGAAGGGTTCAATGCAAGACTTTAGAGGGTGGCAGACTCAGAACTTGGGGTCCCAGGTTAGAGCCCCATTGATACCTCTGGTTTCAAGGAAGTGTCCATTGCCTGGTCACTTCAGAGCCCTAGCCTAGTACTGGTGGATCAAGGAAAGTTGTAACATAACTGAAAAAATGTTGACACAGCATTAGACACCTCATTAAAAGCAAGACTATTGTAAGTCCTTCACATATGTGCATACATGAAGCACATACTTAAATCTTGCACTGAACCCTTAATACGCTGTTAGCTGCAAAACAAGTAGAAAGTAGTTTGTTTGAATCAGCGTTTTGTTCTGCACATCAAAGTCTGGAATCCTATTGTTTGGCGCAGGGGTGACGAAATCTGATTTTGGTTTTACTTGTCTGTAGATGCCAAGTCTTTTTATCCACTTGTCTGAAATTCGATTGTATAGTTTATTTCAACAAAAATTCATTTGTCTTTTAATGCTTTTGGACAAGATGAGCAACTCCGACAAAGTATTTTGCCATCCCACGGGCAGATCTCACTGTTGCTTATCTTTTCTTATAATATTATATCAAATGTTTCAGATATGGCCACTACCACTGGTATATGTTGGGAACCTGTTGTGTGGGTTAGGCGGCACACAGAAACTCAAGTGAGTCCAAATCTATGGTCTTTACTCTTGCCCTCATATGTCGGTGTTCATCCTTTTGTTAACTTCTATTTACATCATTTAGCATATAACTCAAGTAAAAATTGACCAGTGGATGAAATGCCTCAAACAAGCACCTTAAATGGGCTTTGCCTTAAATAGCTCCTACAGTAAAAACACCTCGGAAAAGCACCGATGAGGCAGCCTTTATTTACTCGTAATTGTTGACCAAAAAAAGAATTGCTTGTTACATTTGATTGCCCATAGTGGCCTGAGCCTCTTTTGCTCAATAGGTAGAGAGAACAACTTTGAACATGTGTGTCCTTAGTTTGAACCCTGCCTTTTCTTAATATTTACTCTGGTGTTGATAAAATCAATGAAGAATGACTTATTTGTGTTCCAACACTAAGCAATTGTGTTCTGTAGGGTAGCAGTCAATGCTTATTAAAGAACGTTGTTCAGTTTTTGTGTGGATAAAATAATCGAAGGATTCAAGAACTATGCTCGTGAACTGACATGAATGACAAATAGCCATTCATAACTCAAACTTGTTCTTGAATTTCAAGAACATGTCCATGAACATCAAGAAGAGGGTCCTGAACATAGATAACAGGTTCATGAAAACGTTCATGAACCTGTTTTTGATGTTCATGGACATGTTCTTGAAACAGCTTTGTTTTCATGAATAGCCAATTTGTCGTTCATGCATGTTTATGGAGCACAAGGACACATTTATTGAAACCTTAACTTTGCAATGATGAAAGGGTTCTTAATGGTATTTCACATTCATTGGTATAGAGGGTTTAATGCAATACTAGGGCCAGGGGCCTCTGTGGCCTAGTGGTTAGAGTACAGAACTTGAAATCACATGGCCCCTCTCCGTGCGGGTTCAAATCCTGAGAGGGATATGGATTTTCATGAGAGGCAGTCTCCCGACTGACTTACGGAATGCCGATGGTTCTACCCGCCTTGACCTGCCCTTATTGGCAGTTGAGTATGGGGTCTTCCTCCATCATTAAGAGTAGGGTATTGCTACATAACTGAAATAATGTTGATGTGATGTAAAACATATATAAAAAAAGAATACCAGGGCCATGTGGGGGCCTGGGGTTAAGATTGCAGTTTTAGAACAAATTTTAAGTACTTATAGTCTTAGTTAAACTTAGTTGTTTTACATTGATTATGATGGGAGCTAGAAGCTCATTAAGTTCCCTCTCGATGATTGCTCCTTGGATACTATACCAGTACTTGCGCCGATTTGAGGGCTGGTCTCAGCAATTGTCACCTTGCTTAACAGGGATCAAACTCGTGACCCCTAGGTACAAGAGGCTGATGCTCTACCTCTGCACCACTGTGGCCAACTATTATAATATATATTGAAATATCATCTTGTATTGAATGCTCAAATGTTGATGTTATAGTTTTGTATCTAAATGTCTTTACAGCCTGCCTATGTTCACAGTATTGCGGAGGTTTTCTATTTTGTTTACTATGATAGCTGAATACTTAGTGTTAGGGTAAGTAAAGACTTGTATTTATCCCGTTACATGGTGCAAAAGGTGACGTGAAAAGGGGTGCCATGAAAACTAAGTGATTCACGGTTAATTGACATGTGATCTCCCTCATTTGCATATGGTCAAGCGACGCATGAGCCATCCCATTGGAGTTAGAATCTATGAAGTAAAACGTTACTGTTTGGTCCATCTAATGGTTCAAGTTACAAATTATCATTGGATGATAACTAAATTTGAAGAAATCGTAGGTTTTACTCGGAACTATAGAATGCCTTGTGACGTCATATCACATGACATCACACATGACATCACGACTTTTCTCGCGACTACTTTCTCATGTTTATGCTCGCCTACTTATTTGCATTATATAAAAACTGTTTTCTCTGTTGTTTGGTTGACATTGGTTGTTCGAAAGACGGGATAAACAGAATAATAGGTTAGTGCCGTTAATGGGTTAAGTTTTTCGGGCTTGGCTTCGGCATTTATTGGATTCGCCTTTGGTTCACCCAATAAATTCCTACGCCTCACTAACCTATTATTCTCTATATATATCATATTTATGGTATACTTTTCGCAGTCATTTGAGAACTATTAATGAATTGAGTGAGTTTTGTTATTCTATCATTCCATCATTGTTTTTGGAAAACAGTTTCTTGATGTTGATGTTAGACTCCTGCTACTCACCCTATAAATGCTCTATAGTTAATATTGAACCAAGAGAACAGAACTGATGACTTGCTCATGAATATTTTTCTGAATTGTCCTGTCATTGTTTCATTTTTATCTATTTTGTATTTTTAAATTAATGAAAAGATTTACAACCTTTTTAGAATTAATTATTCCAATTATAAAACAACAACACTGATCTACATAGTTACATAAAATTAAATAAAATGTTCGAATTTCAGCTCGTTTATAATGGTTAGTAAAGATTTTTCTCTTGATTTGCAGATATAGTGAAATGTGTTAACAGATTATTTTGTAAACAATGCTCTTTAATTTTCCTCTCAGTAAAGTGATAAATTTAGTAAGAGCGTCTTGGAACCTTAATACGAAAAGAGGCCTTCACTTTTATCACATCAATTCTTGTTTCACTTTAGATTAGAGAAAAACACATCATTTCATTTACTATAGAATAATAAGAATGAAAGATGTTCATTTATTTCGTGATAAAGATCTTACAAATCCACTGAAACATATGTTACTCACAGATAACAGTCTGGGAGATAGTCTCTTTAATGGAATCCTGCTTGATAAAAGCGCTTTCATGCATATCCTCTGTAACTTGAATATTCCATGCTGTTCAACCTAATTCTAATGGCAACAGCTTGTCTTTATCTGTTAGCTCTTGTTTTGATCATACTTAAGCCTTACAGACAGTCAACATTAACAATATCTACTCTTGCTTCATTTTATGCCGAACATTGATTCTCTTTGAATTTGCCACACAATACACATTTAAAGATTGTTTGATCCATAAATGCTTTCTGTCTTAAGATTCAGTGCCTCTTCATCAGCTTTAATTTGAATACATAATGGTATGATATACAGTCCAACTTTCATTCAGCAACCACCCTTTGAAGCAGCCAACCTGCCTTAAACAACCACTTCAGAAAGTCCCATTGTTGGATTTACAGTGTACAGCAATTTGTGTTGAGCAGACAACCTGCCTTAAACTGCCAATTGTTCCATAGACCTTTTAACATGTGTTTGACTGTATTTGTCATTTCCATCATTTCCTTTTGTCACAATGAATTTGATGCATATTTTTTGCAGTTTTCTTAAGATTTTTTAATCACATAGATTATTGTTCAGATGAAGTTTTACTAAAAATCCTGGTTATAAGTTGGACAACCTTTCTATGTACATCTAAATAAACATAGTCTTTCTTTTTCTTTCAGAGTCAGAAGTTCAAAACTAGTGCAGTTCACAGTCTTGTTAATGATATTTGGGGCATTTATAGCTGGAGTGTAGGTATTTTCTTATGTCTTCTATATATAAAAAAGAAAATGAATTGTCATGCAGTTGGGGTTGGGGATGGGCACAATTTGGCCTTTGAGTTCATGGCCTGGTTCCCACAGAAATGTTTGTCTAAGATGGTCCCTGATGTTATTTTAGAGCCTTTTGCATATTCAAAGTATGCAAAATACTGAATAAAATCTATGTAATACTTGAATCACAATGACGTATTAATTATTCCAGGATTAAATTTGATTGGCAATATATTTTGAAGGAACCAACACCCTTTCAACCCCATGCTTCCTTGCTGTTTAATGCCTGATAAAGGACAAAGAAAGACCCATATTATTACTTCCATTAACTGGGGCCTTGTGATTAGAGAACTTGTAATCTCACAGCCCCTCTCCGCGCGGGTTCAAATCCCTATGAGGGCATTTGGATTTTCATGAGAGGTAGTCTCCAAACCGACTTAGGGAGTTCTGATGGAATTACTGGGTTCGATCAGCCTTTATTGGCAGTAGAGTATCGGGTCTGCCTCCATTAGTAAGAGCAGGGCATTGCAACATAACTGAAATAATGTTGATGTGATGTAAAACCAATATAAACAATAAAAACTTCCAATAAATATATGATCAAGAAAGGATGAGATTAATATTCTACCTGTCAAGTTCTCATGGTTTCATGAACTGCTCTTATAGCAAAGCGTTGTGATAAAAGCTGTGTTAGCCTAGATTCACTAAAAAATGATATGTTATCACTCTATATATATATTTGTCATCTATTTAATGCTTTTAATTTGATGCATTTTGTGTTTTCTTTTTTTTTATAGGACAGATCTTGCCTTTGACCTTATGGGCTATACAATGATTTTGATTAATAACGTATGTACAGCAGCTAATATGGTCTATACGAAACAGAAATTAGAAGCTAAGGTAAGTTTATCCAATCCATTGGAGCTAAAACAAATTCAGTATTATAATCCAGGTAGTTGTTTATAAAAGGACTTTGTTATAGATCATAGAAACATTGGTAGCCTTTTACTGAACTATCTGGGGAAAGTTTTTGCCTGTAACAATTACAAAACAATAACAACATTTGACTATTTTGTTACAGACGACTCTGGAAAACATGGTGGGAAAAGGAGAAATTGCTCTCAACAAGCAATATTTCCTTATCCCACAATCTTTTCTTCTGCCCTATCAGAAGATTATTTTTCAATTTCATCACGTTTTGAAATGTTGTCTGCAAACTCTTTCAATTTGGGACAGTCGACAATTTGGCGTGTGCTAAAGGGTTAAGTGAAATACTGTTGATATGGTGTTAAACCCCGATATAAACAAACAAGGAACCATGGTAGAGACAAAGAAGAGATTTTTCCTTTTGTTATATTGCTTTTTAATCAAGATCACATATAAAATATTATTTGTTAATCATTATTATTGCTTAACATCGTATGTATGACAAAACAAGGGGGAAATGATAAAAAAGCATTTCTTTTCAGAAAAAAAAAACCATAACAAATGTAAACGAAGAATTATGAGTAATAATGTTTTATTCTTTGTTTGATGTCTTGGCTCAGTGGTTGAGATTGGGGAATCACAACTTGGGGTTCTGGGTTCGAGCCCCACTGATACCTCTGGTTTTGTTGGAGTGTCCTTTGACAGGTCATTTCAGAGCCCTGGCCTAGTACTGGTGGTTTCAGGAAAACTGTTACATTAATTATAACTGAAACATTGTAAACATGGCATTGTATACCATACAAACTTTGTTTGAATCTGTCATGATTTATGTTTCTATAATATATGCTCTTCACCACTTCCCTCTTATGGATTTATCTTTATATGCATCACATGGAAATAAGACAATTATTGTTTATCTTTCAGGATCTTGGCCGTTATGGGTTTTTGTTTTATAATTCTATGTTAATGGTACTACCTGTTATAGCTTTGATGTTATTTTCTGGAGACGAAATTCAAGAGGTAAAAGCTGTTATTCATTTCTTCCTATTAACATAATTGATCTTACCAGCATCTGAATGCTTATTTTGTGCAATTTCTCCTTTTGTCACAGTGTTTTGTTCCCATCTTTGGATTAAAAACGTTATTTGACATGCTTCTTAATCTCCTGCTGTTGCTTTGAAAATGTCAAAGTCACGTAGATTTGAATCTTGTAATCACATGGCCCCCTGTCCGCATTGGTTTGTATCCAGGTGACAGCATTTTTTTTTTATCTGAGAGGTAGTCTCTGGACTGACTTGCATTACGCTGATCATTCTTCCCTGCTTGACCAGCCTTTATGGGCAGTCGAATGTTGGTTCCTACTCCATCGTTCTGAGCATGCTTGACCAGCCTTTATGGGCAGTCGAATGTTGGTTCCTACTCCATCGTTCTGAGCAGGGAATTGCTACATAACTGGAAAAATGTTGATGTGGTGAAAAACCAACTTTGATGAAAAAACACAGATTTATGGGAAAAGAAATCATTTAATTTTTTCTATCCATTTTGGTTTATTTTACTACCCTTATTCAGTACGACCTTTCATTTGATGTCTTGCTGAAAATTTCTTCTTGGAAAATAAAGACGAAAAGGATAACTTTCTAATGCTTATGACAACAACATTTACAAAATGATTTAAAGGCATGGTTATCAAATCAAGTGAAATAAAAAGTTTCAGGATAATTTGTGTTCTTTTAAGTGCAATCTTTGCATCTTGATCTTTTATCAAGACAAATGCTCCAAGCTGTGTACTGATTTGAAACTCAGAAGGACAAAAAGTAATCTGTAACTGCAATAAAACTGAAAACTGATAGTCAAGATAAACCTCATTATACAAACAGCTTTTATAATATTCTATCAAGTCTGATTTGTAGCTAACTTGAAAGTTTCTATAAATACACATAATACAGGTTTTAGAAAATGAAGAGTCTACATATGGAAATGTGTCCTTTATTTGTAGACTTCCTCCATCAATAAGATTAGGGCAGAGCAATATACCTGAAATAATGTTGACGCAATGTAAAACCCATAAAAAAAAAAGATTAAAAAATATAGATATAAGACGAATGCATGACTTATAGGGCACAACAATTCATTTCTTAAATCTATTAATTTCAAATGTGGTATGTTATCAATTCATAAATGTTGTTTATTTCCAGTTTACTAATTTTGTGTGTTTATATGTGTTTACAGGTGATGATGTTTGAAGAGTACAATAACCCCATGTTTGTAATATATTTCCTCATGTCCTGTATCCTAGGATTTGTACTGAATTACTCAATAGTCCTGTGTACCCATTATAACTCAGCTCTCACAACAACGATCGTAGGAGTGTTAAAGGTAAGACTAATGCATGGTTTATTCCTGGTAGAGAAGGAGGTACATTTCCTACTCAGCTGTCCTTTGTACAAAGAATTGTGGCAAAAATATATTGACCAAAAATATCTGATTATCCCAAATGAAATGTCGTTTTATAATATCATGTCATCTAATAATGAAACTGTTATTTGTAACCTTGCAATGTTCTTTTAATATGCATTTAGAAAAAAGAGAAAGCTATATGAAAGTGCAAGAGATGTGAGAAAAACAATGCCTTTAGATCTGTTATATTCTTTTTGTATCTTACACATATATTTCTGAATAAAACTTTTGTATTTATGTTTCATTATTATGTGTAAAGGCTGGTGGCCTTATACAATAAAATTTGACATTGAACTTGCATTGTTTATTGACGGAATTGTGTAGGGTTCACTTTGAATCTAACAGAGTGAGGGGGCCTCCATGGCCAAGTGTTTAGAGTACAGAACTTGAATCACATGGCCCTTTTCTGCTTGGGTTCAAAGTTTTGTGACGGCATGTGGATTTTCATAAAAGGTAGTCTCTAGACTGACTTACAGTTTGATGATGTTTCTACCTGGCTTGACAAGCCCTTTGTCTACTCTCCGTATGTGATCATTCTCCATTGTTATGAGTCTGGCATTGCAGCGTAACTGAAATAATTTTGATGCAATGTAAAACCCATATTGATATATAAATAAAACACCAGCCCTTATGAACAATGAAGTTTGTGGTCTTCCTTCATTATTATGTGTTTGGCATTACAACTTAACTGATATCATATTGGCATGACGTGGCACTCATAAAAGTATCAAATGAATAAATGCTCCTGCAGGATTGTTTGTTTGATTTGTAATACAGTTAAAACTGACATGTGAATGATATTAACCCTTTAATTGCTGGATCCAATTTCATACTTTCGAAAACAGGTTAGATCCAGGCCAGCCGCCAAGTAAATTGGCAGCTGGCCTGTAATCTTACCTGTATGCTACTCTGAGTATCTTTTCACAACAAAATTAAGCAGATATTTTAGGTTTTGGAAAGCAGACGGCTGAATTCGAGGTAGTTCCATGACTGTGGGCCTCAATGGCATGGTGATTAATGACTAAACTTATGGTCTTATAGCTCCTTTCCATATGGGTTTAAATCACAGTGATGGCATTTGGATTTTCATGAGAGGTGGTCACCCCACTAACTTACGGAATTCTGATTTCTACTCAGCTTGACCAGGCCTTATTGGCAGTTTGGTATGGCGTCATTCATCATCATTAAGAGTCAGGCATTGCAACATAACTGAAATAGTGATGAAGTGATGTAAAACCCATATGAATAAAAAAGGACCATGACTGCCAACAACAAACAAGCTAGACAACTATAACGTTGTACCTATTATCTTTCTTGCAGAATCTCATAGTAACCTATTGTGGAATGTTTTTGGGCGGAGACTATATATTCAGCTGGCCAAATTTTATTGGTCTTAATATAAGGTAAGATTTTTCTGTCTTTAATCTTAACAGAAAAACGTAATAGTTATAAGAAAAAGTCTCAATGATTCAAAGAAATGTTTTTAAAAGCAATTATTGCCTTTGCATTTAAATTGTATTTATGTTACTCATGTAAAAAGCATATTGCAAACTAAGTTTTGAAGTGGGATAGGTCACATTCATTTCTCTTAGTTAACCTTATTTGTTTTACATTGATTGGTGAAGGAAGCTTAAAGCTTGTTCAAAGCCACTCATGATGACTGCTTCCTGGATACTAAACTAGTACTCGCACCTATTTGTGGGTTAGTCCGGTAACTTGTCACCTTGTCCAACAGGGATTCAAACCAAGGACCCTCTTAACAAGACATGTTTCGTAACAAGTTCTTAGGCATGTCTTATAACCAGTTCTTCGACATGACTCGTAAAAAGTTCATAGTTCTTCCGTACCTTCTTAATCAATATTATTCAGTTGTAATATTGTGGTCTAGAGATCATGGGTATCTGTCAATGAAGATTGAATATGAATAAAATTCTGTCAAAAAGACCTTTCAACGGAAAAAAGAAAAAGGTAACATACATGCCGTAGAAGATTTTAGAAAATGCACATGTCTTAAAATGAGAAGAGGCTAAGATTGCAGGAATCAACACCCAATTACCTTAGCTCTTGATATCACTTATCTGTTCATAACAACTGGATTCTGATTCTTTTCAGCGTTGTTGGTAGTTTGATTTACACATATGTCACATTCAAGAAGCCAAAACCTCCTACCACTGATGTCATTTCCAAGACACCAAGTCAAGACGTTGCTCAGGTGTAACAATCAGAGAAAGCAAACTTCATCAGGGCAAACCAGAAACAACAGTACAAAGACACCAAGAAAAGATGTTGTTCAGGTGTAACAATGAAGTCAAAATATACTTTGTCAGGGCAAACAGGAAACAACAGTACAAACATGCCAAGATAAAGGTTGCATCATGTGATAATCAAGTCAAATTGAATCAAGCAAGGTCAGGACAAAACAAATATGTCTGTGCATCAATGCAAAGTAAGGAGGTTGTTTTGGTGGGATAATCAAGTCAAGTCAAAACAAACAGCAGTTTTGGTCCAAAAAATTTCATAATATTTCCCAAAAACTCATTACCTTCATTCATTTTAATCATTTTTCTATAGTAAAACCCATTGATTTTTAAGTTTTGGTCAAAAAAGCCCATTGATTTAATTTAGAAAAAAATCACTGAAACAGTCAAGGCAATGCAAATACATGTATATTACAACAATACCAGGTAAAGAGGTTGATTTTGTGTGATAAGTAATAGTTAGGGGCTAGATAGTGAAATTTAAACGATATAGAAACCCCAAGGAAGGAGCGATAGCGACTGACGGGGTTTCTATATCATTTAAATTTCACTATCTAGACTCTAAATAACTCGGTATTTAACCTACATTTCCATAGAGCGCTCTATCTTGCACTTGTCAACCACGCCTCTCTGGGTATGATCGGCGAATGACATAAAACTACTACTCAGTATTATGAAATTTGAAATAAACCACGCCTTCCGCAGCTGTCAATCCCATGTCAAAAATCTACCATACCATATTTGGAAGAAGAAGATTGATCTACCAATGAAGTAGATTCAGTCGCCATTTCTTACGTCACAAAATAGCTGTTCTCGGCTTCATTGTACTCAGTCGCCATCACCCGAGGAAAGATGGGTGTAACCTTTGATATGACGGATTTTATGTTGAAAGACTTCTCATTCCCGGATGAGCCATGTTCATCAACACAATTATTAGAAATATCTACCCAGCAATTGGTCCCTAAAACAGGTTAGCGTTTAACCTACATTTTCAGCCATTAAAGTGCGTCAATTTGAAATTTTCTGTAGGTTTATTTTCCATTAAGTTCTGTATGGGCAATAGGTTAATACAGTTTAGTTTCTTTTTCTTACAACGTTGTTAGGATTAAGGATTAAACCCTCTAAACCAGGTATTTGCAATTAAATTCTATTTTATCCTTTTCTGTTTCAAACAGCTTTTGAAAACATTGTGACAATAGGGGAAATGCTCGCGACAAGCAGTTTCTCCTTTTATCACATAGTTTTAACATTGCACATGTCATAAGGAGCTCAAATGGCCATGAATTTTCAATGTGACATTACAGTGATCTTTTCATCGCTACAGTACACATGACTATTATTTTGGAGGTGGAGCCTAAATCTACACATTTATGCGCATGCGTAAAGCCAGAGTAATACTCTTTTAGAGCCCAGATAGAACACTTGGATAGTAGTTTATGGAAAATAAACCTTCAGAAAAATTCAAATTGCACATTCTCATTGGATGAAAATGTAAGTTAAATACTAATCGAGTAAAATGAAAGTTAGTCAGGTCAATGCGAAACAACAGTATTCTTAATTACTTATAACTTATGTCATGCAGAACAGCATTCTTAATTACTTATAACTTATGTCAGGCAGAACAGTATTCTTAATTACTTATAACTTATGTCATGCAGATAGATTTCTCCCAATTAGTAATTCATTCTTTTGATTGAATGGTTTAATACTTAAGAAATATTATTTTTGTTGTTGTGTGGTGTTTATTTTTATTTGAACCAGTTACAAATTCTAACATGATAGTTTCGAAAAAAAAATCTTGATCATGTAGACTAATTGAATATCACTCATTTTCTAATGGGTCATATCAACTTTGAAACTATTTTTGGGAAAAGAAGAAACAGCTTGTAAGCGGTTTTGCCTATTCCCATAAGAGTGTCAAGACTTTTATAAGAGCGAGAAATATTTCTATATACATGTTTTCAGAAAGTTACTTTTTTCAGGTTCAGACAATATACAGTCAAACTTGTGTTAAGAGGCCAGCCTATGGGACAGAGTATATAGGCTGATTAAGACAGGTTGGCTGCTAAACACAAATTGATGTACACTATAAATCTAACAATGGGACTTTCTGTAGTGTTTGTTAAAGGTAGGTTGGCTGCTTAAAAGGGTGGTTGCTTAACACAAGTTAGACTGTATATTTTATGTTTATTGCAAGGGGAATATAATTTTTACAAATACTTTGCACTTCACATAGGAGTTTTCTCCCTTTAATTTTATTACTAGATCATTTATACCTTTAATGATAAACTAATACCTTCTTAACCCATTACCAAACAATAACGACGTTTGACCACTTTGTCGCAGACCACTATGGAAAATATTGTGGGAAAAGAAGAAATTACTCGTAACATTTCCTTTGCCCACAATGTTTTCTGCCCTATCAGAAGATTATTTTCCAATTTCATCACATTTTGAAATGCCTTCTGCAGACTCTTTCAATTTGGGACAGTCCCAAATTTGGTGTTTGGTAGAGGGTTTAATTCCATCTCTTTTTTTCATAGTACCCTTCTATGGCCTCTACGATGCAGAAAACTTGAGAAACGACTTCACACAATTTGAGATGGATTTTTGTTCTAAATTTTGCAGGGCCTTCTTGGCCTAGTGGTTAGAGTACTTAACTTGAATCACATGGCCCCTCTCCGCTAGGGTTCAAATCCTGATGACGGCATCTAGATTTTCATGAGCAGAAATCTCAAGACTGACTAATGGAATGCCGATGGTTTTACCTTGCTTGAACAGCCCTTATGGGCAGTTAAGTATAGGTTCTCCCTCCATCATTAAGAGTCGGACATGACAACATAACTGAAGTTATGTTGATGTGATGTAAAACCCATAGAGAATAGATGGTTGGTGTCGTGAATCGGAAATGTTATCGGGCAAGGCTTAGGAATATTATCCGGTGAGCCGAAGGCGAAACGGATAATATTCCGATGAAGAGCCCGATAACTTTTCATATTCAAAGACACCAATCATCTATTCTATTTATCCTGTTACCTTTATGTATTCTTTCAAACAAATAATATGTAAATAAAACACGAGAAAGAAAGAAAAAATATGTAGAGAATGATGTTAACATGACGTCATTTCGTTTTTATGTCGTCATGATTTGTCGCGTGGATGTGTTATATGGCTAGTGCCGGATATCACAAATGATATACGGCACCTTGTTATCGGTCCCAAAATGACAGTAGTGACAGGATGAATTTAAATATCTAATTCTTGTCATCCGCTGAAGCCTCAATGTGTATCAGGGGACTCGATGGCCTTGTTAACGTCTGTGGCCTAACAATTGAATCATGAGAACTTGAAATCACAAAGCCCCTCTCCGCTTGTGTTCAAATCCCTGTGAGAGCATTATGTTCTTCATAAGAGGAAATCTCCTGACTGACTAGTGGAATGTTGATTGTTCCAACTTGCTTGACTACCCCATATGGGCAGTTGAGTATAGGGTCTCTCTCCATGAAATATTTTTTACACATGTAAAACCCATATAAACAACCAAAAAATGTGTAACGGTCACAAATTCTCATATAAAATAATTAGTAATTGGCCATAAAATACACTATTTTATTTATTATTTTTCATATTTATGCACAATATAAAAGAACCTATTTTAAGTCTTCTAATACGTTTTCATTTATGTTCAGTCACAAATATCCTATATCCTATAAGGGGAAAATAGTTTAAGTAAAATTTTGTAAAAACAAAGCTTATTCGATATGAAAAAGATTCTACATCATGAGAATAAAGTACTCTAAAAGGGTGCTGTATGTAAGTTCATACATGTACAGTGAAGCCTCGTTTATCCGGACCACGATAATCCGGATGTCTCGCAATCCGAACAAAATTGTAAGGGAACGGAACTATTTGACCAGTATGTTGCAGACGACTTTTGAAAACATTGTGGGTAAAGGAGAAATTGCTCGTGACGAGCAATTTCTCCTTTTCCCACAATGTTTTCTGCCATATCAGAAGATTGTTTTTGAATTTCATCACGTTTTGAAATGTCGTCTGCAAACTCTTTCAATTTGGGACGGTCGACAATTTGCCATTTGCTAAAGGGTTATAAGTATACACGTGCATACAGACCCATGCCCTGCTTCATCAGTCCGGATGATTCGGTTATCCGGACATTTTGTTGGGAACGGACGTGTTCGGATTAACGAGACATCACTGTACTTGCAAGTTTTTCTTTTAAAGGAATACAGATTGCTTAACTGATGCTTTGCATGCTCTGTTATCAAGTTATCGAGGATTTAGATATTTAAAATACCAGAGGGGGCCTCTGCAGACTGGTGGTTAGAGTACAGAACTTGAAATCACATGACCCCTCTGTGGGTTCAAATCCCAGTGACGTCATTTGGATCAGAGGATTTAGATATTTAAAATACCGGAGGGGGCCTCTGTAGACTGGTGGTTAGAGTACAGAACTTGAAATCATATGGCCTCTCTCTGTGTGGGTTCAAATCCCAGTGACGTCATTTGGATTTTCATGAGAGGTAGTCTCCCACTGACTTACAGAATGCCAGTGGTTCTATCTGACTTGATCAGCCCATGTGGGCGGTTGAGTATGGGGTCTTCTTTCATCATAAAGAATCGGGCCGCCCGACATAAATAAAATAATGTTGACCCGATATAAAGTCGAATACGAAAGAACATGACTTAAAATCATATGGTTCCTCTTTTTGTTGTTTTGAAGAATGCTAATGGTTTTATCCATCTTATGCCTTAATTGGCAATGTAGCTTGTGGTCTTCCTCCATGGAGAGTGAGTCAAGCATAGCAATATACAATGTAACTGAAGAACTGTTCAGGAGGACAGTGGTCCAGGGGTAGAGCGTCTGCTTCTGGATACGAGGATCGTGGGTTTGAATCCTGTTAGTGGCATGATCTTCCTTGCAAACGTTCATTAATCCACATCTGGCGAGAGTACTGGTTATGTATCCAGGAAGCAGAATCGAGAGTGATAAACCTAAGTTGTAAGAACTTGTTTCACAATCGATGTAAAATGAATAAGTTTAAACTAAGAACTGTTGATGTTATGCAAACCCCTTACAAACCAACAAACAAGATTGGGTACTGTTTTACTAAACGACTTTATGGGAAAAAATGTGTGTTAGTCAAAATTGATGTACATATATATTATCCTCAGTAAAAGTTCAATTTTGAAATGCGATGCATCATTGGAAGGGGCTCGGAGAGACGATTCCACTGATGTGTTACTTTGCAATATTGCTTATCTTATTTTATAGATAAAGAGGTAGGTTGTTTTGAACTTACGAACATTTTAAGCATAAATTGTTAAGTAAAACGGTACCTAAAGTATTTGGATAGAAGGGCTTGATTTTGAAAGTACCGAAATAAGCGTATGGTCTGTTAAATACCAATAAATGTTTTACCATTTATGTTTTGCATTCAAAATGTATATTGTAAATGTCTCAATTGTAAATCATCTTACATGTGTTCACAGATTATCGTTATGCCTGCTAAATGACCAAAGCTGTTTAAAGCTTCTTGTTTACAGATGTAGGGGAACTTTGACATACAAATTGTATTACTTTGAAACTACAGCGGTTGTTCTGTTGTATGAAACATGGCTTGACCAGTCCTTATGTATGTTATCCTAATGGTTCTACATGGCTTGACCAGTCCTTATTGGCCATAATGCTTGGGATCTTCCTCTTTTAGTTATGCGCCCGGAATCACAATACAACTGAAATACAGTTGATGTCATATTAAATCTTATGAAGCAATAAAACCTCATACTCGATTTGACCCATTTCTACCTATGAGAACTTTTGACAACACCACGGCCAAAAAAAAACAAGAAAAGATACATTTTCTTTGTAATATAGAAAAATTCATTGTAACAAAAGGATAAATTGTTCCTTAGCAATTTATCCATTTGCCTTCAGCAATTACTTATTTTTTTTTAAGCAGATGTGTCGAAGTAAGGTTAAAGATGAGTACCCATAATCAGCCATTTTGAAACTCATTCTTTTGCCGGGTTACTTAGGTCGTGCTCGGTATACGTTGGTCGGGCAAGAACTATTCGGTGTAAGGCAAATAGTTCCGGCTCAGACCGATGCTCATGTATACATACTGATAACGATCGAGGTAATCCAACGAGGGAAAGAGTTTCAAAATGGTGGATTCTTGGTATTCTACCTTAATTGGGTAAGTGTTTAAAACTTTGGTATCAGTAACTCATAGATAGATTCATAATTCATGCTTCTAATTTTGGGATTTCAAACCAGTTGAATATTGACAATCACACGCCAGAGTTAGAACTGTTTGTATTGAACAGGAAGTCGGCGCTATCACTATTATTGGTTCATGTCTTTTGTTATGATATTGTTTTTGAAATATTTAATATGTTTGTAAATAGTAAATAAATGGCACAGAGATTTATAAACCGTATGTGGGTGTCTACTCTGTTAACTCAATTCCAGATAAAGGATTATAGAAGTGGTCAAACGTATTCAAACAACAGCTGATGGCTAAAATAATATTCTGGTATAGAAATATACGGTCCTACGTGGCCCAGTGGTTAAAGTGGCTGACTTAGAACTCGGTGGTCCCGGGTTCGAGCCCCACCTATACTTCTGGTTTCGTAGGAGTGACCTTTGGCAAGTCACTTCAGAGCCCTAGCCTAGTACTAGAGGATCCAGGAAAGCTGTTACAAAACTTAAAAATTGTTGATACGGCGTAAAACACCATACAACAAATAAACAAAAATAACATTTCCTTTGTGATGTTCATGTAAGTAGGCATTGTGGCACTTGTGCCTATTGTTTCTTGCACTGTATGAGTAAATGGAAATATGCTGAATGTACAGAACTCGAAATCACAAGGGTACAAGTTTTACTAAACAGTTTACGCTTAAGATTCGCGTAGGTCTAAAACAACATTCCCTCTTATTTCAGTATTAGGATAAGCAATTTTGCAAAGTAGCACATCATTGCAATCGTCCATCCAAGACGCTTCCGATGACGTGTCACATTGCAATAGTGTACTTTCAATAAATATATCCATGATTTCCAGTTAGGACTTTTCGCAAATCTTTTCCGTAAGTTGTTTAGTAAAGGTCCGTCTTCGTATGGGTTTAAATTTGTATCAAGTTTCGCTCAACTGAAGTTGGAAAGCCTCGCAGACATCATGCAGAAGAGCAGTCTGAGCTGGCTAGGGCATGTTGAGCGTAGCAATGAATGCATCGCCCAAGTCCGACAACTGAATGTACCTGCCTGCAGAGAAGTCTATCGGCAGACCCAAACTCTCCTGGGAGGAAGTTATTAAGCGAGACAGGAAAACCCTGGGCATAGACTCCATCAAACCTCAACCTAGAAGAGTATGGAGAGGAAGGCTCTGATCGAGACTGGACAGTCAGGCCCCACCCTCAGCAGATGATTAATTATGGCCTGATTCAACAAATAATTCGGATAGTGACGGAGCGAGTGAAATTCGAATGACAGCATTTGAATTTTCATGAGAGGAAGTCTCCTGACTGACTTACTGAAAGCCGATGTTCTGATCGACTTGAATAGCCAGTTGAATAAGGATGGGATCTTCCTCTATCATACACTAAAAACAGCTCGGTATGATTCAAGAATGTGCACAAAGATAAATGTTTGGCCCCTGTATGAAAGGGTTTGGGATCGATACCCACACCAGGCCTTACTGAAAGTAAAAATTAACACACAACAATTCCAGGGTTCAGTATAATACTATAGTAAGTGCTTCATGTCTATGAAGCACTTAATATAGTCTTGCATTGAACCATCGAAATGTAGTCATATCGTTCCCCCATGGTATTTTTGAGTGATTTGTTTGTTTTGTATGGTCTTTAACGCCGAGTCAACAATTTTTCAGTTATGGTACGGTTTCCCTGGATCAACCAGTACAAGGCTAGGGCTCTGAAGTCTCTTGCCAAAGGACACTATTCTAAATAAAAGCGATAGAGGTACGGTTTGAAGCTAACGTAAAGATTGTTTATACTGGTTTCGTTCCGTGAAACTATGATGTGTAGATGAACAAATGTTTTATAAATGAATAAGTGATGGAGTTGTCATTATTTGATTCTTTAAGATGGATTACACGGAAATAGCACGACATTCTGAGTTAGAGTGATTTAGCTACGACTTTATGTTCTGTTTAAAAATTGGTTTACACGGGTTTTTTTATCAATTAAACGATGATATGTACTCGAAAATATGCTGGAAATGTTTTCTACATTATTCGATATTCTAAAATGGATTACAGAGAAATATCAGTGGATAATTACACGATAATTAGATTTATTCAAACAGTGATATTATCAGGAACTGCGATAAATGTGATTATGGTATCTTTTTCGATATTGCCTTTTGATTGTCTACTCATGTTGGAAAGTGATGGTAATACTACATCGAAAATGACTATTTAAGTATCCTTTTTATAACCAAACGAAATGAAATAAGACCTTGTTTAAATCGACAGATAGTCTAGTCCGAATGATCCAACACATTACAGCTTGGGTCATCTGAGTTACAGATACAAATGTAACAACGTTTGTAATGGAAGCTCATGTCAAATGTTCCCCATTGCAAGCTTACGCCTTGCATTGAACTCTCGATATAGTAATACAAAATCCATAATGCTTGCTTTGACAATATAAAATAAATAAACTGATGGAATCCACATTGTTTGAATTGAAGAAGACATTCTACTTATCTGGTCTTGATAACAGATGTATCGGAGTATATTTCTTTGCAGTATTTCAAAACAACTGCAATGTATCTCAGTCGAGACAATTTAACGAGTTTCCACAATACAAGGTTAAGGGAAGAAATAAATAAGAAAGGATGAGAAATATGCATTTTCTCCTGACTTGTATTATCTATAACATAGTGATGACCCCATCTTCAACGGTTGGTCAATAGACTTTGTAAGCAGTATTGAACATAGCGTAGTTAGCAAATATTTGCGTTATTCCGAAACATCAATGGACTCAGATGTTCATACAGGAGTTAAATGTCTATTCCTTTTTTCAGTATTCCCACTCCAAAAACCTATATTAAGGGTACTTTTGTTTGTTTTGCATGGTGGTTAAAGCCGTATCAACAATTTTTCAGTTATTTAACGGCTTTCCTTGATCCCAAAGTACTAGGCTAGGGCTCTGAAGTGCGAAAACAGGTGTCGGTCCGCCCCCTTAACCACTGAGCTAGGCAGGACCCCAATGGATACTAACAAGTATTGTGCCTTCGAGACAATACTAGTGAGTATCTGCCAAGCATTTAAAATGGACGATGTTTTAAATGATGCATGTTAAAGACGTCGTTACGCAACGTTTGAAGTGTATGTGTCGTTAAAGGCAGACCGTGCGACTCGTATGAAGAATTTTATTTATGTAATAATACGGAAAGCGGCGGTTTTGAAAGCTGATATTTACAGATATTGATATTTGTCATATATATGACCGTTTGAAATGTGTTTGATGACTATAATTTATCCCCAAGCCGGCTAAACTCAGATGAAAGCTCCCATTCGAAAGTGGTTTTGAGTTAGTTTAAACACCGACCTTATACGTATTTTAAAACGTATTATTTCAGCAGCACATTGTTGATGGCAATCTCGATCAACTGCATATACAATCTGTACTGTATTTGGGAAGTTTCGATATGGCAAAAATTGAAACGACTCTATGGAAATATTTATTGCCTAGATTCGTTAAACCAAGATGCAGTATCTATAATCTTGATTCGATAAAGCGAGATGCAGCTTTGAGACCTGTCATCATATGGCGTGCATATCGGCAATTTGACATTCTCTCGGAGAAATCCATACTTGCTTAGTTGTGTGTTAGCTTGTGGTTTTACATCATGTAAACAATGTTGCGTCGTTATTTCCGTTCCATTGATGCATATAATATCTTTTGATATTGTGAGTTTTGGTTCAGTCAAGATACGTTTTCACATTGCCCTAAGAGTTATGGAGGTGCAACGAATCGAGCAAAAAGGCATCCTAACCCATTACCAAGCAATCACGACATTTTACCACTTTGTTGCAGACGAATCTGGAAAACATTGCGGGAAAAGGAGCAATTTCTCTTTTTCCCACAATGTTTTCTCCACTATCAGGAGATTATTTTCAAATCTCACCACATTATGAAATGTCGTCTGCAAACTCTTTCAATTTGGGACAATCAAATATTTGGCGTGTGGTAAAGGGTTAAAGACACAATCCAATCGGAACTCTCTGGCAAATTCTGGCAGGCCGGGTTAGTTTTGTATTGCAACATTACCGAGGGGTACCGATTAGACACAATCATACTCTAATAGTGGAATTCGCCCTAGTTCACCGTTCGGTCGTCATGAGAAATTTCTCCTTTAGTCGCAATGTTTTTAGAAGTAACATACTCACAAAGACAGTATTTCATCAATCTGAAATTAAAGTTATTCTTGCTTTTACTGCAAATAGGACCACCTACGCAAAACACATGGAACATTAACCCGGATAATCCAAGCTATAACTGTGTTACATGAAATATCTTCGCCTGGATCATTCGGACTAATGGAACATGTAATAGTTTACACTATATTACCTCAAGATCTACCACAGTAAAGTAAAGTAAAGAAACCATTGTGATAAAAGAACAGTTTGTGGTATCAAACATTTACCACACTGGTTACAAAATATTGCAAGAAAAAGTCATTTTATGCTATTTGACGCAACTATGAAGCAGTAGCAAAATTCCAAGGAATCGGTAAACGAACTATAGCCAAATATGCAACACCATTTATAGGGCATGTATTTGACATTTCCAGTTCTCGAATGATTTTGATAGCTGTTGAATTATTCATTCGCCAAATTGCCTCCTCGTTTTATAATAGGTTATTGATATGGTCTATACAAACCGTCTGTTATTATACTCAATGGGCCCTTCTTCATACACTTTATACGAATATCCGTTACAATTGCCTAACCCTCATGTGGGAGGTCACAGGTTCGATAACCGGGCAAGGTCGATACCCGACAATAAAGTGATAGCAATGACTTACCTCTATTTAATTCTGGGTAAAGGGGGTGGCATTTCGATTCGAAAAGCCAGTTCCGGACCAAAATGAATAGACCTGGTTTAGATTAAAGGACCGCCGATATAACTAAGGCATTTGGCGAATGGGGTTATTGAGCAAGCTACAAGCAAACGAAGGAAAACTTGCATCAACCGAGTAATATATTTATCACCAAGAAATAGTGTGTTTTGTTCGTTTGTTTAAAACTTTTTGCTTCATCAATCGACAATGCAGAAATTCCAATAAGGTTATGGTTTGACTGCAAGTTGAGTATTCATCCATTTAAATAAATCGTTGGGAAATGAAACAATGGGAAAGCTTTCACGATTGAGGGTCAAGAAATTACTTTTATTTCCCTTGTATTTGATATAATGGGGATATTTAAAACTAAGTCATTTCTATGTTAAAGGACGTAATTGGAAATATCTTCGCCAGACATGTTGACTCGGATGGATATTATGAAGAGGTTTAACTCGAGATTTCCAAGCTCTTGTTAGAATGAGAGACGTACACATGAAAACATCATTTTTCGAGTCGGATAAGAGGTTACAAAGCTGTGTAAACTAACTAACACTAGTTTTGAGCATTATTTGGTTTTTACGTTTTGAAAGATAGCTGCAAGTCGTCTTCTTTATACAATGACTTCATAGCAAATTGCTCTTAAATAAATCAATGGACAAACGAAACTGATATGATTTTTTTTTAATTCTTACATGTTTAACGCGGTTTGAGATTTGTGACTGAGAGGAAATCTATGTCTGTTTACCACCATCTACTGCAAATACTCTCATATCTGAAAGAATGGAATGAGAACATCTACACTGATAAAGAATAAGTTGGCCTTCACGACTTACACATAACGAATATCATCTCATTTCTCAAATAAAGGAGTGTGAGCACTACTGCAGTCATTACTCAAGAAACAAAAGCGCACAAGAAGAGGTGTTGCTTCAAAACAGTTATTTCTTCTTGCCTTTTTGACTCGTGTCTTCTTCCAAAGATCCGCATGAAAATGCCAGTTCTGATTTTATCACGTTATTTCAATTCGTCTCAGTAGTGCGGTTGTGTGGATGGGTTTAAATAGTATTTTACCGATTACCGCAGGTACTGCAGGTACCGTCCGAATTTCACATGAAACACCTTCTATCATGTTCAACTCATTCCTGTACTTCAACGCAAATCCAGTACAGGGTTAAGAAAGCATGTTGATTGTGGATTAAAGACGAAATTCTTGATACGATTGATACAATCAAATTCTTCTTTTATCAAACAGTTTCTACCAATAAACCAAACCACGTTTCCTTACTTCTTTTATCGCACCTGCTGTTGCTTCAACATTTTAATTTGGTCACAAGACCCAATATAAGTGAGTGAAAGCGTTCAACATGTAATCCCTATGTTGGGTATTACACCCGACAATGTAGAGTGTCCTAATGCGGGCTGAAAACCTGCATCCATTCATGCCAAAGATCAGAAGTGATATCAGGATCGACCACTTTCAATAACGCTAAGGGTAACATGTTAACAGGGGTGACTGATATCTCATGTCACAACTGCTAAAGACAGCTAAGCTCTATCAAATGGCTGTGTTGATTTTGACCCGGAGATCGCAGAAAATGTACTGATAAAAGTGATAAGAGCGGCATTCAATGTAGAAGACCCATGATCCGCCATTATGAAACTCATTCTTCCGTTTGATTACTTCGGTAGTTCTCGGTTAACCTCGGTCTGGTCCAGAACTATTTGACCGAATAGTTCCGGATTCCGGCTAAGGTTAACCGAGAACTACCGAAGTAATCCGATGACAGAATGTGTTTCAAAATTGTGGATTATGGGTATTCTACTAGTATGATCACATATTCACATACATCAGGTCTCACAGCATTGCCTCACCAGTATAATTAACACCATCGTCAGAGTGAGCTTTTACGGAATTACTCCGAGTGAAAAGCCCCGTATCGTCTCTCTGCACTAAAATGTTCATCATGGAATTCGCGTCCTTTTTAAAATCACAACGCAGCCTATTACCGCCGCCATTAATGCTCCCATTGCCACAGAGTTCCGTCACACCGGAAGCGTTTCTGGGAAGGATAAAGCTTCTGTTCGTCATGATGATCGAACCGTTTGACGTTCGTCGAGCGTTTTCGTAGAGAAGTTTCTCTTCTTCGTCCTCCGATTCGAACAAAATCTCCTCGTTATTTTCCGGTGGTCTCTGCCTGTTCGGATTGAAACGTCCGGTGCGCGATCGAACGTGCGTGTAAAACAATGTGAAGTTATTCGAGATTACTGGAAACGTGAGGGCCAAGAGCAACACACCAGAAACGGCACATGCGGTACCCACCACGTATCCGATCGGGGTCACCGGATGCTTGTCCCCGTACCCAACCGTCGTCATGGTGATAAGAGCCCACCAGAAGCCGATAGGGATCGTCGGAATGCTCTCACCAGGTGTCAGAGCATCCTGTCGCTCAGCGTAATATATCATCGTGGCGAAAACAAGCATCCCGATTAACAGGAATATTCCGAGCATCAGCAACTCCTGGACGCTCGCCTTGAGCGCGTAGACGAGAATCTGCAGCGCCTGGTAATGTTTCACGAGGTGGAATATACGAAACATTCGAATGATCCGCAAAATAAACATAATCTCTATCATGAGGCGCTCATTTACGAAGCAGAATTTAAGGCTATCCATGTTGAGTATTAGTTGCATGTAAAGAGGCACGAGGGCTAGCAAATCTATGATGTTCATCGCTGAGCGCACAAACTTAAGCTTGTTCAGGGAGAACATGAAGCGCACGATCAGCTCAATGGTGAAGAAGATGGTGCAGATCGTGTCGAGGAACTGCAAGTACTTGTTGGGAGTCAGGTACTTCGGGACGCTTGAGTCCTCTTCGCACCCGCCACCGGTCGCGTTCTTCATGGAATCGTTGAAGCTTACATGAGAAATCTGCGGTTTGAGCTGTGGCAGGGTCTCGAGGCAGAAACCCGATATGGACGTCACCACGAACAGCAGTGATATCACACCATACACCTGAAATACAGATAAGATTAATAATGAATGCCCATAATCTGCCATTTTGAAACTCATCCCTTCGTCGGATTACTTCGGTCTTTCTCGATGTATATGGGCCTGTGCCGGAACTATTCGCATTAAATTTTGGTCTCGGCTGGAACTTTCCGCACAAAACCGAGTAGTTCCGGTTCCGACGAATGTTTACCGAGAACGACTGAAGAAGTCCGACGTAAGAATGAATTTCAAAATGGCAGGTTATTGGTATTCTGCCTTAATGTTTAAGTTTACAATCGGTGAAGATGGAACAAGGATACGAAGTTTCGGAAAGCTGTGTTTATTTCCGATGTGTTTGATAAACAGGGAACTTTTGATTTAGTTCTTTCCAGGAAATGTTCTCGTCAAGCACCTTGCCTCAGAACGATATTTTGATGATGTGTTGCTCGCAATTTACAAGATTCAATTGGGTTTGGGGGTAATCCTATGCCGTGATAGTTATCCGATGAAAAACATATAATCAATCAGGAAGATGTACATGTTTGAAAACCCGAATCGAGGGTTCTGCGGCCATTTCCTTCTCAAATCTGACCACGTGATCCCCTCATTGTGAACTCTTGCTAACGGGAGAGACATACACGGTCTATCTGTCAGCAGCAAGCAAGCTTCACAGAAGCGTAGATTGCGCGATGCCGATAGTGAACTCAAAAGAAAGGTAAAGGAGTACTGTATGTAGGGAAATGATGAAACTAGATCGGTCAGTTGCAATGAAGCCAGTACGATTTTTATGATTCAATATGATGATCTGATCTGATTCATGGAATGGCTACCTAACAGCGAAACGCTAACTAGTTTAACTCTTTGAATGCTGGGTAATTTTCAAAAAATATATTTTCATGTCGTCTGCTTTCAAAAACCTTATATGTCTTCTCCATTTTGACGAGGAAAGACTCTTCAAATAACAAACAGGTTAGATCACAGGCCAGCCGCCAATTCACTTGGCGGCTGGCCTGTGATCTAACCTGTTTGCATAAGCATAAAGTCGATTCTAGCATTTTAAGGGTTAATGTCTCAATGTTTGCTCTGTTTTATTGGCAATCTTCTAATCTTTCATTACTATGGTTACATGCGGTATTGTCTGGCAATCAATAAAACGTTTTAACCGATTGGCTTCGTAAATTATCGTGTTTCAGCTAGAATACAATACATCTCTATTGAACCTATCCTGGGTCTATTTGAAATAGAAATTCACCCGGCGAGGCCATACTTTAATGGTGCTTGTTCACAAAAGAGGAAGTTTGAAAGCAAAAATGAAATGTCGTTTAAACAAAACAGTTTTTGTATTATTGTTTGATATAGAATAAAAAAGCTATTGGAAGGAAGCATTATTAATTCAGCAAACGTCATTTTATCTAAGTTTGTACAGGTTTGATGCGGTAGATCTCAAAAGCGATGTCATGTAACTTTCTTAAATTATATCGACCTTTTCGGAAATAATTTTGCTTATACCTGTAGTTGCTATTCCTTATTGTACACCATATGCCAATACAATTAACTGTATTGTTTCAACGGCATTTTATTTTGACTTTCAATATTTCTCGTGTGTGAACAAACAACCAAGAACAAATCGATTAATGTTTTGTTTTGTTTTCTGAAAAAATATCGTGTGGTCTGTGTGAACAGGTACTATATCACTAATTGCATGTAATTACAAGTTCGTTCCATTAAAGCAAATGTTAATTACACTTAACGCAGATACTCGGCAGTAGGTATACTTTTTTTTCCTCTTTCAAAAATAGATTTTTTGCGCAATGTCGCTTACTGCATGTTATCATATACTTGTTCTATCAACCCGAAAAATGTGCGTTTCTTTTCGAGGCAGATACTATGCACATATAAGCTCTTTCTCTCGTTGTTTATCAAGATCCAGACTATGTACAGCTTGTACTAATTGCATGTGTTTGTTCCATTAAGGCAAATTCAAGAAAATGTCACCCGGAAATAAATATGTTGTGTGCAGGTTCAGTCGTCCATTTATAACATGTATCACTCTGTAGCGATTTTACACGGTTCATTGCAGTTCTTGAATATAGTACACCTCTCCCCTGTTGAATTTTACAGGCCTTGACAGAGAAGTTGTAAAAGCCTCCATTTTACCAACCTATTACCAAACGTGTTTAATGGAAAGCATATGAAAGATATGAAAAATATGAAACACATTTCTTTATCAAAGGATCACTGTGATAGAAAAAAGGAGTTACTTGCCATGAGTAATTTCTCCTTTTTTCACATTGGTGTCTTATTCCCCCACTGCAGATACTGTAAGATGTGTTAATATGAAATAACTATCCAACTATAGGCCTGACGGTAGTTGCAAGTTTTAAACAGAGTGCAAATTAATTATTCATCCATAAACTATCAACATATTAAAAAAAAGTATATGAAGCCAAATTAACTTGAATACAAAATATCTGTATGCTGGTTTCAGTTGGTCTATTTGATACGTAAGAACATGTACATATACGTAAAATGGCTACAAAAACAAGTATAAGTAAATTATTGATTTAATTAAGTGAAATTATACATATTAAGCCGCTTCAATAAAACTACATGTATTCTTGTTTCAGTTTTGCAATGTTCCATATGTGCAATGGCTTCACATATAAATATAAATGTGACAGACATAGGGTTTAAGTATAAATTCTTCTTCTACAGTCTCGCTGTGGAAGCCGGCTTTCATGAGTGATTCAGTAGTGTGGTTGGCTTTCTCTAGAAGTGAGGCAACGTTCTAAGTTGTTAGTACCTGGATGGGTGACCCACGATGGCTTTACTCCGAGAGGGACCCGATACACGTTACAAAATTGGTGGCAGCGGTGGGATTTGGTTTGATATCACCATCAATCCCGTACCCTTAGTAGTTCGTCACATGTTCTCGATCCTTGTTTCTGCTTTGAGGCAATGTTAATAGTGGCAGTAGAACGTACTTGAATTGTAAAAAGTCGGTATCTGCCCATGTATGTCGTTGTGACATTTGTGACTTCGGGACGAAGTCAAGAGAAAGGTGGGAGAAATGTGACAGAATAGGGTTTAAGTATAAATACTACTTCTACAGTCTCGCTGTGGAAGCCGGCTTTTATGTGTGATTCGGTAGAGTGGTTGGCTTTCTCTCGAAGTTAAGCGACGTTCTAAATGATTAGAACCTGGATGGGTGACCTACGATGGCTTTACTCCGAGAGAGACCCGATACACGTTACATAAGTAAAGAGGCCGTTATTGTGCATGTTACGCCACATGGTTTTCATAACAATTAATGACATCCGGTCCCATTGGTCTATTGCCACTTTCTATATTTACAATAACCATAAATACAAAATATATTATATACAAATAACGAACTTTTTATTCATCATACAAGTAGAGATTTTGATATACTCTTCCTAAAAGATCTATGGGCATGTATATGGGACATATTAACGGTACATTGTAACAAATAGATGTGACGGGATACGTACATATTCTATGTTAAATAATACACCCTATGAATGTCTGTCATAAGCTCGTATAGCATAGAAGATGCGTGTCATTTTGAGCAAATACGAATCAATGTCATGTTCAATATTATAAAACATTTGATGTTTATGGAACTGTTGTCATAGACCATGTATCGATCCGATCTTTACCGTAATGCTTTTTGTATTATTGTATTAACCATTATAGTTCTGGAACCGACTTCATGCTTATGCAAACAGATTAGATCCAGGCCAGCCGCCAAGTAATTGGCGGCTAGTCTGTAATATAACCTGTTTGCTACTCTGAGTATCGTTCCTCATTAGAATTAAGCAGATATGTACGGTTTTGGAAAGCAGACGACACAAAAATCTAGTTTCAGAAAATAACCCAACATTCTAAGGGTTAACTATTGGATGTTTCAGCATAGAATGAGTATCGTTAACAAACCGCATTGTAAATATCTATTAACCGGAAATGGGATCTGTTTGCGGTTTTGAAACACTTCCGGTCGATATTGTATATATAGTCGTATTTGAAAAAAAAAGTTCACGTTTAATTCAGAACAACAAACTTAACACCATATGAAGAAATGAGATTACAATTTAGTTTATTATTAATCCTTTTGTCACACTGGATAGAAAAAAGTCAGCTGCAGATGCATTGAAGAAAAATATTTTGGAGAAAAAGGAAACAAAACAGGATTTTATTCGAACTGATTGGCTTAAATAAGTAAGGATCGGTTTTATTCCAATTAAAAAACAGAAAGAGTAAACAAAGCTCTATGACATTCTATTAATCCATTAGAGCTGATCAAAATACATGTTTACAAGCAGCAGACGGCTTAAAATTACCCAATTACCAAACAATGACAATTGACTGTTTTGTTGCAGAAGACTCGGGATAACATTGTGGAAAAAGGAGAAACTGCTCTTAACGATCATGTTTTCCATTTCCCGCAATATTTTCAGCGCTCTCAGAAGATTGTTTTTCAAATTCATAACATTTTGAAATGTCGTCTGCAAACTCTTTCAGTTTTGGGACAGTCAAAGATTTGGCGTTTGGTAAAGGATTAAACAAAACTCACGATCAAAACTATTTGTCAAGAGCATATACAGTGAAGCCTCGTTTATCCGGACCACGATAATCCGGATGTCTCGCAATCCGAACAAAATTGTAAGGGAACGGAATTACTTGACCAGTTTGTTGCAGACCACTTTTGAAAACATTGTGGGTAAAGGAGAAATTGCTCGTGACGAGCAATTTCTCCTTTTCCCACAATGTTTTCTGCCATATCAGAAGATTATTTTTGAATTTCATCACGTTTTGAAATGTCGTCTGCAAACTCTTTCAATCTGGGACGGTCGACAATTTGGCGTGTGCTACAGGGTTATAAGTATACACGTGCTTACAGACTGTTTATGTCTTAATGTGTATGAGGACATGGTCTGCTTCATTAGTCCGGATGATTCGGTATTCCAAATATTTTGTTGGGAACGGACGTGTTCGGATTAACGAGACATCACTGTACTATCCTAGTGGCTAAAAATGTTTCGTTTTGTTATATTGATTTCTAATTGACAATCCGAAAATGATACTTTAAACTGGTCGAATACCACTCTTATCGTTTGAATTCTGGAAATGGGCGATTGATTAAAAAGTGTGTGATTGGATAAATGCCGCGGCTGAATGAACCATAGAAAAACGCACAGGCAGCTGTCGAATTGGTCTGTTGCTTGCATCACTGGCACACATCCCGAGGGACAATCTAACAAAGCCACGAGTGAGTTAGTTAGCACAATGGAATCAAGCGTGTTCCATCTGTGAAATCAGGAAACCGTTCTTTCTGAAGTATTGGCTTGAGTAAGAAATTGACAACATCGTTGGATGGTGATGCTCTGTGAATACTTCTATTGGGTAACCCATTACCAAGCAATGACGACATTTGAACAGTCTGTTGCAGATGACTCTGGAAAACACTGAGGGAAAATGAGAAATTGAGCAATGTCTCATTTTCCAACAATGTTTTCTGTCCTATCAGAGGATCGTCTTTCAATTTTATCACATTTTGACATACCGTCTGCAATCTCTTTCAATTCGGGACAGTCGAAAACTTAACGTTTGGTTAAGGGTTAAGTACAGAGCCAAGGTCCAGGGCTTTTTTCTAACCAAGTGTTGTATATATTTGAACGTGTTTTTATCTTGTTTTGAACACCTAAAACCCCCATCAGACTTTACTAGAGACCTGCACACCTTGGGGGAAATGTACCCTCCTCCTCCCATCAAAGACATTGTGCTTCATACATGCCTGGTATCAACACGAAACCTTCAAAGACCTTAATCAGTTTATAACTTCTCTGTTCCTCTTGCGGTGCCAGAAATTAGTAAAATGTTTAGCTATACACACGACATAGAGTGCAGCTATTCACACTCCTTGAAATTCTAAGTAAGCTCAGATGGATAATCTTTAACAAACAGCTGATCGAAACGAAATGGAAAAAAAGGATGGATTGAAATAAAGGGACAACTTTCCGAGAGTGCCAGAGTTGAATACATGCGCTCTACAACAATTAAGAGATGAAATGTTTGAGCTGTCAAATATCTATGGTAACGCACTTGTTTTGATTCATGCGAAAAAAGAATACACTGCTAAGCCAATGTGGTAAAAATCATCTTATCAGCCTAAACAAAACCTTACACCGACGACCTTTTACGTGTGTGGCTATGATCTATCGCGAACAGATAATTAAGTTCCTGCTACGCTCCCACAATTCGAAATCTGTGAGGAACGAACGATATCTCTGCAAAGGTGTTTGGGCTACAATATGTCTTTAAAATCAAAGTACTGAGATGACTATGATCATTACTACAAACTCTCTTGTGCAATACTGTGCAGTGCTGATTAGACCTTACCTCTCGTAAATCACACTTTTGCATATCTACTGGCGGCGACTTAAGAAACCACTGTGATAGAAAGGATGGTTTCCTCATGATGAGTAATCTATCCTTTTGTCACATGTTCTTCCCACAATCAAAAAGAAAAAAAAACGTATACTACAGTGAACCCTCGTTTATCCGAACATGTCCGTTCCCAACAAAATGTCCGGTTTACCGAATAATCCGGACTAATGAAGCAGAGCATGTTCTTATTCACATTAAGACATAAACGGTCTGTATGAGCGGTGTATAGTTATAACCCTTTAGCAAACGCCAAATTGTCGACCGTCCCAAATTGAAAGAGTTTGCAGAAGACATATTAAAACGTGATGAAATTCAAAGATAATCCTCTGATATGGCAGAAAACATTGTGGGAAAAGGAGAAATTGCTCGTCACGAGCAATTTCTCCTTTACCCACAATGTTTTCAAAAGTCGTCTGCAATAAACTGGTCCAATAATTCCGTTCCCATACAATTTTGTTCGGATTGCGAGACATCCGGATAATCAGGGTCCGGATAAACGAGGGTTCACTGTACTATGCTTTTCATTGACTTATTTGCACCTGATGTTAAAGACAATGAATAGTATTCATGCTGTATCGTCATCTATTGTTGCTTTCAATTTGGACGAGTAAAACTCTCCCAAATGGAATTAATATGCCGTGAATGGTGATCAAACCCGGTATACCTTCAATCTTCGACACTGACCAATAACCACTCCCTGTTCAAACCGTAGGACGTACTGCTGTAGCGGAATTGGCCTTGCTCGGTGCACGTAATTCATTACTAGTCTAATTGAAAGTGGCATTGTGTGGGCGAAAAGGGACCTTCGCATATTTACGTACAGTTACACATAGAAACAGTCTGTAAGAAAGTAAATTTTATAATAGTGACATTGTGATACGTACATACAAATATACGATTGCATATTTACAATATTTATAACACCAGGCTACGTTGTGCCTATAAGTCACTTTGCGGTCAATCAATGAATAACAAGAAATAAAACAAAAAATAACCAAGTCGTTATAAAACGTAAACCTGTAAACCTTACATAGGTCAATCCGGGTCTGGATTTTGCGAATAGGTGGAAGTAAATGCTTTGGAAGAGATCTCTCTATAAACACATGTTACAATAGAGTATAATATTGTCCTGAAATCGTCATTTACTTGCTAAACGATCATCAGCCCGGTCCTAGATTGCACTTTACGTGATACCAAATGATATACGTAACGCCTTTTTATTCTTGCCAAGTTTTCCTACTGCGCCGTCTGGCTAATCTCAAACCTATTACAGAAATCAATCGGAAAGAGGGAAACAAACTTTCTTCGCCAATAATGACAAAGCGGCCTGTCTCAACTAATCAACTGCAGAAAACAAATTTACGTTTTCCGTCTAATATTGTGGGGCTATATAACCAATGGCTCTCGGACGAAATGAGATTTGTCGAATTTTTCTTAATTGAAAGGCTTTCTGTCGTTTTTGGAATAGCTTTAGCCCTTAGAATGCTGGGTTTTTGTGTCGTCTGCTTTTCAAAACCTTAAATATCTGCTGAATTTTGTCGAGGAAAGATACTCAGAGCAGCAAATAGGTTAGATTACCGGCCAGCTGCCAATTTACTTGGCGTCTAGTCTGGATCTAACCTGTTTGCATAATCATGACGTCGGTTCCAGCACTGTAATGGTTAACCAAACAAAATCAGGTCATTGAGGCATTTACATTCTGCTTTTTGATACAAAAGTGTATGGAATTACTTCCAAACTTTATTTTTTTCATAGCGGACGATGATTGCCAAGGTTATATTGATTGGTGTTGGTCAAAAGCATCGTACTGCGGGTATATTAGATAAAACCCATGTTCTCTTTGTAGGACTTTGACTGAATCGCTTACATTCTTCAATTTCAATGTTTCTTCCGGATAAGCAATCGCATCTTCAGTCACTCGACCATCTTTGCAATGCCATCACCGTCATAAATGTCACAGATTTCATCTTCTTCATCTATTTTTTGCCCCAATTATTGTTACTGTCATACTGATTTCCATATCATTGTTTTAGATATCGCCCTGCCTTATAAACTAGTGTTTTTTCTATCACTTCTATCACAACGCGTTCATTGTCCATGCTTTCATTAACCCAGTGACTTTCCTTCTAGTAATGATTTCCATCTCTACGTTATCTTCTTTTTTCTCACATTTTTATCTCAATGTTTAAAACGAATGGTCATTTACTGAAAATAGATGTTTGTGTCGTCTGCTTTTCAAAATCTTAGATTTTGTTGAGAAAAGATATCCAAAGTAGCAAACATTTTAGATCACAGGTCAGTCGCAAATTTACTTGGCGGCTGGCCTGGATCTAACCTGTTTGCATAAGCATGAAGTCGGTTCGAGCACTTTAATGGTTAATTGTCATAAAACAAATCCTTTTCCTAACATATTTCTTTGATTCACCATTTCGTTCGACCCTCGATAGCTATGCACTAGGATAAATCAAACGTAAAAATTCACTTTCATCGATCCATCTTTATGGAGATGCCTTATAGACTGGAAGACAACGCTATAAATGTTAATTATTCAAACATAGGTCGCGCATCACTTCTAGAAGGTGTAAAAACATCAATATGGTGTAAAATCTTAATGTCTGGTGTCTCCTTTGATAATCTCCAGAAAAAAGGTTGGTTTTTGGAAAATATCCTTTTCAGCGTTTACTTCTCAACGAATATTCTAAAAAGCGCACACCAAGTTTGCTGAAAACTCTTAATATAGTATACCCATTCTCCATCAGTGTGGAACTAATTCTTTCGTTGGTTTACTTCGGAATTTCCGGTATAGACCGGTAGGGGCTGAAGCTACTCGATTTAATTCGAATAGTTCCGGTGTTTACCGAAAACGACCGAAGTAACTGACGGAAGGATGATTCCATGCTATGCTTAGCTTAGCTTAGCTTAGCTTAGCTTAGCTTAGAGGCATAACCTGACACAGGTCCCATTTGGGTCCTCTTCGTCAGGGCCGTTCCTACATTTTTCTGTTCTGAAACGACTTTCCTGGATACACCAGTACTAGGCTAGGGCTCTGAAGTGACTTGCCTAAGGCCACTCCCACGAAACTAAATGGCCTCGTTGGGGCTCGAACCCGGGACCCCCGTGTTCTGAGATTCCATGCCATAGATTCAATGCTAAGATTAGAGTGTCTTAATTACGATATCTCCCAGTATGATTAGATATCGTATACAACGGCTCCATATACAGTGAAGCCTCGTTAATCCGGACCCCGATAATACGGATGTCTCGCAATCCGAACGAAATGGTAAGGGAACGGAATTATTTGACCAGTTTGTTGCAGACGACCTTTGAAAACATTGTGGGTAAAGGAGAAATTGCTCACAATGTTTTCTGCCTTATCAGAAGATTATTTTTGAATTTCATCACGTTTAGAAATGTCGTCTGCAAACTCTTTCAATTTGGGACGGTCGACAATTTGGCGTGTGCTAAAGGGTTATAAGTATACACGTGCTTATAGACTGTTTATGTCTTAATGTGTATAAGAACATGGTCTGATTCATTAGTCCGGATGATTCGGTTATCCGGAAATTTTGTTGGGAACGGGCGTGTTCGGATTAACGAGACATCACTGTATATGGTAATTTTATCTTCCTCACATTGTCAGATATTCGGGTTAACCCAATGAAATAACCTTTGACATAATATGGAAGACGCCACATTGTTTCTCGGGAGTCTTCTTTCATTGAACTTTTGCTTTCAAATACGGATCTTAGATTTCGTATCTAAATAGTCATTTATTTTGATTAAGAACCAGATTTATATCACAACGTATACTTTCACTATTATGTATTAGTAACCGACCAAAAATAATGATTTAAAAGGATGTCTAACACTCTCATATACATTGAACTACTTAACGTGGACGCTCCGAGGAAGCGTGTTATTTACCGGGACAAAAAAGTAGATGTTTAACCCTACACTTATGTACGAGTAGTATTTCTCGGATCACGGAAATCTCCGAGTACATGCGGAACAGGATAATCTAAGCTGATCTGTGTAACTAGTATCCACACTCATTCCAATTAACCAGATAGAACAACATGCCAACACCGAGATCAAGCTAAAACCAAATCTGTTGTGATAAGATGCCAACGGCTCTCATCAGAGTCATCTCAACCTAACACTTTTCCGGACTTCCATCCCCAAAGACTTTCAAGGAGAAATACTTATTCTTTAAATCGAACGGCACTTTCAACGACAATCCAGTTATATCACAGCCTCGGTTCACATGCATTTGCTTCCCGTGTAATCCACCAGCATTGGGCTAAAAGAGAATGCCTTCCTGGACGACACACTACAATGAAATAATCGAAACCAGGGTAGCGTTTTACTAAACGCCTTTTAAAGCAAAATATTTGCGTAAGTCAAATCCGATATGTATGAATATTATCTGGGAAAAAATACAAAATTGCAATGTAACACGTCATTGGACGCGTCTCGGAGAGATGATTCCAATGGTGTGATACTTTTGCAATATTGCTTTTCTCATTAATAACATAAGAGTGAATATTGTTTCGAACTTACACACATTTTTATCATAAGTCGTCTAGTAAAACGATTCCCAGGACAATAACCATACATATATGTAGTCTTAAAAACGAAGAGTGAAATCTCCGATCAGCCCGCAAGGAGTACATTGTCTGATCCTGAAGCTACACTTCACGTAAATATGTCTATGGCTGCAAGCAAACTTGGCAGATTAACGTTCGAATGAAAACAATGAGACCAGCTGATACGGGTTGATTGAATTTGCGCGGGTGGAGTGTACATTCAATATTCCCTTGCCAACAATTAATGGATATCTCTTTTATTACACGAGAGCAGATAACGGATAGATAGTTGCCCGTGTGGGTTTGCCTGGAAAGTGGTTTTTAACCGGATCTTTTTGTTAAACAATTCCTTTATATTTAACCATTCCAACTCAGCTGTATTTGACAAAAGCTGTGACAAAACGAGGATTTATTCAGTACGGGGAAATGCATGCTCCTCTTGTTATCAAACAAAGGAGAATGAAATTTTATTTTGAATCAAAAGCACTTCCGTAATGTTTAACAATTTCAATGTATTTGTATAGAACAGCCAACGAAACCAGCATGACAATAAGAATAATTATCCATCAAGACAATGGAGAAATATCTTTCAGTTTGTTAATGAATATGCCGATATTAGTTTTACAAACATCATTTATTCAATACAAAGTATTTGATTCGTGAACCGACTTACAAATTTCACCATGAAAAGTTACCCTGGGCCGTTGTTTACGGTTAACAATGTACTAGCGGTCTTGATTAACAAGGATGTGTTAAGTGTATAAGCGAGCCGGAAGGCGGTAGAGCGTTCGCACGGTATGTGGAGGTCCCGGGTTCGAGTCCCGGTCTTGCTGCAAGTTGTCTTCACCTTGGTTACATATGCAGGCTGACACAAGGGGAATGATTCAGCAGATATAACGCTGCTGGTACATTAACCCAAATACTTCACTATTTTATGCTTAGACCAAAGGTCGATTCCAGGCCAATCGTTTCTTCCGATATAACACGCGTTTCCAAATTGCAATTGGCCACAAGCCTTCCAAATGCATTATCGCTTAAATTGTATTGACTAAGATAGGATGCGTTCGTAGAAAAGCGGCAAAAGTTGAGATACAGCGAAGTTTTGGATCGATGGCTTGCAGGAACTCAATTCCGTTCAAAGAGCAAGACTGTCGCATTATCTTAATTAATCCGTTATCAACCCTCTTTGTCAAAATGACAATGCGCGATTACTTTCACAACTCTTTTTTCATCTATTGTCAAGAATTGTCTCGTTGAGTTATGGCTACCCACAATATAGAATATATATTATCAGTATTCAGACTTTAAGATGAGAGCAGTAACTAAGTCAGAACTTGTAGCTCAACCCATTTGCTAACTATGATTTGTACTAAAAATATATGTTTTAATGTGTATATTTTGGGCAATAAAATATGTTTCACGAAGTCTTAAAACAATGCATGGCAAAGACGCTGATACCCCCACGTTTACCATGGGTCGTTAAAAAGAAAATCATTGTTCCGCTTGATATTGGTTTGATCAATTAAATCGTTCTTAGTTCTGAATGGTCAATATTTGATTTAGTAGAATATTGACCAATCATAACTCACAATGACCGAGCCATTCTCAAGGACAGCATACTCATTTTCAAACATTTATATAAAGCGCCAATATTCAGATTTCAATTCCAGCTGAATGTTCTAATAAATCAATATAATATAAAGTCTGTATCTAGATGACAGATTCGATCCAATAACTTGATGCAAATATAAACTTAATAGTATTAGGTCTACACTCGGCATGATTACTTTCAGATGTATGGCGAAATTCAATCCAATTCAACAGTTAATACTGTATTTGAGACAGCATAAAAAGAATTTGAAATAGCGAATAACGGCGCTGTTTCGTTGTACTTATTTGTTTGAAACCTAAGCACTTGAATGCACAAGTTAGTTATAATATGACGAAAGGAATGACAGAACGGGTAAAGATATAGTCTTTCTGAAAAAGAAAAAAAAGTGTTAGTTTCTGTTTTATAACCAAACAAGTGAACACAATAGTTGAACAATAAATAATGCATACATGTACAATCTTTTGAGATCGCACCATTCTTTTTCTTTCTTAATTAAATTACGATAAGTAACTTTTTCTGTTTAAAAAATAGGTTGCTGGTAAAATTATCAAAACAAATTGGTTCATTATACTTCCCTAAACAGTTCTGCGAATGCAAAGCTGGCCTGGAAATTTTAATTTAAAACTTTTTTGAATTTTTGAAGCAAATCAAAGACATGAGAAATTACACCATTTAAGAAGCATTAGCTGACCTGAATATATTTCTAACATATCTTTAAGGTTTGTTTATTTTAACTACAAAAAATGATTTTCTCTATGTAACTCAATAATAAATGTTTGGATTTCTCATTATCATAGTATAATTCAAAGCAGAATGCGACAAAAGTATAGTTTCAAACAATTTAGTTCCTTCACTTGTCCCAGACGGTTGATAGCATGTATGTTCTTTTAACAATACTCATAAGATTTATCCACTCGATATCTTAGATAAACTTAGTAAGTCGTTGATCAACCTGGTAACAAAAATAAAATAAAAGTAATACCCAAAAGGCTTTAAAACTAACCAGATACAAACAAAAAATAAACTCAGTGAGCGCTGATGTGAGACGCTGCCACAATGAAATCCATCAACCTCCGCCAATCATTGCAGCATAAATTCAATCACTTCTGAAATCTCGATCAAAATATTAACTGCATATCTTTGCGAGGAAATCTACGTTGATTCTGTCTGGTATAATAAAGCATATGGGAAAATGTTCGTGTATCATTAGATTATCAATTCTAGTTGAATCCATGATTGAGACAGATAAAGTGTAATGGATCCCCACATGATCAATATAGCATCTTTTAGACAACATCTTTGTTCGGTGGAATTTTCTGTGGACGACGTTCAAACCAATTATCCAAGTGACATACAGAGACTGTGAAAACTGGCTTATAAACGTTTTAATCGCTTAGAAAAAAGTAGAATATTCTTATAACCAGCAAATACTGCTATCATTCCAAATGCTTCAAAGTTCGTCTCGAATGTGTTTAAAGGCGTTTGCATAAGAATGGATTCAATTTTAAAAAAGTCTTCCTTGTCAATTTCGACTGTTACATTGTTACATTGCAGCGTGTAGAGACAAGTACCTTGTTTCTGTCATTGGCATGAACTCATTTTACAGAAGAAAGACCTTATATTGGTCAATTCGGTGTTCGAACTCAGGACGTTGTATTTCCCAAGGAACACGCTACAAAATAACTACATGTATGTAGGTATTGTCTTGGTAAAAGAACTGTTAAGAGGTAGTTCAGCACTTGAAAAACGAAAATACCATTTCTCTGTTTGATCTGTATCATAAGCTGGCCTAAAGTGGACATGGTGTAGACGATAGAAATACTACATGTACATAACGTCCCGAAAAATGCGTGAAAAGGGTAGTTGCCTATGGTTAACATATACAACTGTTTGGAAGATATTCTTCCGTAGATGGTCCACTAAAGACAGTTGTTATGGGGAATAATTAAGAAGCAACCACCTATAGATGAACTTCTCTGTCAAAGTAGGTTTGTCATTACAAAGGACATTACACTGAATGACCAGTGACCTTTTTCTTTCAAACATAGAGCAATGAACTTGCTTAAGGAAAATCCGACTACAAAATTAAATAGCACTTTACCTTACGTAGATTTCAATCATACACTTGTACTTTATATGTATTATTATTATGATCATACTCCAATGTAACGTAGACCAAACCAACGTTTGTAGAAACCAGAACATTTTTGCATTCGACAAGAAACCCATATTTTTGTATAAGACGAATGAGAAACGTCACCTACGGTTCAGAGCCTTACTTTACTTTTGTAATCCTCTAACTGCATTCCTTCAAAAACGCATGTGTGCTAAAATTGTGTTTCAGTCGCGCCGACAAATATATCAAAAACTGAAAAGACGCAGTAATGAGGAAACACATGAACATATTTGATGTGAGTTGTTCCAAGCTTGGGTTCATCAAACTTCCATGCATGGGAAAAGGGGAACCGGTCCAGGGACAAATTTGTGTAATGAGCTAACAACGGCAACTCGAAGCAAAGGCCGTTTGAGAGACTTGAATGTATGCCAAGTCTTTGTAGTAAGCAATCAAGTTACCATAAATTGCAAGTCTCAAAGGAATGTAGTTAGCCATATTCTCACATCACTGCTTTTTTTCTTTTCTATTTTCAAAATCAAACAAGAAACAGGGCATTACCTTAAAGATTAAAACCTCGTCGAATTTTTCGTTTTCGCAGTGACAGTTTTTTCTCTCTACTATAAAAGCCTCTTATACCAAGTATTTAGAAAGCCTATCTGAATACCTCGTTTGATCGTGCTCACCTCTAGAGACCCTAGAGTCCTTAGACTCTAAAAGAATATCGCCAGGGGAAAACATTAAAAGATTATTTCTGATGCGTATTTCTTTTCATCTTTCTCTTGGGAAAAGATAATTCCTTTCAAATTAAACGTTTAAGTAGAAATTCAATAAATTTGTCTCGACTTATAGATATGCCAAAGGCTTTTCCTTTTATTTCAATTAAATAGTTTATTCAGTGTTTAACCCCAACGCAAAAACAAAAGATGAAAAGGAAAGGCAACCATTGCACCCTTCCTTGGCAGTCCTATGACCGTGATCAGCCCTGATAAAGTGGTCAGTCGGATGGTACTATTGTATCATGGCGACATAATTGTCGTATTAGGACCCTGTGTCAAATCGTTAACCTTATGTAATACAAACTGTGATGAAAATGGCACCAAACTACGTACAATTAAGTCAAGGGGCTTAATTGGACATTTGGAAACAGAAACATAGTCTCTACAAAGTTAGTTGAGTTATAATACATGACATTATAAATAAAAGTATAATATATCGCAGTGTGCTTATGACAATGAAAGACGAATAGGGATTTGCATCAAGCAATAACTTGAAGTAATTGCAACATGGTCTATTCTCTCACCAGTATAAATTGACCAAGTAGATGGCAAATGCTAGAGCAGACTTGGAAAGAAAATATTGGAAAGATGGAAATGTGTAAATACTGAAATACTATTGGAATGGCTTCAAACTCCTATGCAATACGAATAAACAATTAAAACTGAATTCCAATACATTAACCCTTAGAATGCTGTGTAGTTTTCTAAAAATATATTTTTGTGCGTCTGCTGTCACAAACCTTAAATATCTGCTTAATTTTGTTGAGGGAACATACCCAGAATAGCAAATAGGTTAGATCACAGACCAGCCGCCAGTTTACCTGGATCTAACCTGTTTGCATAAGCATAAAGTTGGTTCCAGCACTGTTAGGTCTTACATGGCTTATATCGAACAACCAAAAAATCTACATTCTATAAAACATAGGCATGTATATGTATTTGCTGACGAATTCTGCATATGTAATCCAAACGATTTCTAGACACCTCTACATTCTTTGTCAACGAAAGCTCAAAACCCTTTCGAATGTACTAACTCAACCGGTATAATAAGATATTTCTGATAGAAAACTCCATCTGGTTACATGTAGGTGTCACCCAAACATAAGACAGCAAGTACATTCTCGAACAAATGACTCACGGCGAAAACACCAATTAATCCAATTATAGAACGTATCATCCACGAAAGAATCCGAAGGACGTTCATCTCAAATTTCACGAAGGTTATTAATACATGAAAGAGTTTTTCAATATGAATGGTAATATATGTTATTCGCAATCTGAGAGCACACAGAATTGGCTTCCTTTATGAAATGAAGTATTGTGCTGCGGCATAGTGAGTGTGAAATATTGTCTCAGCGCAAAACCCTACTAAATACAACATACTCTGTCAGTGCCACACTAAAGAGGATTGCGATAATTTGCTTTATCTTGCTTTCAGAAATCAAAACCAATGGAGGACAACTAGATTTAGATATGTTCAAGAAAAGTTACAAAAATAGAGGGTACATCAATTTCTTTTTCCATTTGGCCTTTCTATGTTTAGACATGAGTATACATCACCCATGCATGTACATGTACATTATCATCCATTTATAACCACACTAAAATCAAACACCATTAATTGCCACTTAGTATGTGAAGTCATGTCGACAATGCTATTGGAATTGTTTGCTTTCTCTTCGCTCACTGAACCTTTCCAAAGACGTGTATCGAAATATTTGAAACCAATGGTTGATATTTTATTGACGTAGAAAAAAGCATAACTGTTGAACGCAAAATGATGGAATTGGTGGGGTTTTACAGTTCGAGTAATGAGCTCAAGTGTCGTTATCTGTTGGTTGTTCAATTACTGAGCATATTGTGATAAGAAAAGCTTTTTTTGAACAAAAACACTAACAACTGAAACAAAGGCAAAAGACTCAGGGGTGTATAGCTATTGCTTACATGGTTCCCTATCGTTTCATAGTCCCGCATTGTTTCGTGGTTCCCCCATCGGTTCATGGTTCCCATTATTTCATGTTCCCTTATTGTTCAATGGTTCCCAGTTCATGGTTTTTCATTGTCGAATGGATCCCCATAGTTTCATAGTTCCCTAATTTGTTAATGGTTCCCATTTTTCACGGTCCCGCATTGTTTCATGGTTGTTAGTTCATGGTTCCTAACTGTTTCATGGTTCCCACTGTTAATGATTCTCAATTGTTTCATGATTCCCCATTGTTTCATGGTTCCCCATTGTTTCATTGTTCTCAATTAATGGTTCCCATCGTTTCATGGTTCCCAATTGTTTCCTGTTTCCCCATTGTTTCATGGTTCTCCAAATTGTTTTATGGTTCTCTATTGCTTCATGGCTCCCCCAATTATTTCAGGGTTTCCCATTGCCTCATTGTTCCACCAATTGCTTCATAGTTTTCCTTTGCTTCATGGTTCCCTATTGCTTCATGGTTTTCCATTGCTTCATGTTTCCCCCAATTTTTTTAGGATTTCCTATTGTCTCATGTTTCCCCCGACCACTTATTGCTCCCTATTGCTTCATGGTTCCCCAATCTTTTATGGTTCCCCAATGATTTAGCTTCCCCATTCTTTAATGGTTCCCAATTCGTTTATGGTTCACCATTGTTTCATAAATCTCCATTGTTTCATGGTTCCCCCATTGCCTCATAGATCCAATTTGCTTCATGGTTCTCCCTTGTTTCATGGTTCCCTATTGATTCTTTTTTTTTCTATTGTTAAATGTTTCCCCATTTTTATCATGTTTCTCCGTTGCTTCATAGTTTCCCATTCCTTCATTGTTTTCCACTGCTTTGTGGTGCCCAATTCCTTCATGGCTCCCCATTGATTTATTGTTTCCATTGCTTTATGGTTCTCAATTGTTTCATTGTTTTCCATTGTTCTTTGGTTCCCCATTTCTTCATTGTTCCCCATTGCTTCATTGTTTTCAATTGTTTCATTGTTCCCCATTCCTTCATGGTTCCCCATTGCTTCATTGTTTTCCATTGTTTTATGGTTCCAAATTGCTTCATGGTTCTCCCTTGTTTCATGGGTACCCATTGCTTCGTTGCATTCCATTATTTTATGATTCCCCATTCCTTCATGGCTCCCCATTGATTCATTGTTTCCATTGTTTTCTGATTTTCCATTGCTTCATTGTTTTCCATTGTTCTATGGTTCCCCATTGCTTCATGGTTCCCCATCGCTTCATTGTTCCCCATTGCTTCATTGTTTTCAATTGTTTCATTGTTCCCCATTCCTTAATGGTTCCCCATTGCTTCATTGTTTTCCATTGTTTCATGGTTCTAAATTGCTTCATTGTTTTCCATTGTTTCATGGTTCCAAATTGCTTCATGGTTCTCCCTTGTTTCATGGTTCACCATTATTTCTTGTTTCTCATTTGTTTCATGGTTACCCATTGTTTCATTGTTCCCCATTGCTTTATGGTTCCCCATTCCTGTATGGTTCCCCATTGCCTCATGGTTCTCCATTGTTTTATGATTCTCCATTGCTTCATTGTTTTCCATTGTTCCAGGGTTCCCCACTGCTTCATGGTTCCCCATTGATTCATGGTTCCCCATTTTCTCATGGTTCTCCATTCCTTCATGGTTCATGAGATATCTTTACATAAAACATAATGGGAAAAAGTTGTGTGGAATTGAATGTAAAATAAGGTTCAACACCAATAAATGTGGCAGAAATATTTTATCAAGATGCATGACCATCGCTTCATACAATTCACCACAGCACATTGGAGGAACATTTGTTGCATTGCATGTAAAATTAGGGTTCAACACAAATAGACACATACTGATTTTTTAAGAATGCATGACCATCGCTTTATACAATTCACAACCTCTTACGCGAGAACGCTGTGTTATATCGCATCTAAAGTTAAAGTTTAACACAAATTAAACACACACAATCATACCAAAAAATCAGGAATACTTAACCATTCTTTTATAGAGTTCGGCACCGCTAAAAGAACGACTTTCAACTCATGGCCTAATTCATCATTCATGGACATACCGATACTTTGAACGATGAACTGTCAGACAATCCCCCTCGGTTAGTTAGACACACACGCAACACGGTGATTTATGACTCGACAACTCGCATCTGACTGGTATTTATAAGATCTTCATTAACCCTTTACAAAACGCCAAATTTTCGACTGTCCCAAATTGAAAGAGACTGCAAACGACATTTTAAAATGTGATGAAATTGAGAAACAATCTTCTGATTGGGCAGACAACTTTGTGGAAAAAGGAGAAATTGCGCTTTACGAGCAATTTCTCCTTTTCCCCACAATGTTTTCCAGAGTTGTCTGCAACAAACTTGTCAAATGTCGTTATTGCTTGGTAATGAATTAAATATGAGTTTGGAGGTCGACATAAGAGAAGTCTTTTCCTTGTCAATATATTTGATTATGTATTTTCTCAATTCAACTATGTTGCTGTTCAGTACATTTTTGCAGAACTTAGTTCCGAAGATAATGGATTTTCTTTGAAAAAGCGCGGGTAAAGCAGTCTTATACGCACTCTTACGTGAACCTTTTCGTTAACTGATAATGGAGCCTGAATAGGAGCCTGTATAGGCTCTTTATGAACAAACTGTTGTGAACGAGTTAAACTCGAATCGGTTGTTTTTGGTGGGAAAACATTTGGAGTTCTTATAACAAACCTTTTGTGTTTTGCCTGATAACAAAAATCATGCTTTAAATTTGAATCAGAAATAAACTTCACCATACTATGCGTTCATAGAGAATATCAATCTCCCGTTATTTTATTCCGATGGACTTGCACATTATGAAGTTGTTGGCATCTGATCACGTTGATATGTTGTTGCTTTTCTCATGTTTATACACATATAAACCGCAGTTATTGAATTAATTTGGATATATAATCGTAATTAGTTTCCCCCAATCTCATATTCAATACAGAGACGTACCTTTATCAAGGAATATGTGCAAGCAAACCTATTGATACTAGTGAAATGAGGTATGGAATATCCAGAAACTGTCTAAATCGACGGGCAAAGTCAACATAGTAATCTATCAGTATATCTATATAAGGCGTCGATATCTGTTACACAAAAGAACAAACACTTCCCTTTCTTTGTAAAACAGCCATGGACGCTTGTTGTCATAAACAGATACATAATTGAGTGATGGTCCTCATGGCGAGTCAAGTCTTCGACATGCTTTAAAACATGGATAATTCTTAATGTATGAATGGGGTAGAATGAGCGTAATGGCATAAGAACGAAGAGTTCACTCATATCAGATAAAACTGACGGGTGCAAATCATCCTCCGTACCCTGGCGTCGTACTGATTAGCCTATCAGGCTTCGACCCAATCGTAACTACTCGGGTATTTCCGTGAGTTGAGAAATACACTTCTTACATAAGTGTAGGGTTACAACTTCCGGTTGAATCGTCCACGGCCAATAACGCACTTCCGTTGAAAATCAACGTTGGGAAGTTCGATGTATATGGAAATGTTGATCAGATTTTAAAAACATTTTTATAGTCGATATGTAACAGAAAAATTAAAAGTTGTTATATGTTTTTGTTTTCCTATTCAAATTACAAAACTGTTAAGATAATGCATTTGATATTTTCATTTGAAAAAGACAAAACAGTATTAGACAAATATATAAACAGATAAATAAATTAGGCCTGTTTGTATCAACGTATAGATCAGGGTTACAAACTCGTGTAACTAGGAATTATACAACTGACATAAAAACTCTTGTTTTCCACTTCCATTTCATGAATTATTCAAAACTCTAATAATATATTTCGCGTGTTTTGGCTTTTCTCCGTTTTTTTCCCGGTGGGGCTGTTTTAAGCCATTACCAAACAATTCCTGGATTTTACGTGTCTACATGCAATAAATTGTTGAAACTGTAAAAGCAACGAGAGATTCTCCATCGGCCAGTTTTGTCCTTCACTTACTGTTGTGAATAACTTGCAACACCTTTTACCAAAGGCCAAATTTTCGACTGTCCCAAATTGAAAAGGTTTGCAGATGACATCTCAAAATGTGATGAAATTGAAAAATCATCTTCGGATAGGGCAGAATAACATTAAGAGCAATTTCTCCTTTTCCCACAATGTTTTCTAGAGCTGTCTGCAACCAACTGGTCAAATGACGTTATTGTTTGGTAATGGGTTGAATAATTGTAACGCTATGGAAATCTCGTCTCGTTTGCAGAGTCTGTCCCTTTGTTGTTTGCCGAAGAATTGGTCTCGAAAACTATTAGAGGAGCTTGTTTACAGAATGTCGTTGAATCCAATTAAAACTAGCTATTGAAAGCAGAATCAATTCAGGAAGCGTGAATCTATCTAAGTATGTACCGTTTACATCTTAAAAAAAAAATAAATAAAATAAATAAAAAAGGCGATGCCACACTTTTGGATTAACATACATGTTAATTCACTGTATTCAAACTTAGAAAAAATTAAGAACGATCTAATTTTTCTTCAAATGACTTTTCTTGGTGCGTATCGTATAACAGTACAGCTGTTTTGAAGTTTTAAAGAAATTAGATTTTACCTTCCATATTATTTCACATCTGTGATCAAAAACCTTTAAGTTTCCGTTTCGAAATTAATTGAAATAAATAAAACGGTAAAAGCCTTTTAACAAGAGTAACGACCATTACATTGGAATGGCTATTTAAATTAAATGCGGAACCCTGGAGCATAAAGACAGCTTTCAGACAATGAGACTGCATTACGTAATGTTCCATATTATTACGAAAATACCTCTCTAGACAAATTGATATCTTCCTATCGAGGAAACACCGAGAGATTCAGATTAATTAGTATTATCATTTTGCTGAGAGGGGTGATCCTTTAAAAGAATCTTATTAAGTGATCACATAAAATCAGCTCACAGCTTTTTGTGCAAGTATACGATATTGCCAATGTAAAGAGCTCGTGTTTGGTACCCTCATAAAAAAGCCTGATTCATCAGCCATTATTCAATAATAAAGGATAGTCATTTAAGACATGTTTGAGTACAATTCAAAATATGTGTCATTTTGATAATTTGATAATTATTCTCTCCTGTTGAAAGCTCGAAGATGAAAGATTAATAATGACAGGTGCGCGCAGTGATCACGTGATCTAGTGACGTATATCATACATGTCATACGTCACTAGTCTTGTTCCCCGATGTCACGTTAAGGGGCAGGTAATCCAAATTATACGGCACCCTGCTATCGGTCTGTAAACTGCATTGGTGACAGGATAATATTATATATTCGGCTCGGGCGAGAGAGAAATGACGCATTACACAATACAGAAATCTATCCGCATTAGATAACAGCGGTCGTAATGAATTTCCGGAGATAATTTGGGGACGACTAATTACGTCCTACGAGCCTGTCTATTATTGGATCGAAACGGGAAGCCAACCAGAGAAATGATTTATTCTTCCCTGGACCTCTTCTGACAGTTGATAAAGTGCCGTCGTGTTCAATTATAATCGGATTTGATTGGATATGAATGTCGTGGTTCAATAGAATGTCATTTGTGGACGAGAGTGGTGCAGTTGTAGAGCGTCGGTCACTGGTTCCGAGGGTCCTGAGTTCGATCATTATTCGCGGCAGAGTGAAAATGCCGGTACTTACTCAGATTTGACGCAAGTACTGGCAATGTATCCAGGAAGCAGTCATCGAGGATGAATTTTAACAGGCTTCAAGCTTCTGTCACAATAAACATGATTAAACTAAACCATGAAGGCCATACGTCGAATAATGGAACAACATTAATAAATTCTTATTTCTGCCAACAAATAGATAGTATAACAAAAGTTTGTTGTTAAGATTAAGATAAATATGACAATACAACACACTTTCGTGGAGTCAGATTTAGATTAAAATGGTTTATTGCATTTCAAAAAGTACATTTGTACAAATAATAACAATTAAGTCAAATGAATAGAGTTTTCAATAGACAATAAATCATTTTTTTTGTGGGTACTAAAAGCAGTAAGAAATGAGTATAAGACCCGCGAAATGTGGTATGTATTGCTCCAATTGACAACAATGGTTATGCAGCTTAGTCTAAAAATTGTATTAGAAGAACATGAGAAGCAGCGTGGGATATCAAATATCACTCTCTTAAACGTGGTAAAACTACTCTTAAACTACTTTAAAATCCCATCAGCACTAATTATGTTAGAATGATTATCTGTTTATGCCAGACTTTAACATGTAATCTGCTCCATTAGTTGAATTCTTACTATTCTTAGAAATTACTGCTAAAGAAATGTAATTAATCTCAATAATACTTTATTTCATGTTTCTTTATGTTTATAGACATTACAGAAACTATTGTTAAAAAAGGAGGACTTTATCGCCACAACTATTTCTACAAAAAAACATACATTTTAAAACTTGTGACCTGGGTACCGTTTTGTTAAATATTTTATGCTAAAAATCTGCGTAAGTTCAAAACAACATTTCCTTTTATTTATAATATTGGGCTACATATTATTGCAAAGTAACACATCATTGGAATCGTTTCCCCGAGACACTTCCAATAATGTGTCACATTGCAATATTGTACTTCCATTTCAGATATTACCCATGTTTATAAGTTTGGACTTACGCTAAATAATTCTTAAGTAGCTTAGTAAAACGTTACCCTGAACCTTAATTGCAGATATTAAGTGCGAATGCTTGTTTGAATCAATGATATATGAAAACACAGAGAAACATTGGAGAAGCTGGAGAGCATACATTTGTAACAGAATTTTTACTGCCGTTTTCGAGATACAGAGATGCGGAATAAATCCAGGCAATAAATAAATAATCAGATTCCTTGAGAGTTCTAGAATGCCTAATGAGAAAACACGTCGCTTTTCTCACATTTTGAATCGACTTTCATCAAAGTCGTGAAATCCGATAATAATATGAGTGCATTGCACTTTTTATCTTAAAGATTTTAAGAAGGAAAGTACTCATTTGAGGCTTTTTTCCATTTTCTTACATTAATCTTACGTTTAAAGAAGAATATCTTTCAGTTTATTTTATTACGTAGAAATTGCCAAGCAAAAAGCTGTATACCTACGAATATTTCCAAATTGTTACGGCTTTGTCTTTATTATTTTGGTTTGAGGTTTGAACTCAATGTGGTGAAATGAAATTTGCTCACTCTACGCAAATTGTCACATATTTTAATCATAACGGTTGCAATATGCATTTATGAAACAAGCTTTCATTGATTAATTAGTTCCGTTATTTTTTCTATGATGTTGAACACGGAAATGGTTCAATCAACAAACATAAAAATCGATTTCCTCGTAATTTCCTGGAAGTGCCTCGCAAACAAAATTTCAGAGAATTCCTGGAATTCATATTCCTTTTATTCACTTTACTTATATTGTAGGCCATAAAGAACTCATCACGACAAAGATAACCCATTAACCCGGATTAAGGGTATTTTACCTTACCTATAACAACATGGACAGCCAAAACCTTTCTGCAGGAATAAGCCTCGAGATTCGTCGAAAATCAGTACCTGCTACGGAAGACGGTAGATGATTTACAGCCGATGAAGCGCTATTTCAGGCTGTTGTTGTTGTTGCTTTTTTGTTGTTGTTTAATAATGTATCAACGATATTTAAGACATATAACTTTCACCGGCTTAAAAGAGGCAGACGAAGGACCCACACTTAATTGCCTATTGGCACTTGATTAAGCTTAATTGAACCGTTGCAATTCCCTGCTTGAGAATTTAAACAATTCTCCGCGGAGGAAAAAAGAAATAAAGGAATGCTATAATTGGATAGGAACATTGGCATTTTCAAACAAAACAAATGAAATTGAGGATGGAGGATTACCAAGCAAAAACTGGTCTGAGGATGATGATAAACAAAAGAGAACGAACTCCCGACCTTTATTTCTTTTCTCTTTTCAACCATTTCTTTTCAAACCAATTTACTAGTCTCTCACCTAAACATGTTTATTAGGTCTTTGATATTATCTTCAAATAGCCGGACCAAATCTTTGAATTACGCCTTCCCCTCTCTTTTTTACAACTATCATTATGTATCATATTATTACAAATGAAGACCTATTTTTAAGATAGATAGATGTTTTATTTCTGTTTTGTAACTTATACAATAGTACATTGTTACATACACATACAATTAATACATATTAATACATCACATGAAAACAATGGCATATATTCTTTAATACTAAATACCCTCTCGTTAGTATACATCTATATATACATATATAGTCGTACATATATATACATGTTCACACACAAACCCATACATCCACACACCCACACACCCACACACATCTACCCACACACCCCTTCACACACATCCAATTACCCACACCCACACCAACACATTTCAACAAACACATTTATAGATAAATTCTTATGTTCTGATGTTAGATACTAATACATATGTATATCTATACACTGACTTTCTTTCAATTTATATATTAAAGCGACAACTAGAATTACATATTTCGACAGTTGCATTAAGAATAAGATATTATATATGTTCATGTTTTTGCATTAACAATAAGACATATATATCTTAGTCTTTGGAGAATGGACTAATCAGATAAAAATGTCGATTTTGGATTGAAATAAAACCAGAATTATAAAGTTATGGTTGATCCCTAGGTAAGGAGAGTAATACGTTATTTCGCCCCTTAGGAAGCAACACAAATTGAGCAGACTTTGCCTATTTGTAGATGATAGAAGCTCGACAAACTTCTGTATACTAGGGCGTTCTCTAAAGTATCTTTTTACATATTTTTGTCTGAGATCATCATATTTATCACATTTCAATATAAAATGGAACTCGTCTTCAATATCTAGACACTCACACAATAGACATACTCTTTCATCTCTTTGTATTCTTTCTCTTCCATACCTTGCAGAATGAATCCTTAAATCATGAGATGAAATTCTAATACATGTGATATATCTTCTAAGATGTTTACTAACAACAATATTAAGGTAGTTCTCCTCGCCAAAACTGGGTTTAATATTAATATATAAAGTGCTTAAGACCGAATTAGATTGCATGTCAGTGAACCATTTTTGTTGAAAACAATCAATAACTCTTTGTTTAAAACTTGATATAAATGAATTTTCGTCAACAACATTGTAATTTGTAAATGCCCACGAAAATCCATAGTCATTTAACAATGTTTTTACTTTAGTAACCCAGTTTTGCTTTCCATTATTACTTTTTTGAAGAGATAATTGATAAACATATTTTAATATGATATTGTCTGTTTTAACTAGTTTTAACCAATATTTTATAATCTGAGTAAATCTATTGATGTACAGCGGATAACGTCCCATTTCACAATAAATTCCATCGTTACATGAATTCTGCCTTACTCCAAGTATCATCTTGCAGTATTTAAGATGAAGTCTTTCAAAATCCTTAGGTTTTGTAAAGCCCCAAACAGGGCAAGCATAATTAATAATGGATGCAACAAATGCATCAAATAATTGCATAGCAGTTTTTGGTTTCAGATCATATTTATTAACATTGTGATATAAGATATGCATTGCTTTAGAAGCTTTACCAATTAGACATTGATTATTTAGAACAAATGATCCCGTGTAGTTAAAAGTAACTCCAAGGTAGTTGAAATTATCAACAATTTCTATGGCTAAGTTATTATAATACCATTGTTCGTTATTATGTAATCGACCCTTTATACGAAAAACTACGATTTTTGTTTTTGATGTATTTACTTCAAGACCCCACTTGGAGCAATACAGATGTAATTTATTTAAACTAAGTTGCAAATCTTCGGTAGAGTTTCCAACAATTACCATGTCATCAGCGAAACAAAGTAGCATAATACATAGTTCTGAAATACTGACACCAGAGTTAACGTTATCTTGTAAAAATAGTTCAAGGTCTTCAAGGAAGAGTGCGAAAAATGCTGGTGAGTTATTTTGGCCTTGCTTCAAGCCCACTGATATATTGAAAAAGTCTGAGAATGAGTTACAATGTTTTATACATGATTTGACATTTGCATACATTGCTTTAAACATAATAAGTAATTTACCATCTAGACCCATATTAAATAACTTGAACCATAGTGCGTTGGTATAAACAGAGTCGAATGCCTTTTTAAAGTCAACGAATACACAAGGAAATCTTAGATTTTTGCTCAATGCATCCTCAATCAGAGTATGTAAGACAAATATCGCATCCACCGTATTCCTTCTCTTGCGAAATCCAAACTGGCAGTCAGAGATAAAATTGTTGTCCTCAAACCACTGTTCGACTCTATTTGTTAATACAATAGTAAAAAGTTTACCTAGGTTACTTGAGAGTGTAATACCACGATAATTATTTGGGTCTTTCGGATCATTTTTCTTATGCAAAGGTACGATATAACCTTTTGACCATGCTTCCGGAAAATAACCAGAATCAAATACTATATTAAACAAATCAGTAAGATGTCCCTTAAGTATATCAGCACACTCTATAAAATACTCATTCAACAGATTATCAGAAGGGGAAGGTGCTTTGTTCCTTTTCAGTTTATTAATAGCATTCTCAACTTCCTGAATAGTAATGGGTACACTTAATTCCTCGAATGTTGGGTTATTCAAGTTAAAATCATTTTCATTATTAAATGTTTCCACTTCCTCTATGACAGTAGATTTGATATTAGAGTAAATGTCCTCAAAATGATGTTTAAATGTACTTATGTCTATATCTGAATCTATGTTTTTATCTTTCTTCGTAAAGTATTGCCAAAAGTCTTTAGGTTTGCTCGTTTTCAGCTTTTCTAAATGCTTCCCTTGTTCTAGTTTGTAAAGATATTTCTTTTTCCTAATAAGCTTCTTGTAACTGCTTTTAAGCGAGCACAAGTTGGTTCTAGTAACTGTGCTCTTACATAAGCAAGTCTTCCAAAAAGTGAATGGACAAATCTATTGTTGTGAGAACTTGTGGCCAGACTTGTTAATCATATCTTGTATATGTTGCGTTGGTAATTCACTGTAGAGGTTTTGACCAACAACATGTTCAACCCATTACCAAACGACAAATTTTCGACTGTTCCAAATTGAAAAAGTTTACAGATGACATTTTAAAATGTGATGGAAATCGATAAACCAATCTTCTGATAGGGCATAGAACATTGTGGGAAAAGGAGAAATTGATCGTCAAGAGCAATTTCTCTTTTTCCCACAATGTTCTCCAGAGTCGTCTGCAACAAGCTAGTCCAGTGTCGTTATTGTTTGGTACTGTGTTAAAGAAAATGATAGGTTTTAGTTTAGAGTGGTCTTCTGGCACCAGACGGACATTGGGACGGTATCTTAGTTCATTTCCTTGTTATTAGTATCTGATAATTTATTCTGGCTCGGCGAGATTCGATTTCGAGAAATCTCCTCGCAAAACTCCGGCGCCACCGCGTCATACAAACACGGGGTTCAAGTAATTCCCCAAGATGGATTCATGATAAAGACTTTATTTAACCCTTTACCAAAGGCCAAATGTGTTACTGTCCCAAATTGAGTTTGCACGCGAAATTTCAAAATGAGATGAAATTGAAAAGAAATCTTCTGTTAGGGCAGAAAACATTGTGGGAAAAAAGAAAAATTGTTCGTTTCGAGAATTTCTCCATTTCTGACAATATTTTCCAGAGTCGTCTGCATCAAAGTGGTTAAATGTCGTTATTGTTTGGTTTAGATTTAGATGAACCAAGTTTTATTTCTTCTATGGCTTGAGCATGTTTTGTGAAATAACATAAGGCACAATGGGATTGCTTAATCGATTTTACTTAGATTTTGAATTTCAGCAATCCTAATCTAACAAAGAGCATAACTAAATGATACCATTTAGTGCGATATTAAGATTTGTCACTAATCGACATAAATCAAGTTATTGAAGGGAGTCCGTTTTTCTTCGACATTTTCTTATTCTACAATACATAACAGTAAATATAACGTTAAAGTGAATTTTACAACACCGCTTTGTCTCTTCCTGTATGATAAAGTGAAGCGAGCGGTCAGGTTTTAAAAGTTATCTGAATCTAATATAACAAATAGGCCATAAAGAATTATAATTGTCAAAAATTGGAACTACACCCATCATCATCTCAAGTATGTTATATCAATAAAACAGTTCGTGTAAGTGATTCGTTTTTCCCAGCAGCCTTCTCTGTTGCCTCTTTTGTCTTAACCACCCACACCTGTCTTTAGATTAGTTTTGCTATTTGATTGGTCAGCAATTTGTTCTAAATTACGAGCAATAAAGTATGCTCTCAGTGATTAATTCTTGAATCCGACACTGTATATGTCAGGAAAACCAATCTGGATCTAGATCCTTTGTTAATCGACTTTGTTTACGAGGTTATTAATGAAAGGACATCGAAGTAATGACACATACATTGTTGTGTACTTTGATTTAACACACACACGCCAAATGACTTCAGAAAAAAAACCATTTCTTGCTATAGAAATGTCATGATGCATTGAGAGAGGGGTAGCTATCCAACAAGAAATATTAAAACTGTAATAAGAAATATGTTTAGGAGGATAGGCCTCGAGCGGTCATTAAATTAAAGCGGTTTACATCTCATCATGTTCTAGGAAATGATGAATCTTAGGTATTCTGACAAATAAAAGTGCAAGCATAGACACCGATCATATGAGCAGTCGGTGAGAACCAAACAACTATTTTAAAAAAACATTTTACTAATGAGATTTTCCATTGCGTTGCATCATACTATAAGTACCCTTTTTCCTCAACAATGTAGCATGATAACGCACAGCGCTATATACTGTTACAGGAATGTTCGCTTGATTTTCCGCTCATTAATCTTTTATATTCCATCCAAGTTCATGGTAATGAATTGGTCGATAACACTTTACTATGCCGCATCTATTGCAAAGGACATTAGAAACCAATGTTACAAAAATCCTGTGGATACCTGCACATAGTGAATTTCCCGGTAACGACGATTCAGAAAAGAAGGCAGGACAAGTAGCACAGTCTGAACAAACCAACCCCAGTGTCAGCAACTTTGAGAAAGTAGTCAAAGCTCTGATGAGGCTCAAACTAGATAAGGATGCTTGTCAGCAGCTTGGCAGACCAAAATAGGTTACTGATGTTCGACTGAGATCAGGACACAACAGACTTATTTATCATATGTACAGAAAGTACAAGTTGGTACAATCACCACTCTGTCCATGCGGTGAAGAGGAGCAGACTACAGCGCATGTCCTCCAACCATGAAAGTGGTTCAACGAGGGGAAAACTGCAACGTGGCCATCAGCTGTCCCACTGAACCGCAAGCTATACGGAGACGTAGAGGGCCTGAAGAAGACCACCAAGTTCATCGTGGAGTCTGGCTTGACTGTGAAGGGCGAACGAAAATAAGAAGCATATCCGTGACAAAAGAGCAAATTAATCCTCACGAGCGATGAATGCTGTAGTCATGATGGTTCCAACGAACTATTATATAGAAAATATACACTATTTTTGACATTTTCATAACCTGTTGTAAATTTCAATTTAGACCGAGCACACTTTTGCATATGGTGAAACGGTTCTATAGAATATATGGATAGTGTTATGGAACATGTCCTTTGGCATGGTTCACAGCGTAGAGTACAGTTACTCTTATATAATGGCCTGCTAATCAGTATTATTCTATCCTGTCCCTTTCTTCCCTGTATAGCCTTTAACTGGCGTGTACATGAATGCCCCGTTAAAGTATGTCTTCGATGGCCTGTAACTACCTTGCCGTGCTATTTTGTACTCCTCCATCCTTCCCTGTATTGCCTTTTCTTGGCCCGAACATGTACTGTATACCCTTTGTATTGTCTGTCTTGCCATGGCCTGCCCTTGTCCTTGGACCATGTTGCGCTATCTTGAACAACCTCTTTTCTTTCTTCGTTGTCTTGCCTGACCCTGGCATGTACATGTATATCGCTGATATAGTCTACGTTGTCATGGACTGCCCTTACTCTGTCATGCTATCCTGTATTGTCCTATTTTTCACTATATTGCATTACTCACACCCGCCCGAGTATGCCGCTGGTATCTTGTCATGTTCTATGATATCATATCATGCCATGCATTTTGTCTAACGTTGCATTGCACCTTCTTGCCATGCGCTACTTCCTTGGTTTGTCCAGTGCCATGTCTTACATTCTGTCGTCATATGCCCTCCAATGTACTCCACTTACCCGCTTTCACATCACTTTCTTTGGGAGTATTCAATGAATATACGAAGCAGAACCTGTATCGGGTTAACCCTGCTACCCCATGACTGTCCTTGAAAGAATACAATGCCAACATAAGGTAGATCTTTAATCTTGCTCATAATGTAGAGAACAGACTATATCATTTATGTAGGTTCATGTGTTCTTCATTTGTACAAGGTTTGAATATGATAGAAATATGTATCTATATAGTTTTTTAGAGATCGACATGATTTTCACATCTTACTCCAGACTACAGACGATACATAATATATATTTTAGAAAACTGTCAATTCATGTTTCGAAAATCATTGCAAAAATAGATAAAAAAAAAAATTAGAATCTTCGTGTTCACTCATCATATTTATCATTTTACTCATAGTATGAGATTCACTTCAATTGGTATATGGTCTAAACACAACTTGATATCTGTATCTGTTATTTTGTATTTTGGGCCGGAGGCCTTATTTTACAAATGGAATTTCTGTATTCTGATTCAATAATATCATCGGAGGTTAGTTCGAATCTCGATCAGGCAGGTTTTTGCGATCTTAGTTAAGTGTGTTTTTTAAACGGTAACGAATTAGTTTCTCTGACTTCCACTTAAAAAACGATTGTACTTTAAACTCTCAGCACGTTCCGTAAATAGACAAGTTGATTGATTGGCTGTCGAACCATAACGCAATTGTGTTCTAATTTGATTTCGTAGTGTGTGCACAATCCTAATTACGTTAAGTGTTATGTATTTCCTCGACTGAGTTGTTAACACTTTACCAAACGCCGAATTTTCGACTGTCCCAAATTGAAAGAGTTTGCAGACGACATTTCGAAATGTGATGAATTTGAAACAATCTTCTTATAGGACATAAAACGTTGTGTGAAAAGGAGAAATTGCTCGGCACGAGCAATTTTTCCTTATCTCACAATGTTTCAAAGAGTTGTCTGCAATAAACTGGTGAAATGTCGTTATTGTTTGGTAATGGATTAAAGGAAAAAACGTCAGGAGCAATTCACAAAGAACTTAATTATTTCGTTCGAAGTGCACCTTACGAAAGACAGCTTTACTTTCCAAACAATTTAAAGTTGTCTTTGAATTCAATTGAGCATGCTATAATGGGCCATGCTTATATTTGCGGTGTTTAGTTACTTAACGAACACCATTTTCGTTCTTAATTGACTGATTTAGTTTATAATTATTTATTTTATATCGCTTTTGAAGCAAGTTTTTATAATTTATAACAAACGCTCTCGATTCTATGTGTCCAGTACTCGCAACAAATGTGATTAAACGAAACGTCGAAAAGTGGACCCGCCCAATGGATTCAAAACAAAGACCCAACGTTCAGATGACAGCGCTCTACCACCTTAACTATTGTCTTCCAACATTATTTCTTATATCATGAATGTCAAACATGCACAGCAGTCCCTTGCTCTCCAACAGAATTTCTCATTATACGAATTTCAAATATGCACAACATCAACAGCTTTCCAAACCCATTTCATGTATGATATCCAGCCAATGGGACAACGATTCCGAAACGGGCATCACAAACCAACATATATGGCTCTCTCTCTCGGGTTCAAACTATATCTGCCGTCCTGTTAGTCCGATTAGCTTTCCCCAAAGACAAATACCCCTGCAGACAGGTTTGATTAAACCACGCATGTGACGGGGAAACTGAGACTTCGTTTAACACATTGTGACGTACAGACGACAATGGGCGATATTTGCATAACGTAACATATTGGTGCATCTGCAGGGGGTTGTTTGTTTAACCCTTTACCAAACACCAAATTCTAGACTGTCCCAAATTGAAGGAGTTTGCAGACAACATTTCAAAATGTATTGAAAATGGAAAGTAATCTTCTGACAGAGTGGAAAACATTGTTGGAAAAGGAGAAATTGCTCGTAATGAGCAATTTCTCCTATTCCCACAGTGTTCTCCAGAGTGGGCTACAATAAAGTGGTCAGATGTCGTTATTGTTTGATAATGGGTTAATTTGGGTCAACACTTTTGCACCATGCACAAAGGAAGATCGTAAACTTAGCCGCCCATTTAGGGTTAGTCAAGGCAGGTAGAAACATTGGCATTCGCGTTGCTTGGAGACTACCTTTCATGAAATTTCAATTTTATCAACCGTTTTGTTGAAAGGAAGCCACTTGAAAGAGGGGCTTTGTAATTTCATCTTGAGTTTTTCAACCATCACGCTATGTTCTGTTTTTAGCATAGAACACGCTCTCTTTCAAATTGACAAAATGAGTAAATGATCATTTAAAAACGATTTACTGGTCATTTTCTTCCATTTGATATCATTGGGAAAGTGAGAAGCTGTTAAACACAATGATGTAAGCTGTGATAAACAATTTCTCTTTCTGTTATAAGGATGTCAAATCAATTAAAAAAATTAAGTTGTATCGTATCTTTTGTAGTCATTTCGGTTTTAAAAAGTAACGATAAATAAAGAAAAGAGAAAGAAAAAAGGTCTCCCTTTGTTTCACTTATAGGGATAAAGAACGATAAATGGATAACCAATTTAAATCAACATTTGCGTCACATTGGGGAACTATATTCCCATGCTGTCTGCAGAAGCGCTCTCCTCTAATTATACGTGTCAATAATAACACCAAGCGCATTTGTTTTGCTTTCTTTTGAGCAATGTTGGGAAGTTTGTCGAAAGAACAGTTCTGAAGTGAAAAAAGTCCACTCTACGCCGCTACGGAGGAAAGCCAAAGCGTAGACATTGTCTCAAACATTCAAGAAGACACGAAATGTAATAAAAGAGTCATTTGGTATGAAGGTATTGATAATACATGTGCCCAAGGGTAAAATAATATTCGCATTGGGGTTGAAAAGAAAGCTGTGTTGTGTCATAGGAAGATAGTGTTTCTGCGCAACAAATCCATCTTGACGCAACCTTGTCTCGAACTACAGTGCGAACAAGCTCACCTAATGTTGACCTTTATGCAAGAATAAATTAGAGTGGGATGACGCAGAATAAATCAATAATCGCCAAGAGATCGTACCGTGTATGCCTCGATACTTACCGTGTGTGTTCTCGTGCAAAAAGTTGACGGACAGTCCCGAAGAGATATATAGAAGCCCAACGTAGTGTAAAATTTTGATAATAGAGATCAGAAACGTCAGGTGAATTGGTTCGCACTATACCTGCTTGTGCACGTGTTAATTGAACACATACAACGATTCGAATATCACACAATGAAACCCACACAGTAGAACAATGCTCGAACCTTACAGAGTACATTACAGTGTAATTGTGTGTGTCAAAAACAAGAGCATCTATTATCAAAAGCTTGTAAATAAGTACTTTATTCCTTATCGCTATGTTCAACAAGGTCTGTACCTTATAGTTTGCAGTACTTTGCAGTTTAGTTTGGTGTGTTAAAACCAAGAGCAACCATCATAAAAAGCTGGTGAATAAGTATCTAATTCCTTACCATTGCTGTTCTTGATGTTCTCGGATGTTCCAAGATCAGCCAAACTTTCATCTGGAACCTCTTCCATCCCTCTAACGTGTCCCAATCGACCTTGATGTGTTCCTATAAAGACATAGAGAAAGTTTCCTTCTGATACTATCATAGTAACGTTAACAAACAATTTGAATTTTGTGTTAAGGTACTAAAAGTCCGCCATTTTGAAACATTTTCTTTCGTCGGATTACTTCAGCCGTTGTCCGGTCGGTGCCAGAACTGTTCGTATTAAACCGAATAGTTTCGGCTCATACTTTTAAGATGCTATGGTTCAAGAAGGAAGACAAAAACTTTAGTATAGCTAGGTAAACGTTGCATCGTCACTTTGATGAACGTGTTCAGTGCAAACCATATTCATGTGCGAAACATATAAATAAACACGTGACATATTATACACGTGTTTACGCCTATGTTAAGTTAGAATACCCATAATCCGCCATTTTGAAACTTTTTCTTTCGCTAGCTTATTTCGGCTGTTCTCGGTATTCATCGGACTGGGCTGGAACTACTTGCATTGAACACAATAGTTCTGGTACCGACCGATGAATGCCGAGCACGACTGAAGTATATCAAAATGGCGCCTTATGGGTATTCTTCGTGAAAAGTTCATCTAGATGAAGGGGGCATGGCCTTACAATATGACAATGGTGGTGATGCGCTTTCCGTACGTACCTTTAATATGCTCCTATTGAAGGAATCCAAGATCCGTTTGTTTTCTATGTGCGAGCGGTACGTCCGCCAGCAACACGACTTGATATGGTTCTCGTTTATCTGCCAGTAGTCCAGCTCCCGCTTCACCACCGCTCCGCACACTTCCAAGGGAACATGTAGTTCGCCTGGAATAGAAGCAAGGCGATGCATGAGTGTTGTGTCAATGGCTGATGTCGTATTGGCAGGTGTAGCAATATCAGATATAAGGTATAAAACAGTCTGCTTGCATGAATTCTTTCAAAACTGTAAAGCCCCTGTAGTGCTGGAACCGATGCTTCATGCTTCATGCTTATGCAAACAGGTTATATACAGACCAGCCGTCAAGCAAATTGTCCGTATTGCCCAGCTTGTCCAAATCCTTTAAGGAAAAGTGGATTTTCTCTAAAATTTACTACATTACCATTAGACGGATAAATGTCGAAAAGGATTTGGCATTTGCTGACAAGTAAATCAAAAATCGGATTTCGCCAACACTAGAATTGATAGTTTATTGTATATACATGAAGCAGAATTATCAAAGGGCAAACGAGTGCTTGCTTATCAAATACACATCTTATTGATGTACAGCAAAGCATTTTCGATGCTAACCAATACAAAGCCTTTTTTCGTTTGTCTATTAATGACTTTTCAGTGCCAATATTGTCTCTTTTACCCGAATACAATGTAGGGAGTGCGTTACTTCCATTTTTGTTCCGTCTTTGTTCTTATCTGACCTGTCGTTGAACTATTATCACTCTAGACAAAGCAACTTGGCCTCTGTAGGATAATTAACCGAATTATTGCTAAAACTGTCAGAAACACATCAAAATCAAACAAGAATTGTATTGGTGATAAAAACCGCCATCGTAAGACTGAAACATTACATCTCTTCATAGAAATAAAAGACCTACACATCTTAATTTTGAATTAAGCGAAATGCTGTTATGTAACTAAACCATTTTCTGTAGAATTCAACATATGAATTAAACGGGAAAACATCCTCTGTCCGTTTATACCAATGATTTGCCGCTTTTATTTACCATTTTTCAGTTTTTGAAGAAAACAATATCGGAGTCATCGCGACAGTTTCGGATCAAATGTGACAGTTCCGAATCACGCTAATTGTCATATCATTTATTGTAAAAAGAGACAACTAAGCAAAGAGACAATCAAAATAGAAAAAAATATCATGAATTAATACTTAGTTTTCACCAAAGACATGCCTGGTACAATTTCTCTTTAAAGAATTATTTTACTTTTTCCTTTTAAGAGTGTATGAGAATAACCGGAAGTAATGTTGAGAAAACCCCTATAGTGTCTATGGTACCAAAGAGGTGATCCGAAACTGTCGAGTTCCCCTGCCTTTATTCAACTTACAATTATTTAATCCCAGGCCCGTTTTAGCGTGAAATTTTCGCATGACTACATTCTATTATATTTTTTCTTACGATTGATGTCAATTTTAAGTGCACATTTTGTTTAAATGACCGTCAAAATCGCCGAGAAAAAAATATCGTTGAAACTAGGTCAACTTCCGGTGACTTGTCTTGTCCTTAATTAACCGTTCAAAATTGAGTGTGATCGCTTGAACAGTAGTTGAAATGTCATCTTTGTTTTGTCAACAGCTTAATAAATATGCTTAATGACACTTAAGTTTTAAAGGCCAGAGTTTCTTTGCATTCATAGAAATTTGAGAACAAACATAAGATGATCCGGAACTGTCGATGATCCAATACTGTCGAGTTGACTGTACGCTTTTAGACGCTTAGCATAACATTGTCCGTTTGAACTCAACGAGCCTCGTTTATCAATGGTTGAATTTCGCTAAGTTAAGATTAGGCTGTATATATGGTTCAGTTCTGATTAACGAAAATGCGATTCTGTCGAGTATTGACCAATCAGAACAGAGGTCGTGTGCGTGCCGCACAGGATGGTACATTAAGTGTTTTTGGTGTGCAATAAAACGAACGTCAAGAGATTGAGGTTGTTTTTGTTTGCATTATTAAACACGTATGTCCATAGAGAATTGTACCGAGCTCCTTGGAAAGACTGGTTTACAATACTGATAGTGAAATACCAAGACCGTGGATAGATGAACTGGCCACAACTGTTTCTAAAGATATCTGCAGCAAATGTGCCAAAGTGATGTATTTTGGAGTAAGGGGTCTAATGAAAAGAGACTTTTGATAATCTGATAAAAAAAACCAAGTGAATCAGGAAGTGTCCTTTGGGACTACTTTAACATGCCACAATCTCCATAATAAATAATAATTTGCCCCATAAAAGCTGTTTGTCTCACAACTGTTTCTGAAAAGAATCTGCAACAAATTCGACAAAGTGGTGTATTTCGGAGAAAAGATTCGAATGGGAAGAGGCTTCTGGTATTCCGTTCAGAATCCAAGTGTATTCGGTAGCAGGAGAGAAATTTTGAAATCGTGATTTTCTTCAACAAATGTAATCTACCATCATTTCTCAGTGTTCCTAAATAGTTTTCCTTTTAAAAGCAATATCGATTTACCATTTCTTGATAAAATCTGTGCCAAGAAAGGCTAAACATCGTTGAATCACTACATGAAAAACGTTAATCATTTAATATTAACGTCATTTTGTATTTCCCTCACTGCGCAGGAAGTCAATACTGAACCGTAAGTGCTTGCTGTCAGTTCAAATACATGCGATCGACACGTGTAACGAATGTTGGTGTTTTAAATTGCAATCATTACTTATGCTTGCATCATTTTGCATACATTTCAATGAAACTGAATCTTGTTTTCTTCAAATGTAATGTCCTCCCCTTCAGGTGCAATATACCATCATTTACCGGTGATCCTTAATTGTTTTTCTTTTAAAAGCAATTTCAATTTCCCATTTTTTTATAAAATATGTGCCAAGAAATGGCTAAGAATCTTTGAATCACCACATGGAAAACGTTAAACATTAATATTAATGTAATTTTGTATTTCCCTCCCTGTATGTGAATTCAATACTGAACCGTAAGTGCTTGCAATCAATTAAAATACATGCGCTCGACACATGTAACGAATGTTATCGCAGTTGGTGTCTTAAACTACTGGGAAAACCATTACTTATGCTTGTACCATTTTGCATATATTTCAATGGAGCTGGTATAGAATGTGTATTGCACACGAATGCATATATCTGGATTCATTAGTTATATATTATTTCATATTTTATCAATTGTCTAAGGGTAATTGTCCAAAACTTGCCTGAATGCCTTTGGTGTAACAACTGCACATTTCCTTAGCTACCAATAATGACGAACAGCTTTCCCTTTTGGCGTAATGCGTGTACCTTATATCACTAAGCATTTACATATAGTTTCTTCATGCATTGTATGTACATCTCTTGCTGCTTTCAATCTTTGACAGTAGCAACTTTCTATAAAATGGAATGGGCTAAACGTCTGATGGTTAATTACATCATCCTAAACGAATAACCACGTCTGAATAATAAAAGCTCTTAAGAGAACCCCCGCAATTATGACAATTTAAGGAGAAAATAATCACCTGTTCTGTAGAAGTCGATAATGGCGTTAAAGACGGCGGGGTGCCTGTCGAAAAAGTAGGTCTCCTTCTGCGTTTCCGGCGACAGAAGATGCTTTTCGGCGAGGTTCGCCAGACGCGTATCCGGTATGTTACCGAGCGTAGTGATATGCGTCTCGTGTCTAACTCCGCCCACATTCAGTACGATTCGCTCCTCCTCCTCGCTTAACTCCGCCTCCACGATCTGGTCCGGGAGCGTGTCAAGATTGAGAAGGTCGATCGGCGTCTTCTCGTTGTCCAACGGGATCTTCTCGCTCTCGATGGAGATCTCCGGTCGCAACATCCGGTTGTTCATCGTGTCAGCTTAGATATGTTGGTGGTATTCTTGAAGGGAACCAACCAGCTTAATGGCTGCAAATCGATTCCTTGATTTTCCTTGTAGTATATTCCAACATGCTGATGATCCTACGAGACTTTCGTCAATCAGCTGCTTGACACGATTATTGTCATATATATCCAGGGCACTGTTTACAACAATTTATCAAAAGTGATTCAATCTAATTTGTCCCAACATTAACGTCACAAACCAACATGAAATCCAGTGGATGGAAAGAAAATTCTATATGCACAATCATTTCATAGTCAACCTATCGCGAATAATGCTAGATACACAGTCCTTTATATGATTTTGTAGGCTCAAGGTTTAAGGGAGACAAAAATTGCTTTCGCGCTTAAAAAAGTAACAATGCACCAACCAACGTCATGTTGCACATCCCAGCTTTGAAAATATGACCATGCATGCTCTCTGAATCATTTACAGTCGATAACAGCCATTCCATGATATAAATTTCACCCGACCGCTTTGGTGATTCCTATGTTCAGCACTGTTCTTCACATACATTGCGATGAATCGATTAGATTGCGGAATGTCTAGGGGAAAATAAAACAACAACAAAAATCAAACAATAATTCTATAACAGCTGCTGACTTCCCGCAGACCACCGCACTGGTTTCCAGGAAAACAATTACGCCGGCAATCTCTTACACATATTTATGTAAACTATACTCTAGCGACTCTTAGACAAAATTGAGATTGAACAAAGATTTTTGATGGACGTTGCGTCCCTCGCGGGAGTCATACACGACGGCTGATATCTGTGCAGATGGATCTGATCAATACACGTCGCTATCGGAATTCCTCGGGGATAACGGAATATGCCGAAGAGTTCCAATTGCACTTATCAATGTAATTTCTAACAGTCCGAAGCCACTATCGCAACACCTCGGGGATGACGAAAAAGGCCGAAGAGTTCCGATTGAACATATCAAGGTATTTTCTAAGAGTCCGCAGCCATTATTGAAACATCTCGGGGATAACGGAAAGTGCCGAAGTGTTCCGATTGAACATATCAAGCGAATTTCTAAGAGACCGAAGCCACTATCGCAACACCTCAGGGATGACGGAAAGTTTCGAAGTGTTCCGATTGAACATATCAATGTTGTTTCTGAGAGTTCGCTAAATCGGATGATCCAAGCTGTAATGGTGTGGATTGAAATATCTACGTGTTGATCATTCGGATTTAGAGTTCTCAGCACTTCCTTGCTTCGCTTCACAAATCATTCATTAGTCACGTGTGCTTCTACATTATGTCACGTGAGAATTGCCGCCAATATCGTGGTCACGGTCTTCAGCCAGTCAATGGCGATTGCATTTAACCTGGGAATAGAAAAATCATGTAAATACAAAATCAATTGGTGGAAGTGTAAATGATAATTCTACGAATATATATACTTTAATGATCCATTAGCTCAAAAGTATCTACAAGAGGTACACCAACAAGTATATAAAGAAGAAGATACTAAAGGAAACAAATATTTGCAATTTGACTAGAACTTCATAACGCCCATACAACAGCATTTGCGGTTGGCTCTCTCCGTCGCCAAATTTGTTTCTTAGATATATAATTCTATTTTCCAGATTTGAATTATGATTGAAAACGATGCTATGTATAAAGAAAGACCCAATCAATTCCAACAAAAATATTTTCATCTGAAATGTTCCGCCTCTCCTATAAGGACAGTTCAATGGCAGTTACCGTAAGCCGAAGTAGTGCGTAACAAATTGACCCAGACACTGCGTGGAGAGGTGCCATTACGGATTAGTGTCCTTTATGGCAGGCCTGTCGATAAACAATGACAGCTCCCTTTGTTTGGCGGGAACATAAGTGGTTATCGCAGACGACAACAAAGGAAATCCCAATCCTGACCTCGGCATGATGTTTGTCAGTTCGATAGACTAGAGCATTATATCATGTGTGTCAATACCGCGATTAAGCGACTGAATGGTGGTATACCAATTTTTCGAATGGACGAGATACGATCCTTTTGTCGTACGAACAGTCGCCACTTTCAACGCTGGTATTTTTTTCTCCGTTTTTGCACGATTGGTGTTAAACATGGTTACATGCCCTGGACCGGAACTAGTACTACCATTTATTAACCGGAACTAGTTGATTGAAGCAACAGTTTGATTACTTCAGGAGCTTGTTGTACCATGAGAAGTAGTTCTTGAAAATGCTAATGCTGCATTGTGTGCTAAGCTTTGGCCAATAAGATACATACGAATGCATAATTGACCTAATTCAATAGTTTTGGATATTAGCCATGATTTTGAACGTTTACTATTAATGATTTTGTCCGAACTACTTGATCCAGGGGATGGACGAAATATTGTAGTTAACTACGTTGACTTTTGTATTTCAGTAAGTGAAAATTGGTGGTGGTAAAAGGAATGGGTCGCTAAAAAAAGTCGTGATGATCAGTCTACATGTAACCTAGATTCTTTGGTGTTTAAGGACTGTAAATGAAAAGTTCATTAACTAAGGCTGACTCCTTTCGTGGAAGGCACTGTTAAGTGAACAAAAATACCCTTCTTTTGTAAAGAACAAAGAATGGACGCTGAACAATGAACTATCTACTAGTACTACCCTTTGTTGACACGAAATACTTCTACCCTTTGTTGACACAAAATAGTGCTAACCTTTGTTGATCAGAAATAGTACTACCATTTGTTGACCGAAACTTGTTCTGACCTTGTTGAACGGAACTACTACTACCCTTTGTTGACTGGGAACTGGTTTTCTAGTGGTAATGATATCCCCATTACCCAGAATGCACATGACATTGTCAATAAAGATGAAGCAGTAATCCTATACCAATACCTAATTGGCCAAGTAGTCTCGCTCTCAACATAAATCCAATAAGCTTATAATGCAAAAAGAGAATATAAAATGTATATAGGGTAGGGACGAGCGTTTTCGTTGTGTGTGCATTACAACTCATTGTTGCAAATGGCCTTGCGTTAAACAATTAGAAGGAAAATGCTCTTTAGAAAGCACAGACTGATTAACCCTTAGAATGCTGGGTAATTTTATAAAAAATGATTTTTGAGTCGTCTGCTTTCCAAAACCTTAAATATCTGCCTAACTTTTATGAGGAAAGATACTCAGAGTAGCAAGCAGGTTGAATCATAGGCCAGCCGCCAATTTTACTTGGCGGTTGGCATGGATCCAATTGTTTGCATAAGCATGAAGTCGGTTCCAGCTCTGTTAGGGTTAAAAACGTTTTCTCTGGAAAAATTGTTTTTTTTATCCGATAAGAAAGGGTTGAAAAGGAAACAACGTAAAACATTGCAAATATACCAATTGTCCTGATGCTTTCAAACATTAGCCTGTCGTCTGCGGAGGTTTCGGATGTCGTCTGCATAAATAAAAGGAAGGGTAAAAAAAACATATTGATCCTTGCCGCACGCTCAATTACAAACGGATCGGGACGGGGGAAATACGGGTTTTATGAAATCCTCTCCTCTAAGTGTCGATCATATGTCGCTGTTAACCTTTTACCAAACGCAAAATCTGCGACATTCTAGTCTATATTTCTGTCTATATAGTTTCTGTTTGGGTGTTCCAATATGTTTCTTTTACTTTGTCCTTAACATAAGGCCACCAAAAACCAGTATATATCAACAATGAATTTTGTATGAAATGATTGCGATATTGAAAACATTCAACAATATTCACGATCCTTTCCACTAAACCAAAGATCGTTTCCAATCTCTTTACTTATAAGTTGCTAAAACCCCATGCTAAGTTATCGTGTACAGTCCATCCCTTTTATGACTATGTGGTGGATAGAAAGCTCATTTATGATTCAGATTTACGTTTCCGTTTAAAAGGTTTATTTTGTAAACGATGATCTAAATTCGAATTACCGATTGGTGAGCAGCAATGTCTTTTGATACCATCAAAAAGTCAGTCTTATGAAAATGTGACTGTGCACGCTTATATCTTATTTCCTTCATGAAAAATGATTGAAAAGGAAAAGAGACTGACATCAAAGCACTTAAAGACACAGAGGCTCATTTTACCTTTCTCAGTAAAAGCAAGTTTAGAATGACAAAAATAAAACCAGATATTTTGTTTAGAGACAAGGAACGTTTAAATCACAGTTTAACTTTTGCTACTCACAGAATACAATCTGTGACATGGTCTCTTTAACATAGTGACGCACCGACAGGAACCTTGTTCATGTTGATTATAATCACTTATGGTTACCATGATGCCATACACGTATCATATGACAAACTAATATTCAAACTCATTTTCACACATCGACCAGCTAATTCGTATTGATTTAGAATTGACGTTGGTTTACTTGTTGCCATAGTCTCATAACATTGTATCACGCATACCATCACGTACATACCAACGCGTGGCATCTTCTTGGATTTAACCCTTTACCAAGCACAACATTTTCGATTGTCCTAATTGAAAGAGTTTGCAGATGACATTTAAAAACGTGATGCAATTGAAAAACAATCTTCTGAAAGGGCATAAAACATTGTGGGAAAAGGAGAAATTGCTCGTTGAGAGCAATTTCTTTTTTTCCCACAATGTTTTCTAGAGTCGTCTGCAACAAACTGGTCGATTGTCGTTTGGTAATGGGTTAAGGTAGAATACCGTTAACCCGCCTTTTTGAATTTCTTTCCTTCGTCGGATTACTTCGTTCGTTCTCGGTATGCATCGGTCGGGGTCGGTACTATTCGGTTAAACGCGAATAGTTCCGACCACGACCGATGTATACCGAGAACGAACGAAGTAATTCTACGAAGGACAGAATTTTTAAAATGGCGGATTGTGGGTATTCTATCTTAATGAAGCAAATAAGAACTCTGCTGATTGACGTTGATGATTAATTAGCAAACGGAGGCTCATGGACACGCACGCCGGATGTTCAACTCAATACTATAGTAAGCCCTTCTCTAGAGCGAAGTACTTACTATAGTCTTGCATTGCAACCTCGGAGGGTGTTGATTAATATTAGGCAGTATCGTAATTCTACCCAAAGTCCTACGTACGAAAGAAGACCTGACACCAATTGTCGTCACCATATGTATCAAATTACAATTCTCGAAACAACAGGGCGACATTATAATTATCGATTACATGTGACAATGGATGCCATGCATCCGTAATCATTGACTGATTTATACCCTTTTTTTAATGAGGTGGTTGTGTCATGTCAAAGATTTTTCAGTAATGACTCGGTTCTCATTGGACAAACAGTACCAATCTATGGTCAAATAATGTCTTGTGGCGCCGAAAGGTATCGGACCCGAAACCTCTGGGTGACAAGGCCATCACCTTAACCATCGGGCCGAGCTTCTATCGTATTCCGATTATAAAAACGTGACAATCTATGTGCCACGCATATACCCATTTTTAAATTTCTCAACAGAAAATGACAATGCATGTGTATTTTGTATATCGTATGATGATAAAAATAGATGACACACTGTCTTAGAAAAGGTCATAGATGCATATTATATACGATGAGACAAGTCTTTCAGTGGTACTCCAAGAAAAACCTGGCGGAGCATAAATACGATGTGCTATTCCTCTAATGGTACTCACTGAGAAACCAGGCGAAGGATGAAGAGATACCTGGACATTTGGTTTAAGATCTAATCGGTTGTGATTTGTGTTACGGTTTACGAAACATGTATGTATCACATCGTCGTTGTAACCGAAGCAACATATAGCCCTTTTTACGGACCGTTTTGTAAAATTTTTGGTCCCTTCTAAAATTCTACAATTATACAGCAGAAACAAAATTGTAATACGTTTTAAAAGTGACATGAATACAGGGGAAAATTTGTCAATCATCTAGAACTTGTGAATTGAAATGATTTACAAAATTGGTTTTAACATAGGCATTGGGAAGAACACCAATTCTCACTGCCAACTGAGATTTTCGAAATGTCGTATGAAAACAAAGACAAATACAATTACAAAAAAAAATGTCTTATGAAAATATAGACAAAGACAATGACAAAGACAATGTCTTATGAAAACGAAGACAAACACAATGACAAGGACAATGTCTTATGAAAACAAAGACAAAGACAAATACAAAGACAATGTCTTATACAAACAAAAACAACGACAATGACAAAGACAATGTCTTATGAAAACAAAGACAAAGACAATGACAAAGTCAATGTCTTATGAAACCAAGACAAAGACAAAGACAATTACAAAGACGATGTCTAATGAAAACAAAGACGAAGACAATGACAAAGACAATGTCTTTTGAAAACAAAGACGAAGACAATGACAAAGACAATGTCTTATGAAAACAAGACAAAGACAATGACAATTACAAAGATAGTGTCTTATGAAAACAAAGACAAGCAAGGCCCGATAATCCGAACATCTATGGCTTGCATTGTCGTTGGATAGAATCTGGTGATACATAATATAAGAAGAGCATATAATATTCTATCAACCCTTTACCGAACGCCAAATTTTCGACTGTCCCAGATTGAAAGAGTTTGCAACATTTCAAAATATAATTAAATTAAAAAATGATCTTCTGATAGGGCAGAAAACATTGTGGGAAAAAGAAATTGCTCGTCACGAGCAATTCCTTCTTTTCCCAAAATGTTTTTCAGATTCGTCTGCAACAAACTGGTCAAATGCCGTTATTGTTTGGTAATGGGTACATAAACCCATTTACGCGGAAAAAACCTGTTATAAACGATAAAAAAACAAACACAAATAGATTAAGTCATAGGAGTGAATACAACCGCTTTATAAAATGATGATTTCCACACTCATGAATCCCATTTCAAAGACATCTGCTTTGGGATACCTATCTTCGAAATTACACTTAACGCCAAAAATACTTATAAACTATAAAAAGGTAGCGACAACAGAAACACAGACTTTACTCACCTGTTTAAACAAGGAACAATGCCGTATCACACAACACAGTTTACATGTCCATCCTTTGTAATTCCTCACTTAAGAACGAGAGCTTTGGGCTCGCAATACAACACAAATACCACAATTCTCCGATATTTCCCTTTCTAGAATTGCCATGACCCACCGTTTCATCAGCTCTTGTATGTTCTCTGTGGAAATAAATGGAAGATATTAAATTGTAAAATAGAGAAAATAAGCTGTTAGTACGGTATCGTAAAGTCATATGTGAAAATATGAAGTCAATTGCAGTTTTCCCCGCTGTTGTTCTTTTTTTTCTTTTTTTTTTACTACTTTTTTTCTGGAACTCGGAACTATTTTCTGATACAGCACCGCATGGGTCGCGGACAGGGTCAATATCTGTTTTCCGATCGATGCAAACTTCACGTCCCTTTGTGTCGCTTATCACTGTATTTAGTCAGACAGTAGCTCTTCCAAACGCCCGACCGTTGCTTTAAGCCACCCTGGGATTATGCGGCGCCAAACAGCTGACACGAAAGTTATGCTGTTGCTTCTTTTTGCCATGAGCGTGTCAGAATTTGGTCCTGGGCATTTCATTCATATCCATATTTAACCTGTTTACGGGGCTATTCTATACGGAAGCCATTGCATGTAATGGAGCGATTCCGCCAAACGTGTTGTTGCCTTGTACTGCAATACCGTCATTCAAGATTGCCCTGGTGCAGTCTATGTGCTCTACAAAATCAAATAACAAACAACATGCTCAACAGATTTGAAAGGTGAGCCATTGGTCCATTTCATGTGAGATTTCATTGTTGATCGCAATCCTGTTCTTCAAACAATTTGTTATGAATAGACTTAGATATGCGTCCAAAGTTTCAAGGGTCTGTGTGGTATACGTGAGCAATCTGGTGAAAGTGCTGAACTCTGATACTCCTTGGCGATTGAGTATTGAACTGCAATGTAGAGTCTCTATCTAACAACCAAATATGGAGAAGACACAATAAATGAATATTAATATTTTGACAGTTTGCTAGGTTTAAGAAAACTCACCTCACCCTTGTACCATGTGAATTAGCCATTGTAACATGAAAAGTAATAAATTCTTTTTTAGTTTATATTGTGTTTCATGACATTGAATTAACCTCATGTTTTCTGATACTGAAATTTAATGTAATGGAGAATTTGAATTGTATTATATTGTATTATAAAGTCTCTATTTAGCGACTACTTTAAACTAGTCGTACATCTTTGCTGATTCTTTCAAAATCACTTAAAGGACTAGGCTTTCATCACAGAATGTGTTGTCTTAGTTACAGAAATTGAAAACATGATATTAGAAATATTCATCGCTTAAGATATGTCCATTTTCATTTCAATACTGTGGTACAGATACTTCGAAATGCGCTCAAATGAGCGAGCGATTTGATCATAGATTGTAACACGCGTCGTTACAGGTAAAATACAGACGGACATGTCTTAATAATTTCGATACAAAACAAAACAAAATGTGTATTTGAATTTGAAAATTAAGATGACCATAAAAACACTGTTTTTTTCCCATGTATTTTAAAGCACATGCAGTGTAGTGCAAGAAAGTTATGTGTAAAAAAAACCTGTTCTGTACAAGACTGCTGTAAGACACTGAAAAAACAATGACTCATGAACAGCAACAATGGCAAAAAAACAAAAAACAACTGTGTATCTGGTTGCTGTGTATTATATTTTGTTAATTCATTGTTGGGTAATACCCCTCTGTTTGGAAAAAGTTCACAAAAACTTAAAAGAGCGATAGCTTCATAATGTTTAAGTTGTTTGTTCATATATGTGAAGATATTTGGAAGTAATAAACTAATTTTTCATAAAATTGCACGACAAATACTTTTTAACTTGCAGCACTGGTGAGATTCAAATCGGCGACCCCGAGTAACAAGCCAGCCATTGTAGCTACTAGACCAAGTTGTCAGTTCGAATCCGAGCCGGTCATACCAAAGACCAACAAACCAATCATGATAATGGCTATCACTCTGTAAAAATAATGTGGGTGATCTGGATAGCTCGTTATGACCGGAAAGACTGTACCATTTAAGTGGCGCATGTTTTGATCTAGGACAAAAATCAATCATAAAATAACAGAACATAACTTTATTAAACTCAAGCACAGCATGTATACATTACAAGGCATTACTGATCCTCATAAATCAACGAAGATGACAACCGGTACAAGTTAAAGAGAGGGAAAAATACAACATTTCTACGGGGAGGGTCTCGTTTATTAGTCAGTGTGAGTAGTGCGCAGACCTCACAGGTGCCAGTTTAGTCAGTAGACCATGCCACACACTGATAAAGCGTGCAAATACTACATACTAACCCATTACCAAACAATAACGATATTTGACCAATTTCTTGCAGATGACTCTGGAAAACATTGTGGGAAAAGAAGAAATTGCTTTTAACGAACAATTTCTCCTTTCCCCACAAAGTTTTCTGCCCTAGCAGAAGATTATTTGTCAATTTCATCACATTTTGAATTGTCGTCTGCAAACTCTTTGAATTTGGGACAGTCGGAAATTTGGCGTTTGGTAAAGGGTTAAGTCAGTGTCACTGTGAGCAATTTGCATGCCTCCTCAGTGCCTGTCTAGTCAGTGGACCATGCCAGACACGAATTAAGCGTGCAAATGCTGTATCAAGTATGAGATATATTGTGATTTGTATTCTAACAAGGCGGAGGAATCACGTGACCAATGTTTACGGTCTTATGTCCAAAGAAGATGGCCGCACCCAGGTATGTTTGCTTCTTTCACATACGTTTGCCAATGATAGTCACAGTGTGTACCTTGCATGACTTTGGCCATCATCTTCCCGGTAAGTTTCCGGTCAACTCATGCGGAGTAGGCCTACACAATGTGGTTATCATTGGCAAAAGTAGGTGAAAAAGCAAAGATATCTGGGTGGACATAAGTTCGTAAACATTGGTCACGTGATTCCTGTGCCTGCTAGCGTCCATGTTACGAATGGTTTAATTGACTGGGTGACAAAGAAAAGAACCTCTGTCTTGGGTGAGTAATACCTTTTTGTTTTATTCTTTTTTCACTGTTGTCCTTTACTAAAAACGTTAGTGTACAAATAATAGAAAAAGTTTTCACATTGAAATATTCATAAATACTGCTTCAAGTCCAGCGATAGTTAGTTTCAGAACTGTTGCCACTATAAAATACCATTATTTGGAATCTATTTGATGACCACAGTTGGTAAATTGTTACTAGCTTATGAAAAAACCATTTTTAACTCTCAGAATGATGGGTAATATTCTAAACGCAGATTTTTGCATCGTCTGCTTTCCAAACCCTAAAATATCTGCTTGATTTTGATGAGGAAATATACTCAAAGAAGAAAACAGGTTAGATCACAGGCCAGCCTCCAATTTACTTGGCGGCTGGTCTGGATCCAACCTATTTGCATAAGCATGAAGTTTGTTCCAGCACTAGAACGGGTAAAACCGTATTGATTAAACACGGATAAATCAATCCTTTCCTATCAAAATTTTAATTTAATTTCAATTGTTGGGTCTACTTGATGTTTTGACTGAAAATGAATGTTGACCTGCCTATGGATCATTGAGAGAATAGACAAGTTATCCACATCGTCCTATAATTTGGGTCATATGCCAATTTCAATTCCTTCGTATTAGCTATCAATGAATAACAACATGAATGAAACATTAGATAGAATGATTTACATATATATTTTGACCATTACAGTTGAAGAGGAATTTGCTGTAAGAAATTCGCCAAGGCACGTAACCAAAATATGTTTTGAATAACCAAAATGGGAGTAAAACGGAAATGTCACGCATTTGATTCAGGCTGGTTGGTCTTTGGAGACCAGTTAGTCGAGGTCCGTTACGTCGGTGGATTGATTTGGAGTCTAAAGATATGTTCAACATGTACTTTTATTACTTTGAGGGAGCTCTCGGTAAAGAAAATTGAGTCAATTCCTTTCCGAGACTTTGCGTCAAATAAATACGAGGTATTTTGTTTTACAGGAAAGGAACTCCCATTTATTCATGAGCTTTTTATCACGTCAACATTATTTCAATAATGTTGTGGTTCTCAACTCTTAATGATGGAGGAAGACCCCATACTCAACTGCCCATAAAGGCTGGTCAAGTCAGGTAGAACCATCGGCATTCCGTAGGTCATTCAGGAGACTGCCTCTCGTAAAAAAATCCAAATGCCGTCTCTGGGCTTTGAACCAACGCGAAAAGGAGCCATGTCAATTTAAGTTCTGTACTCTTAAACATTTTGCCACATATGACTTCAGGAATTTCCATTTCTATAGTTCTTCAAACGAGCAAATTCCATGTCAAGCTCTTTAGACGGTAATTGCAAAGTAATTGCTTATTTGCTCTGCACGTTGATTATTACAATGTAAAAAGTGCGTTTGTGGTGTGGCTTTGAGGGAACTCGTTTAAACAAAAGGAGATAAAATGGTCAGACAGATCACCATTCGTTTATTATATTGGTCTTTTTCTTATAGTGCTGGAACCAACTTCATGCCTATACAAATAGATTAGAACCAGGCCGGCCGCCAAGTAAATTGGCGTCTGGTCTGTGATCTAAACTGTTTGCTACTCTGAGTATCTTTCCTTATCCAAATTGAGCAGATGTATAAGGTTTTGGAAAGCCGACGGCATAAACATCTTTTTTTAGGAAATTACCCAGCACTCTAAGTGTTATGATTTTTGCAGACGATATGTCCTGGTGATGTATCATATATGTTGAGGGAAGTCTGGTTCCCGTCTTGCTGTAATAAATTAGTTAATGTTGAGGGGCAGGTAATCCGGACAAATATTGACTATTTTCCCCTGGATATCATGTAAACGTGAAACTATTGAAAATTCGTTGCAATATACCAAAGGAGGTAGCTCTTATGCAATTATTTATCTGATTTTAATAAGAGACGCCTCCTCAGTGATCAATGTTACTGTCTTCGCACTACGGTATTCAAATGTAGGGGATGTAACTGCTGAATTGATTTAGAGTCAATAACTGTATAGGTTGTCTCCCGTGTATTATAGAATTTCTTTTCAATGTGGTCACGCATTACCCATCCGTTTCTAGTGAATTGAAGGTAACAGCAGATGTCAATAAAAAAGTAAATCTGAACTCATCGGTTTTATCCTACGAGAACACATCTGACATGATATGGAAGCCGCCATTCAAATAAGAGATGCTATTTTAGATACCATCGTCACGCTGGTCTTACAACGTTCAACCGCTCTTGTCACCTGACCTTAGCAAGGTGTGCAAGAAAGAATTCCTGCTTATTATAGTTATGAACCGACTTTCCAATAGAAACGCTGACAGGCGCGAATGCTCACAAGACACTTTTTAACGTAATCACGAGATTTCAGCAAATCAAGAGTAATGAAATTTAAAATGGCGTTTGGGTTAAAGGCCCATTAAAGGAGATTAATGATATACCAAACTATATTATTTGGTAAACTTTTGGACAGATTCAAATAATTATTACCAGAAAACACCATCAGCACAACTTAAATGTGAAAGTAGGCTAAACCAGAAATAACCCAGATTAGCAAGTTTTATAATTTAGATTTCCTGATTCTTCACCTCTGACCTTGACAGTTGATACACACATTTTTGAACCGACCAATCAGAATTTGTTATTTTGAATATGTAAACAAACAGGTTGTTGATAAATATAATTGAATTAGAGACAACTACATTTCAAGCACAAAATAACTTATTTTAAATGAGTCTATTTAATAGGATCTCAATGCATCCCTAAACTAATTCTCATGACTTTTATGAACATAATAAAAGAACTCCATATATTTTTTCAGTAATTTATTTGTACTCCTTTCCTTTGATGTGCCTTTATTAACAGTGATTGTTCATATCAAATTTATAACGTTTAATACTCCCAAATCAAAAATCTCTGAGTTGGTTCCTTTAAACCTGCCAATGAATCATTTAGTTTGCCTTCCAAATGACGAAGTTTGGTATTATATGAATAAAATAGAAACGTTTCCTCATTCAACATGGAAAACTGCATTCTGTCTGTTCATCTTTGGTTTAAACACAATATGACTTATTTTACAGCTATGTCGCCTCGCTCCTTGACACATAACAAGCATCGTCCTCGTTCACTTTACATGACTTGAACAGCTAGAAAATGTCTCTTCTATACCAACGGCGCACTATGGGTCCAAAGAAATAGATTGGTTTTAAAGGCCTAGTAAGAACAGACAAAGACTACTGCTGTCTGTAATGTGATGGTTTGTATGGAACACAGATTTGGTATATCCGATCGATTGAAGACCATTACACAAGAAGGAATCAGAGAGGATGACATTGGAGGTTTTGATGATATATTTTACCTTAAGAGACATGCGATGAACATGATGTATGCGAGTTTATGGTCATAACACACCAGAAGAACTGGTGTCCAATTGGTTAATTTATACGTTTAAACGATACCTAGGTGGACGACAACATTTTTCAGCATTGCATGAGATAAATAACAGGAATTTTAGTCAAATAGGCTGATATGGTTGGGTCATGTAGCAATGTTAAAGCTGAATCTGTAGCAATGTTAAAGCTGAATCTGTCAGATTAGATGCTTTAGCAGTCCTACAGGAAGCAGTTAATAGTCGTTATAGTAACGATGGTCTTTTTTTTCTTTTACCGACTGCTTTAATCACGTCTGCAATTGCTTTTGAATAATTAATTTCCTTTGAACATGTATATGAGTACTGTTAAAGGGTATATGGATTTGTATTTATTGATTCAGTTTTGTTAAACGATTGTGTCTTTTGAAATACAAGGAGCGAGTTATGCGTTCTTTCGTCCATTTGTTCGTACGTTCATTTAGTCATTCATTCATTTATTGTATTAATTACAATTAGGTATTTGCGGACGGACCTTTAGAAAAAGCTCCTGACGACATGTGGTAACGAGATAATTGTTGCTTACAAAACATAATACAAGTTGATGCGCTTTAAAGTCCCAACTTGAATAGGTCTATCTTGATAAACTATGAATAATTTCAAATCACTTTTTCATGCAAGTTTTGCTTTGAGAACTTTTACATTTCTACCCGATAGCAATCATGTTTCGTATCACAGGCTATTTTTCCAAGCAATATACATGGAATTCAGTATTTCTTTCTCTAAATTCTAAGTAGATCTAGTCGATTCATTGTTTTATTTCATTCATGTATTTATTTATTGGGGGGGGGGGAGGGGTAAAGGAATGAATTATTAGAAAGACGATAACGAAACTTCATCATGACACATGAGCAGTTTTCACCTTGCCGTGGTGACGCCAACTTGGAACAGTTTAAGGTAAGAGACGCATGAAAGCTCCAAAGTGATGGTACTCGACTTTTACTATGTAGTGATTTGATGAATGAGGGTACAAGCAGCTCGTATCTCCCGAGTGCATTGAACGTTAAACTGGTCCCCTACCTCGTGATTCGAGAAAAAAAGGAACCAGACAACCAAGCTACGGGAACGCAGCAAAGTCGAGGTAACAAAGTTAAATTGAATAATCTAGCAAAAATTGTCAATTGTACTGTTATATTTACATATCAACATGGTTCAAAGTAATGAATCTCGTAAATGATGGTCAAGATGGTTCAGGTCGATTTCTAAACAGAACTAATGAAAATCGCATCTTTTGCTAGAAAATGCAAATGGATGCTGAGAGCACGTGTTCATTATAGTTGTTCAGATTTTCCCTGTAAAGTTGATCAATTGTCTACATTAAGCTTACATTATAGCGCTCCTTGAAGTTGCCAACACTATCACTGCAAATTTGTTTAATTGTCTATAAGTATCTACTAATAAATGAACAAAGTGTCTTCTCTAATCTTGTTTTGCATTTGTTTTGGGTTTTTGCATGACCATTCGAAGAATAAGGAGAGCTATACTTCACACCAGACGTCACACCTTGGTTAAAAGCATTTGCATGCAAATAAGTTTCTCCTTACCTACTATAGGGAATGTTTTGGGAGTAAACACATTGGCATGATCTGTGTCTAAAGCCACTGACCAAGTTCCATAATATTCAAGCTTGATTTTTGAACAATAACTCCCATTTTCAATTCTTAAATTTACATTTACTTTCGTGTTGGAGGCTTTGTAAATCAAGGCGCTGAAGGACTAAGGTGCATTTAAAGCAAGGTGATTGAGGATACATTGAAAATTTTTTTGGGCAACATCTCGAATTTTACCACCATTACTATAATTATTATTTCTTTGAACAGAGACTGAACGATAGTCTATTTTTCGAACATCTGGCCATTTTACAATTTCCCATGAGGCAACAGTTATAATAATATAAAGCAAAGCAAAACAAGTAAATCCGTACTACATTCCTAGTTCCAAGAAGGTATTAGTACGCACAGTGAAGGCTGATGCTTAATGAGTAATTTGGGTCGGACCGCTGTTTGTGTATCAATAAAGTATTGTCCCTCAAAAAGTGGTATGTAAATTCAATACACTAAGGTGCTGACGCACCCTTAGTTCAAAAAGACTTAAAGGTGAAGATGTTTGCCAAACTATGATTGCATAATAATGTGATAAGTCGATGGTGATAATGGTGCAGATTTGCATGACTTATTGAGTCAGTGATAACTGTTTCTTATGATCGTTTTTATAAGGTTACAGAGAAAAAAGTGTCTTGCCCAAGACCTGCCACAGTGAACTTGATGGCCTCTATTGAGAATAAACACCAGATTGTCCAGCCTCTATTCCCACATACTACAATCACCACACCTGTTGACTGATGCTAATCATCAAGGTAACTTAACCCATTACCAAACAAAAACGCCATTTAACCACTTTGTTGCAGACGACTGGAAAACATTGTGGGAAAAGGAGAAATTGCTTGTAACCAGCAATTTCTCCTTTTCCCACAATGTTTTCTGCCCAATTGGCAGATTATTTTCCAATTTCATCACATTTTGAAATGTAGTCTGCAAACTCTTTCAGTTTGGGACAGTCTAAAATTTGGCGTTTGGTAAAGGGTTAAAACGATAAGGGTAAAAGATAATTTCCAGGAACCACCTCCTGGAGAATATTAATTGGAATTGATCTAAAGATTAAAAGGTCAGTTATATAGTTATAGATCTACACCTGGCCTGGCATTGATGCTCGGCTTCCCCCTGATCCCATTACATTTTTTATGACTCATTTCAATGAAACTTAATTAATGGAGAAATGGTAGGACAAAAAGAGAAATTGGTTATAAATGTGCAAAAGTGCAAAGAATATGCAGCAGGTGATTGTAGCAACCTTTGAGACAGATTTTTTTTTAATGGTTTCTTAACTTTTAAACTACAAAAATACAATTTCACTATTTTCTTACATGAAAGCTTAATTGCTGTGTGCTGAGGCTTTCAACTATGGCAGTTCTTGAAAAAAAAAACCACACACACATATGAGAGCATGTTATGACCCTTACCAAAGAACAAAGTTTTCCCAATAAATTGAAAGGAAATAAATTTCAACCAACAAACTTGTAAGAATTATGTCAATGGGAAAAATCACAGAAGAGTGTTGAAGCAGTTATTTCCCTTTGATAGTACAATATTATTACCATTAGTTCTACCTATCGTCCTATGGTGTCAAACCCCTCACATGGACTAAGAGATTGCAAAGTTTGTCTCTGTTGTTAGATTAATTTTGTAAAAGCAACGGCAAACAAATGTCAAGCTAGAGCAATATTGTGGTTTATAAACTGCATCTCTGAGATAAGGGACTGGCTAAAACTCAAAACTACTGAAGAGAAAGTATTAAATAGTATCAAAACTACCAGTGGTAATGAAGGAGTCATTGAGACAAAAATATATTTCTATTGTATCGAAAAGAATGATTGTGACAAAGCGTGAAATTTCTTTTTTCAAGTAGTTTTTATTGTCAAAAGTTTCAGAAGTCTTTTCCTGAATGTGTCAGGGCTTTTTACATTATATAAAAGACACTGTCCCACTTGGAAATTAATTTAAAATCATGCAGTTTTCCCAAAATATCAAAGCCATACTAGCTATTTGGCTTACCAATTCAGCAATTTCAGCGGTGAACAGGCTTGGGCCTCTTCCCAATTCAAGTGAAAAAAGCCCTGGGTGTTTTGTAATTTTTCCTTAGACATAATTACCACTAACACTGGCCTACCTCAAAACTGTTTAATTAACTAATCAATTTGATTCCTTTTCAAATAATTTAATATTTGTTGAGTTCAAAAGCATTTGCATGACTTAATCATTTTGTGATGCCAAAGTGTTCAAAGCATTGTAATGATAAATGAAGAATAACTTTAAACAAAAATACATTCTTCATTTTATTCCTCTTTGTGATTTAAAAGTTCTCTCAATTTCTGTATGATATCTAACCATGGAAGGGGTAAACTTGCATTCATGATAGGTAAGCTACTGGCAGACATGCAGAATATGGATGATTCTGTCCGTCATCACCAGTCCTCCATTCATGGTGAGCTGGACATTCATGGCTAGCCAAATCAATTGCCGCTATTGCCCAGCTTGTCTAAAAGTCATTACAGACAAGTAATTTTTTAATGAAATTTACTATTTATATAACCATTATACGGACAAGTGCAGGAAAAGATTTGTCAATTTTGGACAAGTGAATCAAAATCACATTTCAACACCTCTGACATTACAGTATACTGAGAAGATTGTTGAAGTAATGTAAAACCCCGTTAAAATAAATTATTGTGTAATATGGATGTATGAAAAACAAAAACTTTATCACAATTTCATATGAAACTGCTTTGACTATAAGTCCGTGAAAAGGAAACTATTTGTCAGAACCGGATGGAGTGGGGGTGGGGGGTTAAGTTTTGAATATTAGCATTTAGTGGTGGGTTGTTAGAACTAGTATTAAGACATCTTTAACACAAGTACCCATGATAAAGGGTGTAGAGATGAAAGAAGAGTCTGCAAGAAATATAAAATCCTCCAACTATATACATAAAGAAAGTATTTGTTAAGCTTACTACTTTATTTCGGCTCTCAAACCTTTATTGCGTGTACTCATTAAAATGAGCTTGACAAGACCATGCTGTTGAGTACCCACAAACAAGAATCTGTGTTAACCCATTACCAAACAACAATGTCAATTCACCACTTTGTTGCAGATGACTCTGGAAAACATTGTGGGAAAGGGAGAAATTGCTCATAACGAGCAATTTTTCCTTTTCCCACAACGTTTTCTGCCCTATCAGAAGAATGTTTTTCAATTACATCACATTTTGAAATGTCGTCTGCAAACTCTTTCAATTTGGGGCAGTCCAAAATTTGGTGTTTGGTAAAGGGTTAAAGGATTTCTTTTCATATTTCCTATAAAAGATTCTTATTATTCATTACACCTTCATCAAGGTTACTGTAATGAATATCTAGGAGGGGAGATTGTTGTGGATAGTTGCATAGATTTTGAAGGTGCTTATTCACAGATAAAATGAAAATTCTTGTAATTCAAAACTGTACCACAGCTGAGGAGCTGTGTAATATACGCAGAGCAATTTGGAGAAAAATCAGTTTGGATCTAATTGTCTAGAACCTGTATACAGTGAATGAATATGTATCAAAATCCAAAAGCATTGCAACGGTTTTGAAATCCACCACTTCCCAGCTGTCTATACTTATATATATCAACACCATTCAAATACAATTTCATTCAAAAGCTTTTTTTCATTTGATATTACATCACAATACAAAAACTGTATTATTTCAATATAATTTTATTTTGACTTTTTCAAATCAAATCAAGCAGCTTTAAGATTGGATGTTTTATTGCCGTGATCAGATAGGGATCAGTGTCTGTCTGTGCATTTCAGACAGCAAGCCTATAAAAGGGAGTGAGACTCCCTATCTTAATTGATCGATGCAGCATCTGAGAGCATTTCCTGCAATTTTATTGGCCCTCCCTGCAGTGTGTGGAATCTAGTTAAATTGTTGACTTGTTGATGGGGAATGTTTGCGCTGCTTAATAACGTAACGAAACACTTCAGTTTTAAGTTTTTTTCACATAACTTTGCATGATCTGCAGACACGTTTAAGACAGCATAAAAAAGCAGCATTTTGAGGAACGTGCAATCCAAAGTTATGTCTTTAGAAACCCTTAGAATGCTGGGTAATTTCTTAAAAATAGGTTCTCTGTAGTCTGCTTTCCAAAACCTTCAGTATCTGCTTGATTTTGATGAAGAAAGATACTTGGAGCAGCAAACGGGTAAGATCATAGGCCAGCCGCCAATTTACTTGGCGGCTGGCCTGGATCTTACATGTTTGCATTATAAGCATGAAGTTGATTCCAGCACTATAAGGGGTAAACAATGTTAAAGCGATTTTGGAAACCATTGCTGCATCATTTACCCATGATGATGAGTAAACTATCTTTTTTACAAGCTTATGATTTCACAGGTTTTCCTTCTTCATTAGTGATTGTGCTTAAATACGTTTTATATGCTTTTCAAATGAAACTGTTGGAAAGGTTTCATCAACTTTTGCTTGCTTTAGGAAATTTTAAAGTCTGTTGTTGATTGCATAAGATAGAGACCATTGGTGCACTAGGTAAGTATTTTGTTCTCATCTGTACCATAGAATAAAAGTTTAACAACTTGTGTAAAGTAAAGGCCACAATTTTTTTTAATATTTCTATCAAAAAAAACATGGTCAAATCCCTTACAAAACTGATCTTTTATAAGTATATAAGCTTTTTAAGACATCACAGAAGAAAACTGTCATTGGGACACCATCATTCTTGTTCTCATATTTACCTTTAAATGCAATCTATTACTTGTTTCAGTCATAAAATCATATATAATGCTTAACTCTTTTTTTTTTAATTCAGTAAGCTGTCCACACAGCTTAAAATCCAACCCATTCATTCCTTTGTTTGTTCATTCATTCATCCATTCATTCATTCATTCATTCATTCATTCGTTGGTTCGTTCATTCATTCATTCATTCATTCATTCATTCATTCATTCATTCATTCATTCATTCATTCATTCATTCATTTACATTCATTCATTCATTCATTCATTCATACATTAAACAATGCAAAGGGAGCAAGCTGTCACTTTTAATTATCCTCCTTAAGATGCTTTATTCTGAGTTTATGACAATTCATCTGGTGAACAGTCTTCAAGGGTGTTAATTCCAAGCTCCTGCCTACTTCAGAGCAAAACTGCAACGGTTTTATATCCAATTTTAATGGAACAAAATACTGATATCCTTAATACCGCTAATTTGGAGCAGATTTCTGTTTTTCACTCTCTCCATGTCTTTTTTATCTCGAAGTCAATGCCTTAACCCTTATAGTGCTCGAACAGACTTCATGCTTATGCAAACAGGTTCAATTCCAGGCCAGCCGCCAAGTAAAATGGGGGCTGGCCTGTGATCTAACCTGTTTGCTACTCTGATTGTCTTTCCTCATAGAAATTAAGCAGATATTTAAGGTTTTTGGAAAGCAGATGCAACACAAATCTATTTTTAGAAAGTTACCCAGCATTCTAAGGGTTAAGGTGCAGCGGTTTGATGGGTGAGTGTCATAATGGGGGGAAACTGGCAGTATGATGGATTGTAGCAACTTTCTCAATTTGCTTGATCTGCAAAATTTTTTTTAAATCCTTTACTTTATAAAGATGGAACTTGAGTTTCATCCTTGCAAAGAGTTATTTTTTTCCTTTTTTAACAGTGATTTTTTAACTCAAATGTTACAAAGAAATTTGTTAATATTTCTCTGACACGATTATTGTTGACACGATACATGTTGTCTGCTGTTACTCTCTTATGCAACTCGGGATCAATGAAGCAGATGATCAAAGAAATTAATGTGATAGAAAGAGAAATTATATATCATTTGCACATTTCATTTGGTCCCGGAACTATCTACCCAGTATACATTTGGCAAACCCAAACCCGTTAACCCTTACCCAAACAATAATGACATTTGACGACTTTGTTGCAGACAACCTTTGAAAACATTGTGGGAAAAGGAGTAATTGCTCGTAAACAGCAATTTCTCCTTTTCCCACAATGTTTTCTGCCCTATTTGAAGATTATTTTCCAATTTCATCACCTTTTGAAATGTCGTCTGCAAACTCTTTCAATTTGGGACAGTCGAAAACTTGTTGTTTGGGAAAGGGTTTATGGGAATTTCGAATGCATGGTCCAATGAACGAGCAACAAAAGTTGTCAATCGTGAGATGTTAAAGGCACTTACTCACAGAAAACAAAATTGAAAGTCAAAATGAAATGTCGTTGAAACAATGCAGTTTTTGTATGTGTTTGATATACAATTTGAATGCGTGATTAATTCAGGAAACATCAATTTATCATAGTATGTACAGTTAATATTAGGTAGATCTCTAAAGCGATGTCATGCTTTTGGATTAAAATATGTGTTAAATCACTGTATACACACTTTAAATGATCTAATTTGTATTCAACGACTATTCTTCACTGCATATCATATAAAAGTTCATCTGATGTACAGTTTTGAAAAATTAGATTTTTAACTTTCAATTTTCCTCGCATCAGATCTGTGAACAAGTACTTCTTAAAACGCTCATTGGGAGCAGTTTATCTTTTGGTCCGCAGATGCAGGGAAGTGGGGTATGAGGAAGTTGGGTATTAAGTCAGCAGTTCAAAATCTGTGAAAGTGATAGCCCATGCAATGGAATTTTCATCAAGATAGAAATATATATTCCATGAAATCATAAAATGCATTCCTTTTCACCCATTACCAAACAATAACAACATTTGACCAGTTTGTTGCAGACGACTCTAGAAAACATGGTGGGAAAAGGAGAAATTGCTCATAATGTGCATTTTCTCCTTTTCCCACAATGTTTTTCTGCCCTATCAGAAGATTGTTCTTCAGTTTCATGACGTTTGGAAATGTCATCATTCTGCAAACTCTTAATTTGTGACATTCAAAAATTTGGCATTTGGAAACGGGTTAACTGCTGTATCACCCTGTTTGATAATAGAATGTTGATGGTTATTTTTGTCATGTTCAGACCTTATGGGCAGTAAACCCCTGCAAAGGATTCCAGAACCTCTTCATGAACTTCATGAACATTCATGAATGTTAAATGGCCATTCATCAACTCAAAGCTGCTCCTAACTTGTTCATGAATTTCAAAAACATGTCCATGAACATCAAGAATAGGTTCATGAATGTATTAATGAACCTGTTCTTGAATTCTATGAGAAAGTTGTGTTCATGAACGCCCAATTGTCAACGATGATTGAATAATTGGCAATAATTATTCATGATTAAACCATAGTCAACCATGATTGAACAATAGTCAACCATGATTGATCATGGCCAACCATGTTTGAACCATAGTTAGCCATGATTGAACCATGACCAACCATGATTGAACCAGAGTTCTACGATTGAAACATAGTCAACCATGATTGAACCATGGCCAACCATGATTGAACCATGGTCAACCATGATTGAACCATGGTATACCTTGATTGAACCATAGTCAACCCTGATTGAACCATTGTTTAACCATGATTTAACCATTGTTTAACTATGATTGAACCATAGTTAACCATGATTGAAGCTTACATGGTTGAACCAAAGTCTGCCAAGTTTTGAAAACCCGTCGGAACCTGTTGTTGCACGTTAAAGCCCCACAGTCATTGTTTTTATGGGGGTGTCCTTTGGCAAGACACTTCAGAGGTCAAGACTAGTACCTGTAAACCCAAAGAAGCAATTTTATAGCTAAACTAATGTGTGCACAGCATTTAACAACAAAGAAACAAACAAGAGTAACACAACTATTTAGGGTTTATGAATGAAACAAGGATGGAAAATGGGACTGGGATTTATTCCTTGAATGGAGTAGAGGCCCAGGCCTGTTGAATTTGGGAAGTTTTATCGCTTAGTTCGCTGAATTTGGAAACCAACAAGCTTGCATGACTTTGAATTTTTGAGAAAACAGCATGATTTAAAAGCTATTTTCAATTGGAAAAGAGCCTTTTATAGGCCCCTGTTATATAACATGAAAAAGCCCTGTGGGAGAACTCCATTCCTGAACCCTAGTCAGATTTTTCCTGTGTGTGGGAAGGGAATCAAAGTCTATCATACCACTGTGAGTGTTGATAATTAAATCAGCAGACACCCAATGATATAAAAGAGGAGAAAATCTGACATGCGTAACCATCGTTATCACCTCTTTATTTTTTGTTATCTTTATTGTAGGTTTGATGGGTTTAGCAAACGCCGCTAGCAGCCGGGCTCCCAGATCATCAATCAGTTCACCGCCCGTGTGCCGTGTCAGATAGTCGTCGGAAAAACCCCAACTGGGGATCGGGGAAGTCGGGAACACAGTCATTGGAAACCTTTGTTGCGACGGGAAGTCAAAGTTGAATCTCTTTGTAAGTGCCAAATAGCTTTATGGTGTACAATCCTGTTTGGTTATGCTTTTGTCTCAATCATAATTTGTTCCCCATTTAAATTGGAAAATTAGAAGTAGTGTTTTTTTTTCTAAACAACTTTATTCTCTGACTAATAGGTATTTTATCAAAGGGTTCAGAAACAGCTATCAATACTTGAAATTAAAAAAGTTGAAAATTGCTTTTGTCTTTTTACTTTAATTAAGTCTCAATGAAACAAACAAACTACTGACAAATGCTTCACCGTTACTCAATTTAATATTGACAAAATCCTATAAAATAGGTGTCATATGAATGCCGTTCGTTGAAAATGGTTTAGGATATTCTTATGCAGTACCAATTAAAGCCTAAGATTAATCTATTCCTTTATGTGGAATTATTTGTCTGGTCCAAATTGAAAACAATGCAAGACTATAATTTTAATAAATGTAAATGGCATTTATTCTGTCATATTTATATCAATAATTGTGATAAGAGAAAAGGCTTATTGGGAGAAATTTCACCTTTTATCCCAGAATTCAAATAAACTTCTGCCTCAGTTTCAAGTTAGAATAGACTTCATGATAACCATCTACAGCAGATGCCATTTTGATGCCTATCACTTTTTGATATCTGCAACCAAGAAAATAACATAAAGAATGGCTCTGTCTATATGCCTTATTTATAAGCATGTTTGACATGAATCCCAGTTCAAACTAGCTTTCCCTAACTTTCTGGTCTATTGCTTCTCTAGGAACTATATTATCTTGTCATGACATTTGAAATGGGTACCCATAAATTAAGATTTGACAAATAGTTTTTGAAATGGTGTGTGTTAAAAGCCCTTAAATGGGCACTTTTTTACCTAAACAAATGTGAATGACTTTTTTATCCTTTGTTTGAAACCCTGCTAAGCAAAATGGTTTTGATTGTCTTTTGTAGGATCTCGGATTTTACGCTTTCTCTTAACCCTATATTGTCATGTCAGACTACCTCCAAATAAGACTTGTCGTATATCTTTGAAATACTGTGTATGATATGTGGGGGACATATATTATTGATTGATAAGATATAACTGAACTATTGCTGAAAATGACATTAAACTCCAATTTCGTTTCATTGGGTAATATTCTTACCCTTTGGTGTAAAGAGAAAATCCCTGCACATTGTTAATTGCTGAGGTTAGAGGGGAATTGCATTATTGCTTAATATGTCCACTAAACTGCCTCAAAATGACAGATAATGGGTCTGCAGACATTATACCAGAAATGCCAAAAGAGTAGATGTAAATGTGTGACATTCCATTACAATAATTATACTGCAGAACCGTTCACAATATGTTCAGCCTAATCAAGGTCAATTTCGAATCTAGTAATCTTCTATTAATCAACATTTTTATGTGTAGGGTTAATGGTGTGACAACAATTTACAGTTATATTGCTGATTTCCTGGGAATCACCAGTACTAGGCTAGGGCTCTGGGGACCGTTTTACTAAACGATTTACGGAAAATATTTGCGGAAGTCATAACTGATACACATGGATAGTATCTTCAATGAAAGTACATTATTGCAATGTGGCACGTCATTGGAAGCATCTCGGATAGACGATTCCAATGGATGTGTTACTTTGCAATATTGCTTTGCCCAATATTGAAATACGAGGATTCGTTGATTTAGACTTTACCGCAAATCTTAAGCGTAAACTGTTTAGTAAAACGGTACCCTGATGTATTGGCAAAGATCATATTCCAACAGTATACAGTATGGAAGGGGCTGGAACCCAGGACCCCTTAGGTTACTGGTCTATCACCTTAGCCTCTGGGCAGTGCAGGACAAATATCAAACTTATGAAAGACATATCAAATTCGGAATAAGCCACTACATTTTATGTACCTGTTTCCATGTTTTCACATTGAAACAAATGCAGTTTTAAATATTCTGTGATAAACATGCGCTCTCGGAAAACTAACAGTGAATAATTTCACTGTTGATTATTCATTTACTCCAACATTTGTTTTTCCATCACAAGGAAAGTTTAGTGTAAAACTGCTTGAGATATGATAAGATGTATATCTAACCAAGGAAATTTTAACATTAAATTCTGAAGGATGCCACATTATTTGAAGTTTTTGCATGGTTTTACCGCACTCCATATGCAATCAATATACATTAAATAGATGCGAACGCTGAGTGAAATTTCCCACAACCTAAGCGTTTTTCGTATTAAGCAAGTTCTCAAAAATTCTATAAATCTTATGAGATTTTGACTTTTTTATAGCATATGAAAACTGAATTACCCTATTTTAGCCCATTTCCTTTTATATCATTATTTGCCTGACAGAAAAGTAGTTTGTATTAAACAAAAGCATTTAAGCTCTCAACACTTAATATTTCCATTTATTATAATTCTAATGGAATTGTACATCTCTAAAATTCGACCTTGGTTTCTCGTTTGTATAAGCATTGCAAAAAGAAATGTTCATGGTAAAAAAATGGTCTTTATTCATTCTTTTGGTGTGTTGATCATGAAATGACATGGCATGGGTTTATATCTCAGTGATGGTATTAGGACTTTCATGAGCGGTAGCCTCCCAACTGACAAACATAATACTGATGGTCTTCCGGGCTTGAACAGCCCTTATGGGTAGTTGAGTATTTGTTCTTCCGGGCTTGAACAGCCCTAATGGGTAGTGGAGTATTTGTTCTTCCGGGCTTGAACAGCCCAAATGGGTAGTTGAGTATTTGTTCTTTCTGGCTTGAACAGCCCTTATGGGTAGTTGAGTATTTGTTCTTCCGGGCTTGAACAGCCCTAATGGGTAGTTGAGTATTTGTTCTTTCTGGCTTGAACAGCCCTTATGGGTAGTTGAGTATTTGTTCTTCCGGGCTTGAACAGCCCTAATGGGTAGTTGAGTATTTGTTCTTTCGGGCTTGAACAGCCCTTATGGGTAGTTGAGTATTTGTTCTTCCGGGCTTGAACAGCCTAATGGGTAAATTTGTTCTTCCGGGGAACAGCCCTAATGGGTAGTTGAGTATTTGTTCTTCCGGCTTGAACAGCCCTAATGGGTAGTTGAGTATTTGTTCTTCCGGGCTTGAACAGCCCTAATGGGTAGTTGAGTATTTATTCTTCCGGCTTGAACAGCCCTAATGGGTAGTTGAGTATTTGTTCTTCCGGGCTTGAACAGCCCTAATGGGTAGTTGAGTATTTGTTCTTCGGGCTTGAACAGCCCTAATGGGTAGTTGAGTATTTGTTCTTCCGGGCTTGAACAGCCCTAATGGGTAGTTAGTTATTTGTTCTTCCGGGCTTGAACAGCCCTAATGGGTCAGTATTTGTTCTTCCGGCTTGAACAGCCCTAATGGGTAGTTGAGTATTTGTTCTTCCGGGCAGCCCCAATGGGTAGTTGAGTACAGGCTTGAACAGCCCTAATGGGTAGTTGAGTATTTGTTCTTTCGGGCTTGAACAGCCCTTATGGGTAGTTGAGTATTTGTTCTTCCGGGCTTGAACAGCCCTAATGGGTAGTTGAGTATTTGTTCTTCCGGGCTTGAACAGCCCTAATGGGTAGTTGAGTATTTGTTCTTCCGGCTTGAACAGCCCTAATGGGTAGTTGAGTATTTGTTCTTCCGGGCTTGAACAGCCCTAATGGGTAGTTGAGTATTTGTTCTTCCGGGCTTGAACAGCCCTAATGGGTAGTTGAGTATTTGTTCTTCCGGGCTTGAACAGCCCTAATGGGTAGTTGAGTATTTGTTCTTCCGGGCTTGAACAGCCCTTATGGGTAGTTGAGTATTTGTTCTTCCGGGCTTGAACAGCCCTAATGGGTAGTTGAGTATTTGTTCTTCCGGGCTTGAACAGCCCTAATGGGTAGTTGAGTATTTGTTCTTCCGGGCTTGAACAGCCCTAATGGGTAGTTGAGTATTTGTTCTTCCGGGCTTGAACAGCCCTAATGGGTAGTTGAGTATTTGTTCTTCCGGGCTTGAACAGCCCTAATGGGTAGTTGAGTATTTGTTCTTCCGGGCTTGAACAGCCCTAATGGGTAGTTGAGTATTTGTTCTTTCTCTATCATATAGAGGCTGGCAATCCTAACATAACTGAAATAATATTAATACGACGTAAAACCATTATACATGTAAATAAATAGTTTGGCATTAGGAGAGTGTCTGTCTCTTGCATGGAAGGTTGTGGGTTCATGTCAACACTGCATCATAGCAAAGACCAAAAAGTATCTTAAGCAAACTTGGACATTGGTGCAACTAAAGAAACTCTTTCTGTTTCTACTCTTTTGAAGATGAGTAGATAATGATGGAATCCGTAGCTGGGATATTCCTGCCTGAAAAAATAAATACACCGGTCTTTAACTTATTTACTTTACATTGATTATGACAGAAGCTTGAAGCTTATTAAATTCATTCTCGATGACTGCTCTCTGGATATTTCACCAGTACTCCGGCTGATTTGTGGGTTAGTCCTGGCAATTTTCACCTCGCCTTAAGAGGATTCGAAGCTTGGACTCTCGGAGAAAGAGGCCAATGCTCTACCAATGCACCATAATGGTCTTTTAGATCATGTATTGCAACTGCAACTGAAAAAGAATGTTAATGGATAAGTTGGAAACATATTTTGAAAAATGATGCCAGCCAGTCTTTTATGTGGAGTACAGTGAACCCTCGTTTATCCGAACACGTCCGTTCCCAACAAAATGTCCAGTTTACCGAATAATCCGGACTAATGAAGCAGAGCATGTTCTTATTCAAATTAAGACATAAATGGTCTGTGTGAGCGGTGTATACTTATAACCCTTTAGCGAACGCCAAATTGTCGTCCGTCCCAAATTGAAAGAGTTTGCAGAAGACATATCAAAACGTGGTGAAATTCAAAGATAATCTTCTGATATGGCAGAAAACATTGTGGGAAAAGGAGAAATTGCTCGTCACGAGCAATTTCTCCTTTACCCACAATGTTTTCAAAAGTCGTCTGCAATAAACTGGTCCAATAATTCCATTCCCTTACAATTTTGATCGGATTGCGAGACATCCGGATAATCGGTGTCCGGATAAACGAGGGTTCACTGTATCTTGTATACATACTAATAAGAAAGTATAAATTACTGAATAAATTTGCTGTGCATAACATATTCTCCAATATAAGATTTTAAGAATGGACTGAATTTGAATAAAAAGCTGATAACAACTATTGGACATATGCCTGCATTTCAATGGCAACATTTGGTAGAAACCAATGTTAACAATAAGACGAATTGATCGCTTATAATGAGCAGATTATCCTTTTTGTCATAATGGTTTCTAATCTCTTCTGTATCAGATGGGTCAAAGTGAGGAACTAGCGAACAAGGGTTTTAAGCTTTTCTGCGCATGTTCTAAGAGATACCACATGGCCATGGGGAAGTTTTTGTCAATTTCCTAAACTTTATAGTTTATTAGCCGTTATGCCTGTTTAATTGTCTTTTTATTGCAGCACAAATGCCGTGCATGCATTCTATAAGTATTTAACCCTTTCAGTGATGGAACAGAATTCATGCTTATGCACACAGGTAAGATAACAGGCCAGCCGCCAAATGAATTGGTGGCTGGCCTGTGATCTAACCTGTTTGCTACTCCGAGTATCTTTCCTCATCAAAATGAAGCAGTAGTTTAAGGTTTTGGAAAGCAGACACAGAAATCTAACTTTAGAAAATTACCCAGCATCCTAAGGGTTAATAGCCATATGCTGCAAGAGTTTATATGCTTGAAGCAATGTATAAAACTTGGATTTCTTAAATTAACCTTTTAGTCAATGAAGACGGAGTTGAGATATGATTTTGTGAGGGGCTTTTGTGACCTTGATGCCACACTGTCCCCCTCTGCGTAGGTTCAACTCCCAATGGCAGTATTTAGATTTTCATGGGAGGTTGGGGCAAGTTTTGCTTAGGGAGAGAAGTTGGTTATCTGGGTCTTGACTAGCCCTTGTGAGTATTTCAGTTTGGGGTCTTCCTCTATCATTTGTGAGCCAGGAATCACAATATTACTGAAATGCTGTTGACATAGTGTACAAACCCAAACATACAGAATTATGACTGATGAAGAAAACTGGCAGTTTATTCTTTTTTCACATTATTTTTGTTTGCTTTATTTTGCATTAAAACAGAAATAATGTGTCTTCATAAAAAGCTGACATTTTCTTCTTATGCTTTCATTTTGAATCCTTTCATATATAGTTCTTTGAGTTTATGGGTAAACCTTTTAATTTGATTGATAAAACTTTATATTAAGATAATGAAACCATTTTTGCTTTATCATTGATTTATTTTGAGGGTTGATATTTTTCTTAATTTTCCTTGATCGAGAAAACTTGATATTTAGATAAAGCAACAGGTTTTTTGCTTTATCATTATTCTATTTCCAAAACTAATATATCTTTTTGTGACAAAATTCCTTGAGTTTTATAAATTCTGATTTTAACGAAAGTGAGAAGTGCTACATTTTGAATCATTTGTATTGGCGGTTGTGAGTTGCAATAAATGTAAAACTTTCATAAGTGTTTGCACATTCTTTATGTTAATTGAATTGCAGCTAGTGATTTTAAAATGAGATAAGAAGAATTAGAAAACCACTTCCCGGATCGTTAACGGTTTGTAAAGATTTTCAGATTTTGCCGTCTGCTTTCTCTTTCAATTGGAACAAGTCGCAAGTTCAATTTGGGGGAATATGTATAACACACAAGATTCAATATAAAGGGTAGTCTCAATAATGATCCGTGAACGAAGCTTTTTTCGTCATTTGGACATTTATCGTGCTTTGCTAAGGCGTCAGTCAAAATAGCAATAGCCTTCGAGACCAGTTATCTGGATTATATAAAGGGCAGTTCTAACTTAACCAGTTACCTTGTCCTGGTCCAAATTAACAGCATTGGTAGAGGACTATGATAATGCATTAAAAACCACAACATTCTCTTTGAGTCATTGTGCTATAAGAATCCATGCAGAAAATAGGAAAAAAATGCTTGTCACAATTTCCAGTTTTAACACAATTGTTTCTTCATAGTTGTTTGTTAAAGATGGTTTTCAAAGATGAATTGAGAGGGAAAGAAATATTACTGATATACTTTATAGCATCCTCTCATAAAACTAAGAAAGATATGAAACTAAAATGTTTTTCCTAAATTATTCCGTTTCATCTTTAAATGAGATTCAATTGCGCATTCACAGAAATCACTACTAAATTTTCCTGCAGGAATGAAAAAACTATTTTTTTTATAATAATCTTTCTTTTTTTCCCCCAAATATTTTGATATCGTATTGATATTCAAAATTTTCAACACCTTACAGTGAAGTGATAGCATCGATCTTATGTTACAATATGAAGGTAGAACTTTTGAGAACAGAGAAGGAGAGGTTTCAGATATGTGCATGTCGGGATTTGCCATTAAATACAAGAGGCTGAAGTGACTTTGAAATCTGTAGAAAAGGTTTTATTACTTGCAACACATTTTAACAAGATCTTTAAAAATTGCTTTCTGAGATCCACTACATTGAAATTTCCATTTCTTATAATGCATTATTGGGCACGCTTTTCATCAAAACTCTTGATGAGTGCACTTAGCTAAGAAAGATTAATATATGCTAGTACCTAAAGTATGTGCCTTTCAACAAACTATTGTAAGAACGAAAAACCTTTAGTTAGGAATGAAATCAAAATGCTCTCAATTAGGTATTTACAGAAATGACTGGCTTAACGTTCAAGTTTAGAGAAACGTACTGAAAAATGTGAATATCCACTCCTTTGTTGATAAGTTAGACAAAATTATTCGATACCATGTATATATATCATTTAAGGCATTGTATTTAGTGGTAATTATTAGGCATAAAAAAGATGGAAAATATACAAAAAGAGAGTTGATTGCATGATGATTTCCCAACACAAACCTAGTTGAAGACAAAGTGTGTGTTATCCGTACCGTGACTTGACATTTCTTAGGGCCTTGGCTTCGCATATTTGTACAATTCATTTAGAGGTGATCAAGTTCATATTGTTGCATGTCTTAAAGGCACATAAAAGGAGATTAATGCGATATCAAACTATATTATTTGGTAAACCTTTTGTCAGATTCAAACAGTCATCACCAAAAAAATCCATCGGCACAACTTAAACGTGAAAGCCAACGAGAAATAACCCAGAATAGCAAGTTCGATAATTCAGATTGTGTGATTCTTTACCTCTGACCTTGACAGTTGATACACACATTTTTGGACCGACCAATCAGAATTCGTTATTTTGAATATGTAAACAAACAGGTTGTTGATAAACATGTTTGAATTGGAGACAACTATATTTCAAGCACAAAATAACTTATGTTAAAAGATTTTAATTAATAGGGTCTCAATGCGTTTGTAAATTTATTCTCATGACTTTTATGAACATGATAAAATTACTCCATATAATTTTTCAGTATTTTATTTGTACTCATCTCCTTTTATGTGCCTTTAATGTTTGAAACCAATCGTGTATAATGAGGAAATCCAATTATCCATTTTGTGTAAATCTTGGTATTTTTATTCATTCTAAATGAAACAAAATCTTCCAAATCTAGGAAAAAATGGCTGCCTTCTGTTTAAGTCATTTCACATTTAGGATAACCCCATACCTCTTATCATTAAGTGTTTTTTCGCAATTAACTCTAAAGAGAGAATGTTGATGAAACTTGCCTTAGAAAGAACAACTGACTTTAGAGCGAAAATGGCACTTACAATCATAGATGATCAAAACGGGACCCTGATATTAGGGCGATCATTAAGCATGAAAACCTAGTCCCAAGTAAAAAAAATGGAAAAAAGTATTTGTTGAGATGCAGAGGGGGTGAGGGTGGTGGCATTGTGGCATTGAAAAACAGTTGAAAGCATCATTTAATTCAAAACAAATGTTTGGTTGCTTTAAGATTGTTCTGATAGATTGTGGATCTCCTTACCTTGCGACAAAAAACAAGTTCTTATATAAGGCATTGTCCTAAAACCTGAACCCATTTTTGGCTAGATATATCAAAGTATCTTCCAATAATAAAGTGTTAAACCGCCCTTATAGTGCTGGAACCCACTCTATTCTTATGCAAATATGTTAGATTGAGATCAAGTAAATTGGTGGCTGGCCTGTGATCTAACCTGTTTGCTACTCTGAGTATCTCTCCTCAACAAAATCAAGTAGATATTTAAGGTTTTGGAAAGTGGATGACACAAAAATCTATTTTTATAAAACTACTCAGCATTCAAAGGGTTAAATTGCAATATCATTAACATTTGAGTGAAGGATTCATAGGTCATTAGATGGATATTATATATGAACAGAACAACTGTTTGCATACTGCTAGCATGAAATTCCATCAAAACCTCCCAGTAGATTTATCTTCTTGTCATGAACATATCTTTTCCATCACTTCGGGAGAATACTAGACCCTTTGCATTTAACAATCAGAAAAATTCAAACTTGTCTTGAAATCTTTTTTGATAAATTAGACCTGGCTTATAATGCGTATATTCTCGTTCATGTATGAGAAACGCTGTCCAAACAGAGGGTTTTCTACAAATTCTATATCAATTTCAGATGTCAAAGTCCTAGCCTAGTATTGGAGAATCCATGGAAAACAGTTATATTAAGGAAAATAATTGTTGAAACAGCATTATACACATTCAAAGAGTAAATAGATATAAATTGTATTATATAGACTCTATGAATTTACAATGGGATAAATGAAAAAAACCTTTGTAAAAAGTATGTTGGTAGTAATTTTTTATGGTAAATCCTAGGTATTTTCCCCCTCAATTTCGTAATCCGTCCTATTTGTGAAGTAATGACAATGAATGCATTTTAAATTATTCTAATTTTCCTTACATTCTCATCCTTATTGGCTCCTATGAATATGCAGACCCAAGAGGATTTTCTGCGCTAGTGGGTCACCTTCCAGTTCTCTTGCTTGCCTTATGTATGGTAGATTTTACCGTAGATCCCAAATGTAATCTGTAAAGGATGTCGGCAACAAGCAGCATCAACATTATGGATGCTGCGCATTTTAGATCTCTCCAAGACAACATAAGCCAACCAAATGCAGGGGCATAGCCAGCCTCAATTTAATGTTAAGCACTAACAGGGAGAGGGGTCGAAACAATGTTACGCATCAGCAGGGGAGGGTGCGGTAGGGGATGTACTCCTTTCTTCTGTGTCTACGAACAATTTTTTAAGTAGAAGCCAAAACGATGATATTTGGCATATATTTGGAGATTTAGAGCAATACATAATATCAATTTGTTTCACCTTTGAAAGTGCACATCTCTGCCTACGCCCCTAAAATGTCAACTCGAAGGTTGAGACTATTATAGATAACTTTACTGGATCCGTCCACGTGATTGTACTATTGGAATCTCTGTATATCTTTGGGACCTGCGTGGCCCAGTAGTGAAGGTTAGAGAATGAGTACTAAGGGGCATAGGACAGGAAATCTCCGAATCCCAATCGGGGGAATCGGCCAAAAACCCTTAATATTTCTTCAGGTCTCTCTTTGTCAAGGTGAAGCACTCTGGTCTGATCCTTGTTATACACTTAACCCTTTACCAAACGCCAAATTTTTGTCTGTCCCAAATTGTAGGAATTTGCAGACGAAATTTCAAAATGTGATGAAATTGTAAAATAATCTTCTGTTAGGACAGAAAACATTGTGGGAATAGTAGAAATTGCTCATTAAGAGCAGTTTCTTCTTTTCCCACAATGTTTTCCAGAGTCGTCTGCAACAAACTGGTCAAAATGTCGTTATTGTTTGGTAATGGGTTAACAGATTCTATATGATAGTGACTTGTGTGTGAAGAGATAGGTGCATGCTCCGCAAGACATCCGTGCGTTGGTTATTATTGCAATGGCACAGTCACATGCACATGTTTCGAAGTTAGGAATGGGGCTAGATTCTCAATGCATCATGGGTATCTAAGCAAATATTCTGATTAATGTTCTTCTCCAAATCACTCGGAACAAATTTACAAGTTTGAATCCCAAATTGGGTTGTAACAAAGATTATAAAGGAATAGAACAAATACAACTTCCCTTTGAAACATCTTGGTGTTAGAGATATGATTATGAATTTTGCGATGAAGTCAAAAAATGACGTCAAATAATGGTGGCCATTTTTCTAAGACTTGAAAGATTTCATTTCATTGAAAACGAGATATATATACTGTTTATAAATGAACTAGATTTACGGAACGGGGATTATTGCATTCGCACATGTACTTTATCGATTTTAAACAGTGAGACGCGCGACAATGTGTACACTTTCACCTCTAAACAAGTTGCAGGTGTGGGAAGCCAGGGCCAGAAGAAATGTCAAGTCACGGTACATACCGACATCACGCAGTTCATTTTCAGCCAGGTTGGTGTTGGAAATTCATCATGCAACCAAATATTTTTATGTTATTTTCTTCCTTGTTATGCCCTAATATTATGATTACTAGTAAATTCAAAGTTTTGGATTACAAATACTTTCGAATTAAAGTTTAAATCATCTAGGACGGATATGATATCAAATATTTCGGTACAATTCGGTAAAGTTTACTTTATGCTGGTAATTTTGGTAAATATTAGATGGTTGCAAACATTAAAAGTTTGCTCCTAACTTATGATTGTTTATGACTGCATAACCGACTGGATTCGATTGATTTTGAAATTGTGATGCTGGAATGGACTGTTATAAGGGTGAAAAAAATACTCGCTTTAAGAGTTATTCGTAGAGTGGGTACTCTACACTACATTTTATCCCATGATATCCTTCAGGTGTCCCATTCTAGTTACACTATGGTAATCAAAAAGCTGTTCATAATTTTGCTTTGTTTTAGTTATTGAAAGATTACTGGTGAGGAAATACCAGGAGCATAGATATGTGCACTGATCACCAAACAATAATAATAAAGAAAATCCAAGCTATTGTGAATAATTTAAGTACTTCAAACTGGATATTATGCTTATCAAAGATGTCTCCTAGTCCTGTAGAAAATCCAAGATAAATGTGTTTTCAAAGGTCTCATTTCAATTTATTTGCAATTAACTCATTTACCAGTGATGATAATTTCGAAAGTTGGAAGCTTATGAAGTTTAGGGGAAATGTGATAATTCAATTGACGACTCTTTGATAATGTGAGGTAAAAGAGAATCGGAGTAATTCAGGGAGTTTGTTGGGTGGGAGATGGTTTTCTTTGGATGGCATTTCCAGACTTTTGGTTTTATGGAAGATTAATAGATATCAGAATACATAAGGATTCATTTGCACATATTTTTCTAAATCATCCGTGACGGCAGAAACTCCTAGAGAAAATCTGTTCATGTCTATTAAGATATGAGTAGTGTCGGGCCAAAATGGGACCATTTTTGAGTGCTTGATATTTTCATGGCTTTGGAACTTATCTTCAGGTCCACATTTCTGGCAAATCAGAATAATTTGAATGCAATATATAAAAAGTGTATTTTTAAATTGTACATGATTATTTTGCAATATATTTTCTTGACAGGGCAACTTTGAGGGGTACAGTAGTGCTATAGACCCTAATCACGCCTCATTTTGAAACCATCCAAAACGAGGCTCTTAACGCAAGGAATCGGGAAACCCCTGTGTATATGTAAACAATAAAAATGGCGAAAGTGACAGGACTACGTGAACCAGGTTGGACGAGTAATTTGCGCTCGATTCCGGATATTTCTATGAGTGATGTAGTTTCCATCATCCAGAAACATTCTAAGGTACCAGGAAAACATCTTGACAAGGGATACAAGTTCTTCCATGGGTCTTATGTGCACAATGTTGAAGGTAAGTTTAATCGTCAATCGTGACAATTTATGAACCGTGTCGAGGGTATTTTTCTCTTAAAGAAAACTGGTTTACACAGCGTGCTTAACCCAGTGTTAACTGTCATATGTATACCATTTTGTAGAACGGGGTAATTTGTCATTTTTCTTATCTTTTGTTTATCTAATGATTTATAATGTTGCATTTGGCGTTGATAAACCAATATCTAAAGATCTACATATTGTTAGATGTCCTTTATTTTTGTGACCACTGTCGGAGTGCAGAAAAGAGAACTCAAGTAACATGACTTCTTATATGATGGCTGTTAAATATTGAATGTTGGCAAACATAGAATATTGTATTAGATCTACTATAACCTTACCAATGTATATATAGAACTTATCAATGCATATAGATCTTATCAATTCATATGGATCTTATCAATCATGAATGCATATAGATCTGATTTTGTCTTCAATGGGTCTTTTTACTTTCAATTGCAGTGAAAGTTAATGAGCGAAGATGCTTTGTAAGAGGGAAATGCTACAGATCTCAGAAGAAAAATGAAGCGCCATGGTCTCTGCATGTAAGTTTTATTATTTTTTTCATTTTATGCAAATATTTAGATAGAAAGTTCAAAAGGTACCAGGGTATACAATTAATTATATGCATAAAATTATCATGAATGCAAAAAGTTAACAGCTAAAACTTTGAGATTAACACTGAAAGGCTTGGAAGTTCAGCTCACTTCCATTTAAGATTAAATTAAAAAAAAATGAATTAAGTGACCCTTTGATTAGTGATGAGGAATGATTAAATCACCCTTTTTAACATTTGTTGAAGAATTCTTTTGAAGACCATTCTTTTGAAGGCCATGTCAACAATTTTCAAGTATATTACAGCTTTCATTGGATTTATCAGTCCTAGGTCAAGGCTGTGAATGATGTGTCTTGTCAAAAGAAACTCTCATAATATACCAATGGCACTGTCGAGGTTTGACTAAATGTAACCTTTCCTCTCTTCAGATTTCATTTCTCCATACAAAAGAAATTGAGAGTCAATTGTGCCAATGCTCAGCAGGGAAGGGATCGTGCGCTCATGTACCAGCTAGTCCACTACAAAATAACCAACTTGAAGTCTGTCCCAGATGTTGTATCCAAGACTTCGTGCCCTCAGAAGTGGCACATTCCTCCACACACACATGGTGTTGTACCAAGACCACTTCAAGATGTAAAGTTTGTGAAGCCAAAGGCATCTCGAAGCATGGAATCCGAACAATCTGTGTGCAGTACATTGTACAACCCTGTTGTGACTGATTTTCCAGATTCCACATTGATGAATGGGTTGAGGCACATCTTGCCCCTGCATGGAGATATTCAGCTTCTGACTGTGTTACCAGATGACATGGCCTCTTTAGGGATCAGAGAAACAGCGTTTGGGAATGTTTACATAGGAAGTAGTCTCTACCACCAGTTACCAGAGCCAAAAAGTGATGGGAGCATAACAAGAATTCATGACGGAAGAGAATTTCCTTGTTTGCCCTTGGATACACACGACTTAACCTCGTCATATGTGACAGTTTTAACAAGAGATGAACAATTGTTCATGGAAGGATTAAGTGTTTCGAAGGCTGAAGCTCAGGAATATGAGGAACTAACCCGTCAACAAAGCGATTGTCCAGAGTGGTATAAGTTAAGAGAGAAGCGACTTACATCATCCATCTTTAAAGATGTAGTTATAAGACAGAAGGATTTTGAGACTCTCACTGAACGCCTGACTTCAAAACGACGGGTACAGACACAAGCGATGTTATATGGGCGCAGGCATGAGGCACAGGCTGTTATGGAATATGCTACGCATAGAAATGTGAACGTTAAACTCTGTGGCTTCCTGATAAATCCCAAAGTGCCTTATTTGGGTAGTTCACCTGATAGAATTGTCTATGACCCAAGTGAAATAAGACCTTTTGGCATGCTAGAAGTGAAATGTCCAGTCAAGGAGACATACAGACATGCCCAGTGCCTCAAACACAATAGGGATGGGACTTACAGCCTCAAAGAAAATCACGCTTATTACTTACAGGTTCTTGGGCAACTTGCAATAAGTGGATTGACATTGGCTGACCTTTGTGTGTGGACCCCAAGTGACATGCATATTGAAAGAATCTATTTCAATAGTCAATTGTGGGCATCCACACACACACAACTTGCTTTGTTTTATTTTAACCACTTCATTAAGAAGTTTGTGTAATTAAACAAAAGTCTGAAGAAATTTCTGTGACAAACTGATAAATTGCTGATTTGCAATTTGTCATTCTACCACAATAGATTCTTCACAATATCTAAAAATCTGAAAAAAGCCAGTCAAAATAGAAAGCAACAGCAGACAGCAATGAATAAATGATGAATATACAAGATGATTTGGTTGAACTATTATGACAAAATAAATAAAATGCCCACTGTAAGCAATTAGTGTTTTTTCTACAGTTTTCTGTAACAGATGCAATTGTCCATAGGCTAAAGAAAGTATCTTATCAGAAACTCTTAAATCTGCTAATGTTGAGCAATTTTAACTGTTGTCACTGATTTTGCAATAACTGTCTATTTTGAATACAGTTGTAGTTTCTGAATGTATTTGGTCATTTGTTTAAGGCAAAACTCATTGTGCTTAAAGGAATATACCAATGGCAATCACATTTTCCTTTTGTCAGTAGTTTTTAAATAACTGTTTTAGACACTGAGAAAAACATTGAGGAAAAAGGATAAATTTATTCATTGTGAGCAAAATCTTCCTTTTGCAAATAGTTGTAATTTAAAAGGTGGTGGAAAACTAAGAACAAACAAAAGTGAGGACTAGGAATATTGAAGAAAGTGTATTTATTCACAGCATCATATTTATTTCAAAGTTGTTAATAAAAGGTGTTAATAAACTTTTAACTATTATCAGCTCTTCCCTCTTTATTTTGTTTAACATGTCAAAAGGAAAGTCTAAAACAAAGGCCCTCTAAACAGTGTCAACAAGCAACATACAGTCCAGAGTTGTAATGTGGAACCAGCAATAGAAACAGGTAAAATTGAATCAAATATGTGGTTCTCTTTCACACGTCGGATGGCACGTTCAACATGGATCCTAAGTCGGGCAATTTCTTGTGTCTCCTCTACTTCTTCCTTAGTGAACTGGTCCCTTTTCGTTAAAAATGGCGGAATATTTAAACTTGCACCACGTTCTTTGAGCATTTCTTCAATTAGAAATCCCTTGTCGGCCATGACACTGTCTCCTTTTTCAATGAGGGCCATCAATCCACACTATCTTGTTATGTTCTGATCAGATATTGATCCAGCAAATAATGATGAAATGAAAGTGATACAACCAGCAGGTGAAATTCCTAGCAAACACTTAAAAGTTGTTGTTCCCTTGTAATGGGAGTAAAACTCTGAGTTTAAACTTAATGCTGAAGGGGTCTGAATCCTTATCTCTGTACAATCTAGAATAACTCTTGTTGATGGATATGCTACTCTGAAACAGTCTGGCATATGTTGGTCAATTTTTTCACGTGATGGCCAGATTGGTAAAGATCCTAGATGAAAATAAAGGAAATTAGCCCATGTTATGATGATCCGCCCCACATTAGACTGAGACACATTGAATCTTGCACCCATATCCGACTGGAATAAACCCAGTCTGACTTTAACAAGAAACAGAAACAATTGATCTTCAAGAGATAAAGACTCTGCTCTGAATGACAGTTCAGTGTTGATTTCTGCTGAATGTCTCATATTCTTACGTTGTACCTGTGACCATCGTGTCATTTTCTCTGCTGAAGGTCTGAGCAGCTGAAACAAATTCATAAGTAGGGTATAGGAGCTAAAGCCGGTGTAGAAAACAATCATCTTTGAGTCATTAGAGAAACGATGGAGTCCAAATCTACTGACTTTCAGTCTGCCTAGAAGCTGCTCTAGTCCATCAATGTGTTCCTCTGCTTTTTTAAGTTTCTCCTCAACACTCAGTTGTTCTTCAGGGCCAAGATAATCATGAAACTCTGGTTGTGGTGTTTGTACAGGCTCATCAACATCCATGTCTATGTGGCCCCTGTAATAATAAAATATATATTTTACATAAGTATAACTACAGCGTTCGTTTACATGTATCTTAAAGTATATCAGTTTGTATAATCTTCATCACACTTAAAACTTGTAATTGGTCATTCAGCTTTTTTTTAAAAATACAATTAAAATCTTAGTAAAAATTCCCCGATAGAAGTCTTAGTTAGAACCACAGTTGATGGAGTTATAATAAGATGCAAATATGGTATGATCACAAAAGCAGGTCCTGTCATTTATTAAAAGCAATGTCCACTCACTCAAAGTTCAATCTTTTCCTCTTGGGAGGGTTCAATCTTGAAGTTGGTGGTTTTCTCACCGGTGTATTCTCAGTCCAGCTAAACGCAGAGGGACATGCTTCCTTCGTCAGAATCTTTATTCCCGTAAGAGTTTGTCTAAAGTCACCTCGGACGAAGTGCGCTGAGCAGACTTTCGTGTGAGTTTGTACCTGAAAGACGACAAAGAAACATGTCAGAACTTATATACCATGCATTATTCACGATAACGAGACATTTTCATCAAGCAAGCAAATTAAAAGAATAATGATAGAAAAAGTTGACAAGCAATAATTTGCAAAGAAAATTGTCAATTTAATCAATCAAGCATACTTGTCCGAACTTAAGGCTAGTCCGGAAATACGTAACCCGGCATCCAAAATAAAACTTTCAACAGATGTATACAGATATTTACCTTAAATAGGGGTCCCTCGTCTCGTCTAATTTTCACCAACCACATTTTCTTCCTATATATGTCCGTTGGGAAACAATGGAACGACATGGTCTTGTCATATCTTGAATCATTTGTGCACCCCGGCACACAACAGTGATACGCAGACATACTTGTTTGTTTGCGTTAAGAGCCTCGTTTTGAATCCAAGATGGCCGGCCCGTGATTTCGGTCTATTGTATGAGTTCCTGAAAACAGTGTTTATTGTTCAAATCGCATCGCAACGTATCAGATCCCAAATAGAACCATAACATATTATATCGCATTGGATCATATCAGATAAAATAAACCTTTTGTACGGTATTGTTTGGTGAACGAATAACGTAAAACGTGAATCATAAATCAGATATCATAGACCGTATATCAAATATCCATATTTCGTCAAGGGCTGAGATATGTGAACAGACATTATGGTAAGGTTTGTAATACATGAGCATTGTCGCTTCTTTTTAATGAACTTAATACACTCATTGTTTTGGGGCGAATAACAACTGAAAAAAAAGACATGTAATTCGTCCTTACTTCCTAACGTGCATCGTAAACCGTATAGCTTTTATCGTATATCGAATATTGTAAATTACATGAGGAACGTATTGGATCGTATCAAATTGAGATCTATGTACCTCATACAGGTAAGACGGCCGCCCTTTTGAATTGTAAATAATTCATACTTCTACTATGTATCGTGAGTACTGTGGGAACTTGTACAAATATAGCACTACTGTACCACTCAATGTGGTAAGAGTACAGACCAAAAATTGTATGTCTCCTCTCCACATCAGTTCAAAACCTGGTGATGGCATTGGGATTTTTCTGAGAGGTAGTATTTCAGTCGACTTATGGAATGATGCTGGTTCTACCTGTCTTGACCAGCTTTTATAGCCTGGGACAAGTTTAGGGTCTTCCACTATAATTTTGAGCGCCGCATTGCAACATAACTGAAAGAATTTTGACACAATGTAAAACCCATTTGAACTTAAAAATGTTCAGAGCTGTTATAAAAATCTTAGCAGGATCTGCAATAATTTATTAAGTTTGCCACATTTAATGCTTTTTGTTTTCAAATGATCAATGTTTCCTTTTCCAGCATTGGTACAAACCTTCTAGATGTATATTTTACTGATGTTAAAGTTTTTCCTTTTTTTTAGCTACTATTTACTTTTACCAAGGAATGCCAGTTCTGTACCATATATACTCTAGCTTAGCCTATATTCATTTTTAGTTCTATTGAGCGAACTTTTGCAGTAGCCAAAAGCATGAACAGAATTTTGTACAGTTCTGTCGGGTAAAGAAAAAACCAGGATATAAAGATATGCACATCTATTTCCATAATAAAAATAGATTAGTGTTGATAGTGGCGTAAAACACATCTTACCCAGTTGAAGAATTACTGTTCTTTAGGTGTCTTCATTATAATGTACCTATGGTAATTTGTCCACTTATTTGAGACACCAGATTATCACTTAATTATGAGTTTTCCATAACATGCAGGAGTGTGTGTTCCCAAAAATGTTTGAATCAACAAAGGGGTGTAGTTAATTTTTTCTGGAACAGGCTTAAAAAAAAATAAGCAAATATCATTGTGATGAGGGGTGAATTTTATTCCTTTGTTTTAATTGTTTTTGAAGTATTCTATGAAAATGTCAACTTAAAGTATTACAGAGTAAAGAGAAAAACACTTTGACAAAAGCAGTCTTGTCAAGATGTGATGTGTACATTGTTCTGATGCTGCTCTATTCGAGATATGATTACAACTCAGAAAAATTTAACCCTTTTCCAAACGCCAAATTTTCGACTGTCCTGAATTGAAATGGTTTGCAGAAAAAATTTCAAAATGTGATGAAATTTGAAAAATAATCTTCTGATATGGCAGAAAACATTGTGGGATAAGGAGAAATTGCTCTTAAAGAGCAATTTCTCCTTTTCCCACCATGTTTTCCGGAATCGTCTGCAACAAACTGGTCAAATGTCCTTATTGTTTGGTAATAGGTTAAGTGACCACAGTATTTCGACCTTTGTTAGTCTTGCTCTAGTTATCTCCCTTTGCATACAAATTTGTAGATTGTTGAATTCCTGCTGTAACTGTATCTAGTATGCTGATATATCTTTGTTATTCCCAGAATAAACTTTATTATCCATATTTCCTTGGTTCAACCAACTTTCTATGCAGGCATTTGAAAGATAATATTGAATACTGAACTTTATTTTTTATATATTTAGCCTTTGATCTGTTGATGTTTATCAGATGACAATTTACAAAATTCTCTGCAAAACTTTTTATCTTTACATTTCAATACGTAAGGGAGTGTTTTCCCAAAACAATTTCTCCCATTATCAAAACAGGTTATGACTTTTTGATTTTATCTAATTCTTGAATGGAATTTGTGTTAAAATTCAAAATAGATCTAGGCATCATTCCTCATTCTTTATCAAAAAGCACATTATTTTTTCAAATTACAAACTGCTAACTTACATGCAAACCAATGCAATGACTAAAAGTGTGTGGAAGTTGTAGATAAATGAATCATGCTGCATATACAATTTATGCGAAGATGAATTTATTGTTATATTCTTTGTCAACCATGAACTGTATGTGCTTCAGTTGACATAAAATGTTCTTCTTCATGTATTCACTTAATTTTGTTTGTAACAGAACATGGTCAAATCTGGGATTGAATCACTGACTCCTTGTAGGAGAGCTAACGAGGTTGACTTTCAATAATTAGCTGTATGAATGATTTTACTTATATATGTAAACTACTTTTTCACACAATAGCAACAGTAAATCTTAGAATCCACCGTGACAAAAGTAGAAATTACCAATAATTACTATTTCTGCTACAGTCATAGAAGTTTCCAAAATTCACAAAAATCATTCCAGTTTTCATATTTAGTAATTAACATCTGCTGACACTTTCATTTTATGCATAATATTTTACTTGAACAATACTACAAAGTTGAAATGAGTCAGAAGCTTGTGTAAGGGAAAAGGTGTTTAACCCTTTACCAAACGCCAAATTTGAGACTGTCCAAAATTGAAAGAGATTGCAGACGACATTTCAAAATGTGGTGAAATTGGAAAGTTATCTTCTGATAGAGTAGAAAACATTGTGGGAAAAGGAGTAATTACTCCTAATGAATTGCTTGTTATGAGTATTTTCTCCTTTTTCCTCAGTGTTTACCAGAGTCGTCTGTGACAAAGTGGGTAAATGTAGTTATTGTTTGGTAAAGGGTATAACTTTGGTTATGGTAGCAATCTTATAACCCATAGCCTCATACATGATTCTTTGGCTGGAGTAAATGAAATGCAGTATATGATTATATGACAAAATCATCTTTTAAATTCTCTGATTCATGTACGTAAGATTGCATAATTTATGATGAAGCAGATAAAATAAAATAAAATGTCTTCACAGGATTTTGTGGCTGGAGTAAATAAAAGTAGCAGTAGATGATTATATGACATAATTATCTTTTGAATTCTCTGCTATATGTTTATCAGATTGCGTAATTTATGTAAAGCAGGTAAAATAAAAAAAAAAAACAGATCATTTTAACTGATTGTTGGGGTAATATTTCTGTCACCAGTTGCATCATTCACCCTGTCTCTGTTCAGGATTACGTGCAGCAGTTGAGAGTAAAGCTATCAATCTGTTTAACCCTTTCCCAAACAACAAATTTTCGTCACGAGCTATTTCTTCTTTTCCCACAATGTTTTCTCAAGTCGTCTGAAACAGTGGTCAAATGTCGTTATTGTTTGGGAAAAGGTTAAAACCTCAGATGAATAACTGAGGATTAGTGGTAATTCATAATACATATTAAAATCAACATGACAAAAGGAAACTTTGCTCATCATGAGTCCAAACTTGTCTGCTGAAAATTGAATTATCTATATGGGGAAATGGTCATGGGTAATCATGTTGCCTCATTTATTGCATATTTTCTGGTTTATATTCATAGGCGTAGGAGCCGGGGGGCCAGGGGGGCCCGGCCCCCCAATATCCAGACTGGGGGGGCCAGAGTATAGTACTTTGGCCCCCCCAATAATCACAATGGAAGATGAAGATTTTTGGAAAGAAAAAATGAAAGAAATGAAATTTAACAGCAGAATTAATATAAAAGTGTATTTTGTGCTTTATTTAATACCAATTCGCCTTTTGTAACGAACAATAACCAAATCATTTTGACGTCATCATCGCAAATGGCAATCTGAATACATCAGGTTTATCCAATGAAATCTCAGCTCACAGAAAGTAGTTTTGACTAACGAAAACAGTGATGCAACACATGCTCTAAGCAGTCAGACCCTATATTGTATTTAAATATAGACTCATTTTTTATTCACATAAGTAGACGAGCTCGTGGCTGTGACAGCATGATGGCTGTCACCTGAAGTTAATATCAATACAATATGCTTTCCGCGTGAGATCCAGACTTGGCCAATCCTATTTTCTTTTTCTTTTGGTTAGTTTGTCTTAACTAAGATACACATTTTCATACGCTTTCTTTTAATTCTTATAATGTTATTGAATTTGTAAATGAATGAATAGTCATGAAAAAGTTTAGGAACATTTATTCTTAGACCAGTCCTCATCTGAAGTTGTCCCCCCATGTTGAAAACGCTCCTACGCCTATGATATTAAAAGGACTATCTCATAAATTGGGATTTAAACTTTTTTAAATAAGTTGCCTTCTACTGATAAAATGTTAACATTGATTTCTATAGCAACATAAGCCTAGATTATTGACAGGATCCCAGACTAGGAAAAGATTTGATTCTCAATTAATGTTAAGCTAGTTAGTAAGTTGTGTTTGCAAGCAATCCCATATCTATTTATAAGCGCCTTTTTACATCAAAGTACTAAAATGCCCAAATGCTTGTTTGATAACATTTTTATGGAAAACACATACTTTCAGCATCTTAGAAAATGGTCATTTGTTTAGTGATGAGGTATGATTAACCCTTTCCCAAACAACAAATTTTGACTGTCCCAAATTGAAAGAGTTTGCAAATGTCATCTCAAAAAGTGATGAAATTGAAAAACAATCTACTGGGGGGCAGAAAACATTGTTGGAAAAGGAAAAATTGCTTGTTACGGGCATTTTCTCCTTTTCCCACATTTTTCTGCGACAAAGTGGTTAAATGTTATCATTGTTGGTAATGGGCTAAATCACTTTTTTAATTTTTGTTACCAACAGACCACCATCCGTGTTTACAGTCCTTCTAGAGTCCTATTGCAGACAACCAAATTTTAAATTCATTTCTCTTTTAAAAAGGGGTTTATTTATGGTTTAGTTTAAAAGTTGACTGGTTTTAATACTCATTAATCTACCTCTGATCATACAAAAGCATGCAGGCACCCGGGTGACAGTTGTAAGGGACCCAGTCTAGGGTTACCCCATTATTTGTCAATTAAAATATTTCCTTTAATCATTTTACCCGGTAACAAAAAATATTTCCTACAAAGGTAACAGATAGAGGCTATTGGGTTACTCTATAAATTAACTGATATCCCAATTCCCTCATTTTGAGTTTTTGTGACTGGTCCAAATTGAAAGCAATGTAATTAATTGCAGACGACATTTTGGAATTGGAAGGAAAACAATTTTTTTTATTTGTTTTTAAGATTAGTTGAAATCATTGTGAAAAATGGAGAAATTGCTCACTATGATTATCACGATGATTGCTTACATTTAATGTATTACACTGGTTTAGTTAAGTTAAGCATAATGAAGAAAAGCGTTATGCTTCAAAGCTGGGTCAACTTGCTCTCATCTGCAGGGGGGCAAAGGGCAGGTGAGAGGGAGGGGCAACAGACGTTACGTTTTCTTTGAATTTAAAAAAAAGGGGTCGGCTGATTTATGGGAACAAGACAGAAGGCATATGGATAGGGGGGATAGGGAGTCGCCCATTAGCCTATTAGTAAATCTTGAATGCTACTGGTACCCAAAACCAGATGGATTGATGGATGAATGGGTTGGTGGAAGTGGAGAATTTGATCTAAGGTTGATTTTAAAGGAGAGTTTGGTTTAACCTATTACCAAACAAAAACTACATTTGACCAGTTTGTTGCAGGCGACTCTTGAAAACATTGTGGGAAATTGAGAAATTGCTCTCAACGATCAGAAGACTATTTTTCAATTTTATCACATTTTGAAATATTGTCTGTAAACTCTTTCAATTTGGGATAGTCAAAAATCTGGCATTTGGTAATGGGTTAAATAATGCAACAACAGACACTTTGTTGTAGTGTCCCACTGCTTAGGAGAGTAAAATATAATATAATGATGACAACAGAGACTGAAATTTGCAACATTTACTCAAATATACATCGCGAGAGAGATGAAATTTCTATTTGACTTCCATCTAACTCTCTTTAACATACTTATAGAAGAAGACTTTAAAAGGCACTGTTTTATCAAAAAGAGAGATTGTTCATAGCACAACACTTCTTATCATAATGGTATCCACTCTCTATCATGAAGATAATCTTTTTTTGTTGAGAAAGTGCTGTCTGCTGCTGTCATTTTGGACCAGATATGACAATCAATTTGATAAAAAAGGTCTATCAAACAGTTCATATGAAAGGCATAATATCCTGTTAACCTCTTATTCATGAATATAAAATGGTGCTTCATTGACACGACCTTTTCATGAAATTCAAGAACAAGTTCATGAACATTTAGTACAGGTTCATGAATACATTCATGAACCTGTTCTGGATGTTCATGAACATGTTCTTTAAATTCATGAGCAAGTTAAGAACAGCTTTGTATAATTCATCATTAGCAATTTAACTTTCATATTCATTCAGTTTGTGAATAACTTCTTGAATCTTTTGCATGGACCGGAATAAAAATATTCGGTTTTTGATCAGATCAATTTCCATTGTAATGATTAATCTGTTTAGCAGATACAAGGATGAAACCCACTTTGACATGGCCTGGTATCTAATGGTCAAAGCTTCCTTGACAAAATGACCCCTGTTTAATTCATACAAATAATAACAAATCCTCCATTTGTTACCGCTGCACTTTGATGTTAAATGTTTCCTTTTCTATCATTTTGTCATTGTTTCGTTTATTGAAAAAGCTGTAAAAACCTTATCTTACAATGATGAATATCCATTTCGTTTTCTTAATGTGCCCATTTATTTTTATGCTTGTAAGAATGATCAAACAAAATGTTCTCTTTAAAAGCATACAATGACCATTCCTATATTTTATACTAGACAGTCCCCTTCAAACCCTTTGAATGCCGAGTAATTTTTTTTAAGATAGTTTTTTGTGTCATCTGCTTTCCAAAACCTTGAATATCTGCTTAATTTTGATGAGGAAATATTCTCAGAGTTACAAACAGGTTGGATCCAGGCCAGCCACCAAGTAAATTGGCGTCTGGCCTGGATCTAACCTGTTTCCATAAGCTTGAAGTCGGTTCCAGCACTCTAAGGGTTAAAAGGCAAATGGCTATTTGGCTATTGGCTGTGTTAAGTTTAATCCATGATTGAACCTATTCCTCAATTATAGAAAATATGACTTGTCCAAATTAAATGCAATAGCTGGCAACAAAAAGGATAACTTGAAGACAAAGCATACTTTCTTTATAATGTAAAGAAGAAACCATTGTAACACAAGGATGAAATACTCATTAAGAGCATTAAAAAATTTTGATCCTTTCACATCATTGCTTTTGAAAGACTTCTGCAGGTGATGCATCAATGCATTGTATTCTGGAGTAAGGTATGTGGGAATGACATAATCATATTGACTTTAATACATGAATATCTCATAATTTCTGCAAATCACTTTATACCAATACTATCGGGTTCAATCTTTGATAAAGTGATGGGTATTAACTATATTGTGACAGTTGTGCAGTGGTAGAGTGTCAGCCTCTCCACAGATGGTCCTGGGTCCAATCCCCTTTAGAGGCAAGGTGAACATTGTGGGGCCAGCAGGCCAATCAGCACAATATTACTGGTTTATTCTCCAGGAACCACTCATCAAGATAAAATTTGATGAGTTTAATTTAAGTTTCCGTCACAATCAATGTGACTAGAGTATCGACAAATAAAACTCACACATAACAAGTCTTATGCAGCAATGCCTAAACCCCTGTATTGCTGGAAATGACTTCATGCTTATGCAAACAGGTTAGATCACAGACCAGCCGCCAAATAAATTGCCGACTGGCCTGTGATCTAACCTGTTAGATACTCTGAGTATCTAACCTTGTCAATATTTAATTAAGCAGATATTTAAAGTTTTGGAACAAGAATCTATTTTTAGAAAATTACCCAGCATTCTAAGGGTTTAATTGAGATTTTACGGAGTATGGTGGCTAACATGTGACACCACAACTATTCATGAATGGATTGACTCAAAACATTTGGGCCACCCATTTACCATTGAGAAACCATTCAGTACCAGTCTTGTTATTTTCATGGTCAGTTTCACCCGCTTGTAGTGGTCAAACAAGCTCCCCTTGACCAGCAAAGGTGTAAGGTCAGCAAAAGGTGCTATTCTAGCAGCTTATGAGTGCTTTCATTCAAGTGGCCAATTAGTAAAGGAAACGGGGGATTTCCATACTGTCAAACTGTCAGGGGCAATAAAATATCCTGATTGATTTAACCTTTTTTTTCCAACAATGCTTGACATGACTTCTGATGTTTGAATTGGATCTGAGAGCTTTATAGAAAGATATAGAAAAAGTTTTGGAAAGAGTGTTCTATCGTCAAAATGTTATGCATGACTTTTAATGTTTGAATTAGATCTGAGAGCAATTATAGACTTAAAAGAAAGATATAGAAATATTTTTGGAAAAAATTATCTTTCATCAAAATGCTTAGCATGACTTTTGATGGTTGAATTAGATCTGAGAATTTTATAGACAAAGTGAAGAAAAAGTTTTGAAAAAAGAGTGTTCTGTTATTAAAAATGTTGGCATGACTTTTGATGTTTGAATTAGATCTGAGAACTTTGTAAAAAAAATAGAGAAATAGTTTTGAAAAAGAGTGTTCTATCATCAAAATGTTGGTATGACTTTTGATGTTTGAATTATATCTGAGAACTTTAAAGAAAAAGTAAAGAAAAAGTATTTCAAAAGAGTGTACTTTCATCAAAATGGTTTAATCTAGAATCTAAGAATCTAGAATTCTAATAAATATACAAGCCCCTCCGCGTGGGTTCAAATCCTGAGAGGGATATGGATTTTCATGAGAGGCAGTCTCCCGACTGACTTACGGAATGCCGATGGTTCTACCCACCTTGACCAGCCCTTATGGGCAGTTGAGTATGGGGTCTTTCTCCATCATAAAGAGTCGGGCATCGCTACATAACTGAAATAATGTTGATGTGATGTAAAACCCATATAAAAAAAATAAAATAATAAATAAATATACAAGCCAGGTTATTTAAGTATATTCATGTTTCATAAACATTGTTGATTCTCCCTAAAACACTAATTGAAACATTTTGAAGCAGGGAAGAGGTTTTGGGTAAACCCATCTAATACCAAACTATAACAACATTTTACCACTTTGTTGCAGACAACTCTGGAAAATATTATGGGAAAGGAGAAATTGCTTGTGAAGAATGTTTTCTACGGTGTACGAAATAAACCCCGCCGGAATAAACCCCCACCCTGAAAAACGGCACAGCGGAATACCCCCACTCCCTTATTGCATACACGAATAAACCCCCACGCTTGTTTTGCATATGCGGAATAAACCCCCACTCATATTTGGCATATGCGGAATAAACCCCCACTCATATCTATTTGGTATATTATAGTGAAAATTGAAGGTAATCAGTACGCTAGTGAGAAGAAGGCCATCTGCGAGTTTCTACATGCCATCGACCACAACATTCGGCTTCAATAACACCAACTGACGGCAACATTAGTACTTTTTATGATTGTGACAACTGGTATCAAAACTATTTTTTTCACAAACAATGTGCTTAAACATGTGCTTTATCTTGACAGTGTTTATTACTATTTAACATATGTTTGTTCGATTTATTTAAATAAATATAAATATTTATTAATATGTTGTTGTCTATTTCATTCCTCATTAATAATCATTCTCACTTCACCTGTTTTTCAAATAGTCAATTATCTTGCTACTGCTATCATGGGGAGATACTATGGTGAGCATGTTTGATCAATATTAATCAACTTGAATTATGCAAGTATTGCTTAAACTTGAAAAATTCAGAATCGAATGACATGTCAATGGTTGCCTTACAGTATGGATAACAGTTAGGGTTGGAGTTTATTCCGCCTATCTAAACCAAGGTGGGGGTTTATTCCGCCTATCTAAAAACAAAGTGGTTTTTTTTTCCGTGTATGCAATAAGGGAGTGGGGGGTTTCTTCCGTGTGTGCAAACAGGGAGTGGGGGTTTATTCCGCTGTGCTGTTTTTTTTAGGGTGGGGGTTTATTCTGGCGGGGGTTTATTCCGGGATTCGTTTTCTACTCTATTAAAAGATTATTTTCCAATTTCATCAAATTTTGAAATATTGTTTGCAAACTCTTTCTGTTTGGGACAGTTGAAAATTTGGCATTTGGTGAAGGGTTAACAAAAAATTAAGGTCATCAGCTTAGACACTTGATGAAAGTCTGTCTTAACCCTTAGAATGCTGGGTAAGTTTCTAAAAATAAATTTTTGTGCCATCTGCTTTCCAAAACCTTAAATATCTACTTAATGTTGTTGAGGAAAGATACCCAGAGTAGCAAACAGGTAAGATCACCGGCCAGCCGCAAATTTACTTGGCGGCTGGCCTGAATCTAACCTGTTTGCATAAGCATGAAGTCGGTTCCAGCACTATAAGGGTTAAATGCGTAAAAAGCATTTGAAACTCAAAGACAGCTGCCATTGCCATAGTTAACTGCTGAAATTGTAAAAGTTGATGTTGCAAATTCAATAACTTTCTATATTAGTTTAATCTCTGTTGAAAAAAACTGCATCCAATTTTATTTATGATGGCATCCTAGAATCTCTTCTTTTCAATCCTTTTTTCCAGGCATTTCCTGGGTTTTTTTGGTTTCAAACATTTAGTCTTTGAAATGTATATGATGAAAAGAAGACAAAGCTTATTAAAGTAATTGCTCCTTTTTTCTGCATCTATTCTTATCTTTCATACTACAAACATTTTTCGACTATTCTTACAGAATTGATTTTCAGTATTTCGCTTTAGTTTTCTTAGGTTATACTTACTATTTTACATTGATTGTGAAACAAATTCTTATAAATTGCTCTGGATTCTGCTTTTTTGATAATTAGTCATTGTTTGTATAAATAATTGATTTATAAAAGGTTGCAAAGATGTACTACTCATAGGATTTGAAGCAGGTTTTGACAAATGCTTAAAATATTTGGTTAACCATTTCCCAAACAATAACGACATTTGACCACTTTGTTGCCAACAACTTTAGAAAACATTGAGGGAAAAGGAGAAATTGCTCTTGACAAGCAATTTTTCCTTTTTCCACAATGATTTCTGGCCTATCAGAAGATTATATTTCAATTTCATCCCTGTTTTAAATGTTGTCTGCAAACTCTTTCAATTTGGGAGAGTCGAAAATTTGTTGTTTGGGAAAGGGTTAAGGAAGAAACCAGATAGTCCTAATTCTTCTCAAAATAATCCAGAACTCTTATATACAGATCAGTCTTGTCCTGTGTGGCCCAGTGGGTAAGGTGGCACCCCAGTGGGTAAGGTGGCGGTCTAAAGATCTTGAGGTTCCGGGGTTTGAGTCCAACTGGCACCTCTGGTTTCATGGGAGTGTCCTTTGGCAAGACACTTCAGAGCCCTAGCCAAATACTGGTAAATCCAGGAAAGTTGTATCATAACTGAAAAATTGTTGACACTGCATTAAAATCCTATATTCAGCATCACAGCATCACTTTGCGAGAATAATTCTTTATTTCATCGTAGCAAATTTCCTTCAAGGGGGAATGAATTTAATGCATGCATAAAATTGCAGATAATCAAAATACCAAGCTTGATGTTATTTTGCAGTGGGGAAAAACACTTCAATCTTTGAAGCCAACTTTACTATCAGAAGCTCAATTGAATTTATGTCAGAAATTTAATGCACACTCTTCTTCTGGCGATGGATCTGCATTTTCCATAACCCTGTTCCACATTCCTTGATTTCCCACTTTTCCAAATTCAAAGCAACTGCAGGCAACAGTTTAACCATCTAAAAAACAACTTGTTTTGTGTGATTTTAGGTAGAAACATTGTGACAGATGAAGAAATTGCCCTGTTAGAGTTTCCAGAGCAATTCCTTTTTCTCCTCTAGGGGCCTTCATGGAAAGATCACTGCACAGTGTCTTAAAAAAGAACCTAAGATTTTCAGAAAATTATCATGTGAAATTACTCCTGGGACAATGTTATTGTCTGTCTTAAGTTCATCTAATTTGAGTGTTTGTATGTTCAAAATCATTATGGAGTTTGAAGATGTTATTCTGAATCAATTGGTAATCATTGATAAAAGAAAAAGAGCATGACTAGCTTGTAGAAATAATTCATCCTTCCTGTATTATTGTTTAAGCGTCTAAGAAATTGTCGTCCAGAATTTTTTCAGAATAACCAAGCACAGTTCTTAACAGAACAACAACTTCTATTGTCTCAGTGGGTTGTAGAATCTTATGCTTGAATTGAAGGTTTTAAGTTTCAAGTTTGGTTTTTTGGTTGGTAAAAATGTGTATACCCGGTATTTGAATCATGTGTATATCGAGGGTTTAATGCAAGACTATTGTAAGTGCTTCATAAACATGTAGCACTTTCTATAGTCTTGCATTAAACCCTCGATATGTGTATCAAGGGTTAATTCATATTTTAGCCTATTACTTTCCATTGAATTCTATGTCTGTGCATCTGCAGCTGCTTCAACGGCTCTCAAAAGGCTTCAAACTAGATTTCAATATGGAATAGCCATTTTTCATTATCTAAAAAATTGTTATCTCTTGGTGCTTACTATTTTGAATAGTTCCAGGATGCCCATTAGTTTAAACATCTCAATAAACCTTGAATTAATCCTTTTTTGGTGCACCAGTTAATCAGAAAAACATAGTTTATATGCATTTAATGGGCTTCTGCTTGGCCCAGTGGTTAGGTTGTTGGACTTATTACTTTGGGGTCCAATGTTTGAGCCCTAGAAGGAGCTTTATCTTTTGGCGAGACACTTGAAGACAAAAGCCTCAGCCAATTACTGCTTCATATCATTAAAGCTGTGATATAAATGAACAATTGTAGACATGGAGTTTAACTACATACAAGCAAAATATACATTCACCTAGTATGTAGCCTATCCATCATTTATGCTCTGAATGAGGAAGATTGTATTATGAATGGTCTTGTGTTGTTGATCATCTGTTATACATTGTTATTATGTCAACTTTCGCTTTAAGCAACATTTCAAAATCTAATGGTAATATTTGTATTAGACTTGACAATTCTAATGAGTACCTACAATATAGGGGTGATGAAAGCAATAAGGAAGTTGACTAGGGGAATATAACTTCCACCATCCCTGCAAAAGAATCAAGCACTTATTCATGAACTTCACACACATTCACGAACGTAAAATGGCTATTCATGAACACAAAGCTGTTCTTAAATTGTTCATACATTTCAAGAACATATTCATGAACATCAAGAACTTGTTCATGAATGTATTCATGAACATACACTTGATGTTCATGAACTTGTTCTTGAATCCATGAAAATGTTCTTTGTTCATAAACAGTCATTTAACATTCATAAATGTTCATGGATAAGTTCTTGAATTTTTCAAAGAGGCTGGACCTCTGGGCACAGTATGGATTTTTATTGCTTTTTATTGAAAATGATTGATTTTTATCTTTTCAGTTTTATTGAGTCATAAAATTCTTAATAGCAGAGGGTTTGTGGCTTCATTTCAGAGGGTTCATTTATGCAGGATAATGTTAGTGCCTTGGGAAATCGGATGTCTGCATGCGTCCTCGCTGGTTGCAGCTGCAGAAAGTGACAACTGTTACAGAAGGTTAGTGAACTTGGTTTCAATACTGACGCAATAACCCGTCAATCAAAGTCACAATCAGATGGTTTATCCAATGAAAACACCTCTAACATAATATGGAAGACGCCATATTGCTGCTTGCGAGACTACTTTCGTTGTACTTAAGTTTTCAAATTAATATGTCATATGCAATATCTAAACAGTTGTCTAATTTGATTAAGGAAAGAAACATATATCACAACTTATAATTTCAATATTATGTATGAGTTACAGACCAAAGATAAGACCTAGTTTTGAAAGGTGTTCAACAGTTTCATATACCTTGAACTCCTCAACATGGATGTTCAAAGTAAATGTGTTATTCGCCATGGACGATTCACTCGATATTTGTAAACCTACAATAATGTACAAGGTGTGCATCTCAGTTCAGATCACGGAAATACTAGAAGTGAAAACTGACTCAGTGTAACCATAACATGAGGGCATTGTTCACAGCTTGTGTATGTCTTTCACTAAACTGACGGTCTTGCTATATTTTTCATGAAGGTCATGGATAAAAAGAATTGGCCAATCACAGTCTGGCCTAGAGTGCTGAAAAACCACTGGAAATAATCTCTTCCGGAGGGCATTTACCCTACTCCCAAAGGCCTTTTTGGCCAAGTGGTTAGAGTACGAGACTTGAAATCACCTGGCCCTTTGCATGGGTTCAATCAATTTCCGGTGACAGCATAAAATTTTGTACTCTCATGAGAGGCAGTCTCCGGACTGACTTTCAGATTGTTGTCATCATAGACAGTTAAGTTTGAGGTCTTTCTCCATCATTATGAGTCAGGTAGACATTGCAATATATATATATAAGAAATAATGCTGATGGAAAACTTGTAAATTACAAATTATGAACACCCTTCTTCCACTCTTTAACCCTTTTCCAAACAACAAATTTTGGACTGTCCCAAATTGAAAGTTTTGCAGACGACATTTCAAACTGTGATGAAATTCGAAAAATATCTTTGGATAGGGAAGAAAACATTGTGGTAAAAGGAAAAATTGCTTGTTACGAGCAATTTTTCCTTTTCCAACAATGTTTTCTAAAGTCTTCTGTAACAAAGTGGTCAAATGTGCTTATTGTTTGGGCAAGGGTTAAGAATACGAATTTATGATGTCTCTGAACTAAGATGTGGAATAGGGCAGGAAACTTCTGTGTGGTTTCGTAAGACAAATGCATTTCTTAATCCGAAGTGACTGGAAAATGTAGGGGTAAAAAACACAAACACATCCCAGAAACGTGTTTACATAACGCTTATGTCATTTACTTGTTACAAATTTCTCCTTTTTCTCCTCTTATCTGCCACATCAAAACTGTTATCAGGACCGGCAATCAGCATATCTTTTCTAGCGTGATTTATTCCACTACACAATGTTACCCTGCCTCCTCTTCGTTACTTCTTATGTATGTTAACTCTAAAGAGAAGGCTTATCCGTGATATGAATCTATTTAAATGCATCCTTCTGTCTCGAAAGGCTTGAGTAAACATTGTGAACAAATGGAACGCTATTTAACCATAACCTTTTTCTTCCTGTCTACGCAGTTCACAACATTGATCATAGAAGGTTTGGAATCTATAGGGACACAAAGTGATCGGATATTGCTTGAAATGGGCAATTCCTCCTTAGTTTGAGCAGCGTTAAGAATTAAGCTCTTGGTCCCGTCAATTATGAGCTGTAGCAATAGAAATTCTGTTGATGCCATGTAAAGCCCTAACAAAAACAAAGTATTTATCAACTAACAGAATAATTCGAATGGAGTTATATTTACTTTTTTGCTTGGCAATGGTCTTTTCTTTGGTCTGACTACGGTCTTCCCAAGTGAAAGCTTGAAGAACCAATTTATGAACTTCATGAGCATTCATGAACATCAATTGGCCATTCATGAGCACAAAGCTGCTCATAACTTGTTCATGAATTTGAAGAACATGTTCATGAACATCAATTTAAGGTTTTGTGAATGTATTCATCAACTTGTACTTGGATGTTCATCTGCTTGTTCTTGAATTTCATGAAAAAGTTCTGTATTCATGAAGGGCATTTAACGTTCATTGAACTTTCATGGATAAGTCCTTGAATCTTTTGCAGGGCTACCCTATCAAAACATATTATTTTGTAAATTTTGTAAATTTGTAAATATTTTGTCATTGTGGTTTTCAAAGACCTGCAGCAAGATGTGTCAAAATGTGAGATTATGGAGTATAAGGTAAACAGCCTAACTTTATTCTCTGCTTTCTGAATAAAATGTTGCCTCCTTCCAACATTAATATACAGGGAGAATCTTAAACCCTTAGAATGCTGGGTAATTTTCTAAAAATAGATTCTTGCGTCGTCTGCTTTCCAAAACCCTAAATAGCTGCTTAATTTTTATTAGGTAAGATACTCAGAGTAGCAAACAGGTTAAATCACAGGCCAGACGCCAATTTACCTAGCGGATAGCCCATGATTAAACCTGTTTGCATAAGCATGAAGTCGGTTCCAGCATTATAAGTGTTAAAACTAAGAACAGGTGCATAAGCTGTTAATTAAAGTGGATTCTGCCTTGAGAATTTAAATGGCTGTACAAGAGGTATTAAATTTAAAACGCTTTCAAACAGTTTATTGTATGCAGATACGCAATTAAAGGTTGGTTTGATGCAGATTATCTCAAAGGATTTCTTTGTCAAGTTTATCCTTTTAAACACGCTGTTGCATAAGACTATTTCTTCATTTATGTTTTACAATTATTGTGACTGGTTTAAAATGAATGCAAGAACAGATTACAAAAAAGAATAGAAGCTAGAAAATTGGTAATTTGATTCTGATATAAGGTAGAAATTGTTAAAACAGAAGGAAATCTTTCTTGTGTTTCTCTTATTACGTCATAAATTGACAATACTTTGTTAATTTTAGCTTCTTCTGGAGGTTGAGGTAAACATTATGACAAAAAGGAATTTATAAAACATTAGTCTTCTTTGCTCTGTTATTAATTGAAAGGCTAAATTGTCTGGGTATTGTGAGCATTAAATATATGGTTTTGATCCTGGCATACAATCTGTACATTTTTTATTGGCTTTACACCAAAGATGGTTTTTTCATATTCGATAACGGTCGCATATTTGTTTTTACATTCAGTTTGGAACCATTACAGATTCTCTTAAAGGACTTTCTCAGATTGGAATTTTAACTTTTTAAAATAAATTGTCTTCAATGGATGAAATGGCAACACAGATTTCTTAAGCAATATAAGACTAGATTATTGATAGCTTTCCAATCCTGTTCATAACAATACAGAAAAGATATAGAACATTTCTATTGCAGATATTGCGAACTGTTTAAATGTTTGTTTTTTCATCAATAACAATCTAAACTTAGAGTAAGAGGTTGTATTTTTAGATACCAATGTCACAAGGGTCTTTTGAAACTGCTCTTTTCATATGATGCTAGCAAGTTGTTGGAGAAAAAAATCCTGTGTGTTAGAATTTTTTCTGGAAAGTCCTGGAATGTAAATACCAAAAGTATTAATATACAGTGCCTGTATACTGGCAGCTGAAAAATGGGTGCAACTAATACAAATCAATGCCTAAAACCCTTTCTCAAACGATAACAACATTTGACCTCTTTGTTGCAGTTGACTTAATGTTTTCTGCCCTATCAGAAGATTATTTTCCGTTTTCATCACATTTTGAAATGTCGTCTGCAAACTCTTTCAATTTTGGACAGTCGAAATTTGGTGTTTGGTAGATGTTTAAGGCCGATCATAGAAGACACCATGGTGTGTTTTGCAGCCATGTAAACTCCCTCTTCAGACTGTGTATTATAAAGTTTTCTACATTGATCATATTTCTGTAAGGCAGGATATAAAGTTTATGAGTTTTTCTCTGCGCAGAGAAAACCCCAAGTGCACGATTGTGTAATACTCATAGAGATTCCTGCCATATCCCAACAGCTCAATCATAAAATACATCAAATATCTGCCAACACTAGACAGCCAGTATTTTGATCCATCAGACTATGTTACAGTGCTGAAGAAAAAAACGAAATTTTCAACCCCACATTGGATTTTGTGAATGGTCCAAATTGAAAGCACCAGCAGATGACACAGAGAAAAGAGAAAAGTAATGAGTTCTTTGTGGTATTGGATAAAGTTCATTTTGTCACAATTCTGTCATTTTCTCAATTGTTTCGAATGTTTCTTAATTTGTCTGCTACAGGTGCTTTGAACTCAAGTGATAATTTTGTGACTTCTCCAAATTGAAAGCAACTGCACATAACGGCCATTAGGTAGGAAAAGAAAATATTTATCTAAGGTCCCAGGCCAAGTTTCAAATCTCTTGTATTAAATATAGGTAAATTATGCGGCCTTTTGTGCATAGAGAAATCTTGGTTAAGATTTGGCGTGCAAGTTTGTATCTCATGAACTTCTATATTGAACTGGGTCTTGGTTAAGATTTGGCGTGCAAGTTTGTATCTCATGAACTTCTATATTGAATTGGGTCTTGGTTAAGATTTGGCGTGCAAGTTTGTATCTCGTGAACTTCTATATTGAATTGGGTCTTGGTTAAGATTTGGCGTGCAAGTTTGTATCTCATGAACTTCTATATTGAATTGGGTCTTGGTTAAGATTTGGCGTGCAAGTTTGTATCTCATGAACTTCTATATTGAATTAGGTCTTGGTTAAGATTTGGCGTGCAAGTTTATATCTCATGAACTTCTATATTGATTGGGTTGATACTTCACACATGTGTTCAGGGTCATACTGTAAGGTCCTTGACTAAGTTTCTATCCTCTAAATTTGAATTTAAGCAAGTTTTGCGGCTTTTTGTTCTTAGACAATCTTGGTTAAGTTTTTACGTGCAAGTTTGTATTTTATGAATTACTGTATAGAATGAGTTGATACTTAACACATGTGTCAGGATAATAATTTGAGGTCCCTGACCAAGTTTCATATCTTTGGTTTGGAATTCAAGCAAATTATGCGGTCTTTTCATCTCTTTAAGTGAACGGCACGGCCAAAATGGACACAACATTCACTGGCAGTTGTGGAAAATTGACCGTCAGAACATAGCATATATTGAATAGTGGAGAAAATAAGTAATCCGCTGAAAAAATGCATAAATACCTGCTCATTCATAGCCCCCCCCCCCTCGCTCTGATAAAGTACATCATCTTAAAATGCAGTGAGGATTTATGAATAGGTGTAGGTAAGTGCTTGCATAAGCAACCTCTTGGTTTTATGTCTGTTGTAGACAGATTCCAAAAAGTAATATGTGTATCTAAGAGGAAACCTTTCTAGATCAGACAATAATTTCTTGCCAACCAAAAGGGGCCCGTTTTACTAAACAGTTTATGCTTAAGATTTGCGTAAGTCTAAAACAACAATTCCTCTTATTTCAATATTGGACAAAGCAATATTGCAAAGTGACACATCATTGGAATCGTCTCTCCGAGACGCTTCCAACAACGTGCCACATTGCAACATTGTACTTTCATTGAAGATACTATCCATGTTTATCAATTATGACTTACGCAAATATTTTCCGTAACTTGTTTAGTAAAACGGGCCCAAGGATTCTGCTTTTGTGATTGCCTTCTACTAAAATTGAATGATGACTGATCAAAAACTTGCTCTAAAGCATGTAGGTATGGATGAATTCAAATTCAGCAAACTTTTACAATTAACATCACAAACTATGATGATTTATAGAAATCTTAGGATTTACCATTAACAATCCAGATTATGATGATTTACCTATATAATGATTTTTGCTGTAAAGAACTTCTATTTTTCTCTGGCTTTGAATGCACATAATCTAAGCTCAAGCCTTATCAACAGACACCCATTTTACAGACATTTCAAGGTCTAGGATCCAAGCATTTTTTCATAACCATGTCAATTTTATCTCCTGCCAACTAGAAATACAGATCTTTATATCAAGATACCACAACCTTGTGACATGCGAAATTGAAGCCTTTTCCATCTGGACCAATTATAAAGGACTTTCAGAAAAAGCTTATATTTAACTTCTTGGCTGGAATGCCAAGACCTTCAAATGATATTTTCTGTGGCGTCAAGCTTAAATTAGGGTCCTGCGTGGCCCAGTGGTTAGGTTGGCAGATTAAGAACTTGGAGGTCCTGGGTTCAAGCCCAATTGACACAACAGGTTTCATTGGAGGGACCTTTGGCAAGTCATTTCAGAGCCATAGCCTAGTACTGGTGGATCCAGGAAAGCTGTTACATAACTGAAAGTTTGTTGATACTGCATTTAACAGCATACAAACAAATCAAGCTAAAATTTAGGGTTCAATGCAAGACTATAGTACAATCTTCAAAAACATGAAGCACTGACTACATTGCACAGGATCTTCAAAATATGGGTGAACAAATTCATGTTTTAATTAATTATCTTTTATTTGTTTTGTATTTATAATTCATGATTGAATCACCTGCAACATATCAATTTTGGACTGTATCCCTTACAGAACGTAAAAGTACAAACATATATGTCCCATGTATGTCCCATATAAAAGCCCTATAAGAGTCATATATGGGACATATAACTTTCATAAAAATCAAACATGTGAGCTATATGTATAAGGCCACAGTAAGAATTGCTCCTCTTCACATATAACTCCCATATAGGCCAGATGTATGCGAGTTATATGAGAACTCTGTACAAGTATGTCAGTTATCAGAATGTTATAAGGGGAACCTGAAACATATATGTCAGGTATAAGTTCAGATCACTATCAGCTTAAAACTTCTTGGATCGCACATATAAGTGAGAACTTAGAAAATTCACTGCAAATTTCCATTGCCTGAGGCTAGGAAAAATTCTAAGTCAAAATTTGATGTTTTTATAACAAAATCTATAACTTAACATTAATTCATTATTGATTCTGCAATATGGGTATCAAAATGATCGTATTTTTGTGAACATTATAAATAACAAAACATTTATCCCATTTTCCAAAATTTATATTTTATTTCTTTAATAAAAAACAAGATGATACATGCCTATATATGGTAATTTGGTTTTACATACACTTTAACTTCATTGAAACATGTACTCTTTACTTAAGTAAAATTTAATTTAATCCTTTTCACTTTGAAGAATCTACAGAACAAACAATTTTTTAATTGTATCCATGCATGTACATATAATGGAATTATAAATAGTACAGGAAAGAAATAAAAAGCCTCATGGTTTGATCATTTTTCTTTTTTTACACAATTGAAATGAAGCCAACTTTGTTAGAATGCAACCCATAGACTTAAAAATAGAACCTAATTGGAGAACCAGCCTGCATGCATTTCTATGAAAATAATTCTTCATGAAAACTAAGCTAATAAATGATCCAAAAGAAAAATGAGTGTTACAAAAAAAAAAAACCAGAAGCATATTCAGTCTTTTTCTATGGTATTGGGCATTTTGCAGACATAAACAACATCTTGTTTGTCTTTTATCTCAATAAAAACACACTTGTTAAGAATGTTGTGTAGTGGTACAATGCATAAATGGTTATTTTGCATGTTTGGGGATTGAAGTATATTTATAAATGAAACATCTGCTTTTGTCAATTCATCATTTGACAGAGCCACACAGTTGTTATTTTTTGCCATATTAACTCCTACAGCAACATTGGCAACATGACACCTACAGGCATATGAAACCTCACCATGTTTCTCACAAAATGGATACAACTGTAAATAAAACAGCACCTGACAAAATTTAACTTCTTCAAAATCTTTGTATGCAATTGTAAAACTGTTTCTAGCATGTACACGCATGTACTTCTTTGAATGGTAGATTTCACCACCAATTCTTATTCTATTAAAAGAGGAGTAATGTATTGGAACATGACCAAGGAATAGTGACACTGCATCCATTTCTAGTTTTTTTAGAGCAACCTTTCCTCTCCCTCCAACAATATAGATATTACCGTTCAGGTGAGTATCTTTTCGCTTCAGATCCCCTTTCATACTTTCATACAATCTTAACTCAGGTGATCCAGGCATTAAATACTTCTTTTTAAGGTTTGGCAAGTTTTGATTTAGGTTGACTGCTTCGACTATTTGAAAATCAACATTCTGTGTGCCATTAAACAATTTAAGTAAAGTTCCATTAGCATTTTCAAAAGAAAAGCAAGAATAAGCCCACAATGGACCCATATCCTTTACCATATCTGAAAGATGCAATAGTTGATGGACATTGCATGTCATGTATCTGTCTCCATATAGAGAGGCAAACATACAACAGAAATGAATTAAGAACCTCCTTGACCTTTCTAAATCACCTGCTGAAATGCTGTCTTGTAGCAATAAATATATTGCATTGACAAATAAAAGGTAATGTTGAAAGTAGTCATTATGTTGAATGTCTTTTAAAATTGGCAGAGAATAATACAACAACCATGACCTCAATTCAGATGCTTTCCAGTATTTTAAGTGATCTTTAATTGACCTAGGTAACCTTGTTATAGTATTTGGAGGTTTAAGCCACCTTAATCTCTTATCTACTATTTCAATACTTGCGTACAGAGAAAAAAGCTGGCCAGAGTGTTCTGAAGAAAACCACAAAGACAACAACAGTTTAGTTACCCCAAGCAAGACACCATGCATATAATCTATACATGTTCCAGAAATCATGTTATAAAATGACAAGCATTGTAAAAAGGAAGGCCCTTTTACTCCATTTGAAGGGACATTATTTTCGACAGCATTTATAACATCTATCTGATTTCCTTCATGAGAGCGCTTAGGTCCATCTGGATTGTCAGGTTTGAAAGGAAATATATGACAATGTCCTCTTGCACTAACTTTACATGTTTCTCCGGGTTGTAAACATTTACAGCAACCAAATTTTCCATTGAACTGTACTGTGTTACAAACTACACATCTAGCAGGCAAGTCTGCTGTTCCTCCTATAACTATAACTTTGCATGTGAATGATACATTATTGCTTTCAACTTGAACACCCTTTGTTTCCAAAGATTTCAAAGAATTTACAAATGGTTCAGTGTATGACATCATTGTAGGCTTTTTGGGGCCAAACCAAAGTCCACCAAGAATCATGTTTTCAGGACAACATCTTTTATTATACTGCAATTCATTTAATTGGAAAAACAAAGGCCAAAGAGACACATTTGATGATTTGAAGCATGGTATACCATCAGTATTCCATAAAAGAGACAAATTGTACGGATTACTTAATATACCTTCCTCCACAAGAGATTTATAAACAATTCCATCATAAATATCATCTATAGAAGATGCAGATTTTTTCCGCCTTTTAAATCGGTGTTCAATATCGCTTAAAAACGATGGCCTTGCAAAAAAAGACTTGATTTGATCTGCTATAGGGATTTCAATAAAGTGTGAAACAGACTCTTGTGAAATGCTTTTCCCACATTTCAAGTTTGGACACACTCCATGGATCAAGTCCATTTCACTGACAATGAGGTTACAATAACTGCAGTATTTATGAATATGTAATGGATGTTTTATATTTTGAAACCACTTTTTGAAAGAACCAACTGATTGAGCAAGTAAATTATCAACAGGGCAGTGTAAACATATCAAATTCAACAAGTCACTTAGACCTTCTCCAGTAAGGCTATATTTCAAAGCAAATGTCATTATCAAGAGCATACTTGAACCTAATTTTAATGGAGATCCAGGAAACACAGATGTTTCATCCTCTTTTAATTGAGTATTAATACTTTGATCTGTTTCTATATCATTTTCTTGTGGCTCACCAATGTTCAAAACATGGTCATGATCTGCTGCATATGTGTCAAGGATTTCCTCAAAATCTTCAGGCTCTTTATCATGATCGTGACACCCATCAAGTAGAGGGAGTTCTTCATTTTCTGTAGAAACAGCATTTTCTCCATCATCGACACTCAGTAAAGATTCATTTACAATGTTCTCATCAGCAATTTCATTTGACTTGTTTGGATGTTCTTTACTTGAAACACTATTTATTTCTCCTTCCACAATTGTATGCACCCCTTCAGTACAGCATGCTCCTAGAAATAGAGAAAAAGATATTTTGAATTCAAAGGCACATGAAAGGATATGAGTACAAATATATTACTGAAAAAATAGATGAAGTTCTTTTATTTTGTTCATAAAAATAATGAAAACTGATTTATGAATGCTTTGAAACTAGGGCTAGGGACGGAAAACTGAGTACCCAGGTACAGGCCTGGTAGTCAGGCCACTACCCGGGTAGCAAATCACTACCAGTTACCCGATGTTATTTTTACCTAGGTTAAGACTCAACATGAATATGTTAAGAGACACATTTTGAAGTGAATCAAATTGCAACAAATGTTTCTAAATCCTAAACTAGCCATCAGTCATCCCCAAGCAATTTCTATGTCTACATTTGAACTGTAATATTAAACATCGGCTTGGGTTACTGTAACGTGACCATTTCAGGTGAAGAATCGGGCAACCTGAATTATTAAACTGGCTTATCAGGGTTATTTCCCTTTGGCTTTCATGTTTAACCCTTTCCCAACAACAAGTTTTCAACTGTCCCAATTTGAAAGAGTTTGCAGACGACATTTCAAAATGTGATGAAATTGGAAAATAATCTGATAGGACAGAAAACATTGTGGGAAAAGAAAAAAATTGCTCGTCACGAGCAATTTCTACTTTTCCCACAATGTTTCTAAAGTCGTCTGCAACAAAGTCGTCAAATGTTATTGTTTGGGAAAGGGTTAGGTTGTGCTGATGGTTTTTTATCTCCGTTTAAACTATTGGAATCTGAACAACATTTGACCAAATAATATAGATTGAAATAGCATTTATTTCCTTATGGGCAGTTCAGTATGGGGTCTTCCTCCATCATTAATAGTCGGGCATGGCCACATAACTGAAATAATGTTGATGTGATGTTAAACCCATATAAAAAAATATATAATCTAATTCTTAGGGCAAATAGTTTGATGTCAAAAATGCCATAGAATCTAAACCTACTTTGTGGAGCGTTTTCATCATACAAAACCATGTCGGTATGAGCTTGGTCTTTCTGACTAACATGCCATTTAGAGGAATTTGGCGCATGGTTCAATGGGACTCTCCTCTTTAAGTACTGATTATATCGTCTCCCAGAAAGCCTCTGGCGTTTGATCTTGTTTTCTTCCATGTATTTCTGAAATAAATAATGGAATACACTATATATCCAGTATTATCAAATGTCACAGGTCTACATTGTTTCTTTAACTGTCAGACTTGAAAACTCTTCAACAGGTAAGCTTGATGGAAATGTTTGCAGATATAGCACTAGAATATTGGGTTGGTTGGTGGAATTTGGGTTAACAATGATTTGGAAAGTATTTCAAGTAGGCATCTCACCAATGGTCAACTAACCTCTTGTCACCAGCAGCACTAACAAAATTCTTTCCAAGCCACTGACTGCTATCAAACATGAACATAATTGATAGTGTTGGAAGATAAATAATTAATTTTCAACTGTTTTATTTGGACACAATTTATAATTCCCATCGTTTTCTTTCAAAGAGAATTAATTCTTATATGCATTATCAATCATTTCAAAGTAAGCATTCAAGTAAATGGTCGTGACAAATTCCCCTTTGTTCAACCGTCAGTTGAGGAACCGCGGTGCTGTCTGTAAAAGTTAGTTTAAAGGAAATTAATTCGTGATTATGACATATAATTTAACCATGGGGTTTCCTTAGCTTCTTAGCATAGTACTTGTATAACTAAAGGAGTTAATAATTTGTGTACAGCGCTCACAAGTTTTGAGCGCGCACTACACAGAGATGAAAGATGAGTACCGTCATAACCCACCCATCCTTTATCAATATTAGTCTAAAACAGTACCGATAAAAGATTTGTTTTGGAAGATATTATTCAACTTGCTTATTTCATGTGTATAATATACAATGAAAACTTAACCTAATTCCAGAGTGGTTACGCAAAGAAAACATACCTTTTAGAAGTCGCAAAGCAAGTCTTTGTTGTTGAAACAATTCCATAGCAATGACGTCATCTTAATCTCTGGCACTCTATGATTTCCAAGATTAGGAATTAAAAACATTATCTACAACAAAAAAAAACTTGTGCACGCTGTATTTTCTATTTCTGTCAATCGTTCAATGTATGTTATATCATAATAGATGAGAATGTCGTATACAAGTTTGGAAGAGTAATATGTACTATCTACGTAATATCACTTCTGTTAGAGATTATCTTTGATGATTCCTGCAACGGATTATTCCATTGGACAATTCAGTTGCAGTACCAAATATATCGATAAGCCGTCTCATTTGATTGGTCATCTGGAAAGAAGCGCAATTTTGAAACATTTGTTATCTATTCGAAAGAGCTCACGATCTCGATGCCTTTTTAAAAGTTTTTCATAAATATTCAGTTATTATAAATACCAATATCACACCTAAAGCATCATGATTGAACCAGTTCAGACCGTGTTCGCGCTGTTGTTTTGGTTTGTTAAAGAAAGGAACTATACCGTCCAAAATACATCGACTATCGTCAAACCAAGGAGGGATCCCGATGAATACTCCGTTGGGGACGTCGTGCTGGCCAAATTCAGAGGAAAGACTTACAGATCGGTCATCGTCCGGCTAAATGGTTTGTTTTACCATACGTTATATATGTTTTTAACTGTCAAATTGTCATTTTCAAAAGTGTTAAACTGAAGCCTGATGACACCGAGTGCAACTGCTTCATTCACCCTCCTCAATTCACATGCATTGTATAAAAGTCTAGGTATGAAGACGTAAATCATTCACACAATTGAACTATGATTGGAATTCTTATTTGGATATTAAATTCCCTATCCATTGATAATCATAATTTTATATCCAGGTGTACACTGGTCCTTGTCCATTTCCCAGGTTTTTCCCTTAATTGACTCCTTGATATAAATTTGATTTTAGAGATTTTTTTAACCTTTAAACTAATAAGAAAATAGTGCTCTTAGAATTCCCACTGAATCATTTACTTTTAATATAAGATGGTGTCATGAAAATCCAAGGTTGTCCACTCACAACGAACCCTTTACTCAGGATCCCACAGTAAACAAATATAATCTGTAACGTTTTATAATTTATAGATATTAGGGTTACAGACAACAACACATACATTTTAAGATCTTGCTCCAGTGTCAAATGTCAAGTGCTAGTGATTTTAAAGATGGCAGTACCCTTTCGAAAAATTTTTGTGTCAATACTAAAAATATAACTGTCAAAACGTTTGCCCAACACTGTGTGGCTATATATTTTGTACTTTGACTTTTCTTTACAGTGAGGAGCTGACTTGGTGAGTGATGCTCTTACTAAGTATGATTATCTGAAGTTTGACATAACTTATATTATAAATTTACAGCTTGTTTTCGTTTTTGTTAACAGTTGACAAAGAAAAGTTAACAGATGACACTTTGAAATTGGAACGTCTGCTAAGAGAGAAAGAAATGTCTCCAACTGAAGTCATGGGAGAAATGGGTGTTACTGTTGCCTTGGAGCAGTACAGACATGATGGTAATTACTAACAATTAATTCCACATTTAATCGGATTTTAATATGAATTAATCATAAACATTAAACCAAAGACTGTTTGCAGTTTCTATACTTCTAGCAATTTGCTGAGATTGCGAGATTTTGTTTTAAGTAATGTTAAGTGAACCTTTGGGCCTGTCAGCACTTCTATTAAAAAGCCGGTTTATAAATAAATGCAGGAATTTTTCTCATGCACCTTGCTATAGTGTCATGTGATAATTAGAGCAGTTAAACGTTTTGGAAAACCAATGTGGCAATGGTATCTAAAAACAGCACCAGCTTTCATTCTTAGTTTATTTTTTTGTTTATGATTTATATTTAGAAATATATGTTTTCAATTCATTGGTAGAAGATAAATATTAGTAATAATAAATAAAAAAGTTAAAACCAAACCTGTGAGAAAGTCCTCTTAAGCTTTGTGTCTATTATACTTCAGTGATTTAAATAAAGTCAACTGTAACAGGTAACATATTAAGAATAAATTGCTTGCTATAAGTCAATTGTCCTTTTTTCGAATGTTAAATTCTTACTGACAATAAATGACACTAACATGATTCATTACAATACCTTTTGGCTGTTTGACAAAGTATTTGATGATCCATCTGGACTCTATCTCAATTTTCTGGACTGACAATGACCTTCGATGTTTCGCATGACTGCTTGTGAACATCTTACATGTTTGTTGCAGAGCCAGAAAGCATTTCAACCGAGACAACCACACACAAAAAGACTAAGGCCTCAAACAAGAAGGATGTGAACAAAAGGCCACACAATGACAAAGAGGCTTCGGTACCGAATAAAAAAAATAAAGAAAAGGCAGAATTGAGGCAACAAAAGGAGGCAGGGATTGCAGCCAGCAAGCTCATGGCCCATAAGATATTGGAACAATCATTACCTCTCACCACATCAAATGCAATTACATACACTCAATCCAGCCCAGCTATCATAACACCAGCAACCCCAACAACCTCTCATTTCATATTACCGGTAAGCAAATCCTCAAATCTAAGCAGCACAATTTGCACAACAGAAGTCCAACCAATGACCTCTACACCCAAATCAACCATCTCTGCACAATATACCAGTACACCAGTTATGCCACCAGCACAAACATATTCTCCATATAGCATGAACAACTGGCAGCAAGACACACACAATCAAATGACATACATGGACAGCAGCTGGATCTCACCCTCTGACCAATGGCCAGATTTCAGCGCTGGAAGTGCCTCTGTTTTTATGGCAGAAAATCTAAACCAAGCTCCACCAAATTGTGGATGTTTGCCCCAACTAAGGGTTTTGGAGCAAAGGGTCTTGACCTTGGAATCCAGGATAGATGGATTGATTCAGTCCCAAAGTTTTGAAAGGCAAGGTGGTAGACCAGCTTTTAGCACATGTAAGTAGCTTTAAATCATTTTTTATCAATTAACAATTTCAAGGCAAGACAAGTTTATTTCATTCTTTAGTGGATTACATTAAAAAAAAATCTATAGCAGAAGATGCATGTAGCATTTCTCTTTTATGTGATATCATGAAACATCTTGGTAACCAGGACAGTGATTCAGGGGTAGAGCGTTGGCCTATGGACACACAGGTTGTGGGTTTAATTTTCTTGAGTAGCAGGTTCTACCTTGCGACCTTTCATTCATTATCCACATTCAGGGTGATGACTGGTTATGAAAGCAGGAAGCAGAATTGAAAGTAATTAATCCAAGTTGTAAGAACTTGTTTCACAATGGATGTAAAATAAATATAATTAAACTTAAACTTTGTTAACAATGAATTGTATTGATGATAAACATTTCCTTGTGCTTGTGTTTCAGATATTAAATATCACAGCATAGTATGTGAAACATCATACATTTGATCAAAAGACTTAACTTTGCTTTTGTAGCTGATAATTTTTTTTTTAAAATTGCCTACTCCAAATAGCAATTTTATGTCAATATTTGTGTGCTGAAACAAATGTTAATTGCTTTAATTGATCATTACAGCTACAACAGACAATCAGGAATCGCAGGAAAGACCAGAAACAAATGGCTGTGTCCAAACTTTGGTTGAAATGCCAGTGGTAGACACAACTGAGAGACCCAGAAGTATCTCACAGACAATATTACATCATGTACCTGAGGTAATTAATGATTTGATATAATAAAATTGTTTATATACTCTTTTCTGTGTGATATCACGTTAACATCATCTTCTGGTTGTCAGACAGAAAATGTAAGTTCAGGTGATAGTTGAAGAAGGCAAGAAAATTTCTTTATCACTGTTTCCGTTTTTCTCATGCTATTCAGTGTGGTCCTAAAGTTGTCACTGATTAAATTAGGCCCAACATTAAGCCATTATTCTCATGAAGAAACAACCTCTTTTCCAGGAAAGATCAAAAGATGTGGAGTTGGTCCCTGGATATGGGGTCAAAATAACCATATCTCAGCTGGATGCTTGCCTGAGGAAAGCAAAATCCAGCGGTACAGCCCTTGCAAGACTGCTTCTGGTTGTCTTCTTCAATGAAGACACCCTGTCGGAAAGTACAGCGAAAGGAACTAAAACCAGGAGAGCCCTGGATAAAGACATAATAAATGCAATTATAAGTAAGTGTTGTTCAAAGATACTGTACATACTAGCACTTAATCAATAACCTATAGATTAATCACAAACATTTTTTTGCCTTAAGAATGATAAAAATACTATTCAGTCATGAAGGAAGTGATGCAGGGGTTGCTGTCAACAAAAGTACACATCATTCAAGTGTTTGCTTTATATTCAACAATTTTCTTACACTGATTTTGGAATTTATTTTTAGTATGTGCTTAGATGATTATGGAGTAAAGGGTTTAATGAATCTGTAGACCTGCATTAAGCTCTAAAACCCAATATATGTGTTCAATTCTCTTGAATATATAATGAGAGACAAACAATTAAAACCAATTTGTGTTTCTGTTTTTCAGAGTATGTAAATGAAAAGTTTTCCTGTTCTGAGAGGGACATTGTACAGGCTATAAATGGAAAGTGCACTGAAGTTAGGGGTGCTCAAAAGAAAAACAAATGGTAAATATGTTAGCACCTTATGAACAATATACATGTATCCAATATATTTCTCCTTGTATGTTTCTAAATGAAAGAGACATCAACAACAATGTTTAACACTTAAAATGTCCTAGGAATCCTAACTATGGAAATGTTGAGGTTTCTAGGATCCCATAGTGTTTGCTATTGTAGTGGAGACAATTGTTATCATTACATTCCAAAGAAAATTTTCAGATGATGAGCAAATGAGCTTTTAGTCACAATGGTTTCTAATGAGGTCTTAAACAATGTGGTGTAATGGTTAGCGTCTGGGACTAGCTGTCGGGCACCAGAACTAGATTCCCGCTAACAATCAATTTGTTTCACTCAATCACTGTGGAGTTTACTTTGGTAAGTCTCATTTCCTAGCCTTGTACTGGTAGGTTATCCAGGGAACAGTAACTTTATAATGCTCTAGAGAAAGTCCTATACATTAATATAAAAACAAAACAACAAACAAAAGTATTCTGTATTTAAACACAGGTATTTATCTGATATTAAGGGTTAAGCTTTTTAAAATGTCAGTTAATCCATGTATTCCTTTTTATACCATAAAATATTAAGAGTACCGGTATATTAGCTTCATGAAAAATATGCATACAAGTATGGGACAGCTTCTATAGTATATTTGACAATATGCCTTCTTGTAAACTTGATGTCAGACAGTTTCAACATCAGCAAACAAGCTTGTAATTTTAAGAAGAAAAAATGTTTATTTTTAAAATATTCTTGAGCAAGTTTTCCTTTTGAGTATGATTTTTCACACTCACACGAAAGTTAAGCACCAGCTTTAAGTAAATTGACTTTAACATGAGAATACCCTCTGTAGATGCCAATTAGATCTGCCCAACTGAAAAATATACACTGCATCAGAAATGAATTGCTTCTCAAATTTGTGTTTTGCAGAGATCCTTACACAAGCCTGGATGATGTATGTGTGGAGCGAGGATTGAAACTCTTGTGAAAACCGAACACTTTGATACAAACTTGTTTTAACTTTTAAGTATTGCATGCTTTTTCAACTTGAATTTAAAAATTAAAGGATAAAAGCTAAGAGCTGTCCAAGTTAGAAACAATGCACTGTTTATAATACAAATCACTCTTTGCCATTTTTTATGTATAATCTGTGAAATAAATACTTTTATGTGACTAATTGAAAATTCAGCTTTTTTGTATTTGATGTTTTTCATTAATTCATAAATCAATAAGTTGTTAAGTGGTAATCCACTCTCAGAACTGGCAAAATTTGTACCATTTGGGTATGCATTTCTTCAGTAAATTCATAGTTTCGAATAGACACTTAAGTTGATTGTAAAATAAATGAGGTAAATGGTTCTTTATATCATCAGTATATCCTTGTTAAACAAAGTATGTAGTTAATGCTAACCCGGCAATGTTTTATATCAGCTTATACCATTTGATTGAATTTCGTTTAGGAGAGCCAATTATCCTGTATATATCTGCACATGTGTATCTGCTACATTCAGTTACAGGAAGGTTGAATGTCTATTTATAGCATTCTGCTAAGGCTATTTGGGACATGAATGCCCCTATATGTCACATATATGTCTCTTATATGTAACATATAATTCACTTATATGTTACTGGCATGTATTAGACATATAAGTCAGATATATGTGACATATATGGCACTTTTAACTATTGGAAACATGACAGTCTCTTATATGGGACTTATAATGGACCTATAAGGCACTTATAACTACAAGTAACATGAAAGTTTTTTATAAGGCCCTTTCATCTCATTTGCATCTAAAATCCATATATGTTACATATAAGGCTTTTGTATATGGGGCATATATGTGCCCTATAACTTTGACATATATGTCACATATAAGAAGTTTTCGTAAGGGATGTCCACTTATCCTTGTTGAAAATTTTGAACTTTTATCATTCTAATTTATTTATATATGGGATGTACATCAGATCAACATTATTTCAATTATGTTGGAATGCCAGACTCTTAATGACCGAGAAACACCCCATACTCAACTAAGATTTATCTCAACTTTACTAAGTCTCTTGCTATTGATGTGTTAAACTGCCAATAAGTAAAGAAAGGGGTTATCAGATAAAAAGATATACTGGGTATAAATGTGCCAATAACAATATTCCAATGGTTTGATTGATAGAAACTCTGTTTCTCCCCCACAAAATGATTCTATCCCTTTGGTTTATTATCAAGAGCCTCCAAAAGCATAAGATGAAGTTATTGTTTGTTTGCAAAGATGTCTCAAAACACATGTATAATAATTTCTTAAATCAATAATTAAACATCCAACTGGTATCTCTGGTTTCGTCGGAGAATCATTAAGCAAGACATTTCAGAGCCCTAGCCCAGTACTGTTGAATCCAGGAAAGCAACAAAATAACTGAAAAATTGTTGACTATTGGCATTAAACTCCAAATAAACTGAAAATTGTTGACATAGCATTTAACTCCATATAAACTGAAAATTGTTGACATAGCATTTAACTCCGTATAAACTGAAAAATTGTTGACATAGCATTTAACTCCGTATAAACTGAAAAATTGTTGACATAGCATTTAACTCCGTATAAACTGAAAAATTGTTGACATAGCATTAAACTCCATATAAACTGAAAAATTTGTTGACATAGCATTAAACTCCATATAAACTGAAAAATTGTTGACATGGCATTAAATTCCATATAAACTGAAAAATTGTTGACATAGCATTTAACTCCGTATAAACTGAAAAATTGTTGACATGGCATTAAATTCCATATAAACTGAAAAATTGTTGACATAGCATGGCATTAAATTCCATATAAACTGAAAAATTGTTGACATAGCATTAAACTCCATATAAACTGAAAAATTGTTGACATAGCATTTAACTCCGTATAAACTGAAAAATTGTTGACATAGCATTAAACTCCATATAAACTGAACAATTGTTGACATGGCGTTAAACTTAATATAAATGAATCATAACATAATACAAAACATCAACCAGCTCCATCCATCGGAGGCAAGAAAATAAAAAGAGGGAGAGAGGAAAAAATCACTTTCTTTTATAATGTATGGTTTGATTGATTGAAAGTGTGTTGAAACGGCCATCATCAGTCTTGCATGGTACATATGATACCGCTGCAATTTGTTAATATGTCAGATATATCTGCTCAATGTTCCTCTTGGAAGGAGATGCCATGAGCTATCCTGAAGGCTGCAATCTAAATGGAGTTAAAGGAGCTTTTGCGTTGATTTGGTCAATTTAAGACTGAAATCAGATTTATCTGCTCAATGTTCCTCTTGGAAGGAGATGCCGTGAGCGAGCCTCAAGACTGCAATCTGAAAGGAGTAAAATGAGATTTTAAGTTGAATCGTTAATTTTAAGCCTGAAATCAGATTTATCTGCTCAATGTTCCTCTTGGAAGGAGATGCCATGAGCTATTCTGAAGACTGCAATCTGAAAGGAGTTAAATGAGCTTTTGAGTTGATTTAGCTAATTTTAAGGCTGAGATGAATTGTGAGTGTTGTAATTGTTTTTGCATGCAAACCATATTAAATGTTACATGTACAGTGAAGACTCGTTTATCTGGACCCCGATTATCCGGATGTCTCGCAATCCGAACGAAATTGTAAGGGAACGGAATTATTTGACCAGTTTGTTTCAGACGACTTTTGAAAACATTGTGGGTAAAGGAGAAATTGCTCGTGACGAGCAATTTTTCCTTTTCCCTGAATGTTTTCTGCCATATCAGAAGATTATCTTTGAATTTCATCACGTTTTGATATGTTGTCTGCAAACCCTTTCAATTTGGGACGGTCGATAATTTGGCGTTTGCTAAGGGGTTATAAGTATACATGTGCATACAGACCGTTTACGTCTTAATGTGTATAAGAACATGCTCTGCTTTGTTAGTCCGGATGATTCGGTAAACCGGACATTTTGCTGGGAACGGACATGTTCGGATTAACGAGACATCACTGTAGTTAGCTCAAATTATTGTTAGTTGACCTAAAGCAAGTTATTTACCATAGATTTATTTATGAGAGACCAAGTTTGGAATTTATCCTGTCACTAGTATCATTTTGGGACCGATAACTAGGTGCCGTATAACATTTGTGATATCCGGCACTAGCCATATAATACATGCACGTGACGAATCGTGACGTCATAAGAACGACATGACGTCATATTTACATCATTCTCTACTTATTTTTGTCCTTTTTTCTCGTGTTTTATTTTCATCTTTTTTCTTTTAAAGAATACATAAAGGTAACCGGATAAATAGAATAGATAGTTGGTGTCTTTGAATAGGAAAAGTTATCGGGCTCGGCATCGGAATATTATCCGTTTAGCCTTCGGCTCACCGGATAATATTCCTACGCCTTGCCCGATAACATTTCCGATTCACGACACCAACCATCTATTCTCTATATATTCTTCGTTATGTTTAACCTGTTCATTCATATTAGCTCTATGGACTGGTCCAAATTCAATGCAAGGGAAGGCAGCAATTTTACGCTGCAAAATCTGTGTGTACAATCAATTTCTGCTTTTGTCATGATTTTTTTGTTTGTTTTATATTCGATTGCCTGTTATAGGCGCATGATTAAAGCCCAAGCTGTCTATATCTGAAGTAATGTGTAATAGCTCAGTGCAACACTTTATTGCCAGTATCTTACACTGCATGCTGCCTGCTGGAATTGCGAGCCAGAGAATCAGTAAAGTATTTGTCTCAACCCTTTTACCAGACCCCAAATTCTAGACTGTCAAAGATTTGCAGACGACATTTGATAATGTGATGAAATTGAAAACAGTTCTGATAGGGAAGAAAACATTGTAGGAAATGAAGAAATTGCTCTTAATGAGCAATTTTTCCTTTCTCCACAGTGTTTTCTGTGTCATCTGCAACAAACTGGATAAATGTTGTTATTGTTTGGTTTTGGGTTAACTTTTTGTACCAAACACTCTGAAATTTGATAAGATGTTGCAATTGTCTTTTCAAACTACTTTGGAAGAAACAAAGACTTCCTTGAATTTCGTTTATTCTTGCTACATAGGCTGTGAAGTTTTTTTGGAATAACAATCTCATTTATTCAACAATATTATATGTCCAATTTTGAAGATAGTATTCTTATCAATAATCAATAAGTTTCTTTTTCAATTGATTTCTGAAAACTCTTTCAATTTAAACTTCCTAGTCCACAGTGCAAGATTCAAGAACTTATTCATGAACTTTAAATGGCTGCTCATGAAGAAAAAACTTTTTAATGAAATTCAAAAACAGGTTCATGAACATCAAGTACAGGTTCATGAATACATTCACGAACCTGTTCTTGATGTTCATAAACTTATTTTTGAAATTCATGAGCAAGTTAAGAACAGCTTTGTCTTCATGACTGGCCATTTAACATTTATAAATGTTCAGGGAGTTCATGCCTAAGTTCTTGAATCTTTTGCAAGGGTATTGAACATGTGTTGTATGGTAAGGAATAATCAAGCTGGTATAGGCCTCAATGTAAAGCTACAGCTTCTCTGGTCTGACCAATTGAAGGTCTCTGTAATACATTAATGAAACTTTCATTACTCAAGGTTCTTTGAACTTTTCATGGCTATGTTACAATATGGTAATGTTATTCAACTCCCAAGTTGATATTGCTTTTGACTGAGTGGAGTTTAAGTTAATTGATTTCAAACTATATGATAATTCTCTAACTCAAAGTAACAACGACTTTTCAATTGTGCCAGCTATGACAACGGAGCATTTGTTAATGATATTTTAAAAGGTGATTTAAACATGCTTGGCAACATAAGAAGCCTTTTTTAGATTACCTTAACACATTACCAAACAATAACAATATTTGACCAGTTTGTTGCAGACCACTCTGGAAAATATTATGGATAAAGGGGAAATTTACCTTAACAAGCAATTTCTCCTTTCCCCACGTTTTCTGCCTTGTCAGAAGATTAATTTTCAATTTCATCACATTTTGAAATGTCATCTGCAAACTCTTTCAATTTGGGACAGTTGAAAATTTGGCGTTTGGTAAAGGGTTAGGTATTTTTGCTTTATGAAGCCCAACCCTGTTATAATAAAGGTACAACTAACAACAGAAGAACCATTCTCTGTATTTTCTTAATCATCAGTTCTTTCTTTCTGGAATTGGATTTGATTAAGGAATGGGTTTTCTTAAAAGAAATTTGCTGTGAGTAGGGGGAAGCAGAAAGAATATGGACTAGTATTGGATCATGACGAAATAAATATATTTGGCAAATCTGATTCAAACCTCAGGCCTGTTGATTGCTATATCGCCTTTCTTTTTAAAAATGAGACATTGATAAGTTAAAACAGAACATCATAGAAACAATATTGCTCTCCGATTATAGGATATTAGCTCCTTAGATATTCATTTTCCTTAAAAGTGCTGATAGTGTGTATTTTTTACATGCCATGCTATTGGATAAAAACTATTATATAAATAAAGTATGAATTGCTCATAATGATAAATGCATTCTTTTGCTACAAATCTTCCCTGCAATAAATTCAAGAACTGATTCATTAACATTCACAAGCATTAAATAGCCATTGATGGCACAGAACACAGAACATTTTCATGAAATTCAAGAACATGTTCATAAAAACAAGAACAGCTTTGTGTTCATGAATGTTCATGAGGTTCATGAATATGTTCTTTAATCTTTTGCAGGGTTTTATAAAGTTGTCTGAAGCAGATCTAGAAAAGTGGAAGATTGTGGAGTATGGGGTTAAAAGGGAAAGAACTAATATTCTGCAGAATGAGTCATAGGCATTTGGCGCTGCAATATCCTGCTATGATTGGTAAGAAAATGCACATAAAGTTTGTCATAAAAACCGGGAGAAAATTAAATGCACTTCAATTTTCGAAAACCATGAAACCTAGACAGGCATGGCAATATGAAATCAATTAAGCCTATCCCTTATGGGAACCAATAAACTGCCTTTTGCAACAGACAGTAATTAAGAACTTTATCACAAATTTTGTCAAACTGAGTTGAACTAGACCATTCTATTTATCAAAGTTGGTTTTTGTCACTTTGTCAGTTCATTACTTAATGTATTTGATAAGAGAAAGGGATAATAGGTATGGTTAGATGAGAGAACTAAACCCTTTACCAAACGTCTAATTTTCGATTGTCCCAAATTGAAAGAGTTTGCAGACGACTTTTCAAAATGTGATGAAATCCGAAAATAATCTGATAGGGTAGAAAACATTGTGGGAAAAGGAGGAATTGTTAGTCACAAACAATTTCTCCTTTTCTCACAATGTTTTCCAGTCCAGAGTCGTCTGCAACAAACTGGTCAAATGGCGTTATCGTTTGGTAATGGGTTAAACAATTTGAGCTCTAGAGGGCAAAGAAACTAAACTTCATTCTTAAGCCTTTAGGGGAATTTATGATATTGACACATTTGTCCTCAACAGTTTGTTGAGTGATTTTCGATTTTCTTCAACATTGACACATTTGTCCTCAACAGTTTGTTGAGTGATTTTCGATTTTCTTCAACATTGACACATTTGTCCTCAACAGTTTGTTGAGTGATTTTCGATTTTCTTCAACATTGACACATTTGTCCTCAACAGTTTGTTGAGTGATTTTCGATTTTCTTCAACATTGACACATTTGTCCTCAACAGTTTGTTGAGTGATTTTCGATTTTCTTCAACATTGACACATTTGTCCTCAACAGTTTGTTGAGTGATTTTCGATTTTCTTCAACATCTTTTTGGGGATTACAATGATACTCTTTCTATGTCTAAAAATTGTCATCAAGAATTCAACATGACATTGTGCAATGACAATAGTTTTCTCTGTTTTTTTTTTTGTATTTTTAAAAGTTGCTTTCAGAGGTGGGTGCTGGTGCTAAAATGACCTGTTTGTTAGAGTACTGGAATTGAAATGCCCTTCTTCATGTGTGGTCAAAATCTGAAATCAAAAGATTTGGATTCTCAATGGAGGTGACGTTGTAGGAGATATTGGTGCAGTGGAAGATTGTCAGCCTCTTGGTCTGAGGGTCCTCAGGGTTCGATCCCTGTTAGGCGAGATGAAAATGACTGGGACAAGCACACAAATCGATGCAAGTGCTGGTCATATATCAAGGAAGCAGCCATCGAGAGTGAATTTGATAAGATTCAAGCTTCCATCTCATTCAATGTAAAACTAAAGTTAAAACCGATAGTGGTAGTCTTTGGTTAGATGAATGCTCTGGCTTGATTCCACCTATTTTAAAATGGACAGGATGATAAGAAACGAAAAGGTTCTTTCTTTTTGGATTAGGAGCAGGCTATCACAAAATAACCGAAATAATGTACACACAATCTAAATACAAAACACAACAAATATATCATCATTTGGAATTTGATTTATTTTATGGATATGATGTGATTTTTCTTTGATAGTTGGTTCAAGTTTTCATTAACAAAGTTTCAATGCAAGACTTTAGTAATTGCTTCACAAACATGAAGCACTTACTATAGTATTGCACTGAACTTACATTCATGATTAAAATTCAATAGAACACTTTGAAGTTTTAATGCAAGACTTTAGTGAGTGCTTCACAATTAATAACATAAAGCCCTTACTATATATAGTTTTGCGTTGAATCCTTAATAAGCTAGTTTAGTTTAAACGTATTTATTTTACATCAACTGTGAAGGAAGCTTGAAGCTTATTCAACCACTCTCGATGACTGCTTCCTGGATACTACACCAGAACTCGCGCAGATTCGTGGGTTAGTCTCGGCAATTTTTACCTCGCTTAACAGGGATTCAAACCCGGGACTCTCGGTACAAGAGGCCGGCGTTCTACCACTGCACCAATGTCACCCACCAATTAAGCTAGTTTGGATATTAGAAAGGGTTAAAAAGTGTAACATGAGTGACACATACCTCAATCAATCATCCAAAATGAACATGATGCACCATTCTGTGACAAGTTCCAATAAACAATAATGAACCTTCATTAAATAGGAAACCTGGTAGACAGTTCAATTATTGAAATTGTCAATTGAATGGCAGCGAAATGTCACGGTATTGGGATTGCTTCCAATGGTGTTTAACCCTTATAGTGCTGGAACCGACATCATGCTTATGCAAACAGATTAGATCCAGGCCAGCCGCCAAGTAAATTGGCAACTGGCCTGTGATCTAACCTGTTTGCTCCTCTGAGTATCTTTCCTCAACAAAATCAACTTAATATATAAGGCTTTGGAAAGCAGACTACACTAAAATCTGTTTTTAGATAATTACCCAGTATTCTAAAGGGTTAAATTGGTGGCCTGTTGCAGTTATTTCCTGCAAATAACATTGAAACCTAATCGCAAACTGTTTAAATCTGTTAGTGAGGACATTTCAAAGGCTCATTGCAAGACAAAAGTGCATTAAGGACTGAAACTGATGGATTTAAGTCATGTTTAGAACCCTCAAATAGATTTTCTATTGTTAGACATCCCTTGCGACAGATTCATGAAGTTATTCATGAACTTAATGAACATTCATGAAGGTAAATTGGCTATTCATGAACACAAATTGGTTCATTACTTGTTCGTGAATTTAGAAAAATAGGTTCATGAACCTGTACTTGATGTAGATGAACCTGTTTTTGAATTTCATGAAAAAGTTCTTTGTTTATAAACAGCCATTTAACGCTCTTGAACATTCATGAAATTCATCAATAAGTTATGTAATCTGTCACAGGGGACAACTTTTAAAATATTATAAAAAAGATAGTCTAGTTTATTTTTCAGAAACTATAGTTTATGCTCTAATAATGGTTTACAGTAAGAGAGAAAGGCATGGCTTGAATTTTCATCATTTTCATGATGGGATTAAAGTCCTCCTGTTTAATATCGAAGTCTATCATTTTTGAAATTCAAATATGACTTGTAACCACCAAATCCTATTTTGTGACAGGAGAGTTCTAAATGTTTTGTTGCGTGTTCAAATTGTTATATACAGAAATGGGTTAAATATTAGATTAATTGAGATTAACTTTTAAAGAAAACCAAATTTCAGTCAAAATAAAATTTGTCTAACATGCTATGAATAGAAAGCCGTTGGTTTTGTCCAAAATGAGAAAGCAATTCATGCTGACGGGATCGCTTTGTTAGGAATACCCCTGCGACTTTTTCTCGGTGGCATTAATGAAGTTACACTGCTGTAGTCTCATTCGAAATGAATATGGATATGATGTGAATTTATTCCGTTATTATCGATTTGCTACACACTCCAATGTTTGCCAAACTTTGGTGAGTTGCTTTGCCCTTTCCAACACTCGGGCACATACAAGGTTTCATTACCCATGATGCTGTCAGTTAATTTCAAAAGAAAACAATGTTTGAGACAACTTAGAAATTTATTATATGAAATAATTCCTCCTTTGTATTAAGATGTTGTCATTTGTAACTTGATTGGAATAAAACTTTATTTGTTATTTCTCTAGTCAAATAGCATTAGTTGTTATTAAGAGAAAAAGGGTAGACCATGGTCTTCATCTGCCCTGAGAAATGATTTGTCATATAAGCAATTTTTGATGGCTGTCTGAACGGAGCTTGTTTAAAGATTCTAGCAATAATTGCTCTCCCCAATATCTCGGATGGTTACTTGTTTCCTTTCCATTGGTAATTTGATCTGGAAAAACGAGTCCAGAAATGAACTTTTTCATGAACTTCATGAATGTTCATGAATGCTAAATGTTCAAAGACATGTTCATGAACACCAAGGACAGGTTTATGAATGCATTCATGAACCTGTACTTGATGTTTATGAGCCGGTTCTTGAATTTCAAGAACATGATCATGAACTTCAAGAACAGGTTTATTAATGTATTGAATAACCTGTACTTGATATTAATTAACATATTCATGAATATTAAGAACAGGTTCATGAATGTATTGATGAACCTGTACTTGATGTTCATGAACATTTTCTGGATATTCATATAAGAAGTTATGTCTTCATGAATAGCCATTTAATGTTCATGAACATACATGAAGTTCATGAATAAGTTCTTGAATCTGTTGATCAAACAAGAAATCTGTCCTTTGATGATCCTGTCACTTGAATCAAATAACTTACTAATGATAGATTGTTTTAATTTATCAATTTGAATCAATGTTACCTCCTAATATTTTTCCATAGATTATCTTTTACCACAAAAGAAATTTCGGCTTTATGTTTTAATAACAATTTCAAAAGTCATCTGCCAAATTTATTGTATGTCTCTAAACAAAGGTAAGGACAGGGGATGATGGTGGATTCGAAATCTACTTCCTTATTTCAGCTGTTGGTTTATGTTTGGAAGCATAACCCATTACCAAACAATAACAACATTTAACCTCATTGTTGCAGACAATGCTGGAAAACATTGTGGGAAAAGGAGAATTTGCTTGTGAAGAGCAATTTTTCCTTTTCCCACAACATTTTCTGCCCTATCAGAAGATTATTTCATGACATTTTGAAATGTCTCGGCAAACTCATTCAATTTGGGAAGGTCGAAAATTTGAGGTTTGGTAATGGGTTAAAGAAGTGACCAAGTCCATGAGATCATGTTCAACATTGCTGCACCTTCAAGAAAAAGTTGAATATAACTCTGTAACAATGGGAGAAAATGCTTGTATTAAACCAAGTAATTTCATTTGTCACATTGGTCTTTCTAATACTTTATTCTTGTCCTCCGCTTGTGCTTTCATTTTGGACAGAAATCAATATAGATGTAGATGGTTCAGTGCAAGACTATAGGAGACCCTTCTCAAAGATTAAGGTAGAATACCCATTATCCGCCATTTTGAAACTTTTTTGTTTGTTGGCTTTCTTCGGTCATTCTCGGTAGATTCTATATATCAGTCGGTGCCGGAACTATTTTCATTTCACCAAATATTTCGCCACAACAAATGTAAACCGAGAACAACAGAAGTAATCCAATGAAAGCATTAGTTTCAAAATGGCGGATTATGAGTATTCTAGCTTAAAGACTTACTATAGTCTTAAATAGAAGCTTCAATATGAAGGAAAAGATCAAAGTGCTAATACTTGAAGGTATTGATGATGGTTGGCATTTGGCTATCTTGTATTAAGGCTAATTGGTTGTACCTAAGTGCATGTTTCGGCCCATGAGACTTGGGTTTGTGAGGTCTTTCTCTTCTATCATTTGAAGTTTTCAGGTGAAAGACTAAAGCAACTCCTTCATTAACCCTTAGAATGCTGGGTAATTTTCTCAAAAAAGATTTTTGTGCTGTCTGCTTTCCAAAACTTTACATATCTGCTTAATTCTGATTAGGAAAGCCACCCAGAGTAGCAAACAGGATAGATCACCGGCCAGCTGCCAATTTATTTAACAACTGGCCTTGATCTAACCTGTTTGTTTAAGCATGAAGTAGGTTCCAGCACTTTAAGGGCTAATCATGGAAAAAGTACTGAAATACTTTTGATGGAATTATGAAAGGATTCTAAACAATATCATTCATTGAAGGTGAACTGTTACATCCTTTATCAAGCTTTTCCATCAAATAAAGGTAAAAAATATACCTATGAGCTTGAAACCATTCATGTAACAAACAATTTTCTTGTAAGCAGGAATATTTTTCCTTCAAACAGATAAACTGCCTGCAACAGATTACATAATTACCTTATTGGTCAATTTGACATTTGAATCAGGAAATGGGTTGGCTTAGCTATTTCATTGCAACTCCAAGAAGCTGGACAATACTTTTTATTTGGTTTGGCTAGAAGATAACAATGTATGTTCCAAATAAGTCCTTTATTTCCCAATAAACTCTTATGAGAAAGCTTTCAGCAGACAAAATCAACACAAACTGTCCAAATATCCTTGAAAATCTGGCTTTAAATTCATGAAGGAGGGAGAGAATTTTCTTTTGCTTGGCAAGACGATGATAATGTATGTTTTAGTGTTCTTAGCCTTCAATCTGTTATGATTGTTGGTGATTTATTTCCCCCTAAACCCAGCTAATCCCGAGATAATTTTTATCTACGCTGAAACTGTTCCATTAGATTACCATTCCCCCAGAGATATGGGAGTTTAACCCGGTGTACCTCACTGGCTGTTGTGATGGATTTAAACTGAAGTTTAACCGTTACTTCATTTACTTATATACAGTGAACCCTCGTTTATCCGAACACGTCCGTTCCCAACAAAATGTCTGGTTTACCGAATAATCCGGACTAATGAACCAGAGCATGCTCTCATTCACATTAAGACATAAATGGTCTGTATGAGCGGTGTATAGTTATAACCCTTTAGCAAACGCCAAATTGTCGACCGTCCCAAATTGAAAGAGTTTGTAGAAGACATATCAAAACGTGATGAAATTCAAAGATAATCTTCTGATATGGCAGAAAACATTGTGGGAAAAGGAGAAATTGCTCGTCACGAGCAATTTCTCCTTTACCAACAATGTTTTCAAAAGTCGTCTGCAATAAACTGGTCCAATAATTCCGTTCCCTTACAATTTTGTTCGGATTGCGAGACATCCGGATAATCGGGGTCCAGATAAACGAGGGTTCGCTGTATACACAATAGATACATACATACATATATACATATATTAAATATTTACATATGTACTTGACTATATGCATTGTAACCATAGGTTTAAGCCATTGCTTCCATAATAATTAATAATCAACAACTGGTGGAAATTCAAAGCAACAACAGACAACAAAAAAATAGCATGAAAGATTATGTCTTGCATTTATGGTATTGTGTATGGTTACTTTTGTAACCAAAGGATACGGAGCAGTTCAGACTTTTGTTGGTATGCCTGTAACTTTTGGCCCTTCTTTATTCTATATACCACAGCCATTTTGGCCCTGTCACAGTACCGTCCATGACAAGATTCAGAGTAAATCCTTGTCGTTTCACTATTCCACACTCCATACCTTATTAGAATTACACAGACAAACATGCAGAAGATCAGCTACTGTTTTTAGCTATCGGCAATCTCTTTTTACCACCCTCACCAATTGCATCCCAAAATGTTGAGTTCAGCGAAGGGCATCTTCCTTATTGCTTTGCCTTTTGCTAAAGTAGTTCTGGAAAAGAAAAAGAAAAGCTTCAAAACATGGCCAACACGCACAAAAGATCAAAAAAAGCCAGAAGGCCCCCTCTCGTGTCCTAAAAGCATATAATTAACACACAAAGTAATATTCAAAAGTTTCATTAACTACTTTTTACTGAACAACAACCTTCGCAAGTAATTCCTGAGTGGTCTCCCACCTTTTGTGACTAAGTGTCTCATTTTTACTGCAAATGCACAGGTGCATGAGATGATTTTCTATAATGTCCCAATATTATGTATTATATACTATTTAAAAGACATGGTTTTCAACAGATATCTGTCAGGCTCTCCAATAAATCACCCCAAAGTCCCATTAAAATGAATAGGATCCCCAAAACTTTTATTGCTTCGTGTCTAGAAATGGTTCTTTATTTAAAAAACATTATTCATATCATCAAAATCCATCAATGCAATTGGAAATAGCAAAAAGTTTCACAAAATTCTGCGCAAAATTGACCCACGTCGTTCACGGTGGCCATGGAAAGGAGCCAGTAACTGTCATTTTTAACCCTTAGAATGCTGAGTAACTCTCTAGACATAAACTTTTGTGTTGTCTGCTTTGCAAAACCTTAAATATCTGCTTCATTTTGAAGAGGTAAAATACTTCGAGAAGCAAACAGGTCATATTACAGGCCAGCCATCAATTTACTTGGTGGCTGGTCTGGATCTAACATGTTTGCAAATGCATGAATCCAGTGCTTTAAGGATTAAGTGAATTTCTCTACTTTCACCCAAAATATATTTAAAAGACACATGCATTCTAAGGAATATGCTAGCCCACCAAAGATTCAGGATATATTTCATGATTTTGGAACAACTATCCAAATGGGAATTGATAGATTGTGTTGGGTTACGGTGACCCTATTTCTGCAAGAATTCCCATTTGGAGAGGCAATATTTCTCCGAGAAGTTTATATATCCTTGATGGGACTGGGTCTGATTGGTTTGACCAGGAATTCCCGTTCCATGCACAATTTAATCGAATCAATTCCATCGTACGGCCTCTTCGTTTGAGAAAATTGAGAAATGATAGCACTCTTCCTACACTTGATCTTTAATCCCCGCGCATCAAACATCGGAGCCTGATATTAATCATAATCCTAGATTGTGTTCTCAGACCCCGGACAATTCACTTGCTGCAGTAACAGAGCCATTACTTGACAAAGCATGCCTAAGAGTTATGCAAAATGAAAATGTTTTTATCATTCCCAATTGGAAAAGTGTGCAAGATGATAATAGAATCAAAATCAGGTTGATTTTTGTTTGTGTTTAATTATGCTTTAAACTGCTTGTTAATAATTTTTCTGCTTTGTTTGGATACAAACAAATTCCCCCATTTTACCCAAACAAACTTTCCAGTTTTAATGCTTCCCAAATTATTCTTAATACATAATTGTGTTCATTGGATACAGACTTGAGATATCTTAACATTTTATTTCTTTAAAACTGAATAGCAGCTGTTTTGTTGTAAGAGACATTCTGGGGAATAGCCACTGGAAGTACCGGTAGTTGGTATAAGTGTATTTAGATTGCCAATACAATGTATAAATTTGTATCCATATCCAAAAGGGTTGCAAAAACTGTAAGAACATCTATTCTTATTTATTTTTTGACTTGCAAATAATTTTTTTCATGTGTGAACAAGCGCCTGTAAAAGCAAAAAGAATTGAAGCATTGTATTTTTGGCTTGAATGTACATTTGAATTTCAATTAGAATTTGGAATTTTCCATAGAAAGTAATGAGATGCTTTCTATCATAAAATTAGTACATAATAATGTACATTTCCGGGGTGGCGAAATCATAATTGTTGTTGTTGCCTAGCTTGTTCCAAACTCCTCACAGTGATCTCCCCTTGCTACGCTGCATCGACCACTGCCACCACAAGATTTTTCATCCAGATTTGGATGAAATTCATATGATGCTGTTTTGTTAAGAGATTACCGGATATCTTAGTTAATTTAGTAAAAATACCTTGTTGTATTGATTTCTGACCAGTTAAGTTGAAAAAAAAATGGTTTTGTTTATAAATAAAGCAGTAATGGATTACAATTTTTTAGTTTTGCCGCCATCTTGTTATGCCATTTTCGTTTCTAAGTAGGTGGTCACGTGACATTTGTGATGGCAGTGATCATCCCCATACAGGGAGATCACTGTGAGGAGTTTGAGCTTGTTCAAAAACCTTTAACAGACAAGTGAATTTTTACTGAATTCTACTGTATAACCATTGTACGGACAAGTGCAGAACGCAATTTGGCAATAACGGACAAGCAAATCAAAATCAGATTCCACCACCCCTGCATTTTTCTCTTGCTCCTTTTCCTCTGGTCTGTTCAGGTCCATCTGCCTCTGCAGCAGACGCCTATTGAAAATATGGCGCATTCAAATGTCAGAATATGGTTCCAACAGAGAATAGGTTAATATGACCTTTACTTATTAAAGACGTCAGCTAAAATGATCACAGCAGACTTACTTTTAAATGATTGTGACAAAAGCAGAATTTGCTCACTTTGAGAAAATCCTACTTTTGTTGCAATTATTCTATAATTGATTGCCGAAAAAAGTACAATTTTCGTAATCCTATTTGTCTTTTGTTTATGAATTACTTGCCGTCTGCTCAAATATTTTCACGGGACGGGGAGAGAGGGTGAAACTGCTCAATAAGAGGTTCATGTTTGAATGGTTTGTATTTCCTATTCAAATGACATGTAATGCTGGACGAAATTTGATGCAGTGCTGAAACTCTAGATTAAATTATTGATTTAAAACGTTTCCGCATTTTCTCTAATAAATCTTGATTCTTGAATCGATGGAATAACTGCTGTATCACATTGGGTCCGGAGGATATTTACTGATACATAAGCTTTATTTAACCCTTATAGTGCTGGAACCGACTTCATGCTAATGCAAACAGGTTTGATCCAGGCCAGCCGCCAAGTAAACAGGCGGCTGGCCTGTGATCTAACCTGTTTGCTACTCTGAGTATCTTTCCTCTACAAGATTAAGCATATGATTAAGGTTTTGGAAAGCAGATGGCACAAAAATCTATTTTTGGAAAATTACGCAGCAGCACAAGGTTTATGCCTTAAAGGCACTGCTTCACACATGAGATAAGAAAAAAAAAAGTCATGCATTAAAAATGTTTTTTTAGACTTTATGTAAACATATTTTACTCATATTGTACATTACAGGAATTATCTTGTTAAAATTCTTGAGAAAAGGATTAGAACAAGTGCAAGTTTCTCCCCTTTTGGGGCTTAATATTACCATTTAGGTTTGTTAAAGATATTTGCATTTACAGTGTTCAAGTCATATTGAAAGGGTTGTAATTTACACCTCTTAACCCTTTTCAAAACAATAACGACATTTGACGACTTTGTTGCAGACAACTTGAGAAAACATTGTGGGAAAAGGAGAAATTGCTCGCTTAGAGCAATTTCTCCTTTTCCCATAATGTTTCCTGCCCTTTCAGAAGATTATTTTCAATTTCATCACATTTTTAAATGTCGTCTGCAAACTCTTTCAGTTTGGGACACTCGAAAATTTGTTGTTTGGGAAAGGGTTAAAGCAGATGATATGACAGCTGTTGACAAAGGATGGATTGACAGAGCCCATTTTATCATCTAAATTGACTCATTCCCTCTTGTGGAAATTCGAGAATTGCAATTAATGGAAAGGATTAGAAGACCCCAATAAAAGTCTTTAATGCAACACTTAACCCTAAAAATGCTGGGTAATTTTCTAAAAAATGATTTTTGTGTCGTCTGCTTTCCAAAACCTTAAATATCTGCTTATTTTTGGATAAGGAAATATGCTAGGAGTGCAAACATGTTAGATCACAGGTCAGTCGCCAATGACTTGGTGGCTGGCCTGGATCTAACCTGTTTGCACAACCATCAAGTCGGTTCCAGCACTACTAGGGTTGAGTATTTCAGTCCTTTGCAAATATTATGCAATTACTAATATAGTCTTGCATTGATCCTATGAATTATAAATTTTAAAGAATTATATTTTCTTTTTGTTTTTGGGAAGAAATGAATGAGGTAAAAGAGTTATTGCTATAACCTGCTGCTTTCAATGTGTTAACCCTTTACCAAACGCCAAATTTTCGACTGTCCCAAATTGAAGAAGGTTGCAGATGACATTTCAAAATGTGAATGAAATTGAAAAATAATCTTCTGATAAGGCAGAAAACATTGTTGGAAAAGGAGAAATTGCTCGTTAAGAGCAATTTCTCCTTTTCCTACAATGTTTTCTAGAGTTCTAAAATGTTGTTATTGTTCGGTAAAGGGTTAAACACCTTTATGAAGAGAAGGGTTAAGAGACATAGCAGAAGACAGTTGAAATCAAAGAATAGAATTCTAGCATTTTTCTCAATAAGAATTTCGAACACCAAACATTGAAAAGGAAAATGATCAGCATGAAATCAGTTTTTCATTTTATATCACAATTTCATGGAATATCTACACCAAACTGTGAAATTCTGAGGTTATTAACTTATGGAATAGTTAAATGTCATTTGTTTCCCAGGTTCAGATGAAATGATGTACCCAATTTGAACAAATATCAAGTCCATTATCCTGTGACTGGTGTTCGAATAAAGTAAATTTGTAATAGCAAAAGGGATTTGTCTGTATTTGAATTTTGTAGGACGTCTTTCTGACAAATCAATCCACATATACCCTTTATTGTTCTTTAGTCATGCTTCCTTTCAGATTCAATTCTTTTCAAATTGAATATAAATGGTACGAGTTAATGAGTTTATCTGATATTATCAAAATTATCAGGCAATTCGCTTTATCTAAATTTGCACAGTTTATATACAGTAGATCTCAAAAGGGATGTCACATTGTTGCTTTTTTATTAAAAAACATGTTAATTTAATGTTAACACACCTAAATAATTAAAACTTTCTAATTTTGCTTCAAATGACTGTTTTCAGTGCAAGTCATATAGCAGTAGAACTGTTGTGAAGTTTCAAAGAAATCAATTTTTAACTAACAAATTTCCTCATGTCTGTGCAGAAGCACCTTTATTACCACGGTGATTATGAGATCATTCACCCACATTCAAACTGCACCTTTATTACCACGGTGATTATGAGATCATTCACCCACATTCAAACTGCACCTTTATTACCACGGTGATTATGAGATCATTCACCCACATTCAAACTGCACCTTTATTACCACCGTGATTATGAGATCATTCACCCACATTCAAACTGCACCTTTATTACCACCGTGATTATGAGATCATTCACCCACATTCAAACTGCACCTTTATTACCACCGTGATTATGAGATCATTCACCCACATTCAAACTGCACCTTTATTACCACCGTGATTATGAGATCATTCACCCACATTCAAACTGCACCTTTATTACCACCGTGATTATGAGATCATTCACCCACATTCAAACTGCACCTTTATTACCACCGTGATTATGAGATCATTCACCCACATTCAAACTGCACCTTATTACCACCGTGATTATGAGATCATTCACCCACATTCAAACTGCACCTTTATTACCACCGTGATTATGAGATCATTCACCCACATTCAAACTGCACCTTATTACCACCGTGATTATGAGATCATTCACCCACATTCAAACTGCACCTTTATTCATGAACAGGCAGATGCTGTTATGATTTGTTGACATCTTGATATTGATTTTATTTCCTGTCAGCTTCTTTTTTTGTTCCATTTCTTCTGCTGCAAGGAGTAGATCTCCAAGGTTGCATGCTGTTGCCATTATTAATGAGTTAGAAGAAGAATGACCCATGAACATAAAAGGGAAATTCTAAAAAAACGACCGCTTTTTTCATGCATGAATAGTTGCTGAATAAGATGTTGGTCCTTGCTAATCTTTTCTCGGATGAAAGCTACTTAGAAAATTTGACACCTTTTTGTCACTTTTTTGTACTGTCATTGATTGCTTAACCCACTGCCAATCAATAATGATTTTTAACCACTTAGTTGCAAATGACTTTGGAAAACATCTAAACGAGCAATTTCTTCCCACAATGTTTTCTGCCCTATCAGAAGAGTATTTTTCAATTACAGCCCATTTTGAAATATCATGTGCAAACTCATTCAATTTGGGATAGTCAAAAACATGGCGTTTGTTTAAGGGTTAAAAAAAAGCTGGCTAATCCTTTGTTACAATGTTTTTGATTTAAACCCGATGAATGTGATGGTTGTTAACTAAATCTTTTCATTTAATAGAATTTTTGACGGTGAGTAAAATTGTGGTCAAGAAATAACATAGATTGATGCTTATAACTTCTATGAAATAGGTTAATAATGAAGAAATGTTGTGAAAAGAAGAAAAAAAAGCTCATTATGATTATGTAGTAGAATTTTTTCCGTGATGAATCAAAGCTTTATTACCTCAGGTGGTCTTAAGTCTGACTAGGTTAAGGTAGAATATCCATAAACCGCCAATTCTTTTGTCGGATCACTTCAGTTGTTTTTGGTATACATTGGTCGTGAGCGGAACTTTATGGTGTAAAGGGAATGGTCTCGGTATAGACTGATGAATATTGAGAATGACCGAAGAAATCTGACGAAGATAGAGTTCCAAAATGGCGGATTATGGGTATTCTACCTTAAATTTGGTGTTTTAAGCTGATTTTAAAGGCACATCAAAGGAGAGGAGTACAAATAAATTACTGAAAAAATAAATGGAGTTCTTTTATTATGTTCATAAACATAATGAGAATTAGTTTAGGAATGCATTGAGACCCTATCAAATAGACTGATTCAAAATAAGTTATTTTGTGCTTGAAATATAGTTGTCTCCAATTCAATCATGTTTATCAACAACCTGTTTGTTTACATTTTCAAAATAACGAATTCTGATTGGTTGGTTCAAAAATGTGTGTATAAACTGTAAAGGTCAGAGGTGAAGAATCAGCGAATCTGAATTATAAAACTTGCTAATCTGGGTTATTTCTGGTTAACTTTCACATTTAAGTTGTGCTGATGGTGTTTTCTAGTGATAACTATTTGAAGCAGTCCAAAAGTTGACCAAGTAATATAGTTTGATATAGCATTAATCTCCTTTTATGGGCTTTTAAGACTGTTTCACTTATCTTAAAATGATTAATGCACCCATATACTCTTGCCCAAAGTATTCTTATCACCTGAAACATAAGCTGTTGAAAGGTTTGTTTTTTTCAAGTCCATGATATGCATCCTTTTCAGAACACTGATGAATGATTTTCATGTGGGAAAGTAGTCTACAGTTTGGATAGAATACCATAAAGTAATGGAAAGAATACCATAAGCATGAACAGGTGAGCTGACTGCTGTTACATGACTGAAATACCAGGGGAGACAAAATCAGTTTTCAATTTACTTGTCTGTAAATGGCCTTTTTTTCCCCAATTGTCCATATTATGGTTACATAATTAAATTTCAGTAAACATTTCACTTTTCCATCAAGGCTTTTTGACAAGCTGGCGATTACAGACAATGCATTTTGCCATCCCTGAATACTTTTGAAAATGTTGTTAAGCCCAAGTCCAATCCTTTTCAGCACCCAAGCAGTGTCCATTTGCCCTAAAAAAACAACATCTGCATGTCTGCATTGTTTTGTATTTGATTTATGATTGCCATGTTGCGTGTCATACACAACGAGATGTTTTCAGTTTCTACTATCATTGTCTGAAACACCCTGTTTGCAAACCATGAATGCAGTTCCGTTATTTCCCTGGAGACTTGGTAGTTCCTTTATTGTTTGGAATATTTAGTCAATACATCTCCGTTCTTGAGTAATCATTAAAAAAGAAAAAAATACTTCATACAATAATGACATTGACCAATTTGTTGCAGACTAATGAAAATATTGTGGGAAAAGGAGAAATTGCTCTTTGCAAGCAATTTCTCCTTTTCCCTCAATGTTTTCTGCCCTATCAGAAGACTATTTTTCAATTTCATCACATTTAGAAATGTCGTCTACAAACTCTTTCAATTTAGGACAGAAATTTTGGCATTTGGTAAAGGGTTAATCAATCTTTTTATTTTCAAATAATTTCATACTGCCAAAAAAAATTAATTTTGAAATTTTCATCAAAATATAATCAAATTCCTGTAACACAACAAGGAATCTATAACGGCTGCAATATTCCCCTTTTCGCCATGCTGGTTTCTCTTCTTTCAATTAAGGAAATGCTTCAAAAAGGATTTCATGTATGAATTTGTAAGTTGTGTTACTGTCTTTTGATACATTGCATATAAAGAAAAAGAAAACTTGGAATAAATCATAACAAACCAAAGATATATTTGTGAGAAATTAAGGATTGAATGCAAGTTACTATGAATGATATCAAAAGGATAAATGCATTCGTGCCATATCCATAAAATATGCAGATGATGAAAATTACAACCAACATTTAAAATTATTCAACTATCAATAAAGCGTCGAATAGAATGAATAAAGGCAATGCCACCAGGAATTTGCTCACTTTGCATATAATGAGCTATTTTGCATTTTCACCACAACATTTTAAAGTTTAGCCTGGTACCAAATCCTTCAAAAGAGTTAATGCAAGGGAGAGAGTTACTACAAATTGTTGAATAATTCCTCTCCAAATAAACAATTTTGTTCACAAATCAAGCAGTCTCAGCGATGGTAAGGTGGAGCGCTCTATTGCAATAGGCTCCACTCCACACATGTTCTGGCAGTTCTACCAGAGATTTTAGAGGAGTCAGACATATTAGCTCATGAGTGCCTTAATGATCTAAATTGATTGGATTAAGTAAACGAATGTTTATTTTGTTCTTGTAAAGAGCTCCTGGAAATTCTAGATATTGGGTCATTATAATATTGACGGGAAAAGATTTTCCAGTTTTGTTAATTTTCCTGTGCTTTAAGTGTGGGATAGTTTATGAAATAACGTGATTAACACTCTAGGGTGTTGATAAATCAAATTGAATATTTGGATTTTCGCTTGAAAAAAGAAGTACTTGAGATAGAAACAACATTTCTTGGTGTCAGATTTCAACAAGTTTGCACATTTGAATATTAAGGTTACATCCAAGATAGTTTTGTTTGTTTGACACATTGTTATTGGAGAATTGTTACTTTGCTTTGTGTCAAGTTGGCTAAAGAGTGATTCATATAACGGATTATTATCAATATTCTATAACTATTGATTATTGGATCTTAAAGCCTTGTACCAGGTGAGTCAACTATTTCATTAAGTGATGGGGTAGCCTAACCCTCCGAGATAAGTGGGGTCTTTGTTACAAACATAACCTTTTCCCTCATTTCAAATTGTGTTTAGCAGACGACATTGATGTCAGTCGTTTGGGTTTTTTTGTTGAAAGATCGTTAAGAAAATAAAACCTTGTCAGCCCCTTTCTTGATAATGAAGAGATTTGATTTCCCTTTAGCAGAAGTCTTAGGTAACCTATTTCAAAAAATGGAAAAAATACTTGTGAACACCCAATATATCCTTTTGGTCCACAGGTTTTTTTTTTATTTGTTTGTTTTTTATTTAAAAACCATTTCTCTCGTGTATATTAATTTTAGGGAAAGAAAGGGTAAAATAAAAAAACAAATCAGAAAGAAGAGAAATCAATCAGATCAAATAACCTTTGACATATCAAACCTTTTGATAATTGTGTTAATGACATATAAAAATATATATCAATATTGAATGATTTTTGCATATTGAAAAATGCAATTTGTTTTATGATCATTCTTTGCATCTTGTCGGAAGAACATACAGCATTATCATGAAACCATGTGGAAAACAGGGAATACTGCTCTTGAAGAGCAAGTTCTCCTTTTGTTACCATGGTTTCTACTTATTTGTCATCTGCTGTTGCTTTCCATTTGGACAAGTCACAATTCCCCACACGGAGGTATAGGTTTAAGCCTAGGGCTCTGATCATGGATCAGCAATGTTTGTTTACTCGCATTATAACTAATATTAAGATAATATTTGTGTTCTTTTTAAACAATTAACTGAACGTTTAGTGCAAGTCTAGTGACTCTTGGTAAGTTCATAATATGAGGGTTGCATACAAGACTATATTGTAGTTGCATACAAGACTATATTGTAGTTGCATACAAGACTATATTGTAGTTGCATACAAGACTATATTGTAGTTGCATACAAGACTATATTGTAGTTGCATACAAGACTATATTGTAGTTGCATACAAGACTATATTGTAGTTGCATACAAGAACACTCAACATGAGAAGCAATGCGAGGTGTAAAAAAATCAAAGACTGATATTTTTATTTTTTAATCCTATCTGATGTTCTTAACCCTTAGACTGCTTGGTAATTTTCCAAAAATAGTTTTTTTGTGTCGTCTGCTTTCCCAAACCTAAAATAGATCTGCTTAATTTTGATGAGGAAAGATACTCAGATTAGCAAACAGGTTAGATCACAGGCAAATTTACTTGGCGGCTGGCCTGGATCTAACCTGTTTGCATAAGCATGAAGTCGGTTCCAGCACTATAAGGGTAAAATGAAACATGCACCAATAGTTGAAATTTCAGAAATCTATGTTGTCATTTTATCGATAAAAATGAATTTATTTGAAAAAAATCGAAATCGGTGAGATAGTCCATTTAAAGGTTCTAATGGTGTTAGTATGTACTAACCTATCTTCTATCCATAGGTAGAGATGCTTAACATTTTTAAGTTGTTAAGTATTTCTAAGAATAGGAATTAATTCAAATGTTGTGTGGTACATTAAACCTTTTCTTCCAATTAATTCATTTAAATGCATATTTAGAAGAATGTAATAACAAAACAGACAAGTGTGACAAAAGAGGAAATTGATCATTTTTGTCCCTTTTGTCACAATATTGACTGCCTTATTCCTTTTCTAGCATTGTCCGGGTTGACAAATGAAACACCAATGGTTCTATCTTGCTTCATCTGCTCTTATTGACATTTCAGTTGGAGTTTTTCTCCATCTATTATGAGTAGACATTGCACCATAACTGAAATACTATTGATGCAATGTCGAAATCAAGTAAATCAGATAAGGTAAATGATTTTTTTTATTCTTTGTAATTGTACTCTGCTGTTGTTTTGAATTTTGACAAGTGGTAATATTCCATTTGAATGAAAGCTATAGGTTATGAACGCATAGTTTTTGCCAGTAAATAAGAAGCTGACGATTACTTACCTTAGGGCTTTTTCTCGTTCAGATCTGAGATTTCAGCTGATGTTAGTGTAATAAAAAAAAAGGTTCAACAAGGACTTGGCGCCTTTTTATTTCGCAGAACACTTCCCTGGACTGATTAACATCTTTGGGTTTTTTTTTTTACCCTCTCTTTGGTTGGTAATCTATAACTCATCTGTAATAAAATCCTTTCTTCCCGTATGGGTGTTTTGGAACTGGATCAAATCGAAATCAAAATCGGATTTAACTTATAAACACTTATAAAGTATATAAAATAAATGTTCTTCGTTATATAAAGGCTAGAATCCACTGTGAAAAAAAAAAGAATGTGCTAGTCTTAAGTATTTTCATCTATGATCACAATCTTAATTACTTGAGTATTTCTGTGCTCTAAGAAGTACATATGCCTAGGTTCACAAATTTCGGGTGAATTGTCCCAGGCTAATAAAACATATCCTATGAATTGCCATTATGAGAAGTTCAATGTATATGACAGTGTTGAATATCTTTTAAAACCATTAATTTTGGTCTATAACTTATACATAATAAATGAATTACAAGTTGTGATTTATTTTGTTAACATTATGGTGGCTTCTTTATTATATCAAAGGTAATTTCATTGGATAAACCTGATGAGTTTAAATTTGATTACTTTTTGGACTAAGATGCTTAGCATCTTTAGTTCATTGGATTCATAAATATACATACCATATTTTAAGGCTTAGTAATTTATTGAAAGGCCATTTAACATATTGAAGTTCATAAATAAATTCCTGAATCCAACAGAGGGTTAAGTACTCGCGCTCCTCTTACATAACCCCCCAAATGTTACAGATGACATTTGAAACGCCTGCAATAAACCATAAAAACTTCCGTTCAAAGCCAATGCAAAAAATGTGAAAAAGTTACAATGAGCAATTTCTAAATTCCTCATATTTCAACAACTGTTAATGGATTATGCATTTAGAAATGGAGACCTTAGTGAAGGTTGGTTTTAAAAAGACATCTGAGTTCCAAGTTTGTTATTAAACTATGCAATGATTTACAGTCATACATTATGTCTGATTTTTTTGTAGTTATTCAATGTTGCATACTTTTTTATGAAATATTTACACTTCTAATCCCACATTGACTTAAGTTGTTGTCTGCTGTAAAATCATCAAGACATTTGTAATGGAACCCCTTCAAAAGATTCAAGAACTTTTTCATAATTTTCATGAACATTCATGAATGTGTAATGGCCGTTCACAAACAAGAAGTTGTTCTCATCTTGTTCATGAACATCAAGAACATTTTTATTAACATCAAGTACATGTTCTTGAATTCATTCATGAACCTGCACTTCGAGGGTTAAATGCAAGACTATAGTAAGTGCTTCACATACATGAAGCACTTGCTATAGTATTGCATTGAACCCTCGACATTGATGTTCATGAACATGTTCTTGAATTTCTTGAACACGTTCTGTGTTCATAAACAGCCATTTAATGTTCATGAAGTCCATGAAAAAGTTCTTAATAAGTTCTCAAATAAGCAGGGAAAACTATGAAGTGGGTTTAATGTACTTCCATGATGGCTATCTCTGACATTTGTGTAACTTTTTCTCAGAAGTTGTGGCTTCTCCGAGCCAACGATCTCAGTGATCCCCAGGACTGATAAAGGGTCAGATAAGGGGCCAGCAGCTTTCCCGATAACAGATCTTGTCGATGGGCTTCGTGGGGGTCACCTGTCTATTATCCATTCTTCCTTTCCGAACCCATTTTAACCCTTTCCTAATTTATATGGATATGCCTTAACCCTTTACCAAACAATAACGACATTTGACTACTTTGTTGCAGACAAACTTAGAAAACATTGTGGGAAAAGGAGAAATTGCTCGTGACGAGCAATTTCTCCTTTTCCCACAATGTTTTCTGCCCTATCAGAAGATTATTTTCCAAATTATCACATTTTGACAGTCTTCTGCAAACTCTTTCAATTTGGGACAGTCGGAAATATGGCGTTTGGTAAAGGGTCAAAGCTTTTACTGCAGAGCATGATGGAGATAATTGTTTGAGAAGAAAAAAATACTCCACAAGCAATTTCTCCTACTATCCCACTGGTTTCCCTATATATTAATTCAGTGAGATACTTTAGAAGGTGCTTCACGTACATTTGTGTTTAGGTGATCTTGTGTTTATAGTCTTGCATTGAATCCACTAAATATTTTCTTAGACTAGATATTACTCAAGAAGTTATTTCTCCTATTGTTTCATTGGTTTTCCTATATATATCAGTTCAGCACTATGCGATAGTTAAGTGCTTCACAATTGTCAAGGACTTTACTTTAATTTTGCATTGAACCCTCTAAATACTTTTTTTTCAGACTAGATATTACTTAACAAGCAATTTCTCCTATTGTCTGTTTGGTTTTCCTATATATTAATTCAGTGCTATACAATAATTAGTGCTGCACATTTGTCAAGGACTTACTATAATCCTTCATTGAACGCTCAAAATATTTTTTTCAGGCTAGATATGTGTTGACTATCATTAGAGTGAGCATTTAAAGAATCAAATATGACAGAGAATCAGAAAGTAATTTACTAAAGACCTCTGAAAATGTATGACAATTTATAAGATACAGTCAAACTTGTGTTAAGAGGCCAGCCTATGGGACAGAGTAAATTGGCTGTTTAAGACAGGTTGGTTGCTTAACACAAGTTGAATTACACTATAAGTCTAACAATGGGACTTTCTGTAGTGGCTGTTTAAGGCAGGTTGGCTGCTTAAAAGGGTGGCTGCTTAACACAAGTTAGACTGTATATGCATGGAGGGAGATATTGTTATTCTTGAATATGCAGTTGCAGATATATTCTTGGTTCTATCATCAATGATTTAAGATCGGGGTTTATTTATCTTAAAGAAACAGAGGCCTGTAAAAGACAACTTCCTTGGCATTCAAAAATTATTAAAGATCTAATAGCAGAAGACTTTAGAAAAACTTTGTAAACATGTGAAAAACCTTTGAGTTCTGTAACAGTTGTTCTGATATGTGTGAATAGATTGAAAAAGCATTGTGTCCAAAGGAGAAATTGCTTGTCACAAGCAATTTCTCCTTTTGCCACAATGCTTTTTCTAAAGTTGTCTGCGGCAAGGCGCCTCGGCTATAATGTGGCGTAAGGTGGTAAAGTGCTGAAGGGTAAAGATCCCAGTTGAAATGCTCCAAAGGTGATGATGAGTGGGGTTTTCATTACCCGTTCCATTATTGTGATTGACAGAAATAGTGTTGGTTCCCCCGTCCCTTTGAGATTATCTATCTGACCTTGAGATTGTTGTTTCTTCCATCCCCCAGCAGACCCTCTTCTTTGGAGCCAATATAGTGGTCATTGGTCAAGCTAAGGTGGTATCATATCAAAGCTTTTGGTGTGATGAATTTGTGAATTGTTCTGTGAATCTTTATTTTTTGGATACCACTTGGAACAAGCCCACTTCCTTAAACTGACTGGGTTAAGACAGTGAAGGGTAGTTCTCGGAACATGAGGGTCGTGGGTTTGAATCCCACTTTGTTAAACCGACTGGGTTAAGACAGTGGAGGGTATTCCTCGGAACATGAGGGTCGTGGGTTTGAATCCCATTTTGTTAAACCGACTGGGTTAAGACAGTGGAGGGTAGTTCTCGGAACATGAGGGTCGTGGGTTTGAATCCCACTTTGTTAAACTGACTGGGTTAAGACAGTGGAGGGTAGTTCCTCGGAACATGAGGGTCGTGGGTTTGAATCCCACTTTGTTAAACTGACTGGGTTAAGACAGTGGAGGGTAGTTCTCGGAACATGAGGGTCGTGGGTTTGAATCCCACTTTGTTAAACCGACTGGGTTAAGACAGTGGAGGGTAGTTCTCGGAACATGAGGGTCGTGGGTTTGAATCCCACTTTGTTAAACCGACTGGGTTAAGACAGTGGAGGGTATTCCTCTGAACATGAGGGTCGTGGGTTTGAATCCCACTTTGTTAAACTGACTGGGTTAAGACAGTGGAGGGTAGTTCTCGGAACATGAGGGTCGTGGGTTTGAATCCCACTTTGTTAAACCGACTGGGTTAAGACAGTGGAGGGTAGTTCTCGGAACATGAGGGTCGTGGGTTTGAATCCCACTTTGTTAAACTGACTGGGTTAAGACAGTGGAGGGTATTCCTCGGAACATGAGGGTCGTGGGTTTGAATCCCACTTTGTTAAACTGACTGGGTTAAGACAGTGGAGGGTAGTTCTCGGAACATGAGGGTCGTGGGTTTGAATCCCACTTTGTTAAACTGACTGGGTTAAGACAGTGGAGGGTAGTTCTTGGAACATGAGGGTCGTGGGTTTGAATCCCACTTTGTTAAACCGACTGGGTTAAGACAGTGGAGGGTAGTTCTCGGAACATGAGGGTCGTGGGTTTGAATCCCATAGGTAGCGGGATCTGCCTTGTGACCTTTCATGAATCCACATTTGGCACAAGTACCCGTTATGTATCCAGGAAGCTGAATCGAGAGTGACTTGTCTAAGTTGTAAGAACTTGTTTCACAATTGATGTAAAATAAACTAAACTAAACTATCTGATCTATTTAACCCATTTCATCATTTGGAAAATTAACACTGCTCTACATTGAAATCAACAGCATACGATAATCATAAACTATGAAAAACTACATTTGGTTTTTGATAATGGATGGAAACCATTGTGGGTACAAGGAGTAATGTCTCAGCTTATTACACTAGATTCTTTCATTTTTTGCAGCAGAAGTGTCAAAGTGAGTTTTGATGCAGTAACCATTTCCCAAACAACAAATTTTTGACTGTCTCAAATTGAAAGAGTTTGCAGACGACATTTCAAAATGTGATGAAATTGAGCAATATTCTTTGGAAAGAGCAGAAAACCTTGTGGGAATAGGAAAAATTGCTTGTTACAAGCAATTTCTCCTTTTCCCACAATGTTTTCTAAAGTTGTCTGCAACAAAGTCGTCAAATGTCAATATTGTTTGGGAAAGGGTTAATTAAAAGTGGTTACTAGTCCAAGACTCTATAGTAAGCTCATGAAGCCGTTTCTATGATCTTGCACTGATGTACTGAACTCATGATTCCCTCTTTAAACTCATCTTGCCTCTCTGTAGCACCCTCTAACTTGACATCTCTTGAAGGAGTCTAACTTTTGTCCCCTTTCTCCACATCAGTGCACATTGATGCAACTGTGATATAAAGATGGATTGCTTCTTATGAGTAATTTCTTTTTTACAATGGTTTTTAGGCAATATCATAAGCCTTTTCTATCATGATTTTAAAGGTGCATGTTCATAGATGTGTTGAAATATTAAAGTTAACAATTATAGTAAACAGTACCGCTGTACTCTTATAAGATTTGCATTGAACAATAGTCTTGGAAGCAAAACCAGATCATTTTCAAATCTTTAAAGTGTGTATACAATGAAATAACATGTATCATATATTTCAATCCAAAAGAGAGACATTGAACTTGAGATCTACCACATGTAGACTGTACATACTTAGATAAATTGACGCTTCATGGACTAATTATACTTTCAATAGCTACTTTTAAATTTCATATCAAACAACGATACAAAAACAGTATTATTTTAAGGAAATTTTATTTTTACTCTCAAATTTTCTCTTCTGTGAATAAACACCTCTATTTGTTTGCTTTTGCTTTTGCTTTTAATTTGGATGAGTCAAAATTTGCCATATTAGAAAATGAGTTGTACAAGATGATAGATAAAAAAAACACCCAGAAATCAAGGGTTCAACCCAAGACTATAGCAAGTGCTTCACAAACGTGAAGCACTTACTACAGTATTGCCCTGAACCCTTGAAATGGTCTGTGTACATGAATCGGTATGTGTTTTGCTTTCTGTAGAAAAGATGCCCATGGGAACCAGCACAATGTCTGTAAATATGGAAAAATAGGAATGAGCGTTAATGTGTCTCAGTTTGCTTTGTTTTGAAGATGTTTAGATAAACATGTTCCGGTTCCTGTTTTTATCTGAGAACCTGCCAGTGTGAGATTTTGATAATCTTAATCATTAGCTACACTTAATGGTTCACGTGCAGCGATGAATTATAGAAATGGGAACCAATGAATTAGTAGAACAGGGAACCTTCTCATAGAATGATAGCTCCTGTGAAAGATTCAAGAACTGATTCATAAATGTTCATGAACATTAAAGTTGCATTCATGTACACAGAAATTGTTCATGAACATGTTTATGGACATCAAGTTCAGGTTAATGAATATATTCATGGACATGTTCTTGAATTATGAACAAATTAAGAACAACTTTGTGTTCATAAGTATTCATAAATAAGGTCTTAATTCTTTTGCAGGGGAGAATAACAATGCTTGGGACATGTTAGGCCAACAGTGGTGCAGAGGTAGAATGTCAGCTACTGGTACTTAGGGTTCTAGGTTCAAACCCTGTTAGGCGCAAAGAAATTTGCAGGGACTACCCCACAAATTGGCCCAAGTACTGGTTTGGTGGATACTTATCAGTATGACTGACAGTTTTCATTTACCATGTGACCTATAATTGAAAAATTGTTAAATTTAAAGAATTGACTAGTATAAGCTAAATATTCAGGCCAATTTGTGAAAAAGAGTTCCTTGTCTGTCAAAACATGAGTACATTTCAAATTTGGAAGGCACAAAAAGGCAAAGGAATTTTTCCAGGCTGTAGACTGGTTGATCTTGCCTCCCTTTTGTTTTCCTGCCATATTGAACTCTTTCACCCTGTCAGTTTCGTCTAAATATTTTCTTGGAACCTTAATGATGGTAGCTTGTTTTAGCCTGTGAGAAGGGGTTGGGTGGATCTCCATAAACCTTAACCCTTTACCAAATGCCAAATTGTTCGACCTTCCCAAATTGAACAAGTTTGCAGACGACATTTCAAAATGAGATGAAATTGAAAAGTAACCTTCTGATAGAGTAGACAACATTGTGGGAAAAGTTTTCTCACAGTGTTTTCCAGCGTCATCTGCAGGTGAAATGTCAATATTGTTAAAGGTTTAAGTAATTTTTAGACAAAACACATCCGCTCAGAAATGTTCTGCTGTTTGGTACTCATCAGACCAATTGCATTGAGAAGATTCTTTTTTTTTTTTTTTTTTTTTATATTGGTTTTACATCACATCAACATTATTTCAGTTATGTAGCGATGCCCGACTATTAATGATGGAGGAGGACCCCATAACCAACTGCCCATAAGGGCTGGTCAAGGCGGGTAGAACCATCGGCCTTCCGTAAGTCAGTCGGGAGACTGCCTCTCATGAAAATCCATATCCCTCTCAGGATTTGAACCCACGCGGAGAGGGGCCATGTGATTTCAAGTTCTGTACGCTAACCACTAGGCCAGGGAGGCCCCTTGAGAAGATTCTAATGAATAAACTAAATATATGAAATCATTGAGAATTGAGAGAGCTTAGGTTGGAATGATTGAAAAATTTCTGTTTTCTGGAGCATGTTGTAGCGCTAACCTAGTTCCCATGTTGCTAGAATCAACATTCCGCAGCCTTGTGTCTGAGTCTGATGTCTTTAGACCACACAACTTCCTGTTTGTTCTCCAACCAAAATTAATGGTCAAAAAAAGGCACCCTCTGTAATGAGTTTAACAAAGATTTCCAAACTTTTTAACAAACTTCTCCTTTTTCACAACAGGATGTAGAACCATAACAAAACCACATAACACGAAAACAACTCAATCAAAAGATCTTGTTTGCTTAAAAAATCAAGCTTTAAGTTTATCCTCTTTTTTGAAAAGTAAGTTATTATGTTGGTACTGAAGAGAATTGTCCATTCGACACCTTTTGCAACAACTTTATCAAATAAAGCAAGTATTCAACATCAAAACTTGAAAGACCTATCCCTTTTTAAAGCATAAACAAGGATTCCAGCCAAGTTGAAAGCATTATCAGACAACAACATTGTGCAGACCTGATGACGAAATACCAGGAGTATGGATAGCTGTGCTGGTTGCTGCAATTGGATTGCAATACTGTTGAAAATTGTGTTAAACCCATTACCAAACCATAACAACATTTACAACTTTGTTGCAGACGACTCTGGAAAATATTGTGGGAAAAGGAGAAATTGCTCGTAAAGAGCAATTTCTTCTTTTCCCACAATGTTTTCTGCCCTATCAGAAGATTATTTTCCAATTTCATCACATTTTGGAACATCGTCTGAAAGCTCTTCTAATTTGGAACTGTTGAAAATTTGCCGTATGGTAAAGGATCGACCAAGATACACTCAAACTTCTCTCGTCAAATTCTCTCAACTGATTCTGGAGCATCTATTAGACGTTGTATTCATTGTTTATGTTCTTGGCTTCCCTGGTTCATGCCACATTGAAAAGCAGATCATTTTGCCAATTGTTTTCTGAGTTAACAAGATCAATATGTAAATCAAACAAACTTTCCTCAGACAGACAGCATTCAAGCCGTGAAGGAATGTTCACACACCCCTCTCGCTCAATTCTGCATATCCGTTGCTCTCTCCATTCAGATATTATTGTTTTTAAACCCTTTGGTTGGCAATTCTACAATTTTTATTATGTCTGCAGCATGTTATTAACCTTCAAAAGCTGTTGTGTAGTAAGGGGACTAATCTTTTAAAGAGCAATGTCTAATTCAATTGTTTTTCTATGTTGTGAGTAAAACGGAATATGGCAATAAAGAGCACTTCTCCTTATCAAATTGTGTTTCTACTTTAATTTATTTAGTTATTTTGTAAAGCTTTCTAAAATTATCCAAAGAATCTGTCTGAAAAGTTGTTTTATTCTGGAAAGAGGTGTACAAAGTTTTCCACCAGAGAAAAATAGACATGAGATCTTAATTCTACATAATCATTATGTAGCCTGGGAGAAATTTTATGCTGATGTGCAAGTTATACTGTTAGTTGCAATTCCAAGTTGCTTGATAGTTTGCTGAAGGAATGGATTTTTGGGGCTGTCTTCCACATAAACCAACTTCATATGTCAACATTCTCTACGCTTTTCATAAAACTATTAAGTTTTGAAATTTTGAAAACAAAGTAACAGAATAAAACTGCCAGTTTAAGACAGGATGTTCAAATCTTATTTCGATTTACTTGTCCATAATTGTAAATTTCAGAAAAAAATCCACTTGTCCATAAAGCATTTAGACAAGCTGGGCAATAGGGATAGTTGATTTTGCCACCTCTGAATGCTCATATTAAGAATAAAAATCAAGTACTTTTCAATGAATTTCAAGAACATATGCACATCAAGATCATGCACATCTGTACTTGATGTTGATGAATCTGTTTTTGAATTTTATGAAAAGGCTCTCGATGTTCATGAACTTGTTCTTGAAATTCATTACACATTAAAAGCATCTTTGTGTTCACAAATGACCATCTAAAGTATAAGTGTTCATAAAGTTCATGAAAAAGTTCTTGAATCTTTCACAGGGGATGCTCCCAGGCAAGTTTTGTAGCACAGTGGCAGACCTTCTCTTGTGTTTTGACAGGTCCTTGTAACATTTCTCTGTCTGGTATTAGCAGGCATGAGTTGTAAGGAATCCTTTGAAGAATGCCGTGTGTATATTTTTGCTGTAATTGCTCTGTTTTTGCAGTAAAGCTACACAGTTTTTGTCGATACTTTTTTGCACATAGTTATGTTAAAATGTTATTTGCAGTAAACCTGTATTAATCATGTTGTATTTTATTATGTAGCAAAAAACAGCTCTTGGTTATAAAGCAAGTTTGATAGCAAGTTTGCACAAAGTCTTGGTCTTGCAGTACCATACTTAATTCATGCAAGTATTGACACACCCTAAGCAATATTTATGAAAACACCTTGGCAAAAGATAAATGTGTGTGCTGTAACAACATTATTTGTTATAATTGTCAACTGATGTAGCTTTGAAGTGGATCATAAAAAGTCTTTTTGAGGGAATGGGTCAAATATATGCTCTTTTTGTAAACTGTTTTTCTCAAACGAACATGATTTTGCAGCTGAATTTCTTTGAAGGATTGTTTTGGAAAGAATGCTTTAATGCAATAAAATGAAAGAATAAAAACTTGGACAAAAAGAAAAGTTTCTTACCAGAATTGTCTTAATTGATAAATACAACTTTTTACCCATAACCAAACAATAATGACATTTGACCACTTTCTTGCAGACAACTCTTGAAAACATTGTGGGAAATGGAGAAATTGCTCATCATCACAATATTTTTAACACTATCAAAAGATTATTTTCCAATTTCATCACATTTTGAAATTCCGTCTGCAAACTCTTTCAATTTGGGACAGTCGAAAAGTTGGCATTTGGTAAAGGGTTAACAGCCTTAGCAGTTGTTAAGATTGTTCATTTGCGAAAGTCATTTAAGTCAATCAATTTATATTTTGTCCAAATTATGAATTTTCTCCAAGGAGGACATTGCTTCAGTCTAAATTAAAAAAAAAAACATTTATAAAAAAGAAATGTTATAATTTAAAAAAGTTGGTAGCTAGATAAGTATTGGAACAAAAGGAACAATGTGATCAAATAACAAATGGAGACCTACCTACACAACCAAGTTATTGTCAAATGTGTTTTGACTTTAAATCGGGATTGCTATTTGCAGGTCTAAGAAAAAAAGGGGAAAAGGTAGTTTTGAAGAGAGGGGTTGATATCTTTCCACCAATAACGACTGCACAAGAATTTGCATCTCTGCTAAAAATATCAGAAATTCGTGTTTTTGTGTGAAAGGTTGCGGAAAATATTTATAAACAGAGAAATGGATCTTTGGAAAGAATGCCCCCAATTTTGTTCATTTTAACCAGTTACTGCATAATTATTCAGTAAGTGATATATTTATTTTCAATGTAACAAATTTTCACCTGTCCCAAATTGAGAGAGTTTGAAGACGACATTTCAAAATGTGATGAAATTGAAAAGTAATCTTCTGATAGGACAGAAAACATTGTGAGAAAAGGAGAAATTGCTCATTAAGAGTAATGGTAATGGGTTAAAAGAAAGAAAAATGATTGCGAATTCACATAATTGCATTTTAATAAATAGGATTCGAAATGTGTACAGATAAAAATGCCGTTTTGAATTTACAACTTTTGCTTGGAATCTCTGTTGAATCCCCCTTTTTAACAATGTTTTCTTTTGACTCTCCCAATGAAGACAACATAGATATTGTATGGTTCCTAAAGTTGTAACCCTCAGAATGCTGGGTATTTTCTAAAAATAGATTTTTGGGTCGTCTCCTTACCAAAACCTTAAATATCTGCTTAATTTTGATGAGGAAAGATACTCAGAGTAGCAAACAGGTTAGATTATGGTGGTTTTAACAGGTTCTAACCTGTTTCCATAAGCATGAAGTCTGTTCCAACACTATAAGTTATAAGTTTTAACCACCAGTAAAAATATTATCCCAAGGCAACAGTAAATGATAGAAGTTGTTTGATGTTGATAAAACAGCAGTTAAAAACAAATCATGTTTTGATTATTTTAATTGCAATTGAATTCCATGTAATTAATGATGCTATCTCCATTATATATACATGCATTTTACATTTTTTACCTGTAACGAAATGGTAGCAAAATGCAGTCTAGGTCATTAATGTATGAAAATGAAATGTCTCTTTGAGATATCTTATTTTGTATTAGATTCCATTTTCCAGCTAGCTTTCTGCTTAAAACCCTTTACAAAACGCCAAACTTTAATATGTCCCAAATTGAAAGAGTTTGCAGACGACATTTCAAAATGTGATGAAATTGAAAAAGAATCTTCTGAATTTGCAGAAAATGCTGTGGGAAAAGGAGAAATTCTCCTTTTCCCACAATGATTTCCAAAGTCGTCTGCAACAAACTGGTCAAATGTTGTTATTGTTTTGTAATGTGTTAAGTCACAACTTAGTTGCAGTTGCAATGTTAACCGTATGACCCAGATGGCTTACCGAGTTGTTGCAATATATAATTATTTTGCAACATCTGTGTTGATTTCTTCTGAAATGCAGGTTTGTTCAGACTAGGGAAGAACTGATAAAAAAACCCAAAAGATATAATTCTTAATTAGCAATTTTATTTTGTCACAATGTTTTCCTTTGCATTGTCAATGATGTTTTCGTTGTTCTAATAGAATGGATGGTCTTGAAATTTTCATTTGTGCTTTTGCCTGCTAGGCACATACATTGACTAAAAGGAGACATTTTATTGCGGCAGATTGTGCGTAGATTTTGTTTGATAGTCATGCAATTAAAATATGTTATCTGATGTTTTAAATTGTCAAATTATGTAAATTAGATATCACTTATCCTTTTTGGATTGGAAGAGAATTTGAGGCTACTAATATCCAACTCTGAATTATAAAGAAGTAGTGAAGTCAATATCGCATGGGTGAAAGTGTTCAGGATTATTCTTGATTTTCAGGATTTTAAGCATTTTTGTCCCTATTTAATGATATAGCAAACATGCCTGTTCAGGATAAAGAACTGCAGATTTCAGGTTTTAGAAATTTTTAAACTTTCATCCATGATATCGCAGAGCGTCAGAAAAGGGCTATTTCACTTGCTTACTTCGTTCCCCATGCAAGATTCAAGACCATATTCTATAACTTCATGAACATTAAATGGCCTTTCATGAACACATTTTTTCTTTTCAAGAAAAGAGTTCTTGAAATTCATGAACATGTTAAGAACAGTTCTGTGTTCATGAAGGAGCATTTCATGTTCATGAATGTTCACAAATAAGTTCTTGAATCGTTCACAGGGTTTCTTTTCTTTTTAAACCCTGTTTTGTGGATACTAGTTAGACTTGTTTTGTTAAGCCGTTATAAAATGCCAATTTTCAACTTTCCCAAATTAAAAGAGATTGCAGACGACATTTCAAAATGTGATGTAATTGAAAAATAATCTTCTGTTGAAATATTTGCACCTTTCAGCCCAAAATGAATATTTCACAGACTTGAAAATGTCATCCAAGCATAGAATTGACAAGCAATTTCTCCTTTACCCACAATGTTTTCCAGTCTTCTGCAACAGACTTGTTAAATGTCATTATTGCTGGGTAATGGGTTGATTTTGATTATCAATAGTTTGTTGTATATAAATACTAAACATGTGACTGATTTCCCTCCCTATTTTGAAGTGTTTTAGGTTGTGGTTTTGCGGCAATTGCTCATAGTTTGGTAAACTGTTGTGACCCTCATAATTATGAAGAGTCTTTTGGCAAGGCACTATTTTTGACAATCTTGTTGCTTTACAAATGTATCACACAATATATAACTTTGATATGACACTAAAATACACAGAAAGGAAGCTACAGTCGAACTTGTGATAACTTCACGCTGCAGCCAACCAATGGACAGGGTGAATTGACTGCTTAACAGAGGTGGCTGCTTATTGCAAATCCTTTTAGTTCATGAAAGACTTTTAAAAAAAGTACTAGTATTGCGTAAAAAAAAACCATTTAAAGAAACTAGAGTTTGCTCATTAGATGCAATTCAAAATTTTGTCAAATTGATTTTTTAATTTTATCTATTCCAAAACAGCTATGGGGCTGTTGACAGTTTCAATGGAATTGTATCCCAAAGAAAATTAACCTATCAATTCTATGCTTTGATGACATTTTCAAGTCTGCCAAATATTCATTTGGGCTGAAAGGTGCAAAATATTTCATCAGTAATTGTTAAAGGCTTAACTACATAGCACATTTGTGTAAAGGTATTATGTTACTACATCTACATTATGGTTGCGAAAAAATTGTCAATTAATTTCTCTTTGATATCCAAGTAATAACAATTTATTTGCTAATACAGGTTATATCTTATACACATTATGAGTTTATGTATGAGAAAGAACGAGAAAAATACAGATAGAATAATAAGATCTTTTAACCTATAACCAAACAATAACGACATTTGACAAGTTTGTTGCAGACAACTCTGGAAACGTTGTGGGAAAAGGAGAAATTGCTCTTAATGGGCAATTTCTCCTTTTCCCATACTGTTTTCTGCCCTATTTGAATAGTATTTTTCGATCTTATCATATTTTGAAATGTTGTTTGCAAACTCTTTCAATTTGGAAAAGTCGAAAATTTGGCGTGTGGTAAAGGGTTAAAGGGATGGCCTACATGTTTCTCTGTCTATCTCTCTGTATGTCTGCAATTTCTTCTGTTAGCTGAATTGTTTTGGAAGAAAAAAAGAAAATCTTCCAAAAGTGATTTCCTTCCAAATGAAAGGTCAAGGTCAATGTCAATTATAAATTCTTATTGTCTTTAAAAAAAAGAAATCAATTTTGGATGATAATAGAAAAAGATTCTAAACTAAGAGCTTATGGACATGACCCTTCATCATGCACCCTGACCCGAGAATTTAAAAGAAAATAGACCATTGCAGCTTGTCTGTATTCGTACATATCAGCCCATAAATCTAACTTTAACGGATTTATTAAAAACCATTTGTAAAAATTAGCAACAATGAATACAGGATGAAAGGTAGTTTATGCTAATTTGGTCATCTAATGGTTTACAAGTTGCCCCAGCTGACGATAAGATAACCTGCTTTCTTCATAAATCATTTTTTATCCCCCCTTTAAACTCTTTCCTCACTAACCCTTAGAATGCTGGGTTATTTTCTTAAAATAGATTTCCTTGTCTGCTTTCCAAAACCTTATATATCTGCTTAATTTTGATGAGAAAAGATACTCAAAGTAACAGATAGGTTAAATCATAGGCCAGCCGCCAATTTACTCTGGGCTGGCCTGTGATTTAACCTGTTTGCATTAGCATGAAGTCTGCTACAGCACTATAAGGGCTACTAAATATGCATGTTTAAAAGCAATTGCAGCCGAAGGGTTGGGCCTGTGGCCTAATGGTTAGTGTATACCCCTGCATGAATTTCAAGAACTTATTGGTGAACTTCATGGACATTTCATGAGCATTAAATGGCCATTCGTTAACACAAAGCTGTTCTTAACTTGATCATGAATTTCAAGAACATGTTCATGAACATCAAGAACAGGTTAATGAATGTATTAATGAACCTGTGCTTGATATTCATGAATCTGTTCCTGAATTTCATGAAAAAGTTCTGATTTCATGAACAACCATTTAATGTTCACGAACGGTCATGAAGTTCATGAATATTTCTTGCATCTTTCGCAGGACTTGAAATAGCATGGCTGCTGTCAGTGTAGGTTGGAACCCCCGTGACGGCATTTGGATTTTCATGAGAGGCAGTCTCCCAGCTGACTTTATATGGATTGACAATGGTACTTCACAGCTTAACCAGCTCTTATGGCCAGTTAAGTTTTGGGTCTCCCTCCATCATCGCGAGTTGGGCATTGTAGCATAAGTTAAATAATGCTGATGTGATGAAAAACCTGTATCAATAGATAGATAATTAAGCAGCAGATTGCTGTGTGACTGACAAATTCATAAGTTGATGTTAAAAAGTTTTTTCGTTGTTGTCATTTTTGTTGTTGCATACAATTTTACGATGAAAATGTTATGTTTCAATCTGTGCAATTGGTGCATCTGCTTAACCCTTTCCCAAACACCAAATTTTCGACTGTCCCAAAATGTAAGAGTTTGCAGACGGCATTTCAAAATGGGATGAAATTGAAAAACACTTCTGATAGGGCACAAACATTGTGGGAAAAGGAGAAATTGGTCGCTACGAGCAATTTCTCCTTTTCCAACAATGTTTTCTAAAGTCGTCTGCAACAAAGTGGTCAATTGTCGTTATTGTTTGGGAAAGGGTTTATTGAAATGCATCTGCACCAAATGAAGTTGAATAATTAGTTTTTGTCTCAGCTTGTAGTGCACTTGGAATATTTTAACCCTTAGAATGATGGGTAATTTTCTAAAAATGGATTTTTGTGTCATCTGCTTTCCAAAACTCTAAATTTCTGCTTGATTTTGATGAGGAAAGATACCCAAGAGTAGCAAACAGGTAAGATCACAGGCCAGCTACCAATTTAATTGGTGGCTGGCCTGGATCTTACCTGTTTGCATAAGCATGAAGTCAGTTCACTATAGGGGTAAAATTGAGAGCCTAGGCTCCTGAAGTAGTTGCACTGTAATATTGGCTAGGAGGCACTTCTCTAAATGTTACCCACACCCTTGTGCGGTTGTGCATAATTAAATGATCCTAAATTGGCAAAAGAAGAAAGTAATTCTTTCTGTAGCTGCAAGAGTTTCTTCATTTCATCACAACGATGTTACTAATCATATTATTACATGGACCATCCATTATTGCTTTCGTACTGGACCACTTACAAGTCTTCATTTGAAGAATAGGGGATTTTATGGCTTAATGGTTAGTATACAGAACTTATCTCCTCTCTGCATGGGTTCAAATCCTGGCTACGGCATGTGGACTTTCATGAGAGGAAGTCTCCCGTTCTGGTTTACGGATTGCTGATGGTTTTACCTTGTTAAACACATAACCCCTCGCAGCATGGATTCAAATCCCTTGACGGCATTTGGACTTTTGTGAGAGATAGTCTCCCGACTGATTTACGGAATGTTACTGGTTCTACCCGGCTTGACCAGCCCTTATGAGCAGTTGAGTATGAGTTTAGTAAAATGTTTTAAAGGGACTTACTCGGACATTTTTGCTGTGGGAGTAATAGACATTAAGAATAAAATATGAACAATCATTGTCACTAAACTAAAGAACGATTTCAATTTCTTTACTTCTAAATTGCTGAATTCCCTTGATTTTGATAAAAAATAGTTTACAGTGAGCGACCATGCCTGTCAGTGCTTCTATGGGAAAGCTGGTTATAAATAGACACAGGAATTCCTTCTCGTGCGCCTTGAAAGCGTCACATGATAGAGAGTTTATATGTTTTCGAAGACCTGTGTGACGATGGTACTTAGAAATAACACCTCTTATTTTAAGTTTATCTTGTTGTTTGCAAAATAAACCCATTTAAATGGTTTGCTATATCTGCAATACAAATGATCTATATCTTTTCTGTATGGTTATAAACAGGGTTGGGAAGCTGTCAATAATCTAGTCTTATGTTACTTTTGAAATTTATGCTGTCATTTAATCAGTGGAAGACAATTTATTTTAAAAAGTTAAAATCCCAATGTATGAGATAGTCTTTCTAACTTTATGGGTCAATTGCCCACACAAGCCTTTTTATATGACTTTTTTTCTATTAAGTTGATAATTATGTTATATTAAATTTTGATTTACGACAGTCGCTTTAAAAATCGAAAGAGAATTCCTTTTCATAATCTCGATTAAGTGGGGATTTAAGCAAAAGGGCCACCGTGGTGGGGGTTATATATTCCATCATAAACCAAACAATATAGCCATGAAAACTGATTAACTTGATAAAATGGTCTCTCAGCTATAGCCAACCCTTTTCAGAAGATAGGAAGGCCACTGCCACCTGTCTGTATACATGGTTTTTATCCATTTATTTCTGCTAAAAATAAAAGTAATCCAGAAAAGCGGATTTTTATTTTGGAAAAAGGTTATTGCGAGGCAGAGGAAATCTAAAGTTATTTATTCCAAATTACATCAATCATTGTCAAATGGTCTTTAACTTGTCATACACATGTTTGTAGATATTGTTTTGAGTATTCAGTGCGTTAAGGAAAGGGTGGAAAGTGATTAATGGCTAAATGAATGAGTTGGTAGCTTTGAAAAATTAAATGCAACCTGCCAGATTACATTTCAAACCGAATGTTTAGATGGCTTGGACTCAGCAGGTCACATAGATCTTACCTAGAACACCTTTGATGTAGATAAAAACTACTGACATGGAAAAAGAGCTTGTCAACAAAGAAGTCAGTGATAAACTAATGTTTGTACGGGTCTATGGGACATGTTTCAACCATTTTCCAATTGGTAGTGAGTAAATGCAACAGGCAACCCATTCTTTTATTTGGAATTTAAAACTAGAATGTCTCCCCCCAAAAATGCAAATCTGGGTAAAATAAGTTATAATTTAGGAAAAATATGTTAAAACATTGCAAAACACCACATTATCATGACAATATAATGCCTGCACTTTTCATTACCAATGTTTCAAAGTGCTATTTTTACAAATTGTGTAGCACATTATGAACATGTTACCGTTTCAGTTTGTCTTAAAAAGGACAATTTAGATTATTTTCTAATGTTAATTGTCAATTCATAGGCATAGGAGCTGGGAGGGCCAGGGGGGCCCGGCCCCCCAATATCCAGACCGGGGGGCCAGAGTATACTTTGGCCCCCCCAATATTCACAATGGCAAATGAAGAGATTTGAAAAGAAAAATGAAAGAAACGAAATTAAAGAGCAGAATAAAAATAAATGTGTATTTTTGGGCTTTATTTAATACCATTTCGCCTTTTGTTACTAACAATAACCAAATTCTTTTTGACGTCATCATCGCAAATGGCAATCTGAACACATCGGGTTTATCCAATGAGAACTCAGCTCACAAAAATACCCGGGAAGTATTGATTGACGAAAACAGTGGTGTAAAACGTGTTCTAAGGAGTCAAACTCAATATTGTCTTCAATTGTTAGCTAAAGCTTGAAGAATTATTTAATTCGTTGACTGTTTAAAATAGTTGAATCCGTGGCTGTGACAGCCTACTAGTCACTGCCAGTTTTTGTTTAGATCAATACATTTGATTTCCGCGTGAGATCAAGACCTGGCATATCCTTTTTTCTTTTTTTTTCTTTTTTTTTTTTATTAAAGATACGCATTTTCATACGCTTTCTTTTAATTCTTATAATGTTATTGAATTTGTAAATGCATGAATAGTCATGGAAAAGTTTAGGAACATTTATTCTTAGACCGGTCCTCATCTGAAGTTGGCCCCCCCCCAATGTTGAAAACGCTCCTACGCCTATGCAGTTATACTAGAACTTGCGCAATTTTACCGTAAATAAGTACTATCATGGCTCAAAGGTCCAAATAGAAAAACATAACACAGTGATAAAGCAAAGCTGATCTTGTTTAAAGCAATCAAGGAGGTCATAAACATGCGGTATTTTAGATCTTAGTTTAAACTTGTTTGTTTGAGATAGATTATGAGGGAAGCTTGAAGCTTATTGAATTAACTATCGATGGCTGCTTCCTGGATACATGACATGTACTATTGCGGATTTGTGGGTTATTTCTGGTACATTCATCTCTTACTTAACGTGGATCTATTTCCCAGACCCTTTGTATCAGAGGCTAACACTCTACAACTGTACCTATGTCATCTGACAGCTAGATACAAGATACCACTAACCAATAGGAGCTTTTTACATGAAGACATGGATCCTGAACTAAGATGACATATTTATGAGTTTGCTTCTAGGTTGTGAGTTTGCCTCTAGGTTGTGAGTTTGCCTCTAGGTTGCGAGTTTGCCTCTAGGTTGCGAGTTTGCCTCTAGGTTGTGAGTTTGCCTCTAGGTTGTGAGTTTGACTCTAGGTTGTGAGTTTGCCTCCAGGTTGCAAGGTTGCTTGTGAGTTTGTACCTCAGTTTTGAGTTTGTATTTGGGTGGTGTGTTTGCCTCTAAGTTGTTAGTTTGCCTCTAGATTGTGAGTTTGTATCTGGATGGTGTTGTTGCTTCTAGGTTGTTAGGTAGCTTCTACTTTGTTAGGTTGCTTCTGGTTTTGAGTTTTGATTGAGAGTTTGCTTCTAGGTTGCGAGTTTGCCTCTAGGTTGTGAGTTTGCCTCTAGGTTGCGAGTTTGTCTCTAGGTTGCGAGTTTGCCTCTAGGTTGTGAGTTTGCCTCTAGGTTGCGAGTTTGCCTCTAGGTTGCGAGTTTGCCTCCTTACAGTAAGTTTCTCTCTGACTTATCTGTTTTCTTGCGTTTTTACTAAGTACTGACTTGTAATCCAGAAAATTAACAAGATCATTTCTCTCATGCAGCAGCGTACACAACAAGAACGTTACAGATGAGAAATTAACTTGGTCCCAATTTAGAATAATGAATTGGTGTGCTGGACTGGTATAGGTCAATGGTAATTTGTACCTCTCATTGTCTGGCTTAAGCCTGCCTTGACATATTGTGTAACAAATTATAGAATAATTGGGCTACTTTTTGGCTTGTATAAAAAGGTTCTCCTGCCAATGATTTAGGAACTTATTCATGAACTTCATGAACATTCATAAATGTTAAATGACCATTCATGAACACAAAACTGTTCTATACATGTTCATGAATTTTAAGAACATGTTCATAAACATCAAGAATAGGTTCATGAATATATTTATGAACCTGTACTTGATGTTCATTAACTTGTTCTTGAGTTTCATGAAAAAGTTATTTCGTTCATGAACGGCAATCTAATGTTAATGTTTGTTCATGAATAAGCTCTTGAGTATTTCGCAGGGGTTGCTAGTCCAAATAGAAAGCAATAGCAGATTTGACCAAAAAGAATCTAAAAAACATTTAATATAAGTGTTTTTTTAAATCGTAGAATAAGTTTCTAATTTGGAGGGATTTATTCTTTTAAAACAGTGGTGTCTAAGGGTTTGCAGCAGATGTGTCTAAGAGAGGTATTAAACCATTACCAAACAATAACAACATTTGACTAGTTTGTTGCAGATGACTCTTGAAAACATTGTGGGAAAAGGCGAAATTTCTCGAATCGAGCAATTTCTCCTTTCCCACAATGTTTTCTACCCTATCAGGAGATTAGTTTTTAATTTCATCACATTTTAAAATGTCGTCTGCAAACTCTTTTAATTTGGGAGAGTCGAAAATTTGGTGTTTGGTAAAGGGTTGATAAGTGAGCTAGGGGATAATTAAGTGAATAGAATGAATCATTTTGTACACCAAACCATTCATAATTGTTTGTACCATATAACCGAATGATGGAATTTACTGTTTTCCCCCATGTGCTTGGCCTTGTATCTGTTGGAGACAGAGGTCTTTTCTATAATGAATGAGATTTGTGAAAAATTTGCTGTTTTTGTTTTGAACGTGTAAGTTTGAGAACCAAATGTTATTGTTTATCCCTAAAAAAGTACTTGTTTGGATCTTTGTCTGAATGTAGTATTTGATTTATATTTCTTGGTATCACTTATCAGACTGCTTTCAAATTTGTAATATTCATTTGACATGCTTGCGGATTAATACTCAGAGTAGCAAACGGGTAAGATCACAGGCCAGCCGCCAATTAAATTGGTGGCTGGTCTGTGATCTAACCTGTTTGCATAAGCATGAAGTCGGTTCCAGTACTATTTTATAAGGGTTAACGTAAAGCATTTAGTATTTTGTCAATAAATCATAATCTAAAAACACAAACACATTCTTGCACCGATTTCTCATTCAATAATGTTCGATAGGAGACAGACTTCTTGAGTTTCTCTAGCTGTGATTGTTGGTGCTTGAAGCGTAAGAGTAAATATTGACATATCATGGACGATCCCACTTCAGTGAGTCTAAATATTTATACATCCTTATAATAGGCAGATGAATTAAACTCTTTCCTTCTTATCCCTTTTCCAAACAATAACGACATTTAACCACTTTGTTGCAGACGACTTTAGAAAACATTGTGGGAAAAGGAGAAATTGCTCGTAAATTGCCCTATCAGATGATTATTTTCCAATTTCATCACATTTAGAAATGTTGTCTGCAAACTCTTTCAATTTGGGACAGTCGAATATTTGTTGTTTGGGAAAGGGTTATGTATGCAACCTCATATGTCTGAAGCAGATAATTTATGAAATAATTTGACAAAAGAAGAAATAGCTCTATGCAAGCATTTATCTCTTGCAACAATGCATTTCGTCAAATATTCTAATGCAGCTTTTAACGTTTCTTACTTTATAACAGCTTGTTGCTGTTTTGATATGTCGCAAAAATCCATTTGAGGGGTAGGGCTAAGACTTTAAGTTTAGAAGGCAAAAACATGATTAGGATTTTATGATTTTGTTATATATAAGAGTTCTAATCTTGTAAATGAAGAATTTCCTGAATGACCTCTAAAATACCATGGTGCATGAAACATAAAACTCCACAAGAAAATCCCAGGATTTGATGTTGCTTCCTTTTGGAACATATGATGTTCGTTCACTTCACCGTTTACCGTATAAATTTGTTTTACATCGATTGTGAAGGAAGCTTAAAGCTTGTTCAAAGCCACTCTCGATAACTGCTTCCTGGATACTAAACCAGTAATCTTGCCGGTTTTGTGGGTTAGTCCCAAAAATTTTCACCCCGCCTAACATGGATTGGAACCCAGGACCATCGGTACAAGAGCGCGAAACTCTACCCCTGCACCAATAAGAGATTATGCTGTCTTTAGTTATGAGTGAAGATTTTTAATTTTACATTATGTGTTTATACTTTGATTGGAATAATTTGTTGACCCTATAGTTACCATTTTGATACTTGGTGTCAACGAGGTTATAACACATTCTTCACACCAAAAGTCGTACAGGTCATTGAACCAAAATTCTCTCACTTTGTGGTTTGTCTTAATTGAAAAAGTAAAAAGTATTAGGTATGACAGATGCACTTTCTCATTTCATTTTTAGACTGGAATCGCTGTGCCAAACAGATTCTATTTTCATCACAGATAGTTTTGTAACTACTATCTCTTAATTCGCAGATAATTTTGTCACTATTATCTCTTGAGTTGCAGATGATTTTGTTACCATTATGTATTGAGTATCATATAATTTTGTTACTATTATCTCTTGAGTTGCAGATAATTTGTTAATATTATTTCTTGAGTATCATATAATTTTGTTACTATTATCTCTTGAGTTGTTTTCTGTAGCTAGGTTAACTATATTTTGGGGAAAGTGTTAAGTTATTTTTGGCTTGTCTTCTTGTGAGGTTCACAGTACCTTGCAAAACAAAACAGTAATTAATCTTTTTCGTTCTTCTTAGTTGATAATACTCTTGTTTGCCATTTTGGAAATAAAGCGCAATGTGTGAAAGAGAGCAGGGAGGGAGAGAGAGTGAGGAAAAGAGGAGCGAGCGTTTTGAGAGAATGATTGCCGCCTGAAATCAAGATGATATTTGTATGTGAACATGACTATGTACAATATATTCTGTCAAAAAAAATGTAATGTTCTGTTCTGGTCTGTTCTGTCTGTAGAATGAGAACTTATTAATTGTTATTTCTTATAACATTCACATTGAACATGGACTTCATCTCTCATCATTGATATGGCCAATTAAATGGATCATATTGCTATGATAGTTGCAACTGAGCTTTTCTATGGAAGATATCTTTTTCAAATGGAAAGGATAAATTCAGGTGTGAGTCAATGGTATGCAAATGATAAGGTTGCATTACAGTTTAATGATTTGAAACACAAACCATGTTCTCTTCGTTAGATATGTTTGTTGAAGGCTCATGCATCCCTTTTCCGTTATAAGAGACATCTTTAACTCTTAAAGTGCTGGAAACCGACTTCATGCTTATGCAAACAGGTTACCATCACAGGCAAGCCGGCAATTTACTTGGCGGCTGGTCTGTGATCTAACCTGTTTGCTACTTTGGGTATCTTTCCTCATTAAAATTAAGCAGATATTTAAGGTTTGGGAAAGCAGGTGACACAACATTCTATTTTTAGAATATTAACCAGCATTCTAAGCGTTAAAGTGCATAGAAATTGAAAATATGAGAAAATAACATTTTACTCATCATGAAGATCAAACTATTTTTTCATGCAGTGTTTTCAATGAATATAAATCTTATATCCTTTTTTTTTCAAGTATTTCAATTCTGTCAATTTGGTAGATGGTTCAAATGTCGTCTGCTTAACATTTCAGGGAACAGGGAAAGTGTTATCTCCTTGTTAAAATCTCATTTGGTGTTACCTTTGATTGTTTTTTAAGGCAGGTACATTTGGATTGGTTAATCCACTTTCCCTTGGTTTCTGAATGCTAACATATTAACCCTTATAGTGCTGGAACCGGCTTTATGCTTATGCAAACAGGTTAGATCCAGACCAGCTGTCAAGTTAATTGGCCGCTGGCCTGTTATCTAACCTTTTTGCTACGCTGAGTATCTTTCCTCATCAAAATTAAGTAGATATATAAGATTTTGGAAAGCAGTCCATACAAAAATCTATTTTAAGAAAAAATTACCCAGCATTCTAAGGGTTAACCATTTCCATCAAATGATAGCTTCTGACTGGTCAAAATTCGAAGGAACAGCAGGTGATGATAATGATGTATGACATTTGTTCCTGATGTTGGGTAGAAACTGATGTGATAAAAGGAAAAATAACTCATTTGAGGTAATGAAATTTTGTATTTTTGATAAGATATCGTAGGCAGACGTATTCGAGTGGTTAAGCACTCGACTCATAGTCCAGGGTTTGCGGGTTCGATCCTGGGTGTTGTCACTGGTAATTTAAGAGATACTTTCTAGTTTTGCCCCCCTCACCACTCCTTCAAATGAGACTTTAAATTGAGGTCTCGTCCTATGAGTAGCCTGAATTGGCTAATACTAAAAGGGCTTAAAACCACCAACGTCTAGGATACATATACAGTGATGTCTCGTTAATCCGAACACGTCCGTTCCCAACAAAATGTCCGGATGACCGAATCATCCCGACTAAAGAAGCAGAACATGTTCTCATACACATTAAGACATAAACAGTCTGTATGTACGTGTATAGGATACTCCCATGAAACCAGAGGTGCCAGTGGGACTCAAACCCGGGAACCTCAAGATCTTTAGACCACCACCTTACCCACTGGGGTGCCACCTTACCCACTGGGCCACACAGGACAAGACTGATCTGTATATAAGAGTTCTGGATTATTTTGAGAAGAATTAGGACTATCTGGTTTCTTTCTTAACCTTTTCCCAAACAACAAATTTTTGACTCTCCCAAATTGATAGAGTTTGCAGACAACATTTAAAACTGGGATGAAATTCAAAAATAACCTTCTGATATGGCAGAAAACATTGTGGGTAAAGGAGAAATTGCTCTTCACAAGCAATTTCTCCTTTACCAGCAATGTTTTCAAAAGTCGTCTGCAACAAACTGGTCAAATAAGTCCATTCCCTTACAATTTCGTTTGGATTGCGAGACATCCGGATAATCGGGGTCCGGATAACCGAGGCTTCACTGTATATAGCTTAGAAGCAGTCCCAGGCTTTGTTACAACCATGTATTTTGATGAGATCTTAACATACATATACTTTAAGGACAAACATTTGGTTAGCAAAGATATGAATTATTCCAAAATCAGAGAAACCTTCACAAGATTGGTTTCTTGAGTGTACAATGCAATGTTATAATTATAGTGCTTCATGTTTGAGTGGCACTTACTTAAGTCTTGCATTGGACCCTTGAAATGCACTCTTCTACAAAAAATACCTCTGTCAGCTTATATCGAAGGGGAGGGGGGGGGGATCATGTGACCAATGTTCATGAAGTTATGTCCAAACAAGATGGCCGTGCCCAGGTATTTTCCTTTTTTTCACATACCTTTGCCAATGAAAGCCACATTGTGTACTCTGCATCAGTTGACCATCAACTTTCTGGTTCTAGTGGTATATGATAAGCCATGCTTGAACTGTGTTTGGTGTAACACTTGGCAGAGAAATTGCAGTCGAAGACCGACTGTTTAGGCCATGCGCGCCCATTGAAGGAGAAGTTGTAAAGCTTATATAAGGAAAACGATTCAGTGTAACTTAACTTCAAGATCAGCCTTGGTGTTTTACTGAGTCTTATCAGAGATAAGGCGTTTATCAAAATGGTGTCGGATATGAATTTGGTGTGTATGTGGCAGTTAAGCATGATGCTGTTGAAAAAGAAAGTCGGTAGAAAAGGCAATATTTGATTAGACAGTCCATAAAAGCTTACCAAACAATAAACACATTTAACTACTTTGTTGCAGACTACTCTGAAAAACATTGTGTGAAAAGGAGAAATTGCTTGTTACAAGGCAATTTTTTCCTTTTCACACAACGTTTTCTGCCCTATCCAAAGGTTGTTTTGAATTTCACCACATTTTGAAATGTCGTCTGCAAACTCTTGCAATTTGGGACAATCCAAAATTTGCGGTTTGGTAAGGATTAAACGGCTGATCAAGTTTATGAATGACATATCAGGGATTGGATATTATCTAACATGCAGCCTGAACTGAAAACAGAATCTCATTCCTATTGATTTGAAGGATTTTATGAGGTTTAGTCAGATATTGAACATATACATCAAACGTTTCTAGGCCCCTCTCTCATGCGTTCTCATACATAGAGGATAGATCATCAGAAGCAGAGATCTAGAATAAAAAGGTAATTTTTATAGGCAAAGTGATTAAGGTGGTGGGCTGAAAACATGGGAGTCTCTGGTTCATGCCCCACTGGTACCAATGAATCTGGGAGTCTCTGGTTCATGCCCCACTGGTACCTATGAATCCGGGAGTCGATGGTTCATGCCCCACTGGTACCTATGAATCTGGGAGTCTCTGGTTCATGCCCCACTGGTACCTATGAATCCGGGAGTCTCTGGTTCATGCCCCACTGGTACCTATGAATCCGTAGGAGTGTCCTTTGGAAAAAAAATTCATAGCCCTAACCTTGAACTGGTGAGTCGAGGAAAGTTGTCACATAACTGATGCTGGTGACAAGACATTGAACATCAAACAAACAAACAATTTATTTCATATATATATATGCAATTAATCTCTTTTACAAAATAACCTCTACTTTTGATTGTAGAGAAAGTATATTTTTTAGCTATTTCATCTTCAGCTGTTGTATTTTGCTCAGAACAAAGTTTCCATGTGATGTCAGTGGTGGTTAAATCTGATTTTGATTCACTTTTCCATAAATGCACATGTCTTTTTTCTGCACTTGTCTGTACAATTATAGATGGTAGATTTCCGTAAGCATTTGTTCGCCTATTAAAGGCTTTTGGAGCAGCTGGGCAATACAGACAAAACTGATTTTACCACCCTTGCTATCAACCCTGTTTTCAAAGATACCATAATAAAATGATAAACTGCTTTTATTTTTGTCCTTATTAGTTAACATATGCAAATTAAGAATTATGGTAGTGAGAGGTTACCCATTACCAAACAATAAACGACATTTGACCAGTTTGTTGCAGATGACATTGGAAAACATCGTGAGAAAGGAGAAATTGCTCTTAATGAGCAATTTCTCCTTTTCCCACAATGTTTTGTGCCCTATCAGAAGATTATTTTCCAATTTCATCACAATTTAAAATTTTGTCTCCAAACTCTTTCAATTTGAGGCAGTAGAAAATTTGGCGTTTGGTAAAGGGTTAAAAGAGAATTGTTTTTCAATTTCATCACATTTTGAAGTGTCGTCTGCAAACTTTTTCAATTTGGGACAGTCAAAAATTTGGCGTTTGGTAAAGGGTTAAAAAAGCCCTCAGTTGATTGCACGAAATGTATCCTTTATATGACATGCATTTCCCATCAGACCAGCGCCACATTAACTACCCATGTTGCAGCATTTATGGATTGGTCCATGTCTCGGGATATCTAGATCAAATCTATGCAAGAAAATACAAGCCACTGATAGTAAAATCAATTGGAAATAACGCTTACAATAGTAGATAGCACAGCCTACTTGCTAAGTCATGCCTTTCTCGTTTGTATGCTGCATAATTATACAAAGGTGGTGGATAAGGGGGTTTATTAAACTCCTGTGAAAGATTCAAGAACTATTCATGAACAGTAAATGGCCATTCATAAACTTAAAGTCATTCTTAGCTTATAGTGAATTTCAAGAACAGGTTCATGAACATCAAGAACAGGTTCATGAATGTATTCATGAATGTCTACTCAATGAGTATTGATGTTCATGAAAAAAAAATTCATGAACAGCTGTTGAATATTCATGAATAAGTTCTTGATTCTTTTACAGGGGTAACCCTATGCATACTGAGGGTTCAGTGAAAGACTTTAGTAAGTGTTCCTGTGGACTTTAGGAAGTGGTACATGTTTGTAAACAAAAATACTATTGAAGCGCAAGGAAAGCTTTTCTTTTGGAATTAACTGATTGGAAAAGGGTCCTGCGTGGCTCAATGGTTTAGTTGTCGCTTGATGCCTTGGTTAAATGTCCAACAAGGACCTCTACTTTCATTGGTGTGTCTTTTGGATAGGCATATTCAAGGCCCTAGCCTAAAACATGTGAATCCAGAAAAGCCATCACATAACTAAAAAGATTGTTGACATGGCATTAAACCCTATTCAAATAAAGAAACAAACTGATTGGAAACAGTATTTTCCCAAAAAAAGGTTAAGCTCTTCCTTTAACCCTTTCCCAAAATACAACGACATTTGACATTTGACAATTATCTGCAAATGACTTTAGAAAACATTGTGGGAAAAGGAGAAATTGCTCATGACAAGCAATTTATCCTTTTCCCACGTTTTCTGCCCTATCAGAAGATTCTTTTCCAATTTCATCATATTTTGATATGCCGTCTGCAAACTCTTTCAACTTGGGACAGTCGAAAATTTGGTGTTTGGTAAAGGGTTAAATCATGATTAATTCCAACATATTGTCTAGTTTTTATGGTCCTGCAGCATATGACTAGGAACCACTGTTGCAAAAGGGGTAATTGTGTGAAGTGAGCATTTCCTCTCTTTGTCATAAAGCTATCTAACCATTTCTTAAAAGTTTTTTTTGTTTTATTTTTTACATGTTTTTAATTTGGACCAGATACAAATGTATGTGACCTACACGCAATTCTTTCCTGCTTTATCAAAGTACTTTCTAATCATCTCTGTTCTTATGAAGCCAAAATTGTCGCTGTTTTGGTTTGAAAGACATTGTATACAGAATGTCCTTTGATATTGTTTCCATATTTCATCGCCAGAATCTGGCCAGTATTTCATTACATTAAGCATTTTGGATTTTTTTACAAGTTCAAACTAAAAGCAATGGCAGTTATTACAAGTAAATGTTTTAAACAATTCTTTACTTTTCTTTATGTTTAGAAGAAACTATTTTCATAAAATGGTAGTAATCCTCCTTATATGCAATGGTTCATTTCTTCTTTTCTGACATTGGTGTCTAAATCCTTTGTTGTGTGGTTTGGTTAAACCAACTATTTATGAAAAAAAAAAAAATCAGTAGGCAAAACCTTTTATCAGATATATATATTTCTGCTCTAGTACGAATAAATTTAATTGTATTTTAATGTATTTTCTGATGTACGAGAGCTTGCATTTGCAAAAGAGAAATGTATCTAGAAATAATATAAAAAAAATATAAAGAGACGATGAAACAGCCGATAAATTTTGACTCCAAATTGATCGAAAATTTATTTATATTGTCTGAGCAGTTTCGTGTCGACTGGCTCGGGTTGACACGGAATGAATTTCACTTTTATTTCTCCGATCTGACAATTGGATAGAAAATGACAGATATCGGCTGAGGGAAAAAGATAAATGGTAGTTTAATGAAGATTCTTTAATGCATCAATAAAGAATAAGAAAAGAAGAAAATATTTTTTATCAGCCTTTGTTGTTATTGTTGATGTGCTAGATCTGGTTACGGTTGTTTAGCAATTGGAGGGTCTTTTGTATGGCCAACGACAGCATGTCAAAACCCCCCTCTTATTAACCCTTATGATGCTGGAACCAAGTTCATCCTCATGCAAACAGGTTAGATCCAGGCCAGCCGCCAATTTACGCTTGTAAATTGGCGGCTGGCCTGTGATCTAACCTGTTTGCTACTCTGAGTATCTTTCATCATAAAAAATAAGCAGATATTAAAAGTTTTTGGAAGCAGACGACACAAAAATCTATTTTTTTTAGAAAATTACCCATCATTCTAAGGGTTAATCCCTGATTTTTTTCAGTGGACCGTAGCAGCCTCCTATACTACTTTTTGTTTAAATATCCCGTAAATTGAATCATCGGTTGCTGAAGCCTTTCTCATAAAAGCCAGCTGCCAATTCAGTGCTTTATGGGAGTTTGAGAGAACTGTTTCAGCGGAAAAGATTTTGAGATGAAATGTTGGCATTGGATTTTGTTTAACCCTTTACCAAACAATAACATTATTTGACCAGTTTGTTGCAGAGGACTCAGGAAAACATTGTGAGAAAAGGAGTAATTGCTCTTAATGAGAAGTTTATTTTTTCAATTTCATCACAATTTGAAATGTTGTCTGCAAACTCTTTCAATTTGAGGCAGTCAAAAATTTGACTTTTGGTAAATGGTTAAAAGAAAGAAAGTTTGTGTTTATTGATGATGAGTTTTAGAATTGTGCATTGGGTTAGTTTAGTGTGCAGTGTATAGGATGTGTAAATTGTAACTACCGTTCCCGTTCCTCTCTGATAAACAAGAGGGACATGCTATGTTGTAGTAAATTATACGCTGTAACTTCACTGTTTAACCCTATTTAACTTCATTCACCTCGGGTTTTTGTATACATATCCATTGTATGTTTTATATACCGGGACCACTCACAGCTCAGTGTTTGATGTGAGAGGGGTGTTTATTCTCACATGTTGGGTTCTGTTACACTTTATCGGATTATTGGACAGTTTCTGAAGGATTTATAAAAAAAAAAAAAAATAAGGAATAAAAGAAAACTACATTTTATTGGCATTATTGGCATTATGAACAGTGCTGTACTATGTTGCATATGAAGTGTGCATGCATTTGTTAATGAGATATTGGTGTTAAATGTTGGCAGAGGTTGCAAATAACAGACAAATCAATCAAGCATGCAGGTAGAGATCAGGAAAACAATTATGAAACAAGAGCATGGACTTATTTACATTGTGTCAGTCAACTGTAATTGAACAGGTATTGTTTAGTGCATAGTAATTAGTTTGTCTTACATATTCAGTGACTTATCAATTATAGTAACTAATCGCTTTATGAAGTGTACATGAATTTTATTGTTACATTTTACATTTTCCTTCTGTTTATTGGGAGTCGGTTGAAGAATACTGTTTGATTTTCTTTCCGTTTGAAGGATTATTGTGAATACATGATTAACTATTAAATACTTTATAGAATTGTTTCCAGAAAGGGTTTACCTGTGATCTATAATGTATTTTCAGAAGTGAGATGCAGTGGTGTTTATAACGTGGTTTGAATACAAAAAAGATCAACTGGAAGCTTGTAAATCAGGAATTAAATAATTTTGATATTTTGTGGATGAGAATTATGTGTGTTGGATTTTAAGACAATGATGGACCAACTAACAGCTAACAAAGGTAAGACAATTTTGTTTCAATTTTTTTTTTTGAGATAAAATACATTTAATTTTGCCACCTTCTTTTGGTAGTTTGTAGCAGCATCATTTTAGGCAAATGTCCTTTTTGTAACATTTTTCTTCTTAAAGCTTAACCCTTTTCCAAACAACGAATTTTCGACTGTCCCAAATTGAAAGAGTTTGCAGATGACATTTCAAAATGTGATGAAATTAGAAAATATTCTTCTGATAGGGCAGAAAACATTAAGGGAAAAGGAAAAATTGCTCGTTACGAGCAATTTCTCCATTTCCCACAATGTTTACTAAAGTGGTCTGCAACAAAGTCGTCAAATGTCGTTATTGTTTGGTTCCCTCATATCAAAATTTATGAATGGTCCAATGTGCAAGTAACAGAAGACAATACTGACAGAAAGATTTCTATTCATGTATTTCTTTTTCTAACAATTCTTTGACTTTGGTTATTCGTTTGTAATGTATTCTTTTTTTAACTATTCATTGACTTATATAATTTGTGGTAATGGTATGGATTTAGTCAAAATAACTCAACATGAATATTGCCTTTTATTTTCTGATGAGGCAATCTAATGTTAAATACATTCATGGAGCTGTTCTTGATGTTCATAAATATGATCTTGAAACTTATAGACAAGTTTTTGTTCATGAATGACCATTTACTGTTCATGAATGTTCATGATTAAGTTCTTTAATCTTTCGTAGGTACAGTGGCCTCTGCAGGTAATCTGCAGAGATTAAATGATTTAAATGACTTTATCTTTTTTGCTAATAGAAGTAAATTATGTACATTATTTGAATCAGTGCATCTTTCTCTGCCTCTGATTTTACCTCCCCAGTACTACCCAGTATTCATTTGACCATTAACTACTTTCCCACTTGATGACAATGATTCTGTTGTGAAAGAAAAAAAGATTTATATTTCTAAAGAATACTGTTTGCAACTCTGAGTACCTTTAACCTGTTTTCGACTTTTGAGTATTATTCCTCATATAAAATTAAGTAGATATTTAAGATTTTGAAAGCAGACAACACAAAAATCTATTTTTAAAAATTTATCCAGCATTCTAAGGGACAGAGTCCTAGGGGCAACAGTTGCTTAACGGCAACACATGTAACTTTCTCATTGTTGGATAACATGTGTGGACTAGTAATTTGTTGTATCAAGTATTCTATCACGGTAACAATTATTATACAAAAAAAATCCCAAGCTGTTTTTTTACAGTTGATGCTCTGGTGATTTTTATAACACAATAAAAACCAAACATCATCATTTCGTTACTGCTTTATCATTAATCCTTTCTATATATTGATGGTTAACACAACTATAGGAAGCTTGATAGCAATTGCAATATGAAGGACAAGATTTGTTTGGGTTTTTTTTTCTTTCAGAAGATTCAGGCTTTGATTTAATAAAAACAGTTTTCTTGTCATATTAGGCAAACTATGATACACATGTTATCTGATCTAAAGATGTCTGGAAAAAGAAAAGGGGTCTGGTCTGTTAACTCTTAATTACATAAACTACCTTTGCACTTCTTAAATCAACATATGTCTTAGATTAATTCTAAAAGCTTTATTTTTTCTAGCAGAAAAATGAAATTGTTTGTAAAATTTGAAAAAAGACGTTTAACAAAAATGGAAGCAAGATACAGTTATCCCTTTATGTGATTTTTGATCCAAACATTTCTCATAAAAGATATCAACATGCACTTTCATTCGGAATTATTGATTGTTCACAGAATGATGTGACGAAATTTTGGAAGTTAAAAATTAATGTCTTTAAAACTGCACAACAACTGTACTGTTATATGAAAAATAGTGGTTGGAAGCAAAATTTTTAATTCTTAAAAGTGCCTATCCAGTGAATTAACATGTATTTTATTCAATTTCATAGCACTTTGAAATGTCGTCTGTAAACTCTTTCAATTTGGGACCGTCGAAAATTTGGTGTTTGATAAAGGGTTAAGACTATTTCAATTTCTTACATGTACATAGATGAATCAAGGTTATAAGAGAGTCATCTCTATGGTGAGATGTATCTATGGTCAGCTATGCATTTTTATTGCTCAGACTTTGAAAAGCCGCTTTGAAAGTGTACATTTTTATGAACTCTAATGGCTAGATGAGATGTTTGATTGATATAGGGATATATATCAGAGTATTGAGAGATTTCCCACACTTCAATTATATTTTATATAAATCTGTTGTATGTTGATATTTACCCATGCTGTTAAACTAAAAACGCTGCATCCCTTTCTTTCAATGAGGGAGATACAACATTTTGGTTTAGACAGCATCAATGTATGGAGGCTTCAATGCAAAACTGCTGCAAGTCTTTTACTTTTGAGGCAGACTTACAAAGATTTACTCTAAATCCTGGATATACATATCGCATGGATACTTAATTGCCATCAAGATCACCTTACCCAGTAGAGCGTTCATCATACAGTATGATTTTGATTAACCCTTAGAATGTTGGGTAATTTTCTAAAAATAGATTTTTGTGTTGTCTGCTTTCCAAAACCTTAAATATCTGCTTAAGTTTGACGAGGGATGATAATCAGAGTAGCAAACAGGTTAGATCGCACGCCAGCCACCAATTTACTTGGGGATTTGCCTGGATCTAACCTGTTTGCATAAGCTTGAAGTCAGTTCCAGCACTGTAAGGGTTAATGCATCAGTTCATTGGAGATGCGTAAATCAGAAAGAGGGCTAGTCAGCTTTCCAGTTCAATCGGCCTATGTGGCTTAGTGGGTAAAATACTAAAATTGAAAAAATATCACCTGTCAAGGATTCAAGAACTATGTTCATGAACAGACATGAATGATTAATGGATGTTTATGAGCACAAGGTTATTTCTTGAACATGTTCATGAATTTCAAGGACATGTCCATGAACATATTCATTGACATGAACTTTTCCATGAATACATTAATAAACATGTTATTGATGATGATTGTGTTCTCGAATTTTATGAATAATGCTCAAGACCAACTTTTTTGTACATGAACAGTCATTTCCAACTCATGTCTGTTCATGAAAGTCATGAACGCAGTTCTTGAATCATTGGCAGGAGAAAACCCCTCTCTGTGTGCATTCAATTCTCTGTTTATGACTTCATTTTATGTAGCTTCCCTTTGACTTCTTTATAGTCAAGCTGGTCAATATAGATTATCGGGCCTCTATGACCGAATGATTAGAGTACAGGGTACCGTTTTACTCAACAGTTTACGCTTAAGATTTGCGTAAGTCTAAAACAGCAATTCCTCTTATTTCAATATTGGACGAAGCAATATTGCAAAGTGACACATCATTGGAATCGTCTCTCCGAGACGCTTCCAATGAAGTGCCACATTGCAACATTGTACTTTCATTGAAGATAATATCCATGTTTATCAATTATGACTTACGCAAACATTTTCCGTAAGTTGTTTAGTCACACGGGCCCCAGATCATGATATCACATGGCCACTTTCAGCATTGGGTAAAATCACATTGACAGCAATTGGATTTTCATAAGAGATGTCAGGTTTTACGTGGCTTGACTTTGTTGAATATGGGGTCTTCCTCAATCATCAAGATTCAGGCATCACAACAGAAGTGAAATAATGGTGACGCAATGTTAAAACCCACATAAATAAATGAATGAAATCTTCTTGACAAAATCCTCCATAAAGAGGAATGGGTTAAACCAGAAGTATTGAGAGAACCTCTATCATCATCAACTTGTACTTTCTCTCTTCTTTCTGCTATTCATTTCTATCCAGTGCTCCCGATCATAAAAATGTCAGGGGAAATGATTCATGTGCTATGGCCTTAACAATGCTTATTAACAATGCTTGGGCCACTAGCATAAATACTCTATTCCTCTCTCATCTTTCCTAGCAGGCCTTTTCTGGCCATTCTACTGACAATTGTGTTCTATCGTGTTGGTAAGACATGAGGACATGGCTCTATATAGTTTGGTTAGAAAATAATGAATGAAGAAAGTTTGTTGGCTTAGCGGTTAAGGGCAGTTTGTTGTCTTGGCCATCAAGAGAGTTGATTGTATTGATGGGGTCTGTTGGGCTATATTAGAGTCTTTATAGGTATTTTGGTATTGGTCCATGATTGAGAGCTTTTGTTAGTAATCCCTCTTTCCATATTGAAAATAGAGGTTGAAAGTTAAAAGACAAGTGAAACTCTAGTACAATCATATTTTATCCTGATAGTAATAGTGATAATTCTTGGTGTGGTTTTTTCTCCTTTGCTCAATATATTAGGACTAGTTATACTGATGTCGATTATGTTCTATGACTGTTGCTGTAGCTGCACTAAAAAGTGTTCACAAAGAGCTAACAAAGGTCCAGTTAGAAGGCTTTTCCCCGTTAAACTAACTCTTGGATTGCTTATGCAAAATATTTTATATATCAAGGGTTCAATGCAATACTATAGTAAGTGCTTCATGTTCATGAAGCACTTACTATAGTATTGCATTGAACCACTTACTACAGTATTGCATTGAACCCTTGGTATGTGGGCACTCATTAGTATTCTTGAAATTCATAACAAAAATTCTGTGTTCCTGAAAGACCAATTCAGGGGTTCAATGCAAGACTATAGTAAATGCTTCACATACGTGCAGCATTTAATATAGTATTGCACTGAACCCTCGAATTGTCATTCACGAATGTTCATGAAAAAGTTCTTGAATCTATCATACTGGCGGACCTTTGTAAATTTCTTACTCTAGGATAAGGGTTACTGGAAGACTATCTGATCTGTGCATCACAATGCGAACACCGTGCAGTCAATCCTGTCGCCAGGTCTAATCTTTAGACATCTAGCATGGGTTTTTTTGGGGGGGGGAGGGCAATCCGTCTCAGATTGGATTGATATAAAATACATTTCCATTGTCTTGGGTAGATGCATTGGTGAACAATCCGAATTTGATGTATTTTGCAGGGCTATGCATTCCTGCGTTCAGGGTAAAAATGTTTGACTTTATACAAAGCTGTTGTAAGTCCTATACCATGATGAAGGAGTTGTATTAGTGTATCAAGTCAGTTTAACTCTTTCCCAAATATCAAATTTTCCACTGCCCCAAATTGAAAGAGTTTGCAGACGACATTTCAAAATGTGATGAAATTGAACAATATTCTTCAGAAAGAGCAGAAAACCTTGTGGGAAAAGGAAGAATTGCTCATTACGAGCAATTTCTCCTGTTCCCACAATGTTTTCTAAAGTCATCTGCAACAAAATCGTCAAATATCGTTACTTTTTGGGAAAGGGTTAAGTATGGTATATGACATTTACAATTGTACAAGCTTGTGCCTGTCACTGAGTATACAGGAGTGCTCTGAACCGCCAAACTTTGTTTTTCTTAAAAATGATTGTATCAAATGATCAAATACTGATCATGGTATTATAACACTTAACCGTTATTTCAAATGCATGTTGAATGCTGACACAGTTATGACGCTGATAACATTATTATAAAAAGACAAGAAAACTTTAGTTATAGGTGTGTTCCAAACCACAATACCTTATTGTTCTTAAAAAATGATTGTAACAATTGTTCAAATGTTGATCCTGCTCACATAACACTAACTCATTATTTCAAATGCATGTCGAATGCTGACACAGTTATGACGCTGATGAAACTATTATAAAAAGACAAGAAAACTTTAGTTATAGGTGTGTTCCAAACCACAATACCTTATTGTTCTTAAAAAATGATTGTAACAATTGTTCAAATGTTGATCCTGCTCACATAACACTAACTCATTATTTCAAATGCATGTCGAATGCTGACACAGTTATTACGCTGATGAAACTATTATAAAAAGACAAGAAAACTTTAGTTATAGGTGTGTTCCAAACCACAATACCTTATTGTTCTTAAAAAATGATTGTAACAATTGTTCAAATGTTGATCCTGCTCACATAACACTAACTCATTATTTCAAATGCATGTCGAATGCTGACACAGTTATGACGCTGATGAAACTATTATAAAAAGACAAGAAAACTTTAGTTATAGGTGTGTTCCAAACCACAATACCTTATTGTTCTTAAAAAATGATTGTAACAATTGTTCAAATGTTGATCCTGCTCACATAACACTAACTCATTATTTCAAATGCATGTCGAATGCTGACACAGTTATGAGGCTGATGAAATTATTATAAAAAGACAAGAAAACTGTAGTTACAGGAGTGTTCTTAAATAAACAATACTTTATTGTTCTTAAAAAATGATTGTAACAATTGTTCAAATGTTGATCATGGTATGATAACACAAACTCATTACATGTATTTCTAATGCATGTTGAATACTGACAAAGTTTTTATAAAAAGACAAGAAACTGGTAGTCACTGGAGTGCTCCAAACCAACAAATTTTATTTTTCTTAAGAATTGAATTGTACAAATTATCAAAAGATGAACCTGCTCAAATAAAGCTAACCAATTATTTCAAATGCTTGTTGAATGCCGGCGAAATTATCATGGGAAGACAAGAAAGTGGTAGCACCAAGCAACAATTTATTTTGTCTAATTTTTCTTTCTTTTTCTTTCTTTTTTCGTGCTGAAGATTAGACATAAGATTTAACCCTTTACCAAACGCCAACTTTTCAACTGTCCCAGATTGAAAGAGTTTGCAGACGATATTTCAAAAGGTGATGAAATTAAAATCTTCTGATAGGGCGGAAAACATGGTGGGAAAAGGAGAAATTGCTGGTTAAGAGCAATTTCTCCTTTTCCCACAATGTTTTCCAGAGTGGTCTGCAACAAACTGGTCAAATATTATTATTGTTTGGTAATGGGTTAAGGCAAAGAAGTTCTGATAGGCCTTGTTTGCTTCCTAGTTACAAAATACTCCTGGTTGCATTTGGGAATTTGGGAAGAAAAAGGATTTTTTTTTTTTCACTATGAAACACTTACTCCTTTTCCAACAATGACTTAGAATTAAAGTGAATCTTCAGCTGTGACTGAAGCTGACTCATGAAATATTAGGATTGTTCCTGTAAAGGGTTAATGTTTTATTCATAAATTTGATATGGAAAAAATTGAATGAATCCTTCTCTCCGTTCAGACAGATGTACAACATTTCACTTCGTTGTAGAATGGTTGATAATTGTAGAAAAAAAGAAGATTTGCCAAATCCAAACAAATAGTTTTGAGTTCTGATGAAATACTTAGTTATATTTTTCGTGATAGCTGTTTGATGTTTTAAACCAGTACTTAATGTGATAATTGGTTGAAAGATTATGATGATATTTCTTAATAATAACGTTTTGAGTGGGGTTTTTTTTTTTTAGAAAAAATGACTACCCTTTCTTTCAAGTATGTTGGTAACAAAAACTAGAAGGTGGAATGAAACAGACCAAAAAAATATACATATAGTTTATATTGAAAACACAGTTCTCGTGAACAAACAATAGATTCTGTTTTGTTGCAATATTATTGGTTGTCCTATAGGCAAAATTAGTAATTTTGTTTAAACCCTTGTAGTGCTGGAACAGACTTCATGCTTTTGCAAACAGGTTAAATCACAGGCCAGTTGCCAATTTACTTGGTGGCTGGTCTTGATCTAACCTGTTTGCTACTCTGATTATCATTCCTCGTCAAAATTAACCAGATATTTAATGTTTTGGAAAGCAGACGAAACAAAAATCTATTGTTAGAAAATTACCCAGCATTCTAAGGGTTAGAGAAAGGTTGTAGAGATCATGATCACAATTACTCTCGTATGTTTCATTAATGTGTTTAATCAAATTTGCATTCCTTAGATGTGTTACAGTTTACGAGAGAATAGCCGTGGTATAAAAAATGGCGATTATGAGTAATTAATCAAATTTACATTGTACTATGTTTGCCCTTTGCTTTTTAAGCTACCTTTCCGTTGTTTATGGTACGAATATATCGACTTGTCTGTCATTTATTGCTCAATTTTATGTTTTTAAACTATCAATGACAAGCAAGCAGCAAATATGAAATATTGTGTACATCCGCCTTTTACTCACTCACTGCAAGTGTTCAAATTATATTTTATGAAGGTTGGAACTTGAAACCCCCTAAGCTTTCTTTTTACAGTTTCTTAAAGTGATGTCAATATCTGATTTGGTGCTCTTTGATTGTAATAGATCAGTTGAAAGCTAATTGCAATATTAACATGACGTTTCTGATAGCATTAATGTATCAGTTGATTGATTATTATTTCAGTAAATGTCCCGCTTATTATTCAGATTTAAATCATTCTTTATCTTACCTCATTCACATCACTGATATGTAAAATCATTGGAAGCTTTCATATGAATCCTATGCCTGAACAGTTTATATCGATATGGACTTAGATATTCCCTCTGACAAAACGATTAACTGCATAGTGCAGTTTATGGTTTTGTCACATTGGTTTTAAAAGGCTTCTGAAGTAGAGATGAGTCAAAGATGTTTGTTTTGTGAAGTAAGGGGCTTATTTGTATTTAAAGGTGCTTTCCAGATATGTGAAGAAACTTGGAAGTTGAATTTCTCTCAAGCTGCACAACAGGGTACTGTTTTACTAAACAGTTTATGCTTAAGATTTGCGTAAGTCTTAAACAACAAGTCATTTTATTTCCATATTTGGCAAAGCAATATTGCAAAGTAACACATCATTGGAATCGTCTCTTCGAGACGCTTCCAATGACGTGTCACATTGAAATATTGTACTTTCATTGAAGATATTATCTATGTTAATCAATTATGACTTACGCAAACATTTTGCGTAAGTTGTTTAGTAAAACGGTACCCTGCTGTATTGTTATATGATACACACTGAGAAAAGTCACTAGAAGCAAAATTAGATCATTTATAATCCTGTTATGTGTGTATTCAATGACATAACATTTTTTTTTAATGGAAAATATTAACTGTTTATGCTAGATATTTAACGCTTTCTGAATCAATTATGCTTTCAATAGCTGCTTTTAACTGCATATTAAACAATAGAAAAACTGTATTGTTTTAATGACATTTTATTTTAACTTTCAAATTGTCTTTTCTGTGAATAGGGACCTTTAAGGTTGTCAAATTATCAAAAATGAATGTGCTTCTATTGCTAATTATTGAACAGCATTGATAGTGAGTAAGTGCTTTAACCCTTTACCAAACGTTAGATTATCAACTGTCCCAAATTGAAAGAGTTTGCAGACGACATTTCAAAATGTGATGAAATTGAAAAAAGTCCTCTAATAGGGCAGAAAACATTGTGGGAAAAGGAGAAACTGCTCATTACGAGCAATTTCTCCTTTTCCTGGAATGTTTTCCATAGGCGTCTGCGTCAAACTAGTTAAAAGTTGTAATTGTTAGTAGGTAATGGGTTAACTGTCACCATTCCACACCTGTTATCGAAACAGAAACATGCAACAACGACTGCAAACCAAAGAAAAATGACCTTATTTTTGCTGAATCACTGAAGGGTTCAACGCAAGACTATAGCAAGTGCTTCACAAACGTGAAGCACTTACTATAGTATTGCGCTGAACCCTTGATGATGCCAGATGAGATAATGAGATGTCCTCATCAATATGTGTACAGGTGTGATAAATATGCTTCCTGTATTGCAAGAGTTCATAGAGTTCATGGATACCTTATATTTATGCTTTCTATTGCACCTGTTGCAGGTGATACAAGAAACAATTGGGATCAGAGAAGAAAATGCATGACGCAGACTATTTTTTCATTGGTTACAATAATTTATTACAAATGTTATAAAAAAGTGTTGCTTTTAATCTTATAAAATTGTCATTTTGGTTTTGCTTTTGATTGGAAAAGTTGCAAATTTCTTTATAAGGGAAAAGATGAGGAATGATATAAAAACCCTTGTGCAATGTTACTTAAAATCTCTCTACTTTAATTTCTAGAAGTTCATAGTGAATCTGCTACAAGAATTGGAAATATTTTGACAAAATATGAATATGACACTTCAGAAACCTAGCCTGGTAATAGTGAATTCAGGAAAGTGGTACCATAACAGAAACAGTGTTTACATGTCATTAAACCTTATATAAATAATCAAACAAAGTTAGTCTGCCTCCAATCATGATGAGTCAGGCATGGAAATATAACTTAGAATTTGTTGACATGATATAAAATCCCCCCAAAAGCAAATGAAAATAATAACAGATAGCACTTATAGATTGAAAACTTTATTCTAATAGTTCTGAAACCTTACCCTCCCATTACCCCCAGTGTGAATATCAAACACTTGGTCAAATCAATTTTGAGATCCCATCCATGTGATAGTTTACTCGGGTTACAGTCATCAAAACCAATTTGGCTTTACATCAATCTAAAAGGATTATATGTGTGTCTTTAACCCATTACCAAACAATAACGTTTTTTGACCAGTTTGTTGCAGACTACTTTAGAAAACATTGTGGGAAAAGGAGAAATTGCTCGTTAATCTTTCCCACAATGTTTTCTGCCCTATCAAAAGCTTATTGTTTCCATTTCATCACAAATGAAATGTCGTCTGCAAAATCTTTCAATTTGGGACAGTCGAAAACTTGGTGTTTGGTAAAGGGTTAAAGGGATTTACTCAAACATTTGTGCTCTGGGAATAATAAACGAGAAAAGTTTTATTCTAACATTCTTTGTCACTCAACCAAAGACCAGTTTCAATTTCTTCGCTTCCAAGTTGCTAAAATCCTGTGTTTTCATCAAATGATGCGAATGAACCTCCGTGCCTGTCATCGCTTTTATGGTAAAGCCGGTTTATAGATAAATGCAGAATTCCTGCTCGAGTACCTTGCTAAAATCATGTCACAAGAGACGTTAAACATTTACAGAGACACCCCTGACGACAGTATCTATTAATGCCACCTCAATTTAAGTTAAGATTGTTATTTATGAAAACAAATGATTTTAAAAAGTTAGAAACCCAATCTGTGAGATAGTCCTTTTAATATTCAAAAACAAATGAATTTGAAAAATCAATCATATTTAGTATGAAGTCATTAGAATCCTCCAGGTGAAGCAAATTCTGACGAGTAATCATAATAAAAGATTAATAGAACCAATTTAGAAATTAATTGGGAAAATACAACTCTTATAGTGGCCTTTGTATACAATAATATCAACGTAATTTTCTCGCAAATTACGCACGAAAATTACAGGGCAAGTTTATGGTTTATGTGATTTGATTCAATTGATATCTACCATCAAATCTAGCCCTGTCATTTTTACTTTGTCAACTCGTAAGTATTTCGTCGATCCCAAACAAGCGACCTGTCAAAACTCTGACATGGCGCAATGATTTCTCTTTTGTTATTGTGAAATCGTTTATGAATGGATTCACTCTGGATGAGATACAAAAATAATAACAGGGTCAACGTTGAACTGTGAAAGCATGGGGATAGCTATTGCGTAAAACTTTCCCTTTCGAACAATGTGCTTTGTTTGTTAACCCTTAGTAATAGTTCAGTATCGGGTTTGATGGCTTAAACCCTTAGAATGCTGGGTAATTTTCTAAAAATAGATTATTGTGTTGTCTGCCTTCCAAAACCTTAAGTATCGGCTTGATTTTGTCAAGGAAAGGTACCCAGAATAGCAAACAGGTTAAATCACAGGCCAGCTGCCAATTTACTTGGCGGCTGGCCTGGATCTAATCTGTTTGCATTAGCATAGTCTGATCCAGCACTATAAGGGTTAATGCAATGCTAGTGTTACTCAAATATCCATTGATCAGTTTTTGGAAATGACACAACATAATATGACATTTATATAGAATCAAAGACATTTAGTTTTCTCTTGATATTGAAAAGAAAGTATAGGGACAATCAGAATGAGTATCTGTCTTTAGCAATTTCTTCCTCTACCACACGGTTTAAAAAAAAAAAACTCTCAATAAGTGAAGGTGCCTTAACCCTTATAGTACTGGAACCAATTTAATGCTTATGCAAACAGGTTAGATCCAGGCCAGCAGCTAAGTTAATTAGCTGCTGTCCTGTGATGTAACCTGTTTGCTACTCTTGAGTATCTTCCTTCATCAAAATTAAACAGATATTTAAGGTTTTGGAAAGCAGATGACACAAAAATCTATTTGCATTAAATTACCTAGCAATTTAAGGGTTAAAGCACACATATTTGAAAGTAGTTTAAAGTATTTCAAGCACAAAGGATTTGGAATCATTAATGCTGGTACTCAGTAATGGGTAGTACCTTTAGACTTTGATTTTTAGATTTCTCTTTTTCCTGTAACAAATTAGTTACTTAGCATTGATTGTGACTGAAGCTTGAAGCTTATGAAATTCACTCTTGATGACTGCTTCCTGGATGCATGATCAGTACTTGCACCGATTCGTGGGTTAGTCCTGGCATTTCCACCTTGTGGTTACCTGGGATCGAACCAGGGACCCTCTGTACAAGAGGCGGGCCTTCTACCCTTGCACAACTGTTATCCTTCTTTAGAGATGATTCCATGCTTTCTAAGACTGGTTTTTGATGTTAACTTTTGAACCAATGTAGGTTGTGCAAAGAAAAATTCAATCTGTGGTAAATGCTCTTATTACAGTTCTAGCTTGCCTTTAATATGTTGGGTATATCCTTCATTTATAATAGGGCTTTAAGCATTTTGATTTTGGGAAAAACTAATGATTGTTGAAAATGCTTTGTCTGGAAACCATAATGGGTATGAATGATTGAAAAACCAAAAGATTTCACACATTTTCAAATTGGTTTTTACCTTTAAAAGCCTTGTTAAATAATCTACAAAAAGGCTTGGTGTCGGCATAACTAGAAAAAAAAGCAGGGTACCTTTTATAAACGCCTGCAAAGACAGATGTGTTTTGTAGCAAGTTTATGTGCCTGATTCGGAAGAGTGGGGGTCTGTTTTTTATACACAAATGTTGTAACTCCTGTTTCTAGATTCCTATCTTGGAGTTCAAAGGTTAGGCTCGTAAGAAATATTACATAAGACGTCTGTCAGTTGGAGTTATTAAAATCTCTGATAGATAAAGTAATGGGGTTTTCTTGTAGTATGGTAGCAGGTTATGTTTCACCCTTCTGTCGGCCAGACTTTATCTGGATTCTTTGGCACATGGGTAGCAATCAATCCCCTGCAAAAGATTCAAGAACTTAAACATGATCTTTGTGAATGTTTATGAACGTTAATGGCCTAGCATGAACACAGAAGTTTTATACAATGGCATGAACTTCATGAATATGCATGAACCATAATTATATGGTCGTTCATGAACATTCAACTTTAACATTAAATTTAAGAACAAGTTCATGAACATCAAGTACAGGTTCATGAATACATTCATGAACCTGTTCTTGATGTCCATTAACATGTTCTTGTAATTCATGAACAAGTTAAGAACAGCTTTGTGTTCATAAATTGCCATTAAGTTGATAGAGATAGTTGATAGACCCACCAATCCAATGTTTCTTGATTTAATGGAAAACTGACCATTTATGGTTTTAAGTAGTATGTCAGAAAAGATGGGAATCATCAAAGAAAATAAACAAGAAGAAAATTTACCAAATAAGTGAAAAAGAACTCTAAGAGAACCTTACTTAACCCTTTCGCCGCCATAGGCGACTCCCGTCGACAGCTTGGTAGAGCGCCGTAGGCGACTTGCGTCGACAAATTGATGTTGTTTTTAGTAGGCGACTTTATGCAATGATTACGAATATGTTACTCTCACGCATGCACCATGTTTCTTTGTTATTATCGAAAACGAGGCTGTCAAAGTGTTTTTGAAGTTTTTCCAACAAAAATGGATAAAAATTGGCCGTTTTAAAGCTGTCTGAACTTTTTGACATTTCCGAAACGTTTGTTTTGGTTCAATATGGCGGCGGTGAGAAGGAATCAACATTATACCTGCCAACAAGTCGCAGATATGCTGGCAAATGACAGGGATAGCTAGGAATCAGCTGACGAAAATTCTTTGGAAAGTTGTTCTAATGGAAACAACAGTCCAGAAACATCGGAAGATTCCGAAACAAGCGACAATTCAGGTAGAAGTCTATGTATAGTATGAATCACCAAGTCATCAGGAAATTCTGCGAAAAAAATATTTTTACCATATTTGGAAGTAAACAAATTATACACATCATACCATGACAACATTCTTTTATGTGCTACCAACTTAGTTAATTAATATCAAGCTGTGTTCCAAATTTGAACACATTATCTCAAATAATGAAAAAGTTATGCCAATATCAGGCAAACTGGTAAATATTTCTTGCAAAACTCTTAAATAACTTGGCGCTGGCAGGAACATTTCGCTATTTAATTGGCGGCGAAAGGGTTAAATTCATTTGTTTTAATTCAAAGGCTTTTCAAGTCATCTGCTACAGATGTATTAAAACGATTTCTATCCTATTCCTAAACATATATGCAATTTAAGAAAAAACCAGCAGCATACTGTTTAAGTAAACACTATGATACAAGGTGAAATTGCTCCAATTGAACATTTTCTCCTTCTTAAGCAATAGTTTTTTATTAGTATCATAATAAAATGATTATCTTTCATACTTTATGTATGTCATTGGATGTTGCATTCAATTTAGACCAATTACAAAACCTTTAAGAAGGAAATGTAGGATAAGATTTAAAGCACAACTTCTTGGCTGCCCACAAACATCTCATTACCAAGAAGAAAATTTGTTTGATCTATGATTACAGTGTATCAAATAATCTTCGCCACTCTACGGAAAAAACTCACAACAAGTAAATCACTCTGCAAACTTGCTCGGGCCAGAAGGTAACTTGGTAATTCTCAAACATGAGCAAAATTTAAGCCCTGAACAAAGTATTTGGTCAAGGTTTTCTTGTAGACTTTGTAATTGCTTCACTTGTGGTACCCATGACATCTGTGACAAATGAGCCAAGATTGCAAGAGCTGGTTGAATGTGACATTTTACACAGATGCACACTAAGTCCTTTTTTCTCAGGGATTGGTTCTTCTTCAATAAACAAACATCTCCCAGTATTAGCTTCCACAAATTACCAAGAACTGAAGGCAAGAAAAAGTGTCCTGGAGTGCATAACAACATTTCGGGCAATTTATGATTTAAATGAAGGTTACCCTTAAAAGGCTGGGTAATTTTCTAAAAATATATTTTTGTGTCGTCTGCTTTCCAAAACCTTTAATATGTGCTTAATTTTGTTAAGGAAAGATGCTCAGAGTAGCAAACAGGTTATATTACAGGCCAGCCGCCACTTTACTTGGAACCAACCTGTTTGCATAAGTATGAAGACAGTTCCAGCACTGTAATGGTTAAGCCCTTGCTCTATAATATCTTTTTGACACATGTGTTGGAAAAGTCTTCAGAAACCTGATATTTGTGACATAATGATGAATTGCTTTCAATTACCGAATATCTTATCGTCATGATGGTTTAAATAGTCTTGTTTTACTGATTTTTTGATGCTGTGGTTCATTGTCCATTGATGCATTCAATGCGGGCTTATTATTGATTACATACTGAGAAAAGGGTCTACAAGGCTTCATTTAGTGCCCTGCATTACCTTAGGATAGTTTACTGTTTAGATTGGTCTATTGATTCTAAAGAAAGTTCCTCTTTGCTATCAGTCCTCTTTGCTATAAGTTGTTGAAACATCATTAACACCAAGGAAAAATAGGAATATCGCCAGCATGGTGTAACAGAAATACTGTTGAAAATGTAGTAAACCACACATTGTTAATGTGTCATGTCTTTAGATTATTGTATGTTATTTAGACTTATTCACTGTACCAAGGCAAAAACTAGAAGCTCTGGTACCAACTTCACTGATGAAATATTTTCTTATGAAAATTAATCCTTGTCCGTCCCTACCTGTACAGTTAATGCTTAATTCGACACACTTGATTGATTTGCCACACTATCAAAGTAACATATTACTTTTATTCTAATGATTAAATATTGATTATGAATTCTTGGATAGTTATTGACCCATGAGGGTGGATGACCTAGTATGGTATAATGGGGCATTGATGAATAGCTCCATGAATTATTGTTGTAACCTAAGCTGGCAGGCCAATAAAGGGCTCATATGCAATAATGGCTTTCTGGCCATTAACACTTCTCTTTATGTGTCATAAAACCCTCCTGACTTTAACCCTTTCCCAAACAATAATGACATTTGACGACTTTGTTGCAGATGACTTTAGAAAACATTGTGGGAAAAGGAGAAATTGCTCATAATGAGCAATTTTTCCTTTTCCCACAAGGTTTTCTGCTCTTTCTGAAGAATAATGTTCAATTTCATCACATTTTGAATTGTCGTCTGCAAACTCTTTTAATTTGGAACAGTCGAAAATTTGTTATTTGGGAAAGGGTTAAGTGACTTTTATTGCATCTGACTTACAAATGTGTATCATTTTAAAATCAGCTTCTCAAATCATAGCTATAGGTAAGCTCAGTGGTAAAAGGTCAAAACATGCAAAAACTGTATTACCTTTGGAGAGGATTCAGATTCGAAAGATAAGTTTAATTGGCAATTAGTGCTGGGTGATAATTAGATTGGTCTTCACTGGCTGGAGGAGATGACTGAACTGACAGCAGCGCACCAAGATGCCTCCTGCCAATTGGCTGATTGGCTGGCTGACTGGCTGATGGTGCCGATGGTTAGCACCCTTCTAACTAGGACAATGTCTCATCCAACCATTTATCATTACATCTTTGTTAGAGGCTGATGGAACCCAACAGGTGCGTGCTGACATGCTGTGATCTTTTTTCCAGCATGTTGAGAAGGCTCTCTAATTCTCTCTGGCTTTTTTTTCCTGTGAGGGAAATGCTCTGTCAAACTCATTATACCCTTTTACACTTAATGTATATTATTCTCCTGCGAAAGATTCAAGAACTTGAGATGAGATTAATAAACATTCATGAACATTGAGTGGCTGTTCATAAATACAGAACTTTTTCATGAATGTCAAAAAGTGGTTCATGAACATCAAGTACAGGTTCATGAATACATTCAGGAACCTGTTCTTGATATTCTTAAACAACACTTGCTCAGATGTCAATGGAAATAGTTACTATTTCATATCCAGTAGTCAATATGGGCTGTTGCTTTCCATATTCATTTGGCACAGATATATGACCTTTTATGTCGTTCCAAAAACTAGTTGTAATATATTTTGATATGAAAATGATTTGCATTTTCAATGATTAAGATCTCCAATATGAAAGTATTTTAAAAATAAAGGAGAAAGCAAGGGAACAAGTTCAGACCAGTCAGTTTTTCTTGTGGATGAGATGTGAGTAGTACCCTACAAGTATCATCAATTTATGCTTTTGCTATTGTTAACCATTGGCACTTTATCTTTGCAGACACAAAATATCTCTGCTTGAACAACAACAACTAGAATGTATGAATAATTGCCTTTGAAGATGTGATGTGACTGGAATATAATGCATTTATTAAAAACATCTCAGAAATGTTTTTGTTTTAGTGTATTCTAAGTGTTATGGTATCTAATGTAGAAATTACTATATCAAGTAGACATGTGATTTTCATGTTTGTGAAGCACTTACTATAGTCTTGCAATGAACCCTCAATATTACCTTAATGACTTGATGAAAACGCACTGAATGCTGATTCTGTTCCAATTTAGCGTTAATCGGAATGAGATAATGAGCTTGATGGGATGGTGGGATACCTTTGTAACTTGCTCACTTTTTTGTTGGAGTAACACCAGTATGGCACACATCTAGACAGGTGTGGAACTTTTTAATCGGGATGCCCAGCTTATCAAAGATGGAGGGAGACTCCTTACTACCCCTGTGAAAGGTTTAAAAATTTATTGATGGACTTCATGAACTGTCATGAATGTTAGATGATCATTCATGCACACAAAGCTGTTCTTAACTTGCTCGTGAATTTCAAGAACATGTTCATCAATATCAAGAACAGGTTGGTGAAATATTATAATCATGAAAGTTTACCACTTTACCATTTTAGAGTATAAGATCACTGTTATGACAATGGGTAAAACAAGCTTGCAACAAGCAGATACATGTTCCTTATTAGTGCAGTGAGAAAGTATTAAAGAATTGTTCATTAATTAATTCAAATTAATTAGGTTTCTCCTGTTTTATTAGCCACGAATTTATTGTACAATGACTCTTTGAACGATACATTTTGTGACTCAATTTTGTAGCAATAATTGTATCAGAAAACTTCAATAGGTGGTGGTTAGTTTTGGCAACATTTTATATGAATGAAATAAGGTGGAAAGATTGACGTAATAAATTCACATAAAATCTATTGATGCTAGTGAACTAGGTCATTTTGAGATATATCTTACTTTTTATTCCGTTTTTATGTCAAATACTTAAACTTCAAAGACATAAAAGGCATACTATCTGTACCGGTATTAATTGTTATTGAAAGAAAACCTGTTCCCCAGAGGTTGAGATAAGCGGTTATTCCTCTTGCTATCTTGGTTATTTCTTCTCTGAAACCCTATGTTGTAGGTAATAAGTAAAATTGGTAGTTTGCTCTTGTTTTGTTAAAAATGAAATTTCTAGTTTTTCAGACTTGATCTGAATCGGAGTAAAGATACATGCAAACATAGAGATATTGTTTTATTTTAACACCTTAACGTTTTGGGAGATTCTGTTTTTATGCGTTTTATATTGGGTTCTTTACTAGTCCATCACATGTAAATGTAAGAGAAATGATTTCAGGTGAAAAAAGTATGTGTGTGGAAACTTGATGGACAGGCTATAACCATGAAATGGTCATATTCTTTTATAGTCACAATGCCATCATGTCTTTCTTATAGCTACAGCCCATTCTGAAGCAAAATACATCCAAAAAGGTTCAACAATGAAAGCTATAGAAGACAGTAACTACATTTGAGAAATGGGGGCTCCTATGGCCTTGTGGTTAGAGTATATAGCTTAAGACAAAATGGCCCTTCGCTGAGTTGGTTCAAATCCTGATGACGGCATTTGAATTTTCATTAGAGGTAATTTTCATATTTCGTGCTACGGGATTCCAGTGGTTTTACACAACCCTTATTTGCAATCAAGTTTGGGAACTCCCTCTATCAAAAAAGCTGTGCATTTCAACATAACTGTAATATTGTTGTCACAACTTAAAACCATCATAGTGAACTTGAGTAATATTCAAATCAACTTAAAACCATCATAGTGAACTTGAGTAATATTCAAATCAACTTAAAACCATCATAGTGAACTTGGGAATGATTCTTTGTGTCTGTATATTTTAAAACATTTAATTATAAAATGCTAATGATCATATATCTTGACTCACATTATCATGTAACCTCTATTTCATTTACAACTATTTACAGTTTCTTGTACGGGTTTATGTAATATAGAAAATTATGTATGAAAATTGCAACTCGATCTATTCAAGGTTCTATGAATGTTTTAAGATTTTTCCAGCTGTAATTTTTTCCTTCATATTAACATACAATTTCGTTGGATGTATAAATACTTGTACTCATTTCAATGCCCCTGTTGCTGATAATTAAAGAAACCACTTTGTCTATAATTTCTCATTACAGACAGCTTTTCCGTTTGTCACAATGATAAATATAAGATACACAATGTAGCTATCATATTGGTAAAACTAGGTGAAAGAAAGCAAAAATGCCTGGGAGCTGCCTTCTTGTTGGAACATAAGATTGTAAAAATTTGTCATGTGATTTCCCCACGTGATAGACAGAGAACAAAAATCTTTATATAAGAAATTGCTATTTTTTAAGCCACCTTACTTTTGGTGGCAATATCTAAAGTTGGGCCTCTTTAGTCTCATTAGGTCCTGCGTGGCCCAGTGGTAAAGTGTCGGCCTTAGAACTCGGGAATCCCAGGTTTGAGCCCCATCGACACTTCTGTTTTCGTGGGAGTGACCTTTGGCAAGTCACTTCAGAGCCTAGCCTAGTACTGGTGGATCTAGAAAAGCTGTTACATAACTGAAACATTGTTGATATGCCATTAAACTCATGCACAAAAAAAAAGAAATTGAGACAGAACAAATATGCTATGAAGAACAAAGGGTTGTTTCATTTTTGTGTGGCAATGGGTCAAACTTTTTCTAATCATTTCCATTTCAGTGGCCAGGTGATGTGTTGATATAAGATTATTTATTCATACGAAATATGAGTTATGTCAGATTGACACTATGTTATCAATATAAATAATCTCCAAGCTAAAATGGGATGAACTATTTCTATCTAATACTCACTCAAAGCATAAGAAAAAGGTAAAAGGGGTCAGTTTTTTCACTAAATATGGTAATTATTTTATAATGAAATAAGATGTTCTATGACAAGCAGGATTCACCCAAAACAATTGGTAATTCATAAAAGTGCTCAAAGATGTTTAATGGTGCTTTGTGTGGCATATTCATAATTTACTCAATTCAAAATAGTTAGTCGAAAATTAGTAATCAATTATTTGTGCCCATTATTTGAAGAGGTCAGAAAGTGCTTTTGAATTTTGCCATCTGTTGAAGTTTCATGTTTTAAGGTCTATCGATGCCAAAGACTAGTCAGATAACTGCTACCAAGACTGAAATCCCGCCTGCATTAATCCTTTTTTTAGGGATAAATCCCTATGTGAAATATTCAAGAACTTATTCATGAACTTCATAATCATTCATGACTGTTAAATGGCCATTGATATACTCATAACTGTTCCAGACTTGTTCATGGATTTCAAGAACAGATTAATGAATGTATCCTGTCTGCACTAATTCCTTTCTCAAAGATAAATCCCCCTGGGAAAGGTTCAATAACATATTCATGAACTTCATGAACATCAAGAACAGGTTCATGAACCTGTGCTTGCTGATCATGAACCTGTACTTGTATTGCATGAAATAATTCTGTGTTCATGAATGGCCATTTAACGTTCATGAACATTCATGAAGTTCATGGATAAGTTCTTGAATCTTTGGCAGGGGGATCACTTTGACTCTCCTGCAGCAGAAGACTAATGTGATGAAAAGTGACTTTGCTTGTAACCAAGAATATCTCCTTTCACCAAGATGGTTTCTACACCATTATCATCCAACAACGATAATTCCTTATGTTGTAATAAATGCCTGCTGTTACTTTGAATTTGGACCAGTCAATTATGATTCCAGAAGAGGGGATTTGTTTGCTACAGGTTTTATTGAACTTGATACGGTAATTATAAGCATGCGGACAAAGGTTAATTGTTCCTTTTCACTTTCATCTCTTGAGAAACTATGCAGACAGTTAATAGTCCATGATAACAGTTTCTTTAAACCTTTACCAAATGCCAAATTGTCGACTCTTCCAAATTGGAAGAGTTTGCAGACGACATTTTAGAATATGATAAAATTGGAAAATAATCTTCTGATAGGGCAGAAAACATTGTGGGAAAAGGAGAAATTGCTTGTTAAAAGCAATTTCTCCTTTTCCCACAATGTTTTCCAGAGTCCTCTGCACCAATCCCATTAAATGTCATTATTGTTTGGTAATGGGTTAAACCATGTTGTGGTGAATTGTGAAATATTTTATCCTTTTACACATGGTTAATGTGACTTGTCCTATTTGAGAGCAATAGGTGACAATTTTTAAAAGAATAATGGTTGTTTCTCTCTGTGTGGTTTTGAGTAAAAAGTATTGTGATGAAAGGTTTCCTGTCTTAGGCAGTTTCTCCTTTTGTCACAATGTTATTCTGATTCAGGTGGGTGAAGGGATTTACATATGAAATAATCGGCTGAATGGACAAAATAGTTTGATGATGGTAAAACATTGAGATTTAGAATAGGTCATTTAGAACATGCTGCAAATATGTTGTGAAATAGGATTTTGTTTTGACTATTCATAGACAAATATTTTGATTAATAGGATATAAAGAAATTTTTAATGACTTTGTTGAAATGTTCAACAGTCATAGTAGAAAACATCATCTCATTTGCCATTTCTTTCTCCCCCATAATGGTTTCAAAAGGATACTTCAGAAAACTAAATTGGCTAAAAAGTGACTGAAGAAATTTGTTTTAACACATTAAAACCTAATGCGACATTTTTGTGTCTTGTAGCAGACGATGACTTTCAAAAATCATTGTTGCAAAAGGAGAGATTGCTTGTGACAAGCAATTTCTCCTTTTGGCACAATGCTTTTACAATCTATTCACATATCACAACAGCAGACCTGACAGGTTTTCCACATGTTTACAAAGCTTTTCTAAAGTCTTCTGCTTCAAGTAAATATATATTGTCGTCTGCAGGTGGTCAAGATTTAAAGAAGAGGATAATCATTGATAATAAACAAGGAACAATGCAATTCATTGCGTTTTATACATTTTTAGCATTTTTAATATGGCATTTCCTGAGCTTGCTCTTGTATAATGTATAACCATGGAGAACTAAGGGTAGAAATTCCAACATGATGGTGTGTTTTGTAAGATTACGTGAACACAGATAAAGTGGAAGCGAACATGATCTTTGAATTATTTATTTTTTGTGCAAAAACAGAAATACCTGATCTGCAATTAATTTGAAAGTTCTTCATTTCTCTTTGCCAAGCATGTTTTAGTATAAATGAAATAAAAGTATTTGAAGACATTATCATAAAATTTGTTTTTTATATGTTTTTCTTTATGCACAAGCAACATAATTATTGCCTATGGGCCAAAGTACGCCATTGGACCTAAAGAAAAAAATATTACTTTACACTAAGTTATGTTATTGGTGTCATAATGGGACCCAACATGATGTTGGTCTGTGTAAAAGTAGTCAATATAAACAAACTATTCTTCTGTTAAATTCAAGAATTATTGTTTTGATAATTTTTAAATACAAATTCAAAGATGCTGAATTAACACAAAAATATCTAAGCAAGCAACATCAAAACCAACTGTAACACAAAGAAATAGTAATGTAAATAATAATCTTAACTGGATAATTTGCAGATTTTACTCATGAACCATGCAAGTTCAAAATCTCAAATATAGGGGATAATGTATTTGCTATTGACACTGGTTTTGCTGATGTATTTTGTTTTTTTTTATCAATGCTGTCATTTACACCAATTTTCACCTCTTGGAAGGTGCTCTCGTCATGATGTCTGTAAACCATTTCCTCTATCAAGATGTTTTTTTTCATAATGACTTTCTCCTCAGGTTTTTAATTGCCAGGCAACTGGAGCTCTCAAAGCTTTATTTAGGGTTTTTAAATTCATGACCATATTCTTTTTCCTCATAATACCTTACTTTGCTTTGTATGCTACATAGTTCTATAAAAAAACTCTTTATCTAAAGGATAAATTCTTGCTCCTAATGAGCAATTTATCATTTTTCACAATGATTTCTACCTTATATATTATAAGATGATGTATTTTTCCATGATGTTATTGTTTTCTGCTAGCTATTTCTATCAATTTGAACAGCTTCTAATTACTCTATGGGGGAAGAGGCTAATGCACCTTGTAAATAGACTAGATTTTTCATAATGACCCTCTATTCATCACAAGTTTAATCATAAATATGGATGCAGCTACTTCTTATGTTTTTATATGACTTTGTCTCTTCTTTCCTTTCTTTTTCAGTGTCCCATAAGAAATAAAAGCTTATATGCCACGAATAAGGGCTGGACAGTATAAACTCCGCCAAAAGTTTATTTTTGATTTGGGATTGATTATGGTTCATTCATTTCCACTAAAAAAGATAACAATATTTTGTTAAAGATTTAATGAAATGCATTTGATATGCATAAAGAGTTAGATTTCTAACAAAGCTATCAATTCCTTCAATCTTTTTCGTCTAGTGTGGCAATTTTCAAGGTCTTTTTTACCCTATACACCATTTTATTTTTCCTTATTTACACAAATTAAAAAGAGACACCAAATTCTAATATGATAGTGAAATTTTGAATTATTGTATTTATCAAGTAGTGGATAAAGGGATAATTCGGATTTGTTAGTTCAGAACTATTTCTAATCTTCTCCTTTTGTAAAATCAATTGATATGATCATTGTCAATGTGATGTTTAGATTTGGTTTGTTTTGCTAACCTCTTAATACTCCTTTCAGAAAATATATGACTTGCAATGAAGCTGAAATATTTTAGATCTTGCATTATTACTTGTTTAACCCATTACAAAACAATTACGACATTTGACAAGTTTGTATCAGACGACTCTGGAAAACATTGTGGGAAAAGGAGAAATTGCTCTTATTGAGCAATTTTCCTTTACCCACAATGTTTCCTGCCCTCTCAGAAGAATATTTTTCCATTTCATCACATTTTGAAATGTCGTCTGCGAACTCTTTCAGTTTGTGACAGTCGAAAGTTTATTGTTCGGTAAAGGGTTAAACATAAAAAGTGTGGATTCCTTTTTTTCGTGGGTGTTTCTACAATGAATATATACAGTATTATGTTACAGTATGAATGTATATATTTACACTTAGAAATATTACATACAAATTGCCTGGAGGGCTGGTGATTATGTGAATGCTTGGGAACCATTATAATGCCATCAGGCAGAGAGCACTAAATCTTCCCCATTAACCTGCTGATATCTGAAACAAATCGCAGAAGACAATTTATATAGGTAGATATATGGATGTAGAAAACCCATGTTCTTCTGTCATCTTACTATTAGATGTATGATAAGAAATGATTGCGACAGAAATGGTTTATTTATCATGCAATTGTATGCTTAAAATCATTGTAACAGAAATGGTTTATGTATCATACAATTGTATGCTAAAAAATCATTTTGACAGAAAACGGTTTATGTATCATACAATTATTGTATGCTAAAAAATCATTTTGACAGAAATGGTTTATGTATCATACAATTATTGCATGCTAAAAAATCATTCTGACAGAAACGGTTTATGTATCATACAATTGTATGCTAAAAAATCATTTTGACAGAAACCATTTATGTATCATACAATTGTATGCTAAAAAATCATTTTGACAGAAATGGTTTATGTATCATACAATTATTGCATGCTAAAAAATCATTCTGACAGAAACGGTTTATGTATCATACAATTGTATGCTAAAAAATCATTTTGACAGAAACGGTTTATGTATCATACAATTGTATGCTAAAAAATCATTTTGACAGAAACGGTTTATGTATCATTCAATTGTATGCTAAAAAATCATTTTGACAGAAATGGTTTACCTATCATACAGAGGCTTCGATGGAAGACAACAATACCTCTTTTACAAAGATGAGTCACTTACTAGCACTTTGCACTTAACCCTCGATACACTTTCCATGTGAAAGATTCAAGAACTTATTTATGAAATTCATAAACGTTGAATGGCTGTTCATGAACACAAAGCTTTTTATGAACATCAGGAACATGTTTATGAACAGCAGGAACAGGTTCATGAATGTATTCATGAACCTGATCATGATGTTCATGAACATGTTCTTGACGTTCAAGCTAGGAACAGCTTTGTGTTCATGAATGTAAATGAACTTGATGAATAAGTTCTTGAATCTTTCGTAGAGTTAATTATGCTTTTTGTCACAGATATTGATACAAGGTATAATTTTGTGTCTTAATATTTTGTCAGTTTAAAGGGCATGGAACCTGTCCCATATGTATCAATTTGCTGATCAATTAAATTAATTAGCAAATTTTAAAAGTTTCCCAACTAAATAAGTTTTCTTGCCAAAATTGACACATTAACTCCTGTTTTCTATCTTACTTCCTTAAGTTTTAATAACTTTCCAATCTGATATGTAATTTCAACATTACAAAAGAACCCCTCATGTTAAAATCATCATCAAATAAATATGTATCAAAATTGTTTCTATCCAACATCTTACAAAATATATGATTTCCAACTTTCCATTTAATGAAAGAAGAAGAATAACATTTTTCTTGAAATGTAGTTTGTCATACTCTCATTTCGTTTTCTGCTACTTCTTCTTACTTAAGCTGGTAACCAAACACTGTAATGAATTAATGTTTTTTTCTCTGAATATAAAGTTAGGTATCGGCTGAGTCAGAATGTAATGGCTTCACAATTAGATTGGAATTCTCTTGTTGGATACGCCTTTATTATGTTTAAGCTCTAAACCTTTTGTATAAAGATAATAATTTCTTATAATAAAGAAATGGTTTTGAGATTTTGCGGAAAACATCTATGAAAATAAACAGTGTCACTTGAACCAATGGAATAAATTTCTTTCATTTTCAATTCATTTATTGTCATAGTTTAAACTTGCGTAATGAAAAGGATAGATTTCCCCATTTTGCCTTGGCATTTTCAAACTTGCATGCCTCCATTTTCCCCAAAGACTGGGCACATAAAAAATGCACTATAATTCACCAATTACATGCATTGTGCATCGAGAATGCATGTTTATCGGATGGCATGAAGTTGTAATGGGTCTGCATTTGTTATCAGTAGCATTTTATTGTATCACTTTACATTGTAATGACAAGCCTGGAAAACCAGTGGAAACCATGCACTATTGGTCCTATGTTTTCGAAAAATTAAGACTTAGTACTAAAACTTAAACCCTTATATTGCTGGAAACGAATTAATGGTTATGCTAACAGGTGAGATCCAGGCAAGCTGCCAAGTAAATTGGCTGCTTTTCATGCTTATGCAAACAAGTTAGATTAATTGGCGGCTGGCCTGTGATCCAACCTGTTTGCTGCTCTGAGTATCTTTCCACAACAAAATTAAGCAGATATTTAAGGTTTTGGAAAGCAGACGACACAAAAATTAATTTTTAGAAAATTACCCATCATTCTAAAGGGTTAAACCTTTACTTATATTTAAGAATGGCTATCATATTCAACTGAGTAAGATAGATAGGCCATTCTTTTGGCCAGTGCAGTTTTTTCATTTATCACATAACTTGAGACAGTTCAGGTGAGCTCAAAATCATTGATTGAACTTAAGTTATGGATTTTTACAATGCATCAGCAGTTTAGGGATAATGTTTTTATGCAAAGCTCTATGGAGACAAGATCCTTAACCTTACTGCTAAGAAATGTAGGGTTCAACGTAAGAATATAGTAAGTGCTTCATAGACATGAAGCACTTACTATAGTCTTTCATTGAACCTTCCCCTGCAAAAGATTCAAGACATATTCATGAACTTAATGAACATCGATAAAAATTATATGGCCACTCATGAATGCAAAGCTGTTCTTAACTTTCTCGTGAATTTCAATAACATTTTCATGAACATTTAGAACAGATTCATGTTCTTGAATTTCATCAAAAAAATTGTTTTCATGAGCGACCATTTAATGTCCATTTAATGTCCATGAAGTTCATGAATAAGTTCTTGAAGCTTTCGCAGGGGCTGGATTCAACAACAACCACAAAACAAGGGTTCAATGCAAGACTATAGTAAGTGCTTCACAAATGTGAAGCACTTACTAAAGTCATGCATTGAACCCTGGAAAAAGAGAAGATCATTGAATGCAGACAAGACCTGCATGGGTTGCACAGGATAATTACAACTCACAGCTGGATGATGATAATCAGTAATCCTTCGCCAGTTAAGCTTAACAAACACATTTACAATGCAGCAGGTTGTATTTGAAAACATTGTGAACAAAGAAAATAAATTTAGTATTGGAATTTGATTTCAGGATGATAAACTTTCTGAACAATCGAGACCATCATATCTTAAGTTCTTGTTGCGACTGTGCAAGAAATCAAACTTAACCCTAAGAATGCCGGGTAATTTTCAAAAATTGGTTTTTTGTGTCGTCTGCTTTTTAAAATCTTGAATAACTGCTTAATTTTGATGATGAAAGATACTCAGAGTGACAAACAGGTTGGATCCAGGCTAGCCTGGATCCAACCTGTTTGCCTAAGTATGAAGTCGGTTCCAAAACTATAAGGATTAAGCAAGACAAAAAAGCCCCACCTTTTATTTATTCAAAGACCATAACCCCATGGTGCCTTGGGCAATCCTGCCAAATATGGAACCAGTTTTCAAGGCTCGTTAAGAGCAATTTCTCCTTTTCCCACAATATTTTCCAGAGTCGTATGCAACAAAACGGTCAAGTGTCGTTATTGTTTGGTAATGGGTTAAAAGGATGAGTAAAGATTTTAATATAATGATAGGGATACAACTAAATATGTGGGAAGGAAGGAGTATTTGGGTGCTATGGCATGAATGAGGGAAGTAGGGATGGTCTCCGGATAACCACTGAGAGGAAAATTCACACTTTCTGGTCTACTGTTCATCAATGGTCCCTGCAGTGGGTCCCAGACTGACCGTTGACAGCTTCCCATTCAATCTCTTTCAATAGTCACTATCCTTATCATTTGACCCTTTACCAAACCGCCAAATTTTCGACCATCCCAAATTGAAAGAGTTTGCAGACGACATTTCAAAATGTGATGAAATTGGGAAATGATATTCTGATTGGGAAGAAAACATTTTCACGAGCAATTTCTCCTTTTCCCACAATATTTTGCAAAGTCATCTGCAACAAACTGATCAAATGTTGTTATTGTTTGGTGATGGGTTAAAGATTAATCCATCCATATTTTTTTCCGCATTTGGGATTTTTATTTGTCCAAATTCAAAGAAGCAGCAAGCAGACAACATTAATAAAGTGAGAGAAATAGTATTTATTGACTATTGTCAAAAGTTAACAAAAACCTTGATGATCATGAACATGTTCTTGATATTCTGGAACAAGTTAAGAACAAACAAAAACCTTGATGATCATGAACATGTTCTTGATATTCTGGAACAAGTTAAGAACATCTTTGTGTTCATTAATGGCCATTTAACATTCATAATCGTTGATGAATAAGTTCATGAATCTTTTTACATATTTCTGTACAAACTCCTCACAGTGATCTCCCCTTGCTACGCTGCATCGACCACTGCCACCACAAGATTTTTCATCCAGATTTGGATGAAATTCAAATGATGCTGCTTTGTTAAGAGATTACCGGCTTTCTTAGTTAATTTAGTAACAATATCTTGTTGTATTGATTTCTGACCAGTTAAGTTGAAAAAAAAAATGGTTTTGTTTATAAAAAAAGCACTAATGGATTACAATTTTTTAGTTTTGCCGCCATCTTGTTATGGCATGTTCGTTTCTAAGTAGGTGGTCATGTGACATTTGTGATGGCAGTGATCATCCCCATAAAGGGAGATCACTGTGAGGAGTTTGGGTTCTGTAGTCTAATCACCGGACCACAGAGGCCCCTGACTCAGTAAAGAAACCAACTGCACCTTAATATGCATTCCCACGGCTTTGAGTTTAAAAGTTATTTTAATGTTTTTCCCAGAAATGACAACTTGATGATTTGGAGGAATTTTTTGTCATTCCCCTGCCTAGTGTTTATCTTTCTTGTGCATAATGTGTTAATTGTATGTACAGGTCATGGTGGAACCAGATACCAGGAAAACTGTTCAATTTTAATAATAAAAAAAAATGAACTATTATCTGGTGTTGTGGGAACTTATTTGAGTATTCTTGGAAATGTTATATTATGCAGTGGAGGACAGTGGCTTCTCGACATGTTGGTTCGAATTCCGTAAGTAGCGGGATTTGCCTTGCGAACTTTCATTAATCCACATTCGGCGCGATTACTGGCTATGTATCCAGGAAGCAGAATCGAGAGTGATTAATCTAAGTTGTAAGATCTTGTTTCACAATCAATGTAAAATAAATAAGTTTAAACTAGATACTGCAACAATGGAGTTAATATATGACTGTTGGGAGGTCATAGTTGCCTAATGGCAAAGAAGTAAGAAACTGAATTTACTCATCAAAAAGCCCCTCTCACTGTTTATTAAAATCATTGAAGCAATACATTTGAATTCTCATTAAAGGTAACATGCCTGCTGACTTAAAGAATGCTGATGGCTCTATATGTCTTATGTCTTTTGTCTTATGGTCATTTATGTTAGGGGTCTTCTTCCATTGTTGATTAGCTTGGAATATAGTTTATAACTGAAAAAAATTGTTGATGTGATGTAAATCCAAATCAAACAAACCAAGAAAGTGCAGGTGAAATAGTAAGAATATATGAAAAAATACCTTTTGTACAAGCTGCAAGATAAGATGTCTGAGTAAGATGCCACTAGAAGCTACTCGAATCTTTCCAGAGTCTTAAACGAATTTAATGGCAAAACTTGTATCTATGAAGTGATTATGTAAGTGAAATAGCTTTTCTTCAAGTATGCAGTAAAACACATAAGGCAATGAGTTAAATAATAAATATGTTCATATGTGTCCCTTTGCCTGCAATCTTGATGCTTCTTTGGAGCAGAAAATCTTGGGATATATCATTAAAAGGAAATTCATTCATTTCATATTTTGTTCATACAAATCTAATTAGCATTTATATTTTTTATTCTCGTATTAAAACTGTAACACTGCAATGTCCTACCAAAGATTAAAAGTAGTAGTGATGGCATATGCCAAGGCAATCTGAGAATCAGGTAAAGCATGGCCACTGGAATAGCAAGTTCCATGGCGGCGTTTTGCTTAACATCTTATGCTGAGAGCATGCATAGGTTCAAGAAACATTCCTTCTTATTTCAATATTGGAAAAAGTAATATTGCAAAGTAACATATCTTTGGAATGGTCTCTCCCAGATGCTTCAAATGATGTGTCGCATTACAATATTGTACTTTTGTATAAAATGATATCCATGCAAAACAGTTTTGACTTTAAAATGCAAATATTTTCCCCAAGTCATTTAGTAAAATGCTACACAGGTCTTATAATAATCTTGGTAGTTTGCAGTCATAGTACAAGTTTTTCAAAATTCACTGAGACTACAGTCTAACTTGTGTTAAGCAGCCACCCTTTTAAGCAGCCAACCTGCCTTAAACAGCCACTACAGAAAGTCCCATTGTTAGATTTATAGTGTAATTCAATTCATGTTAAGCAGCCAACCTGGCTTAAACAGCCAATTTACTCTGTCCCATAGGCTGGCCTCTTAACACAAGTTTGACTGTACTTATAAAACCCAAATTCATTCCAATATGTAGGCACCAATTCTCTTTGCATACATGTACTGTTCAGCGTATGGGTTAGTTGAGATGTGCGAGATACAGGGGCATTGATAGAAATATGGAGAGGAACAGAGAGTTATAGGGAGTTTTTTCCAGAACTATGGTATAATAATGATCTGTTTAATGATGTTAAAAGTGAAAGCAGATGATGCATCCAATAAAACTGTCTATCCCTTTGGATACTTCAAACCAAACATTTAAGATTTTCACTGTTTACCCGTATAGTGTTAAACTTTAAGGTAGAATATCTACCATAATCTGCCATTTTTAATTTCTTTCCTTCGTCGGATTAATTCTGTCTTTCTCAGTATTCATCGATCTTTACATCAAATAGTTCCGGCCAGACCATTGTACACCAAAAACGAACAAAGTAATCGGACAATAGATGAGTTTAAAAATGGTGGATTATGGGTAATTCTACCATAAAGCTGATGGTTCACAAATATGAGAAAATTTGGAAGTAAAAACTTAACTTCTAAAACAGCTGTATACTGTTATATGATGCCCACTCTATATAGCCAATGGAAGCATTATCAGTTTGTTATTAAGTTTTTTAAGCCTTTTGATCCAAAAGTGTTGCAACGGTTTTGAGATCTACCGCATATAGACCTATTTAGATATATTGATGCTTCCTGAATAAGTTATATGCTTTTGAAAGCTTCTTTTAAATTAATATTATACAAAAAAAACAAAAACTGTATTATTTCAACAACATTCATTTAAAAAAGAAAATTGCAAGTAAAAGATCCAGGGGCATATCCTGCAAAGATTGGTAAGTTTACTTTGCTTTTCTGAATGATAGATAAACATACAATTGAAAAAGTATGATTGGGGTTTCACTTTTGTTCCTCATGTTCCTTTCACATTTTAAATGTTACCAAACAATTTTACCACTTTGTTGCAGATGACTCTGTGGGAAAAAGAGCAATTTCTCTTTTTTTCACAATGTGTTTTACTCTAACAAAAAACTACTCACCAATGTCATCACATTTTGAAATGTCGGCTGCAAACTCTTTGGACAGTCTAAAATTAAGCATTTGGTAAAGGGTTAAGTGAAAACTTTATTAGGTCCTCTTTTCCTCTTTATAAAGAAATCTATTCTACAAACCTTGGAGACGAGCCTCATATAAACTCCTTTTCAACTGTATTGTGCGGTCAGATTGGTAAAGGGTCATTTTGATTTTTTCACAATTAACTGCCATGGCCATTTATCGTTTAGAGAGACTGGTGAATATGATACTATAAAATGTCCCACCTATGCTATAAATCAGAATAATTACTCATTTTCTACATTTAATTTACGTTTTTAGAAAATCACAGCATGATAGTAGCCGTCCTGCCTCGGTTGATCAAACTTTATTGCCCTAATAATGCATTATAAGCAATTTCATAATGTTGCTGTATTTAAACATCTCCATTTTATCAGATCAAATTTTAACCCCTTACTCCATGCTCCATAATGCCCCCAATTCTTTGTATCTGTTGCAGAAGACTTCATGAGCAATTTATCCGTTTACCAACGCCCAATTTCCGAGCTTCCCAAATTGAAAGAGATTGCAGACGGCATTTCAAAATGCGATGAAATTGAAAAATAATCTTCTGATAAGGCAGAAAACATTGTGGGAAAAAGAGAAATTGCTTGTTAAGAGCAATTTCTCCTTTTTCCAAAATGTTTTCCAGAGCCATCTGCAAACTGTTTAACTGGTTGTGTGTCGTTTTTGTTTGATAACAGGTTAATTCAATATCTGAAAGAAATATATTTTTCATGTAAATTTTTTATAATCTGCTGCAACTTTGAACTTGAAGCTTTCACTAAATCCAAGTATGGTTATATGTAACAAACTTCAATGCATTGCTTGTAGCCTTTCATGTAAAGTTTTTTTATAGAAGGATGCATCTTCAAGATAATTCTAAGCTTTTTCGTTGAAAATTGAATCTTGAAATACTCAACATATATCTAAGGTGATACAATTCTTACATTTCACTATAGGCATAGAGGAGGACATTGTACTCTGTTCAGACACCAGAAGCAATTGCTAATAAAAAGTAGTTCCTCTTTTTTGTTGGTTGGTGATTTCTATCTGCCACATTGCAAAGGATGACCTTTTTTTCATGGCGTACATATATGTATTCAGTAGTAAATAGTAAGATTATAAAATTTATGTTGTTTTGAATCAAAGTTTTAAAAAAAGTCTGCTGTTAAAAGATTATTTTGAAGCAATTTTGTCCCAAAAAACTAAAATGGTTCTTGAATGTGAATAATCGCTACGGTGATAAAGTCGAGGGAAAATGCATCGAGGATGATAAAATGGCTGGAATAATGAATAGTGATTAAATGATATCGAACAAGGAATGAATGATTATGAATGGAGGGGAAAAAAATACTTTGAAATAGAAATTGCAGAAATCATCCATTGTAGCTGTTATGCCTATTTAGTGCCACCCAGCAGTAGTCCGTCTGCCAGTTATTGATTTTAACCCTTTCCCAAACAACAAATTTTCGACTGTCCCAAATTGAAAGAGTTTGCAGACGACATTTCAAAATGTGATGAAATTAAAAAATATTCTTCAGATAGAGCAGAATACCTTGTGGGAAAAGGAAAAATTGCTCTTTACGAGCAATTATTCCTTTTCCCACAATGTTTTCTAAAGTCGTCTGCAACAAACTGGTCAAATGTCGTTATTGTTTGGGAAAGGGTTAACTATTTCCCCGTTTGGAAACATTGTGAATGGTTCATATTCAAAGGCCCATCAACGGTGGCCAAATAAATTTGTGGGTTCAGTGCAAGACTATAGTAAGTTCTTCATGTTTGTCAAGCACTTACTATAGTCTTGCACTGAACCCTCACATTGTCCTTATTGTCCAGCTTGTCCAAAAGCCTAAATGGACAAGTGATTTTTTACTGAATTTTACTTTTTAACCATTATGAGAACAAGTGCAGAAAAATATATGGCGTTAATGGACAAGAAAACAAAAATCAGACTTCACCACCGCTGCTCAGCAGACGTCATTCCAAAAAGGGGAGCTTGGTAAATAGAGGAAATTTTAGGAAATCGTAGTGCATGTGTGGATGTATCATGCTACAAAAACTGAAGAGCAAGAAACACAATCATTCATACTAGCAACAAGTGATGGTTATCGCCTTGCAATGTTTGTAATCGATATCCAGACAGAATTTCCCAAGAAACTGGTATCCTTTTTAGAATCACTTTTCATAATAGAGCCACTGGAAAGTTCAGTTCAATACCATAGTACAAGAGCTTTATGTTTGTGAAGGATTTACTGTAGTATTGCGCTAAACTCCTGCAATAAAATTCTCCGATGAATGATTGATTTTGAATTGTCTGCTTCCCATCTGCTGTTTATGCAGTCTGAAATAACCCTGCCAGTTTAAAATGCAGGGGGTCTAATGCATCCAGGGTGGAGCATTTTATTAAAAGATTAACACCTTACTTTATAATGACTCCATTTGACAAACATAAAACAAGCGAGTGAATTCACCGTATTTGTTTTACATCGATTGTGAAGGAAGATTAAATTTTATTCAAAGCCACTCTCGATGACTGCTTCCTGGATACTAAACCAGTAATCGCGCCAGTTTGTGGGTTAGTTATGGAAATTTTCACCCTGCCTAACTGGGATTCAAACCCAGGTCCCTCGGTACAAGAGCCCGACGCTCTACCCCTGCACCAATGTCGCCCCATAATGAAGAAACCATTGTGAAAATAGAAGAGTTACAGAAGAGTTTACAATGAGCATTTTTCTCCTTTTGTCTGAGTGATATACATCTACTGATTCCTAGTGAGGGCTCTCGTCTGAATACCTTCCAAGGAAATGAGTAATATTCAAGTTATTTATTGTCTTCTGCTGTTGCTTTGAGTTTGGACCAGTCACATATTACCGTATGGTGGATGGGGTTATTGATGCAGTTGAAATAGACACATTGTCTATCCCATTGCCAAACAATAACGACATTTGACCAGTTTCTTGAAGACGATTCTGTAAAACATTGTGGGAAAAGGAGAAATTGCTCATAACGAGTAATTTCTCCTTTTCCCACAATGTTTTTGTGACCTATCAGAAGATTGTTTTTCAATTATATCACGTTGTCTGCATACTTTTTCAATTTGGGACTGTCGAAAATTTGGTGTTTGGTAAAGGGCCATACAAAGATGGATCATTTTTTTTGTTCAAGCTTCCTGTTTAAAGAGCCTGTTTAATGTGCGTAAATGCTCAATTAAGAATGGTGTGGGTTAAATTAAACATGAATCAATAACGAAATGTTTAATTTCGATCAGTAAACCCTTTACTCCATCAAACTGATTTGATTGTGTCTGCATCTGAGGTTACGACTAATAAATGCATTATAACTTAACTGTTTCCTTCAAAATGATCACAAAGGCAAAGTCATTATTCTTACTACTAAATACTCTAAAGTTGCTTTCTGCTGTTAAGACTTTCAACATCTTTTGCCTAGTGGTAAGCGAACCTAATTTGAATTGTATATGGTCGGTCCTGTGGGTTCAAAACCCAATACTAACAGATTTTGGCTTTCATGAAATAATGTAGTCTCCCAGCTAATTCATAGATGACAGAACTGATGGTTCTTCTAAGGTTCTTGATCAAGCCCTGGTTGGCAATTTATGAAATTGGATCCTTCACTGTCATTTAACCCTTTACCAAACGCCAAATTTTTCGACTGTCCCGAATTGAAAGAGTTTGCAGACCACATTTTTAAATGTGATGAAATTGAAAAACCATCTTCTAATAGGCCAGAAACCATTGTGGGAAAAGGAGTAATTATTTCTCCTTTTCCCCACAATGCTTTCCAGCATAATCTGCAGCAAACTAGTCAAATGTTGTAATTGTTTAGTAATGAGATAAAAAACAACAACTGGGTATCGAAATATAATAATCGCAAACATCGTTGATGTGATGTAAAAGTCATTAAAAGTAAAAACCCACAAGCATGGTCATATCAATTGAACACATAATTTATATTCTTATATTCCAATATCTTTCAGGTTTACCAAGGATGTATAATGCCGGATGTTTAGTTCTATTGTTGGTAGTCTTCTTTGGACAAGGTAAGTTCTTTTATATTCCTTTTATGTGCTTTGACTTGGTATTTTGTGCTGTTGGGTTTCTTTCCTTTATAATGAAGGTTCAGTGCAAGACTATTTAACCCTTAGAAAGCTGGGTAATTTCCTAAAAATAATTTTTTGTGTTGTCTGCTTTCCAAAACCTTAAATATCTGCTTAGTTTTGTTGAGGAAAGATACTCAGAGAAGCAAACAGGCTAGATCACACACCAGTTGTCAATTTACTTGACGGCTGGCCTTGGTCCAACCTGTTTTCATAAGCATGGAGTCTGTTCCAGCACTATAAGGGTTAATAAGTGTTATGCTTTTGTGAAGGAATAACTATAGTCTAAAATTAGTCTTGCAATGAAGCCTCTTTAATGCTGTTCATGATATTAGAATGATTTAAGAAACTTTGTGACAAAGGCAGATCTTGCTCATTTATGGGCTTATTCTCTTGTTGTTGATTTACATTCTTCTGAAATTCATCAGTTATGTCTCAAAAGTACTAAGCAATGAATCTTTACTCTCTCTCTTTGCAAGGTGTGGTCCCCCATTAGAATATGAGAATGAAAACATAATGGTTGATTCATGAAGACCCTTGAAAGACACTAATTTGTAATTGGGTTATAATGAACCCAGCTGTCATCAGAATGCTTTATGCCTGAGAAAAAACATCAGCCTCAATTGGTGATTGTTCTGAAGTAGTACATATTACAAAAACATTGTGAGAAATGGAGGAATTGTTTCTGCTGGAGGAGAATTTGTTTCCTTTAATGACAATGTTATCTCTTTTTAAATCAAAGAGATATAGCCATCATACTTGTCACTAAGCCTGTAGTCAGTTTGCCTGGTGGGCTTGAAATATGTGCCTACGAAAATGTTACCAATGTAAGCAAGTCAGGGACTCAAACCGGGGACCTCTGCTGACACTGCCAATATTGCGACAGAGCCAACAATGCTGCTTACATGCATGCAATATGTTTGCCACCTTGTCTTAATAAACACATACTACTACAGATATTGTAAGTTTGTTAGAAAGTCTCAAGGATTCACTTTTTAAAACCAAATTTCCCCTGCAAAAGATTCAAGAACTTATTTCATGAATGTTCATGAATATTAAATGGCTGTTCATGAACACCAAACTTTTTCATGAAATTCATGCATTCATGAACCCGTTCTTGATTGTCATGAACCCGTTCTTGATTGTCACGAACATGTTCTTGAAATCCATGAACATGAAAATGTGTGTTAATAAATGGCCATTTAGCATTCACAAATGTTCATGAAGTTCTGTTCGAAGATGTTCATGAAGTTCATGAATAAGTGGGTTGAATCTTTTGGAGGGTTTTATGGTAATTAAACAATACTGTAACCATTGAACAACACTGATGGCCCCATCAATGATGAAACACATCCCATTAACCTGTTATCACTGAAGTGCATCACAGTGAAAGTTAACAATGCCCCAGCTGTGGCTTACATAGGTACTCTGATGTGTTACAGAGTGCATCATTAAAGTTAAAGGGACTATATCACAGAATGCTTTTATGAGTAACAAACGTTGAAAGATAATTTAACCCATTACGAAACAATAACAACATTTTACCACTTTGTTGCAGATGACTCTGGAAAACACTGGGAAAAGGAGAAATTGCTCATAACGAGCAATTTCTCCTTTTCCCACAATGATTTCTATTCTATCAGAACATAGCTTTCCAATTTCACTACATGTTGAAATCTTATCTGCAAACTCTTTCTAATTTTGGACAGTCATAAATTTGGCGTTTGGTAAAGGGTTATACAATTCTTAACCCTATAAAGGCATGACTTCATATGTTCCAGAGTGTATCATTAATGTTAAAGGGAATCTTTTGTGTGAGTAACAAATGTTGGAAGATGATTTAAACAAGTCTCAACCCTAAATGAATGATTTTAAACGCCTGTGTATGAACAAAGAACTTTTTCATGAAATTCAAGAACAATTTCATGGAAACATTTGGAGCCTGTTCCTTGTACCTTTTCTTGAATTTCGTGAAGAGGTTCATATTACAGCTTTGTGTTCATGAATGTCCATTTAAAGTTCATGAATGTTCATGAAGATTTTGAATGTTCATTTAAATTTCATGAATGTTCATAAACAGTTCATGAATAAGTTCTTGAATTTTTTGCAGGGGTTAGCAAATTTCATATGAAGTTTGAAACATTTGTTTTATCTTTTATGCAATGAGTTCTATTTAACTTTTGCTGATAAACTTTGTGACAAATAGTAGAAATTTATAACTATGCCAGATTAAGTTCAACCTATAAATGATTTTACTACTCTATTGTTTGGTTGGGAAGACAATTTCTTCCTTTGAGACGGTTTCTGTTAAACTAATGTTTGTCAAACCACTACAAATCTAGTTTTCTTCAAAAGATTAAGTAGTTTTCTCATTTATTTTAAGGAGGTATAAAAGCTGATTTCCATTAAAATGTCATGACCTTGAATATGTTTTGTGTCAAACTTAGCACTCATTTTAGAATCTCTGTTTGATGTAGAGATGCTTTTAGAAACTACCACAGATATATCCTTTCCTAACACTGACAGAAATTGATAGATTACTTTTAGCAGACAGCTTCTTGAATTGCTGTAAAAAGGAAGTAATTTGTTCAACATGGTTTTAATTTGCAGGTTTTCTCATTGTTTTTGTTCTTTTTTGTTCTTCTTAATTAAGGAAGAATATTGTCCTATGCAAAGTTTTCTAAAGTATAGCAAAAGGGTCAAACCAATAATTCATATTAGTCAATATGTGACTAGCCAAATCTTAAAGAAGGAGCAACATTTTAAAAAGAATGAAAAATAAGCGTATCTTGTAGAATGGGTAGATGCCATTGTGACGTAGAGATGAATTGCTCAAAATGAGCATTTTTGTTTAATTTTCACAATAGTTTGTAAAATGCTCTGCTGCAGGTATGTAGAGAATTACTTTACATGAAGGACCAGGTTAACCCTTACAGTGCTGGAACCAACTCCATGCTTATCGCAAACAGGTTGGATCACAGACCAGCCAACAAGTAAATGGCGGCTTGCCTGTGATCTAACCTCTTTGCTACTCTAAGTATCTTACCTCATCTTAATTAAGCAGATATCTAAGGTTTTGGAAAGCAGACGACACAAAAATATATTTTTAGAAAATTACCCAGCATTCTAAGTGTTAAAATAAAGCATCATACTGGCTTGAGGTGTTTCAGATGCCTAAATCTGTCAGAATAAACTGATTTGGCTTATCATACCATGAGAGTAAATTAAAACTTAGTTACTAGAAAGAACTTTTTTGCCGGTGATGGGGGGAATGGCCATTTATTCCCTGCAGAAGCCTAATGTGTTCCACATCAAAAATCAGTTTTGATTTATACATCCTGAAAATAATGTTCGTCTATGATTTTAAGATACGTTAATATGCTTTGATTGTTATTTCAAAGGAATCAAAGTAACAGTTTAAGCTTCCCATTATGAATATAATGAAAATGTTCTCTTTAATGAATTAAATCCAATTCAAAGCATTTTTGGAAGACAACGTCAAATTTATACATTTATCAATCCAGGCACATTGTCAACCATGAAAGTGGTTTGAAAGTGCCATTTTTGATTTTGATGAATTTTTTTCCCCGATTTTTGGCTTTGATATCTTAAAATATTCAAGGAAATATCAATTAAACATGTATCAACAACAGAAGCTCACAAAAAAGAATTAATATTACTACAGGCTGAAGTTTGCAAAGGGTAATGAATGCCATTGAAAATCTGTCAATTTTCAAAAATGCAGGAAGAAAATGTCAAATCTGGATAAGGCAGATTTCTAATTAGCAACAATTAAATATGAATCAATCAGCACATTGTCAAACTGATCGGTCAATATCAGCAGGATGGATGTTAATATTGCTGGTCAGACTTGAATTTTAATATCTCATGATAACAATGAAACTGGCGGTTTTTCCACTTGAAAAGCCACTTTGTATGTTATATTCATTTAACCCTTATAGTGCTGGAACTGACTTCATGCTTATGCAAACAAGTTGGATCCAGGCCAGCCGCCAAGTAAATTGGTAGTTGGCCTGTGATCTAACTTGTTTGCTACTCTGAGTAACTTTCCTCAACAAAATTAAGCAGATATTTAAGGTTTTGGAAAGTAGATGACACAAAAATGTTTTTTTTTTTTGGAGAAAATTACCAAGCATTCTCAGGTTAAACCCTCTATCAATCAATGGCCACTTTCAAATATCTGCTGTGGGATGACATGTAAAAGAAACAAGAAAACAATCCTTTTCATTGATATTTCCTTTCTGGTGCATTGTTTTGTTAAACTGCTTAATCACAGGTGTGAGGAAATCAAGAAGTTAAAACTTAATTTCTTTAACAACATACAACAATTGCACTGTTAAATGATACTCACTCCTGGAATGGCCATTTGAAGCAAAGTGAGTACTATCTAAGCAGCTAAACATTTTCAAAGACCCACATTACAATGGTTTCTAAAACTACCATATCTTATTCTAAGTTTAGATCGTTATTTGCAATATCTGCAATATCAATGTTCACTATCTTTTTTATATGGTTATAACAATTTTGGAAACTTTTAATAATCTAGTCTTATGTTACTATAAATATATTATGTTGCCCTTTAATCGGAAGAAGATCATTTTTCTTTAATGTTAAAATTCCAGTCTGTAAGATAGTCCTTTTAAGTTTTGTAGATTGAAAAGTCAAAATTCCAGTCTGTGAGATAGTCCATTTTTCAACCCTTTACCAAATGCCAAATTTCGAATGTCCCAAATTGAAAGAGTTTGCAGACGACATTTCGAAATTTGATGAAATTGGAAAATGATCTTCTTATAGGGCAGAAAATATTGTGGGAAAAGGAGAAATTGCTTGTTATGAGCAATTTCTCCTTTTCCCACAATGTTTTCCACAGTCGTCTGCAACAAAGTGGTTAGATGTCGTCATTGTTTGGTAATGGGTTAAAGGAGGATTTAGGGTCTCTAGATAGGGTGTGCGGTACACTTTTAAAAAGTTCAAGGGTTACTGCCGGACAGAAGGATCTTGGCGAAACTAATTGATTTGTCACGGGTAAGGAAGTACTGCAATGGTTTATGGTAAAGTAAATGTTATTTCGGATGACATTTGACAATTTAAACACAGTCAATTTGAAAGATAAGGTGATATACTGCCCTGTAACTAATAGAAAGTCTCCACCTCTGTCGTCAGTGTTTTAACCCTTAGAATGCGGGGTAATTTTTAAAAAATAGTTTTTTTGTGTGTTGTCTGTTTCTGTTGTCCAAAACCTTAAATTCCTGCTTAATTTTGATGAGGAAAGATACTCATAGTAGCAAACAGATTAAATCACAGGCCAGCTGCTAATTTTCTTAGTGGCTGGCCTGTGATTTAACCTGTTTGCATAAGCATGAAGTCCGTTCTAACACTATAAGGGTTAAAGATGGAGAAAAAGAAAGGAAAGTTATTGAGCGGCAAAAATGCCGAAATATTGTCTTTTTTTCTTCTGTTATTACATAAACTACTTTGTTCACACCTGGAGTTGATGAAACGGGACTTTCATTTATCTATTTATGATGCAACATCAAAAACGATTATCAAATAAATAAAAAGAGCTTTTTCTTTTTACTATATGAGAGAATTGGTCAAGAGGTCTTAACAACTGATTCAGACATTCAAGAAAATAGTTTTTCTGTGATTCATGGAAAAAATTCTATCTGACTTTCATAAAAGAAATGCACTTCCACATTTAAGGTGATGACCTTTTGTGCCCAGGACCCTTTCAGCCTAAAATTCTGCCTTCATTGAAGACAGCTTTATCCAGCAAAAACATTCTTGAAGAAACACATTAGACAATCAAGATGAATTAATGTGTATTAAATGATAAAATTTAAATTAAAATCCTTTGAAGATGATTTCTTGTACAATTTCTAATTAATACAATGTTCATGAAGATTCTTTTCTTCTATCCTAAGGATCCAGATGCCATCTGCATCTTGTACAGGGTTGAAAGGACGTAAATCTGACTGACCATTTGCATCTTGACCACTGCCACTAATATTTTGATGGTTTATTGTAATTTTATTGCTAGTGGAGCACCGATAATTAGATACAGCCATTCTGGCCTCTGGTATTGGAGAGGTCTCCCAATATTTACAGAGACAATTAATGGTGCGTTTGTGTCAAATATAATGGAGCTTTAATGATTGGTACTGACGTGGGGACTTCTTCTGTACCCTGAACTCTTGTGACGACTTGATGGTGTTGGATTTTAAGTTAACCCTTACCAAACGCCAAATCTTTGACCGTCCCCAAATTGAAAGGGTTTGCAGAAGACATTTCAAAATGTAATGAAATTGAGAAATAATCTTCTGATAGGGTAGACAACATCATTGGAAAAGGAGAAATTGCTCTAAATGAGCAAAATCTCCTTTGCCAACGATGTTTTCCAGGGTCATCTGCAGCAAACTGGTTAAATGGCATTATTGTTTGGTAATGGGTTGATGGAATAAGTTATCTTATGACTGTTGAGATGGTTGAGATGAATACTGACCCAATCAAATCTAAGCATTAATGAGAACCTTAGGGCTGGCCTCAGAGTAGGGGCATTTGACCTTAACCCTTTCCCAAACAACAAATTTTCGACTGTCCCAAATTGAAAGAGTTTGCAGACGGCATTTCAAAATGTGATGTAATTGAACAATATTCTTTAGAAAGAGCAGAAAACCTTGTCGGAAAAGGAAAAATTGCTCGTTACAAGCAATTTCTCCTTTTCCCACACTGTTTTCTAAAGTCGTCTGCAACAAAGTCTTCAAATGTCGTTATTGTTTTGGAAAGGGTTAATCGATTTTGTAACATTTTTAAAAAGTGAAAGCATTTGTAGACAACATTGATCAGTATCACATTTTTGGCTGTAATTGTTTATAAACAATTAAGACAAAATGAGAAATTACTTGCATAGAGCAATGTAATTTGTTATGATTGACTCTTCACTAACATGTATCTGCTTCAGGTTTGTTAAATTGTGAACTATGAGGGAAATGGTTCAACTTTTAGAACTTTTTGGCTAAACATTGTTACCCACCGAAGTTGCTTAGCAATTTGTATCCTTACCCCACAAATGATGATTCCATCTCTGACATCCTTTCGGTATTGCAATTTAGAACAATTTGTTTGAATTGTGGTCATAAATCATAGTGGGTGTGTTTGTATCTTTTGTTCTTTGCCATTTGATATGATTTTAATCTCATTTTTCGCTTCACCAGTAATGGCTGTCTTTCTGCCTGACTGGTTCCCCCAGCAAGAAGTGTGGTGCAGTAATACCAGGCTAAATTGATATTTTGTTTGAAAGCAGAGAACCAGACAGATTAGGTTTCTCTTGGTTGGTCCCCAGAGAAGAAAACCCACATTATATGCAGACCATATTTCATTGACCATTTCCCCTTAATGTCTAATGCATTTTACACCAAGTAAAGAGAAAGATGTCGGAAAATGTAATGATCAACTAAGGAATTTTGACAATGATGGCTTAAGAACGACTATCGCCTTACAACTATTTCATATATTCTCATTACTGGAAAAGCTCGATGTAAGGATGCCATAAAATGTTTTATTTCAATTATTAATACAAAGCTAATGCTGTTGAAGTTGGTCATACAATTGGCTTAATTGAAGTAAAGCTCTGAATCTTTCTCCATCTGCAATAAGTGGTGTATTACAATATAACGGAAAAATTGTTAATGCAATATTAAACCATAACAGTCACAAATCCAAAAGGAATAAAATTCATGAACCTGGTTACCCCTGCGAAAGATTTGAGAGCTTATTCATGAACATTAAATAGTTAAATTCAAGAACATATTCATGAATATCAAGTACAGGTTCATGAATACATTACTAATAAACATGTTCCTGATGTTCATGAATATGCTCTTACAATTCATGAACAATTTAAGAATAGCTTTGTGTTCATGAATCATTAAATGTCCATTTAATGCTTGTGAATGTCTTGAATAAGTTCTTGAATCTTTTATAGGGTTAACCCTTTCCCAAACAATAACGACATTTGACCACTTCGTTCCAGACGGCTTTAGAAAACATTGAGGGAAAAGGAGAAATTACTCAAAGTGAGCGATTTCTCCTTTTCCCACAAGGTTTTCAGCCCTATCAGAAGATTTTCTCCCAATTTCATCACATTTTGAAATGTCGTCTGCAAACTCTTTCAATTTGGGACAATTGAAAATTTGTTGTTTGGGAAAGGGATAATAGACTGTTTCTATGGTATAACTTCATGATCGAAGGTTGAAGCTGTCTCTTGAGATGATTTATAGACAAGTATTGAATTGGGAACGTGAGGTCCTTAAACCTTATGGTGCTGGACCAGACTTTATTCTTATGCAAACAGGCTAAATCCAGGCCAGCCGCTAGTTCACTTGCCGGCTGGCCTGTGATCTAGCTTTGCTACTCTGAGTTTACTTGGGGGCTGGCCTGGATCTAACCTGTTTGCATAAGCATGAAGTCTGTTCCAGCACTATAAGGGTTAATCAATTATGAACTTGAAATACATTTTCCTATAGCAATAAAACCCTTCTGGAGGACAACCTCTTAATATCATAAAATGACTGGCTCTCAAATCCATGCAGAGACTGGTGTCTTGTGATTTTAGAACTATACTCCACCCAATTTGTTAAGACGGCACTTTTCAATGCACAATAGAAAAGTACAATTTTGGATGTCTTGAGTGTCAATTCCTAGTTTACTGCTGGTATCGGACCATCTGCATGTATGAGTACAATTTTCCAACCAATGACCAATCATTACAAATTGTTTATGGTTTCTGCCTATCTGTATAATGTACAAGTACAATTTTCTGGACCCCGTGACCAATCATTACAAATTGTTTATGGTAATTGTCTGTCCAAGTAAGGTGAGATGATGACACCAGATAGAGCCAGGGTACTGGTCAAGGTAGGCTGCCATAGTTATTCCTTTACTTCATACAGGATTTTTGGACTGGTTCAAATTGAAAGCAACAATAAATGGAAATTATGTCATGTGAAAATCAGGTAGGGTTACCTGATAGTGGTCAATTTCTTGACTGCCACATATGTCTTCCGTCTTAACCTTTTACTTCATGTGGGTTTTTGAGACTGATTGAATTTGAAAGCATTCAAAAAAGATTCCAAATTATAACTTGTGAACAATTAACTTTTATTGTGATTTAGAGAGGAATTTTGAACATAAGGGGAAATTACTCAAGACTAGCAAATTTTCCTTTCTTCAAAGATGTCTTGTCCTTATAAGACAAGGAAATTGCCTTTGGATGGGTGATGGAGGGTCCTGAGTTGGATCCCCATTAGCAAGGAGGTGGAAATTGCCTTGACTATTTTGCGCAGGTACTGGAGAGTGAATTCAATAAGCTTCAAGCTTCCATTAGAATCGGTGTAAAATGAATATTACAATCGGTGTATAATGAATATGTTTTAAAAACTAAATTGAATTTCTTCTGCTGTTTAAGTCTATACCTTAATCTTATTTGTTTGATTTAATCACACCTTTAGGTATTTTCTGCCATTCCTGACAAACTGGACCATGTAGTCACAAAGTTTCACATGAGGGTTAAAGTTAATTAATGCAGATATATGGTTGATTAGATGTACCTGAGAAGTGCACCACCCAGAATTCAGCATGACGGTCAAGATGGTCAAGGAGATGTCTGGATTTTCCAACTGTCCCCTCTCAAATAAAGGTCCACCACCCATGATACTGGATAGATAATTAGCGGTTAACCATTCACCAAACGCCAAATTTTCGCCTGTCCCAAATTGAAAGAGTTTGCAGACGACATTTCAAAATGTAATGAAATTGAAAAAAATCTTCTGATAGGGCAGAAAACATTGTGGGAAAAGGAGAAATTGCACGTTACGAGCAATTCCTCCTTTTCCTATAATGTTTTCCAGAGTCGTCTGCAACAAACTGGTGAAATGTCATTCTTGTTTGGGAAAGTATTAATCTCTTACTTCATGGAACCTCACTTGGACACGTCAGCTGCAGGAGTCAATGGATACAAATGAAAGTGAATTTTGTAATTTTTCCATCACCGACAATGTGAATATTGAAAATGGAGAATTTTGCAGATTTCATTTATTTGTATTTAAACAAACCTTGTTGTCTTAATTCTTTAAAAAGCATCATATGAACATGTTTCTGTCTCAGTAAACCTTTAAAAGTATTTTTATGTCAATTGTAAATTATTCTAGAACCATCATACTTTTACTGTTAATAAGCGATATTATGGCTTGAAGGCAACAGATAAGACAACCCTTTGAGGGTCCATTGTGTTGAAGCTGAAGTGTCTTGGATTTGAGACCCAGCCATGTTAAAGTTCATTTGAGTTTGAGGCTTTTTATTTAATTCATCTAGGAATCTTTTATCAAGAAGTCTTCCAGGATATGTGATTTAATAGATTGCAGTGATTAGTTCGACCATTGCAATTCATTAATGACAGACATTCTTGTCTCACAATGTCTTAGGACATGAAGGTATGTGCATGATAAATGTCCATCTGACAGAGACAAATGATTTTCTACACCTTTATGAATAAAATAAGCAATTGACCACCCAACTTTTTCTGCATAATTACACCCATTTACACATTCAGAATTTAACGACTCGTCCAAGTAGAAACGGTCTGCAGAAAGCAAAGTCATTAATAGAATGATAAAAACTATAAAAAAATTTCATAAGTAATGTAAAAAAGCCTTACAGCAAAACATTTAAGAATTACTTATTTTAGTAAGCTATGTAGGAAAGTAGCTTCTAAGATCCCCTGTGAAGGATTCAGGAACCATGTTTATTAATTTCATGGACAAAAGATGACTGTTCTGTTCATGAACAAAACATTGTTCTTGACAACGTTAATGAATTTCGAGACCATGTTCATAAATAAACAACCATGTTCGTGAACATCGATAGCATGATCATGAATTAATTATGGAAATTTTTATGTCCATGAATTTGTCCGTTGACATGTTCTTGAAATTTATGAACACATTTAAGAATGAATTTGTGTTCATGAACAATCACTTTTTGTTCATGTCTTTCATTAAGTTCATGAACACAGTTCTTGAATCCTTCACAGGGGACTTTTTGGCTATGGTGCGCTCAAGTCTCAGCTCAAATCACACTTACACCACATTTAGCATGGATTCACCACCCATGGTGCTTTGCAAATAGGTGTGAAGGTACTGTATCAGAGAAAGTGTTAACCCTTACAGTGCTGGGTAATTTTCTACGAATAGATTTTCATGTCATCTGCTTTCCAAAACCTTGAATATCTGCTTGATTTTGTTGAGGAAAGATTCTCAGAATAGCAAACAGGTTAGATCACAGGCCAGCCGCCAATTTACTTGAGCTGTTTGCATCAGCATGGAGTCAGTTCCAGCACTATAAGGGTTAAGTGTTACTGTAGTTGTCATCACTTTCATTTTGAGGAAGTGGATTAAGGAGATAATTTGACCTTCTTTTTATCCTGTCACTACTAATAATGAAGATGAAGGATTTCATGACCCCCTGTAGTGTCATTTACCTCCTCATTTTAACACTTGAATCTTTGCAACCAACTCTGTTACCTATTCTGAACTTAATGGATGTCAAACTGTGGATGTCAAACTGTCTAAAGCATTCTACATTTTCTTTTGCAATAAGATCATCCTGTTTTAGTTATTTGATTCTTGTATGTCAATATAATATTTGATAAAAAGTAGCTACTAAAGGCAAAACTGATTCATTATTTTTCAATATATCTAAGCATGCACAGACAGTATGTGATGGATTTAAAAATCACTGCAATGCTTTTGGATCTGAGCGTATATTTCTTCATATTTCAGGAATGTATTCATGAACCTGTTCTTGATGGCCATGAACATGTATGTGAACATGTTCAAAAACTAATTTCTGTTCATGAACTGCTGTGGGTTTATTTCGTTCCATGAACGCAAATCTTGAATCCTTTGCAGGGGTAGGTGCTTTGACTGTAGTGATCTGACTTAGATACTGGTGAGAAAGGCATACAACTCAAATGCAATTTTAAGATACATTTTTGGGTAATGAGATAATGGTAGACGGGTTCCATATTCATCTGTTTTGATCTGAGAGAGATATAGTCACATGAAAGGGTATGACGGGCCCGTTTTACAGGATTATGGTGGGCTTCAAAGCTATAGAATGGCAGTGTGGTAGTGCACTAAACTATCTATCTGTTACACATGAACACCCTAGAGGAGGCCGGTTCCTGCATTATCAAAACTTTACTGAGAACCAGCGCATAGGTAAAAGTGTTCAGGAATGTTCCTGATTTACAGGATTTTTTGTCCCTATATAACGATCTGGCAAACATGCCTTTTCAGGATAACTAACTAAAGATTTCATATTTCAGAACATGAACCTGTTCTTGATGTGGATTAACGTGTTTTTGAAATTCATGAACAAGTTAAGACCAGCTTTATGTTCATTAAGTTCTTGATTAAGTTCTTGAATCTTTAAAGATGTTGGTTTTGAGAAGAAATGAAAGAGTTGGCATTGAGTAAATGCCTGTACTAGAGCTCAGAGACTAAACCATAGAATATTTTATAGCATAATTATATGATGGCAGAATCTGGCATTGTCATTAATCGCCCTGAATATATCTTCAAATATCCAGATTCAATACATTTCCCCTTTAATCCTTTTCAACAGCTGAGTCTTTCATTTTTGTTCCCGGGGAAAAAAATCTACCTCAAGATATTAACGTGGCTTATATAACATATGGGATGATGATTTGCCTGTAGTTTGGAGTTAGCTGGAAACCCTAGAGCAATCCCATAGGAAGTCCTGTAGCAGGATCCGTGGGTCTGAAAGATGCTGATGGATGCCTCATAGGAAAACAAAATAAATAGCTTCATCAAGTCTGGAGGCCGTGTTGATGATTTAAACAGCTCCTGGAATGTTTTAAGTGTCTGGCAGTGTCTATCAAAATCTCACTGAACAAACACCAACCCGGGCGAGGTAAGGGCGAGCAGGAGAGATTAGAGAAGCCCATGGGCCTGATTGGACTTTAACCCATTACCAAACAATTACGACATTTGACCAGTTTGTTGTTGACGACTCTGTAAAACATTGTGGGAAAAGGAGAAATTGCTCTTAATGAGCAATGTCTGAGCAATGTCTCCTTTTCACACAATGTTGTTTGCCCAATAAGAAGATTATTTTTAAATTTCATCACATTTTGAAATGTTGTCCGCAAACTCTCCCAATTTTGGACAGCAAAAAAATTCGTGTTTGGTAAAGGGTTAACCCAATGCATTACCCTTATAAAGCCTAGAATCTGCATTGTGTTTGTCATATGAACTAGAAACAATTCTGACGAAAGGAGAGATGGCTCTTTATGAGTTGCAATTCTTGCCCTCTTCTGCTAATCTGTTGGAACATGAATGTATATGAAGAAAATGGTTTAACTATCTTACTGATTGGACCACTGTTATACAGCATGGGTGGTTAACTAAATCTTCACTGAACATTTCTGGTATCTTACACGAACATTTCTGGTATCTTATACAGTCCTGTAAATGATTTTTACTTCATTCTCTTTTTTTTCGTATGAGGTTTAATGCTTGGTCAGCAATATTTCAGTAATATGACGGCTTTCTAAGGATACAGCAGTACTTGGTGAGGGCTCTGAAATGTCTTGCCAAAGGACACTCCCATGAAACCAGGAACAGTGTTAACATCTATATAGGATACACATAATTTATGAATGGCAATGAGATTAAGTCTCATATTTCTTTAGCATGGAGCAATAAAGTGCAATTGCAGACAATAAGTTAAACAACTTCAAGCTATAAAACCTCATTTCCGGTACTAAAAAATCGGGAATTTGTTTGGAGAGTCTGGCAGAATAATCTAGATCACAGCCAAACTGACATAAAATGTAGATTTCGGGGACCTTGGCTCGCAAAAAAGATGCAATTTAGACGTATAACTTTTATTTTATTTTGTAAAGCCTTACATTTCAGCTCTCAAGTCCGCTATTGATGTACGCACAATAAACAACTTCAAAACGTAATTACAATGAGGAGGTGAATTTGTTCGATTTTCGAATGGGTCACATGTTTAATGCTTTTCGTTATATAAACATGTTCTTCATGCAAGTGCAGCAGACGAATTCAGAAACAATTTCTAATAGATAATAGATTTAAAAGTAAAAGATGGAATTTGTATAAAATAGCTACTTAATTCTAATTCTCATTATTTTTGTTCATGTTCTTGGTCTTGTTCTCCCTCTTTCTATGATCCATCTTCTTTTGTCTCCTTTTACTTTCTTGTCCATTATTGTTAATCTTTTCCTTTTTTTTGTCATTTTACCAATCTTTATGTAAGTTTTATTTTCACTTCATGTTTTCATACATATTCCTCTTGTTGGGGGCTATATTTATCACAGTCCCAAACTAAACACATTTCTCCTAGGATGAAAAGGATGGTGCGAGTTTATTGTTTTGTACTGATGACCTTTGACTCCGCAGTGTTTTGTTTCCCCTCCTTTCATTTATCATTTGTCAGAAAAGGGGATTGTTATGTGAAATGATTAAATGATATTCATGTATTATACACTGTGAGGTAGCAAAGAAAAATGATTGTTATACATGAAACCTTACTTTGGGTGTTTGATGCAATACTGTATTGGCTCATTGACATTTTGTGAAGGATTTACAAAAATCTTGCACTGAACCCACAAGGGCTTGTAGTAATGTTGAACTGGAGGGAATAGCCCTTAGAATGCTGGGTAATTTCCTAAACATATGTTATTGGGTTGTCTGATTTCCAAAAACTTAAATATCTGCTTAATTTGATAAGGAAAGATACTCAGAGTACGAAAAAAGGTAAGACCACATGCTAGTCGCCAATTTACTATGCGGCTGGCCTGGATCTAACCTGTTTGCATAAGCATGAAGTCGATACCAGCACTATAAGTGTTAACTCCTTTATGTCTGTCACAAAATTGCGTCTGCTTTCTTATTTGAGAATGAACATTTCTCTTCAAATCTTTATCAAACTTTATGATAATCTTTGATTCTTCCTTAATTTCGATATCTGGAAAGATCACCCCAGAATCCCTTGGGTGATTAAAAATTGATGTTTTTGGCTTATCAAGCCTCTGTTTCAAATGGTTTAAGTCCAATCACAGGACAGATGTGAGTAGCTTACATTACAATGTTATGTTCTATTTCTCCTTTCTTGCTACATGAGTTGTCTAATTCTGTTCCTTTAGATTTGCAGTTGTCATCTGTTTAATAGTATAATAAGGCAATTATGCAAACCCTGTTGTACACAGTTAAGGGCTTAATGTTACAAGCAAAAACTACCTTTGTCAGAATGGTTTTGTATTTAATACACATTTTTGAATGAATTATTAACTTCTGCTTTTGCTTTCCATTTGGACCAGTCACAGAATTTCAAATGAGTTGACCTCATCGGCAATCGTAGATCAGTGAAAGGGATTTTTTTTCTTGACCGATGATATTCAAGTTCACAGGCATATTGCCTTTTCACGGTGAAAACTTATTATTTTCCCATATAAGGGGTATTGTATAGGAGATAATGACCTAATGCCACGACAAGATAAATGAAGTGTTAAAGACCAAATCTCCATTTAACCCCAGCTCAGCTTAATGATGATTGATGGCAATTTAATTGATTTGGGGAGACCGACTTTGATCGTTTGAAAGTGACATGGCGTTTCTTTCTTGTCTTACGTCAACTGTTGAATGTTGCTGGCCTGTTACCAAAGTCTGTCATCAGCTTTCTTGTTCCTTTTTTATTCACCAATATGGCTTAGAACTCGATTCACTATTTTGTGAGAAAAAGTTGCTGATTTTAATACACCTGTTTCATCATTGTCATTATTTGGACTTGGTGTCATTCAAGTTTGATTTACCCTATATATGATTGTGCTCTGTATATTTTCAGTTTCTCAAATAATCTGATATCTTCAGTTCATATAGGTGTTTAAATGCTGTTAGAAAATAGGTGTTTAAATGCTGTAAAAATACAGATGTTTGAATGCTGTAAAGAACTGTACAAAGACATTTGAGAATCAACAAAGGAATTATATCTTTTAGTTATTTTGTTTTCTTCCAAATGTCTCAAGGAAAATATGAGGGTTAAATGATTGTTGTTGATGTTTTTTGCTTTTATCTAGATCATCACATTATCATAATTTTGTCTAAATTAATTTCAAAACAGGCATCAATCTTAAGCATAATAAGTGAATTACGAAAAACATTCTTATCTCCATCAAATATTTGTTGTATTCTGCAGTTTGTGATAATTACAATTAACCCTTATAGTGCTGGAACTGACTTCATGTGTATGCAAACAGGTTAGATCCAGGCCAGCCACAAAGTAAATTGGCGGCTTGCCTGTGATCTAACCTATTTGCTACTCTGAGTATCTTACTTTTGACATCGAAATTAAGCAGGTATTTAAGGTTTTGGAAGGCAGATGACACAAAAATCTTTTTTAGAAATTACCCAGTATTTTAAGGGTTAAGTTGGGATGACCTTCTTAATGTGTTTATTACATCACACAAATGCTTCCTTTGTTCTATGTGCAGTTATTGTTTCTTTTTGAAGTTTAATTGAAAAGATGCAAGCATAATCTAGCATAACTAAATGTTGACTTTTGATGTTTATACTTGGGAGAAGATATTTTGTTATCTCATTACATAAAAAGTTTTTACAAAGGTGGTACGTAATTAGGCTTTGATAGATTTGTTACAGCATACCCCTGCTACATTAACTCCTAATTGCATAAAGTCTCACTTAGATACATCATCTATTTTTGGTGTCTTAAGAGTCTAATAGGACATGAGCAATTTATGCTATTGTCATAATGGTTTCGACTCAAGATCTTACATAAAATAGATATCTCTTGCTAGCTCAAGTCAGCTGTCGCTGCTTTCGGCTGAGGCCTGTTACAGATTGTCATACAATGGAATTAGTTAACTTTTTTATACACTGCATCTAGAAGTTAAAAAGCTTTGAAAGACATTGTTCTGGCAGGATAAAAAAAATTGTATTAAAAAAAAAAGAAGAGATTACTTTTATCAGCATTTACCTCTTGTTCCTCAAGACTTCATGAGATGGCTGTAGAAGCGCTTTGCTTGTTGTGTTAAGGGTTAACAGTTTATGTCATTTGCATAAATGACCATTCAACTTTTGAAATCTTGTCCACCTTTGGACTTGTTTGAATTCAAAAACTTTTTCATGAACGTAATGAACTTTCATAAACGTTTAATGGCTGTTCATGAACACATAGTCTTTATATGCAATTCAAGAACAGGTTCATGAACATCAAGTACAGGTTCATTAATACATTCATGATCCTGTTCTTGAAGTTCATGAATAAGTCAGGAACAGCTTTATATTCATGAATGACTGTTTAACATTCATGAAGTTCATAAATAAGTCAGGAACAGCTTTATATTCATGAATGACTGTTTAACATTCATGAAGTTCATGAATATTTTCTTGAATCTTTCACAGGGGATATAAAGGAAAGGGATGTGCAAATACCAAAAAATATGGGCATGTAGAAAAGTTGTTCTAAACAGGTCTCTTTGAATGGTTGGTTGGAGATGCTTGTTTTTTGGGTGATAAATTGGTCTCTCTTCTTTCTGAACAAGCGCATTCTTTACACCGGCTTTGGTTTCCATGTTAAAGGGGCATTAATATTGCAAACAAGGCAATCAGACATGAAAGTTTACCCATAACTCTTCTTCTCTTACTTAACCGTGAGTCAAGCCACAATCCCTAACTCTTTAAGAGTACATTAAGGACCTTTTATAAAACTTACCACTATGGATTTTGTTTTTGTCACTTACGTTTTCTTAAAAGATTAGGAGAAATATTTGATCATAAAGGCCATAGTGACTTGTGTCTGGCTTGAATTTATTTGGGGGGAAAATGCTATCCTCCATTAACAAGACATTTATCCTTTCTGCATAAATCTTGTCAGTTTATTGTTGAGAAACTAGTATTCCTCCATTGTTGCTTGTTGCAATAATGTTGTGAGTCTGATTAGTGGTAGACAAACTTATATTACATACATATGAATTATTTTATCAATGCTATTGAAAACCCATTCCATATGTGATTAAGCTATTGCAGTTCCACATTAAGGTAGAATACCCTTTATCCGCCATTTTAATCTCAAATTTTCGTTGGATTACTACGGTTGTTCTCGGTATACATCAGTCTGGGTAGGAACTATTCGGTATAATGGGAATAGTTCAGACCCAGACCATGTATACCGAGAACTACTGAAGTAAACCAACAATAGAATGATTTTCAAAATGATGGATTATGGGTATTCTACCTTAAGCACTTGTGTAGCAATATACCAATCAATCATCTAAACTGTTTATTCGCAAATTTTGTGATGGAATGAAAACTTTACCTGGAATGAAAACTTTACTGACACCATTGAATTTCAGTGAACACTCCTGAACTTTGATCTGAGGTCATAAATGAATTGATTTGAGCATTTCATTTTATAGCTGAAATTGTACTTTAGGTTTCAATTAACATTAAGTTAGTGCTATATCTTTGACACATATAATGCCTAATTTGTCAATTAGTCTTGATCCGAGATTAGATGGGGGTAGAATGCAGTGATAATTTAACTGTCACAATATCTCCTGGTTGATATAAATCACTAATCAAGTGCCCCCATATGAAGTTGTCTAAACATTGTTCTTGAAAGATAAGAAGGTGATATTAGTCTTAAATAATTGTGATTTACCCATTCCACCACATGGGAATTCATGACTCCTCCAAATTGAAAGTCACTGATGACAAACAAATGCATAAAACAAGATCATTCATGAATATTTTCTGGAAAAGACACATGCAGAGTATTTGGTTTGAGGTTGTTGAGAAATTTTACCAGTAATATAAAACAGATCTTTGTGATTTGTAATTCATTTGAAGAATTCTCCCTGTTGGCCTTCTCACTTTGATTTTAAAAGGTGATGCAATTTAGGATAACCTCTTCCATCCAAGCTTGCTGTAAGGGAATGCTACATATGTCAGGAGGCATTTTAGCACAATCTGCTGGAAATTAAACTTACATGTGGCAATGTGAGTTTTGTAATAGATGTACTTCTTATTAAGCGGGTGGGCTTGATATGCATAGTATATCTTTATGTGAAAGTATTTCATGTTTTCTCACAATGTTTAATGCTCTGATATGAGAACTCGAGGTCGCAATGATGTCACTAAATATAATGCAACGCCATTTGGCAGCCAATTTTCTTTTCTTTTTGTTTTTTTGTGTCTTTTAATTTGTCATTTCTGTATTTTTCCAGAAATTATTTCTGTTCAACAATCATTTCTAGTTTAGCAATTATTTTTATCTAAGCAAAGGTATCTATGTTTAAGTATATTCAGATTATCTTTTGTTTCAATTGACATTTAAAAATGGATATAATTTTTGGCAATGAAGAATTTTAGGTAGTAAAGTTTAATAAAAGCCTTTGTAATGATGCTGGCTTGAAGTTGTATCGCTCATCTTGAACCATTTGCTAATGCCTGCTTCACAGTACAACATCATTTGTAGGCAATTAGGAGTTAAAAGAATTAACACTTTTCTATAAGGTATGTTTGATTGCCCAATGCTGAAAGATTTGATCTACAGTTGTTCCAATTGTTCAACAATAATAATCGGAAGGCTTTCACTGACAAGGTTGTCTGAAAACATAGTGAGAAAAGGAGAAATTGCTCATTATGAGCAATTACTCCTTTTCTCACTGTTTTTCAAAGCCTTAGGCAGTAAACCTGTTAAATTTCACAATTGTTAGAGTAAAAAAGCGTTACAATTTTCGCCTAAGAGGACCCATGGTGTGTTTCTGTGGGAGATTGGAACTAACATGCCCCAGGTCAGGCTGTCTGTCTCTAATTAATATTATAGAGCTTGCTCTTACATTTGTATCATCATCTAGTACCTAGTACAGTGGGATATGAAAATCTTTCTTGGTATTTTGCTGCAGATCTGCATACAGAATCGGTCCCCTTAGAAGATTTCAAGAACTGGTTTATGAACTTCAAGAACAGACATAAACGACAAATGACAGTGCATGAACACAGAGCTGTTCTTGTTCAAGTTCAAACATGGTCATGAACAACAAGAACTTGTTCATGATTATATTAATGATCCGGATCTTGAATTTTTAAAGGGGCTTGCCGGACCTTTGTCTTGAGCATTTTCTTTTTATATAGATTTATACATATTATTATTCAGTTATTGTAAACATAAATACAGCTAGCAGTGCTTATAAGGTTGAGTTTACTCCATGTGAAATATTAAAGATGGATGTGGAAAAAAAACACCTAATATGGAGGGAAAGTAAGAAAAATCAATAAAAGTTTAATACATAAGTGTGATAAATTAGGCATTATCTGGGACATTTCAGATCCATGAAGTGACAATTCACATTTTTAAACAGTGTCCTACTTGAGATCAATTTTGTAGAAGGAACTTGTAAGATGCAATGTTTGTCCCAATAGAATCTCATGTGAGACTTATCTTACCAATTGATATAAAACAATTTTGCCAATATCTTTTCATCTGTCAAACGGAGAAAAACCTATGACTACATAGAAAAATGTTAAATCTAGCTCATTAAGACCAAAAATCATCTTTCATCAAAATGGCTTCAATAGCATTTCATCACAGGCGTTTTAAAGTGGTTTGTGTACTGAGTAAAAAGTTAAGAAATGAAGCTAACCCATGTATAACCCTTTCCCAAACAATAACGACATTTGACCACTTTGTTGCAGACGACTTTAGAAAAAATTGTTGGAAAAAGAGAAATTGCTTGTAACGAGCAATTTCTCCTTTTCCCACAATGTTTTCTGCCCTATCAGAAGATTAATTTCCAATTTCATTGCATTATGAAATGTCGTCTGCAAACTCTTTTAATTTGGGACAGTTGAAAAATTGTTGTTTGGGAAAGGGATAACTCAACTAATTAGTCTGGGTTCAAACTGAGCTGGCTCAGGTCTTTAACTGCGCACAGCTCACTTCTTAATTAGCTCATTTCAACACTTTGATCCTAATAGATAAATGGTTTTGTGTCAGTTTCATTTACAGTGCTACCCTTTGTGAAATCCTCATTACTAATAGATGTTCTTTGGTCAGTTTCATAATTATACAGTATTACCCTTTGTGAAATCATCATTACTAATAGATGTTCTTTGGTCAGTTTCATAATTATACAGTATTACCCTTTGTGAAATCATCATTACTAATAGATGGTCTTTGGTCAGTTTCATAATTATACAGTATTACCCTTTGTGAAATCTTCATTACTAATAGATGGTCTTTGGTCAGTTTCATAATTATACAGTATTACCCTTTGTGAAATCTTCATTACTAATAGATGGTCTTTGGTCAGTTTCATAATTATACAGTATTACCCTTTGTGAAATCATCATTACTAATAGATGGTCTTTGGTCAGTTTCATAATTATACAGTATTACCCTTTGTGAAATCATCATTACTAATAGATGTTCTTTGGTCAGTTTCATAATTATACAGTATTACCCTTTGTGAAATCTTCATTACTAATAGATGGTCTTTGGTCAGTTTCATAATTTTACAGTATTACCCTTTGTGAAATCATCATTACTAATAGATGGTCTTTGGTCAGTTTCATAATTATACAGTATTACCCTTTGTGAAATCTTCATTACTAATAGATGGTCTTTGGTCAGTTTCATATACAGTACTACCCTTTGTGAAATCATCATTACTAATTGATGGTCTTTTGCAAGTTTAATAAACAGTTTAATAAAGATTCTCCCCTTACGAAATTAGTATAGAAAATCTGATGCATTTGAGTCCATTTCATATACAGTGCTGCATTTTCCAAATGAAGAAAACTCTTATCAAAGATTGGTACAGTTTTTAAACGAATTAGTCAGTAAATGAAACCCTTAAAATTCTAAAAACATTCACTTGGATTAATCTTATTTATTTTATATCAACTGTGATGAGAGCTTGAAGCTTATTAAATTTACTCCCAATTACTGTTTCCTGGATACTAAACAGTTACTCATGCTGTTTTATGGCCTAGTGTTGTCATTGTCACCTCACTGCTGACTCAGATCGAACCTGGGACCTTCGGTACAAGAGGCTTTCACTTTACCACTTCACCACGGTCACCCACAAACATTCTCTGATGACCTAGGTACTACTCAGGCGGGGTGGTCATGTGATCAATGTCTAAGATATAAAACAGATTGCAAATGGCGTCGCCCACATAAACATCTCTCTACTCGAAATTCTCTGCAGGATCTTGGAGGAAAAGGCATGGCCAAAATATTCTTCAAATAGGTAGTAATCTCAGGTGAGCGCTTTAAGGGCCATTATGGCCCTCTTGTATATCGTAAATATTGATCACATTATCCCCCTGCCTGGATAGGTTAATGCTGAAAACAACTTGTGTGCTGTTTTATAATTGCTGATTGGTCATAAGATGGGTACAGCCATAGTGGCTACTTGATTTTATTGTTTGCATAACTATAAGGTATCGAAGATTAAACATCAGACCATAGCAAATCCTTCAAGGTTGTTAAGGACTTGCTTCAGACTTGCATTTTACTCTTGGTACTTGAGCAGAGAAAAGAAAATGGTGTCTAGTTAAATGAAACACATTTATCATTAGAAATTACATTTCCAAATAGTTTACATTTGTGAAAAATTCAACCTCTTAATGAATTTAATTTAATACAATTTCATAGCATGATGAATGACATTTAACTTTGCCAGTTTAGCAGAAATCATTGGGACAAAACAGACACTATCACTCTTATAAAGTAAGTATTTTTAATTACTTGTCAAAAGGCTCTCTGATGCTTCCTGTAAAAGATCTTATTTTTCATTTTCTTGTCTGTTTATGCCAAAGGTTTTTCTTCGCTTGTCTGTATAATGATTAGATTGTTAATTTCAATAAAAATCTATCTGTCCTTAAAGGCTATTGGACAAGCTGGGCATTATGGATAATTGATTTGCCACCCCTGCTATATCCATTTGGTCAGGTGGATAATTTCCCTCTTAAATATTGTAGCCTTTGATTAGCATTGTGAGTGTTTCCTCTCTTGAGACAGATAGCTGTGTTTCAAGGAAGGGCAACTTAAGGCTAATGTATTACCCCACTTCTGGATTACTTGCTCATTTTAGATTATCCCTGAAGTATCTGTACCCTTTCACCATAATTGAGCCTACTACTCGATTTGCCAAAGGGTTTGTTTAAGTTGCAAAAGCATTTTTTCGATGATTGCCTCAATTATCAAGGATTGTAAACCAGTTTGTTTAATCAAGGATAAGAGAATTATTGTTTGATGATAATGATTAATGATATTAATTATCATTACTTTCTAAGGTCTGACTCAGCAGACCATGGAAGCTACCATATGGCAAAAACGTTTGAGAGCCCACCTATTTATTCTGAAAAATGCTATACTAAGTGCTCAAGTTGTCTGACAAATTGTAAATGAATTGAATGGTCCATTCCCAAATCTTCACAAACTAGTCATACTTAACTTAAGATATTGGACCAAAAAGCAACGAAAGAGCTTTGCTTTTGAAACATTGGCAATCTTTGAGTTCTAAAATGTAAGGGGGTTCTTTGTAAAGCCAAACCAGTTTTATTTCTCAGCCTCTAGAAGATCTGAAGACTTTTGTAGAAAAGCAAAGTTTTTCCCTTTAGTATGCTTTGATCAGGCTTTATAAACTCATCTCCCTTGTTCAAGGTAATCTGACTGGTCCAGATCAAAAGCCGAAGCAGATGACAAATTATATGGAAGGGATGATATTTTCCTTCATGAATTTTTATAGAAATGACTTTTTATTTTGATATAAAGACAGGGGTTTCATTAATATTTGTAGAAGAGGGTGATTTGCAAAAGAAGGCGGGGAAATGGGGTACCTCATCAGTAGATTTATCATAAAACTGAGCAAAGTAGTTGGGGTTTCTGGTCAAAGAAGCCGGAGCAAATCCGCGGCCCCAGCTCTTATTGAAACCTCTGCAAAGTTTCTGGAGTTATCTTTAACTTATTTGTTAAATTATCTATCTATGAAGAGAAGAGATATCATCTGATGAGTAGAAAAGCTTGCAGCATTTTTTTCCAGACTGTTTCATCAGATTCCAAACATGATATTAGTTTCTGAGTGTTTTTTTTCTTCAGACAGTTTCATCAGATACCAAACATGATATTAGTTTCTGAGTGTTTTTTTTCAAACATTTTATCTGGTAAGCAACAGCATTAACAGTAGATGCAATGATAGCTAATAAGATGGTGCAATTAAAACAAGCACCCCTGGGCGCTTTATAGGGAGGTTTTAGGGCCTGGCATAGCTTGGTAGAGCTATAAATCCCGGCTGTATCAAACCTCATCAAACAGACTGCTGTTTAAACTTTAAAACATCACACAACACACGCAGATTGGGTAACACAATATGGCATGTGTGTAGCTGCTGCTGAATTTTATAGTAAAATACAAGACACATGGTTTTAGTAGTTTGAGTAGCTTTTGCTAAATATCATGACAACATGCATCAGACATGGTTAATATAGCATTTTAAGAAGGCATATCTGTAGCTGTCATGGCATTTCTCTTGTCTCTGTATGGTGTTTAACAAAGTGTCAACAATTTTTATCAAGTTGTATTACTGCAATCCTGGCATTGACCTGTACTAGGCTGAACTTACCTGGGCCAATGAGTTGTGAAGTTTTGGTTCTTCTTTCAACACTTTAATTGGGCATAGCAACATAAATGAAATATATTGTTGATGCAATGTGAATATTAACATACAAGCAATGCTCTCGTTTTTAACCAGTCTAACTAGTTTCTAACTCGGCAAATAGGTGAGGGCCTGCATTTCCTAATCAGCTGTCTTAATTTGAATGTTGCTTATCGCCTCATTTACAAACCATGCTTCATTAGCATTGTCTGGACTTCACAGCTTTCTCTTGGAATATACCACATGCATGGAGCCTCCAAGTTTACCTAGTAACATACAAGTTCATGCTCTGATCCCATACCGGTCGGTTCCATGCTTAACCCTTAGAATGCTTGGTAATTTCTCAAAAATAGATTTTTGTGTAGTCTGCTTTTAAAAGCCTGAAATATTTGCTTAATTTTGATGAGGAAAGATACCCAGAGTGGCAAACAGGTTTGATCACAGGCCAGCCGCCAATTTACTTGGCGGCTGGCTTGGGTCCAACCTGTTTGCTTAAGCATGAAATCGATTCCAGCACTGAGGGTTAAAGATGCTCAAAGATCACAGGAAAGTAATGAAGCTTTTGTCAAGTAGAAATTAGACATTATATAAATTTAAATGTATAAAGGCTATGAAAAGGTCCTGTTAACCATCCCGATACATAATGTTCATGTATTTAACGTCCCATTTAAACATGACTTAAGAATTCATTGTGGTTAATGCACTAATGCACAATGATTTCTCTTACAGAGCAAATCATTCATTTGCCACAATGTGTCCCCCTCTTGAATTTTTTTCACCACCTCTCATTTAGCACCTGGTGTTAGTTTGATGTAGAATCAACACAATTTGTGGTTCAGATGCAAAGGGAAGTAATCCAAATTACACTAATACCTAAAATCATAGAATGTATTTCCTCCCTTTCACTTCTTCATTATCTTTGCACACAGACTTAGAGAAGACCAGTTTTTCAGAGGTCGCAGCAAGAGGTGAATTCCCTTACGGGGTCCCATATTTATTGTTTTTCTAAACTTTATAACATTGTTATTCATCATCGCAACAAGACTATAGCAATGAGTGTCCAAAAGGCAGGATTTGTCCCAAAGATTTTGAAAGTCTTTTGGTCAAAGTTTTGACTGTATTTAAAACCCATGTAGATACAAAATAGAACAAGGAACACTACAGAACCTTCTCAGTTTGTAAGCCATATAAAGGTCCAGGTAAGTGAGGTTTTTCCAAGGTTAAGCTCTTCATTTGTTCCCTAACTCTTCTATTGTGGGTACTCATTTGAAATGTCGACTTGAGACAGTTCTAGTGAGGACCACAAACAGGATTCAGTGTAAACATTTTGAAAAACTTCATTGACTATGCTGTCCATAGGTCTTTTTCCTTGGCCTCTGGTTTTAGGTATCTTTAAAAATTGGTGGCAAAAGACTCTGATAGTCGAAACCATAATGATGAGAATTTCAAATGGAAAATGTTCAACTGATCTAATTAATTTCTATGATCACACAGTTGCAATATTAGATTGCTTGGAATAGCCAGGGTCTTTTTTACAAGAAAATATGTTTTGAATAAACATTTCATTTCACTTTTCTTAGGAAATATAAATCCTCAATGAAATGATTTTCTAATAAATTTGTAGTTTCCTGCATACAGGGCCTATTGAGGATTGCAGGGAACGTTACTCTGTTGAATACTTTTGCAAGAAAAGGAATTTTGATTACTTCCCTTTGTATCTGAATGCAGAATTTCAGCTGCTGAGATAGTGAGCAATCAATCTCAAAGGCTTGAAAACCTAAATCTTGTGCCAATGTTACCATCTTGTTGTTGCAATTGTACTGCTGTATTTCAGAAAAAGAGTTTCCTTTATGAATAATAATAGTAAAACCTTTTGATAAGGCACTTTTGGATTTTGATGGTCATTGTTTGAAAACTTTGGATTGCAGAAAAGGGTTGATGAAGGAATGTCATGAGTACTAGCTGCATCAATTTGCACCAAGAAAAGATTTTCCTTTATTAATAATAATAGTATAGCCTTTTTTGAGGCCTTTTTGATTTTGACCGTTTTTGTTTGAAAACTTTGGATTGCAATAAAAAGGGTTGATAAAGGAATGTCATGAGGACTAGCTGCATCAATTTGTGTGAAATGGATTTCAAGAAAAGAATTCCCTTTATTAACCCTTATAGTGCTGGAACCGTATTCATGGTTGTGGAAACAGGTTAGATCCAGGCCAGCCACCAAGTAAATTGGCAGCTAGCCTGTGACCTAGCCTGTTTGCTACTATGAGCATCTCCTCAAATTAAGCATCCAAATTAAGCAGATATTTAGAGTTTTAGAGAGCAGACGTCACAAAATATATTTTTAGATAATTACTCAGCATCCTAAGAGTTAATCATAAAAGTATAACCTTTTGTTGAGGCCTGATATTCTTTGAAAAAAATTTGGATTGTGGAAAAGTGTTGATGAAGGAAAGACATGGGTAGTATCGGCATCAATTTGTTTCAAATCCTTCTATGTTATAAGAGAAAGGTTTAGATTGCTTTTTTAGCAATCAATACATTGTTATTGCCAGGAGGAAAATAATAAAGCTTTGGTCAGGTTTCCCTGAATTGGTTTCCATGGCAATATAAATAACTCCTGTGTCACAGGTGACTCTTCTTATTACCTGCTGACAACTACAAGGGACTTGAATCAGGGAGATATTGAATAGATCACATTTCAAACTGTTACACTTCTTCGTATTGACTTACAAAAAAGAAGGTAAAATGGCGAAAAGAGAATTATGCAGAGTTTGAAGTGAAAAAGTTAAAAAGAATCTATGTACAGTCAAACTTGTGTTTAGAGAACAGCCTATCTAACTAAGAAAATTGGCTGATTAAGACAGGCTGGCTGCTTAACACAAATTGGTGTACACTATAGATCAAACAATGGGACTTTCTGTAGTGGTTGTTTAAGGCAGGTTGGCTGCTTCAAAGAATTGTTGCTTAACACAAGTTTGACTGTACTCAATGTTTGTTACTGTCCTGCCTATGTTCATGCGGTCTTTGTAACTAATACATCCTTGATTTTGTTTAAGACATTTTTCATTGATTTCAATCCATTACCATTTTTTTCAATAACTCTCATAAGGCTGGCATATCCTGATAAGAGCATTATTAGATGACTTTTGTATGTTATGTTATCTGAGCTGTGAAAATACCATTGTTATGTTTGGATAGAAACTGTTGTGTCAAAAGGAAGAACTGTGTGTGACAAACAAACTTTTATCCTCATAATTGCAAATTTGCATAAAAAGATTGAGTGAATCAACTTGTAGCTTTACAATGACCTTCAATGATTTGGCTTGGTCGGATTAAAAGATCTTTGGTGAAGAAAGGTTAAAATGTTGGCAACAACCTGCTTCTTTTTGTGTCCCAATGGTGTCTTTCTACTCCAACACCTCAAAGAAGATGTAATGTGTCATTTCTATTCTAATTGCCTAGTAGTAGTTTCATTCAATTTCAATCAATCACATCAATCCATTTGAAGGTATTGGTTACCCCTGTGTAAGATTCAAGAACTTATTGATGAGCATTCATGAATGTTAAATGGCCATTTATGAACACAAAGCTGTTCTTGACTTGTTCATGAATCAAGAACATGTTCATTATCTAGAACAAGTACTTGAGGTTCATGAACCTGTTCTTGAAAAGTTCTTGATGTGCTTGAAAAAGTTCTATGTTCATGAATAACCATTTAATTAATAAATGTCCATGAAGTTCATGAATAAGTTTTTGAAGCTTTCTCAGGGGTAACAGAGGCAATTCAGAACCAAGAAAGAAGAGATAAACGTCTCTTTCCATAATTCATGACTGTTTTCCTTTATTATAGTTATAACTATTCAGACTTGGGTTACACAATTTTATTTATACCATTTGCAGGTGTTTAAAGCACTTTTCTTGTTCAAGATTATTTTTTGCACTGTTTATCATTGGGTTTCCTTTTTTAACTGAAAACTTTCCATACATTTTTACCTCATACAGAAAATGCTTATTTTATTTCCAAACCTGAGGTAAACCTAAGAAATCATAAGTTATATAAATTTACTAAAAGGTAATTCTGTCATTAGTGGTACATGTAGTTTAATGCTGATTAAGATAAACATTATAAAAGTTTCAAAATCAATCTGAACATCAGCATTTTGCTTTTAAAGAGTTTTATTTGTTCTTATAATTGCAATTGCGATTCCAAATACATCCAACCCAGATTATATAATCAAGGAAGAGTTGCATGCAACTTGATGAAGTTTATTATCACAGCTGTCATGGGTTGGCTGAGAAAAAAGTTAAAACCCATTACATCCGTTTTAACCCTTAGAATGCTTGGTAATTTTCTGAAAATAGATTTTTGTGTTGTCTGCTTTCCAAAACCTTAAATGTCTACTCAATGTTGATGAAGAAAGATACTCAGAGTAGCAAGCATGGCGGCTGGCCTGGATCCAACCTGTTTGCATAAGCATGAAGTCTGTTCCAGCACTGTAAGGGTTAAATCCCATTAGATCAATTTAAAGGTTCTTGTTCACGGATGTAAGGAAATTTTGAAGTTAATAATTGATTGTTTTAGAACTGCACAAAGGCTGTACTGTTATATGATGCACACTGAAGATAAGCAGTTGGAAACCAAAGTAGATAATGTTATTCTTTAAAGTGTGTATACATAGAGAATAGATGGTTGGTGTCGTGAATCGGAAATGTTATCGGGCAAGGCGTCGGAATATTATCCGGTGAGCTGAAGGCGAAACGGATAATATTCCGATGCCGAGCCCGATAACTTTTCCCATTCAAAGACACCAATCATCTATTCTATTTATCCTGTTACCTCCATGGATTATTATTAACACACAAACTGAAAACAAAATACAAAATAAAGGAAACAAAAGACAGAAAACTAGTAGAGAATGATGCACACATGACGTCATATGCCATGACGTATATATGACGTCATTATTTCGCACGTGAATGTGTGATATATGGTTAGTGCCGGATATCACAAATGTTATACGGCACCCTGTTATCGGTCCGTTCATTGCGCTGGTGACAGGATAAAGTGAATTAACATGTATTTTAACCCAAAAGTGTGGCATTGTTTTTCTACTGCATATAAACTGTGAGAACTTAGATAAGTTGACGCTTTCTGAATTAATTGTACTTCCAACCGCTACTTTTGATTGTATATCAAACAGCAATACAAAAACTGAAATGTTTCAACAACATTTTAGTTCGACTTTCAAATTTTCTCTTCTGTGATCAAGCACCTATAGCATTTTTGAATAACCCTCAGTGAAAGTTTTGTTCAGACAACACATGTTGATTGTGAGAAAGGCTTTTATTTGAGATATTAAAGTTTTAACAAGAAAAAAATGCTACATCAAAATGCCTTCCTAAATTGTGTGCATTGCTGCTGGTCTCAAAAACCCTCACAATTGTTACGATCGGGGTATTTCTGTGTCCGGAAAAGTACTGTTATGTAAATGAATAATTGTTGATGCAGCATCAATTCCCAAACCCCAAAAAACATATGCATGTTTTAATATGAGTATGTTTCAAGAGAGGGGTTGATGGAATTATGTCTCGACCTGACTCTTTCTTTGCTGTCTTCAAATTAAGATAAGTATCAATTTGTATTATGGAAACTTCCCAGAATTTTGAGTCACATTATCCATTAATCATAGAAAAGGTTTAACAGAACTAATCTTATTGAAAGATATAATTTCCTGCATGGCTTATCATGCCAAGATGTATATTTTTTGTCACTTGAAAAATTCCGAGAGCAGACTTGTTTATTTGTGCATTTCCCCCCACAATGTGTTTATTTATGAACTAGAGTGCATAGTGCAGTCAGTGGAGGTATTTTATCATCTACCCAACAGGGCAGTGTTTATCCGCCAGAACACTGTGTTTAGAAAGTAAACAAGATGGATGGCAAATAGATGCAGGTGACATAAATCTCAGGGGGCCGGTTGTATACTGTTAATGCTCTCTCTAGATAATCAGTTTTATATTTTTTTCATTGGAAGACTAATGGGTCAAATTACTTTCAAGGGGAAAACTTTGACCTTTTGGTTTTACTGCTGTGATTGACCAAGGCTTGGGCATGCATGCCCTTTGATAGAATCAATTTGTAAGCCAAATGTTTTTTCCGTCCTTTATAGCTTCTCCATAGTTATTACAAGGAAACAATGCAGCTCTCATACGCATTTCTCCATCTGATATTCAAACCCAGTCTTTAATCTATGGAGAAACCTTACAGTTTCACAGTTAGATGATGATGTTCAGACAAAGGAGAACAACTCTGTAGGAAAGAAATGGTCCATGTTTCCTCCCTTATAAGTCTAAACTGAGTACTGTCATGACATTGGTGCTGTAAAAATGACATAAGCAGTGTAATTTAGATAAGCCTTTGTATTTGTTCAACTTAATTGATAAGTTCCATTGTCCATCATTATAGAAGTTGATATTATTGAGATCCCGAATATTGGAAAGTTTTTGGACAAAAAGCAAAATGTTGGTAGATCCACAAAAAGAACCCAGATATTGTGTCGGAACAACTTTGCCAACATTGGTGCGATCCCAAAGTTTTGAAAAAAAGAACAATAAACTGTTGAGAATGTTGAATTGATATTAACATAATGGCAAATCTCAAAGATAAAAAAATATGGCCACCATATTGTTATCTCTTTACTGACCTGCCAATTTGCCAAACAATGTGACAAAAGAACAAACATTGATTTCCTTTGACAGCATGGTATTTAAGTTTGATATACTTTATGCCTTGAACAGTGGATCCTGTTTTGTCTCAACTTACAATAAATTACAAGGCTTTAGACAGGCTCTTCCTCTGAGCAATTGAATATGAAATAGGCGAAACTATCAAGGATATTTTGTTTCAACCACTTAACTGATGGCATGTCATGAGGAAGGACATGGTCCAAGGTTTTTAACTCTTTACCAAACGCCAAATTTGCGACTGTCCCAAATTGAAAGAGTTTGCAGACAACATTCCAAAATGTAATGAATTTGAAAAAAATAATCTTCTGATAGGGCAGGAAACAATGTGGGGAAAGGAGAAATTGAAATTGCTCGTTAAGAGCAATTTCTCCTTTTCCCACAATGTTTTTCAGAGTCGTCTGCAACAAACTGGTCAAATGTCATTATTGTTTGGTGATGGGTTAAGGTGAGACTATTGTCCACAGACCATTGAATTCGGTCAATGGAAATCAATTAGCTACGAAATCTGATCTGCTAATCAATTTCTCTGCTGCTCCTCTCCTGTCATTTATGAAACTGTGTAAGTTTTAGACACTGGATACATTGATAGGAAAAGGTGTGACACTGTTGAATACTTCCCCTGTGAAAGATTCAAGAACTTATTCATGAACTTCATGCACATTCATTAACCTCAAATGGCCATTTATGAACTCTAAGCTTTTCTTTACTTGTTCATGGATTTCAAGGACATGTTCATGAACATTAAGAACAGGTTCATGAGTGTGTTTACTCATTTACTTGCAAACATTGTCTGGTTCTTTTGCTTCTGATGTGTTGAAAAATATGAAAGGACATTTTCAACCCCTCAGTTCATAATACTTCACATTGACATGCTTGCTGGGTAAGGCTTTAATACCACTGTGACCAAAGGAATGACCAATTCATCCTTTAGTCACACTGGTTCATTTCCATCCAATACTATATAATAAATGCATTTTGTTCATGCCAATTTTAATCGTCTTCTATCGATTTGAATTTGGATTAGTCACAACTCCTAAGATGAGGGAATTGGTTAATCCAGATAAATAGTGGTCAAATATCCGATAAAATATGGGTAAACTGGAGGCATGTGTCATGACAGTAGATCATGGTAATCTCAAACAGCCATCTAGACGGGGTTTTATCTTAACCCAATAAATCACCCAATAATAAACCTCCATACATATACACGACCTCAGCTGAACCTCCATTAACCTTAAACAGCCAATCAAACACCTGATAAAATTTATTGGGCCAATCAAATTCACCTGATAAGTTTGAAGATAAGTTTTTGGGACCTGAGGGTAGTTAAAATGAAAAGAGAAACGGGCAATAGACACTAGAACTAGTATTCTTCTTATAGCTCTTCGTAAAACATTTTATTTTGTTTTACTAATATGTTTTTTTTTACTGTATTTTCTTGATTTCGGATATCTCATGCATGGTCTCCTAGATTGATAAAAGTTATTTTTAAAGAAGTATACAAATGCCTTCAATCCAAAGCTACAAGAAGATAAATATCAATACCATTTGTGAAGGTCCCATGACAAATAAAGATTAAATCATTTGAAATCTAGACCTTGATTATATTGAGACCTATGTCAATGTGGTATACTTTTAAAAGGTTCCACTGAATGCTAGGATATTTGCTCAAAATTAGTCATAATAAGGGTTTAATTCAAGGTTTACGCAAGGCCTTTTCTGTCATGATTTAATTACTTGAGTCTTTAACTGGACCATAGATTGTGGCCTCCATTGCATAGTGTTGGAGTACAGAACTTGGACCCTCTCGGCGTGGGTTCAAATCCTGGTGACGTCATTTGGACTTCCATGAGAAATAGTTTCCCTGGCTGTCAAATAGAATGCTGATGGTTCTACCCAGCATGACCAAGAATGTTTTCGGGTTTTCCTCAAACATTATGAGCCGGGCATTGTGACAATACTGAAATATTGAAAACCCGTTTGCATTAACCATCAACCATAATGTATGTCAATATGGACAAATACTCAGATTATATGCTAAGGATTATGTCCAACTTCAAGAAATAATCATAATTGGCTCATCTGGTTTGATAACAAAGAAGTAAAGACAGAATACATATATGTATATAGTAATAAAAGTAACTTTATCTTTTTTGTTTTTTTTTCACATGAAACCTTTGTAAAATTAGGAACAAAATACCAAATACTGTGTATTTTGTCTCCTTGGAACGCTTGCTTATAGAGCTGTCCATTCAGAAAAAAGGTTTAAGTGTTGAAGTGGTTTTTGTTGTAACACCATGGGCCATGGGTAAAGATTGTTCGCAGAATTTCCATCACTACTCTCCTATCTTTGGAGGGAAAATGTGTGTTGGCTGCACCTGCAGTCGGGAGTTTGTATTTTGGTGAAACCGGGAATGTCTCCGCTGATATAACAGCTATGGTGTTGAGGAGATTATTGAAAAAATAATCACCCTTCACTGGGCGCCTTCAAGACAAACACCATTTAAATGAAGAAAATAAATAGTCCCGACAAAAAAAATCTTTCTGATATCTTTCAGAACTCCCAGATACTATTTCAATCTCGGCAAAATAATAGACTGGGGTTATAAAAACATGAAATCTGCCAAAACCATGGGCGAATAAATGACATCCATACAGAAACTATTTTCCGAGCATGCAATAGGAAACAGAAAAAGTTTTAATCTGTAGCTGTTTAATTAATAATCCTTCTCCCCACTTATTTCACATGTTGAGGGTTCAACGCAATACTATAGTAAGTGCTTCATGTTTATGAAGCACTTACTATAGTATTGCGTTGAACCCTCGAATTTGGTATGAGTTTGGGGAAAAGCGCCATGCTTCGGCAATAATTACATTTGATGCGTTTGTTGCAGAAGACTCTGGAAAGCATTGTGGGAAAGGAGAAATTGCTCTTTATTATGTTTTCTGCCCTGTCAGAAGGCTATTTTTCAATTACATCACATATTGAAATGTCGTTTGGAAACTTTCAATTTGGGATAGTCGAAAATTTGGCGTTTGGTAAAGGGTTAAGTCTGTAAAGCATCTTGAATCTTGTTTCCTTGTGCATGGTTGGCTAAGTGTGTTCTAGGAAGGGGAGGAAATGTAAAACAGTGGTACAGGCTGTTTATATTCCTTGTAAATAAAAATCTTCCACCGCTCTAATAAATCACTCACACACGTTGATGTAGACATGGTGATTCGACATTCTGTTTATACCTGATAAAAAAAACCTCAAGTAGCCCATTCAAATCCCCATGCCAAATTTTGTCTTGCAGTTACAAGTATGGGACTGTATCAGAAAGACAGAAGTACAGTATTACATCGTTGGTGGCAATTTGAACTTGATGGGTTTATCCAATGAAAACACCTCTGACTTAATATGGAAGACACCATATTGTTTCGTGAAAGACTTCTTTCATTGTGCTTTCGTTTTCAAATATATATCTTAAATGTACAAGCTATTTTTCTTGCATGAGCTGGATTTCCGGCTTTTAGGAGCTGTGATGGTCATTCTTTTCTTATGTTCATCCATATCACGTTTGTCCTAATACTTCGAAGACCAATGTTTACGTTGATTCTACTATAAGAACTTATGAAGGCATTGATTGGTTCAGACTCTTTTGCGCATCCAATCGGCGCCTTCCTGTTTTATCTGTCAAGGTTGTTGCCTTTTAGATGCTTATTTTTAACTCTAATACAATTAGAAAACGACTAATATGCATCTGATTGATTAAGATTGTCTCCATAAAGCCAGGATGTAAAGAAAACATATCTTGTAGATTGGAAAATTTGGAAAAATCAATATGTGTAATCAGCATGAAAGACCATTGAACTTAGCCTAGAAAAATAATTTTCGGTCAGGCTGTACACCCAGAATTGCGGGCCTTATGGATAGAGAGAACTTACTGGGGAGTTGATTTTCTTTTGTCCCATAATTCATTTTGATAGGGTCACTTGCAGCAAATGCAATAAATTCAAGAATCATTTGGTAAACTGACAAGAACAAAGATTGATGTCAACTGCAACATTATGTAATGCAGATGTAGAAGCGTGACTTATGTCAGCAACGTCTTTGAAGGCAACAAAAGACTTTAAGCTGCAACACTTGAATATTCCTAACTCGCTGCGTAAAGGACATAATAAGTTTAACATTGTCATTACTAATAATGTCACTTGTATACTTAGACATCACAAACTATACAGATGTAAAATTGTATGGCCCGGACATTTATAGAGGTTTATTTTCGTTGCTTTCTTTTTGATTTCTCTTCATAACCATATACTGTGGGTACTCACAAGAAACGTCTCGTCAACCAGATCCTAGTAAATAGTACTAAATACTCACAATATAGGAATATTGTAAGGTATTTGATAGACTATGTACAGATTTTCATAGGGCTCTTAAACCTTTACCAGACGCCAAATTTCGACTGTCCCAAATTAACATAGTTTGCAGACCACATTTCAAAATGTGATGAAATCGAAAAATAATCTTCTGATAGGGTAGAAAATGTTGTAGGAAAAGGAGAAATTGCTCATTATGAGCAATTTCTCCTTTTCCCACAAAGTTTTTTTAAAGTCGTCTGCAACAAAGTGGTGAAATGTCGTTATTGTTTGGGAAAGGGTTAACAGGACCTAATGTCTTCCTTGAATCTACTTATCTACTGAAGCATTACTATTTTACAATCTCATTCATATCTGAAAAGCGCTCTATGATGCTTATTTTACTGCGGCATACAGTTTAAACAAGAAAAGAACCAAATACATCAATTTTATATTTCTTTTGCAAGAGAAGTTTCTAGAAAGAACTTTATCAAAAGGTTATTGTGACAAAAGTAGGTATTCCTCATTAGAATGGTATGTTTTCTAATCAAAGTTAGTACAGTCAAACTTGTGTTAAGAGGCCAGCCTTTGGGACAGAGTAAATTGGCTGTTTAAGACAGGTTGGCTGCTTAACACAATTTGATTTACACTATAAATCTAACAATGGGACTTTCTGTAGTGGCTGTTTAAAGCAGGTTGGCTGCTTAAAAGGGTGGCTGCTTAACACAAGTTAATTTGCAATTTTTGATGCTTCATAATGTCATTCAGTGTTGCTTTGATTTTGGAAATGTCTCAAAATCCCAATTTATCTAATAGTGCTAGAACCGACTTCATGCTTATGCAAACAGGTTAGATCTAGGCCAGCCGCCAAGTAAATTGGCGGCTGGCCTGTGATCTTACCTGTTTGCTACTCTGGGTATCTTTCCTCAACAAGTAAATTGGCGGCTGGCCTGTGATCTAACCTGTTTGCTACTCTGGGTATCTTTCCTCAACAAAATTAAGTAGATATTTATGGTTTTGGAAAGCAGACAACACAAAAATCCATTTTTAAAAAATTATCAAGCATTTTAAGGGTTTAGAGAATAGGATGACAAAGTTCCTCCTTTAAGTAGGACGATAAAAGCTTTGATGGAGAAATGATTTATCATCTTGACAGGAATATTATAATGTGTACCCACAATATAGGGTTAGGAGAATAGGATGACAAAGTTCCTCCTTTAAGTAGGATGATAAAAGCTTTGATAGAGAAATGATTTATCATCTTGACAGGAATATTATAATGTGTACCCACAATATAGGGTTTAGAGAATAGGATGACAAAGTTCCTCCTTTAAGTAGGATGATAAAAGCTTTGATAGAGAAATGATTTATCATCTTGACAGGGATATTATAATGTGTACCCACAATATAGGGTTTAGAGAATAGGATGACAAAGTTCCTCCTTTAAGTAGGATGATAAAAGCTTTGATAGAGAAATGATTTATCATCTTGACAGGAATATTATAATGTGTACCCACAATATAGGGTTTAGAGAATAGGATGACAAAGTTCCTCCTTTAAGTAGGATGATAAAAGCTTTGATGGAGAAATGATTTATCATCTTGACAGGGATAACATAATGTGTACCCACAATATAGGTTTTAGAGAAGAAGTAAAGAGTTACCATAGAAAATATGTCTGTAATCCTAACCTCGAAGCGCGGTGAAAACAAGTCTTGACATGATATTCTAGGAATTATTATGCAAGTGCTGTTCCATTGAGTCCATTGTCTGAGGCAATTATGATCATAGATATGGCAATGTCCTCTATGACATTTCAAGACAATCCAAAGCAACCTTTCAGGTTTTATCCAAGAAAGTCTTTACATAACTGAAAAATTGTTGATGGGGCGTTTACCATGGCCCATTGCTTAGAGTGCTGAAATAAGAATTTTCTGGTTTTAAATTCAATTTTGTAATAGAGGCAATTCCTTCTTCATCCAAGTTGTGTCTAATATACTAGCAAAAAGTATTTAAAGGAATATTTTGCAAATACATTTAATTGCATTTATATACACATCTTTAAGATAATGTGAGAAACTAGCATGACCAAAATAAAAAGATTTTTCAAAGTACCCAATGATGTCCATTTTGAGGTTCAATGCAATACAAAGTAAGTGCTTCATGTTTGTGAAGCACTTACTATAGCCTTGCATTGAACCTTCGATTTGACTTTAAAGTGCCTTAATCTTCTTATCTTCATGGCTGTTCAGCTGCCTCCACATTGAACCCAAAAGGAAAATATGTATGGAGTTTGGAAATAGGTTGAAACATAATTTCCCCTTTCCTATGATTTATATCCTTTTGGATGAGAATAGACCCAGCTTCTGTGGTAATATGGGACAAGCCGAAGGATTTCCAACTAATGAGACTTGATGGTGCAAGATTCGTGTAGACATCATTACACCATGAACGTGAGAAATTTTCCCTCATTGCAGATAGAGACATAATTGAAATCGTAAATATGTCATCCTCCTGTATTCGATTTCCTGTTTTGTGTGAGTTGTTGGGGAGAGAGGAGGGCAGAGAAAATGCCCCAATTTGTATTTTGCTTTCCCTGAAGTCCTATGGGAATATAGGGAGAAATGTATTGCATTTGAAAATATGCTTGGGTAATAAATTGTATAAGCTTCTAAGGGTTTTTCTGTTTGTTCCTTTTATGTCTTTTTTTCTTTTAGATAAGGTATTGTTTAATGTATATGTTTTCAATTTGATTATGGAATTGTCTTGCTTTTTCAGGGGCTAGGTTGTTTTATTTTCAACATTTTTAATAAAACCTTTACATAGATAAACAAAAAATATGCATTTTAAATATATATTTATGCAAACTGGTCGGATCAAGGGCAGCGGCCAAGTAAATTAGTGGCTTGCCTGTGATCTAACCTGTTTCCTACTCTGAGTATCTTTCCTCTTCAAAATTAAGCAAATATTTATGGTTTTGGAAAGCAGACGACACAAAAATATATTTTTAGAAAATTACCCAGCATTCTAAGGGTTGTGACAAATGTATTGTGAAAGGACTACTTTTAATGGCAGTAACCTAATACCTTTTCAAATCCATGTGGTACCTCGAACCCAGCATGCAGAGAAAATTTGAGGTTATAGAATTTCTCATTTAACACCTTATAGGGCGAAATAAATGGATATATGGAAAATAAACTTGTCAACTAGGTCTAATTTACTGCCCAGAACAATTCAAACTATGTGAATGGAATTCTCATCTGTTTGGCCACCCAGCATTTCACCGAAAGAGAATCTGCAGGTCATTCTTGTGGTTCTCATTGAAAATGTCAATGATTCTGATGATTGCCTGTAGTTTATCAATGTATGTTTTAACTTTACCTGGGTCCTGCATGACTTAGTGGTTAAGGTGGCAGACGCAGAGCTCAGGAGTCACAGGTTCTAAACCCACCAACACCTCTGGTTTTGTGGGAGTTGTCTTTGGTAAGCACTTCAGAGCCCTAGCCTAGTGTTGTTGGATCCAGAAAAGCTGTAACATTACTGAAAAACTGTTGACACGTTGAACTTCCTGTTCTTTTTTTTTAACATCATCTGCTGCTACCTTTCAATTTAAGATCAGTCCCAATTAAACATTTACGTAACGCCAAATTTTTTATTGTCCCAAATTGAAAAAGTTTGCAGACAAACTTTCAAAATGTGAGGGAATTGGAAAATAATCTTCTGATAGGGCAGAAAACATTGTGGGAAAAGGAGAAATTGCTTCTTTTCCAACAATGATTTCCAGAGTCGTCTGCAACAAACTGGTCAAATGTCGTTATTGTTTGGTAATGAGTTAAATCCCAAAGAGGCGGGAACAGGCTGAGCAGTTTATAATTGTGCAGGAAACACTTTGTCTCTAGTTTGGAATGTGCATCAATGTAGTTCTTGGCACTCATTAATTTATACCTTATCTCAGACCCTGATCAGCACAAAATGGCTGACAGACATTATAATGTATGGTTTCTGTCAAAATACCGCTCTATGTCTGCAAATTTCCAGTCAACCCCGTGAACTTGGGTGATAATTTTATTAAGAAAAAGAATTATACCCACATATCTTCCCAAGAAGCGGGTTATGAAATTTGGCACTCGTTTTTTTTTTTTTTGTAGTTGTTGAAACCTGCTTTCTCCTGTTGACAATTATAATCTTTTGATTTATTTGATAGTCGGCAATAGGTACACTTTCCTGAAATTGAATTATAACTATGAAGAACTGAGTTGATTGGGCCATTCAATGTTCATGAAAGTTGATAAATAAGCTCTTGATTCTTTCGCAGGAAATTACAGCTCTGGTAGATTTAATTTAATGCTTATATATGTTTTCACTTTCAACCGTCTTAATGGGCAGTTGAGTTTGGCGTCTTTTCCAATCCATGATCAAATAGGAATCTCAAAGTAGATAGAAATGAAGGTAAAATCCAATAGATCAAATTGAATCATTTTTCACTTCTCTTTACCATCAAGTGATTTAATTTTGCTCTCAATTTGGACCAGTCCAAAAGTGTCATTATGAGGGAGATGGTAAAACAAATACAAAGGACTGTTGGTGATGTCAGTTGTATTGTGTCTGACATTGATTCCTACCACAGCAGGTGTAATGATTGGTGTTACACAAGGAATTTATTTCTTCTATTGTTTGCTCTTTGTTGTTTTCTTAACTGTCACATAATGAGTAGATGCCCCTTTCCTCTAGAATAAAGCAAACCATCCTGATCAGTGATCTACGTCATCAGAAACGAAAGATCCCTGTACTTTGACGCATCGCAGCACTATATGGATTCTTGTGTACATACGCACCGCATCACAATAGAAACATACGTAAAGATATAGTTTTTAATTATAACCCATTTTTTAGGCTTCGATACATCATGTTTAAGTATCCAAAAAGTTACACTGTTCAAAGGTGTTGGTAGAAGTAATCTTTTTAAGTACAAATTGTCATGATCAATGGTGTAGCTTCCTCTGTGAAAGATTCAAGAACTAATTCATTAACATTCAATGACTTTACATGAACACAGAACTTTTTTTTATGAAATTCATGAACTGCCTCATGAACATACTTTCTTGAACTTGCTCTTGATGTTCATGAACATGTTATTTAATTCACAGACTATTGAAGAACAGCTTTGTGTTCACGAATGGCCATTTGACATTCATGAATGCTTATGAATGAGTTCTTGATTCTTTCGCAGGGGTTAGAACTGTTTAGATGTGGAATGCAAATTCCTTTGGATTTCTGATTACAACTAAAAATAATAGATAATGATTGGAGATTTTTTGTCAGTTTTAATGGATAGAGCCAAGAATGTGTGTCCTTAAATGAGGCAACATTGCAAAGGTTTCTTCAATAAGCCAAACAGAAATGCAATATGGTGTATTTTTATAGATCTGACATCAAAGGAATGAAAGGAATCCAAGAAAGAGAGAAATTTGTTGCCAAATTAAAGCACTTTTTTTCAGTCTTATTACCCCCACTCCTTTGTTATCAAGGCAGAATCCTTCCACTCAATCTTAAACCATATTGCAGGGCTTCATTTCAGTTTTAATTAACAGAATCTGATCAATTGAGACAACTTTATCAGCATCTTTTAATAAAAACTCGGGAGAATATCTCAGTGAAGCATTGCCATGGTGTATCAGTAAATTCTGGTAAATGAACGTAGGGGTACCTGTACAGATGCAGTGACATCGGGCCTCAGCCTGTTTTGACAGTTATGCCCCTTGTCTAGATAAGGGAAGTAATTACTGAACTTTATGGATTTGCTGAAAACCCATAATCCCCGACAGAATTCCGTATTTACAGGGTTCAAATTAAAAGCATCTGTTTGTAGATGATAAAAGTGAGAAGCCATGATTATATGAATGATGAAATATTTTGATGCTGTCGGAGCAAACGGCCATAAATTATTTCTATTAGAAAAAGGAACAACATACTTTTGATTTGACGGTATAATTTTTAGCCTTTGTAGAAGATGAAATTTGTTGTAAGAAAAGGAGACATCATTTGGTTATAATTCACTTTTACACATCTTGTGCTGAAGACTTTTAAGTTTATTGGCTGTAAAATTGCTCCAAAATGTGTAATTTCATCCTTTCATCAAACTGGTTTCTTACAAACACCATAAAGGAAAAGTTACTTTTCTCCGTGCCATTTTGTACTGCTTTTGATTTCGAAAAGTCAAACAATTCCCATATGGGTTGTGTCTGTAGGTGTTGGGGTGTGTCTAAATGCTTTCAAAAGTTTTCCACTTTAACCCATTACCAAACAATTATGACATTTGACCAGTTTGTTGCAGACTATTCTGAAAAACATTGTGGAAAAAAGAGAAATTGCTCTTAATGTATCTGCCCTATCAGAAGATTATTCTTCAATTTTCATCACATTTTGACATGTTGTCTGCAAACTCTTTCAATTTGGGACAGTCGAAATTTTGCCGTTTGGTAAAGGGTTAAGGCAGGAGGGTTGAGGGGTGGGGAGAAAGTTATCGGTCCTAATTAGAATGGATATCTGTGAAGGAGGGATCTGATACAGTAACAGTTGGTGTTTGTATGTCAATGTAGGGTAATCCCAACTGATCATTATCGGGATTTATATAAAAAAAGAGCCCTGACTGATCTGCCCGTTTATTGTTCTCAGAAGGCCCACAATGCACTGCAGCTGAGGCTTGAGAACAGCCCTCTCTCAACAGTTTAACCCTTTACCAAACGCCAAATTTTGTTCGACTCTCCCAAATTGGAAGAGTTTGCAGACGACATTTCAAAATGTGATGAAATGGAAAATAATCTTCTGAAGGGGAAGAAAACATTGTGGAAAAAGGAAAAACTGCTTGTTACAAGCTATTTCTCCTTTTCCAAGTATGTTTTCAAGAGAAGTCTGTAACAAAGTGGTCAAATGTTGTTGTTCGGTAATGGGTAAACCCTTATAGTTCTGGAACCGACTTCATACTTAAGCAAACAGGTTAGATCCAGGCCATCCGCCAAGTAAATTCCGAGCATCTTTCCTCAACAAAATTAAGCAGACATCTTTAAGGTTTTGGAAAGCAGATGACTTAAAAAACTATTTTTAGAAAATTACCAAGCATTCTAAGGGTTATTGAATCAAAGAATGAATCTCCCTCAACATTGTATAAATGAACGGAAGTGTATGTAAGTTTGCTCCAGCAAAAGATAACTTGATTCTTTGGAAGGAAATATTGAAAACCCTTCTACACTAATTTCTAGACTTATTGTTGGAGAGTTCCTGTTGTTATTCTCACTGGAAATTGTTTCCATGTTATAATCTGTTCTTTTACATGTTTGTTTTTGTTTGTATGCACCTGGTAGAATAAACTGAATTCTGACGGTGATATCAGAAAACTTTATTCTAACAGAACAAGATGTTCAACAAGACACTATATGACTTCTTAAAGGCTTGTTTTGAACTATTGTTATAATTTTGAAAAACAAGCATGACTGAATGTTTTTGCCATGTATGGTTAGTTACTACTTTTCATTAAATATTCATACTGCAATACAAAAATGTTTTGTTTTTTTCAATTTACAAATTTTAATTTGATGCGCACAATTGACTCCTGGGTGCACAAACACCTTTAACCCTTTACCATACGACAAATTTTCGACCGTCCCAAATTGAAAGAGTTTGCAGACGACATTTCAAAATGTGATGAAATTAAACATAATCCCTGATAGGGCAGAAAACATAGTGGGAAGAGTAGAAATTGCTTGTAAAGAGCAATTTCTCCTTTTCCCACAATGATGTTCAGAGTCTTCTACAACAAACTGGTCAAATATCGTTATTGTTTGGTAATTGGTTAAGATGTAATGGCAAAGGGATGTGGCAAAAAATCTCCAAGAACAGTTTGTTTCTTTCATCCGTCATCGCTATGCAGTAATTGAAATTTTCTGCTCACTTTGTAAGATACCCATCTGCCGTGCTGCCATTATTCCAAATAAAACTTTAATTAGAGAAATAGCTGAATTTAATTTATATGGCTTAACACTATACATGCTAGGTACACATCTAAGAATCGTGGTTGAATATGTAGAAAAAGAAGAAAGAATAGATTTAACCACTAAGATTTTCAAAAATATAATACTGATTTCCAAAAAGTTTTCTTCAAGGTTATATACAGATTTTATGGTCTGATCTTGATTCGAAACTATTTTCAAATGTCAAGTTTTGCCTTACTTACATAACGCTTCCAAACCTTCAGACGAGTAAAAGGTTGACACTTGTTGAAATTCAAGTACCACGCTTGCCATAAGCTTGTCTTATTGTTGGGAGGGAAACAGAATCAAGTCTGGAGAGAAAAAAGAAACTCATTCCATTTTTCAGTTTCAATTTTCTTATTTTATGGTTAAACTTGTCCGTTTGAATTGTTCGTAAGGCTTTTGACATGGCAGAAAGGCCTGCATAAAGATTTCAGTCTACAGTTTTAAAATAGATTGGGTAATTGCCTGGCACAGAACAATATGTTTGGAAACATTGTGGTTTATTTTTTGTCAAAATTGTTTGAATGCAAGTTGGACATTGCAATTTTGATGGTTATGTGCCTTAATACATTTAAGACAACTGGTTTACATTGATTTTTGTTGATTTTGTTTTTGGCAAAATGATAAATAGATAAAAGATGGCTTATTTCATTAAATCAAGAATACTATTTGTTTTACACATTAAACACTTTCCCTGTAGCTTGAAGCTTTTGATATGATTCTTCCATAATTGGACTTTTGATATTATTCTTGCATTGGACTTCTGATATGATTCCTTTTATGATATACCCTCTCAAGAATTATGGCTCTTTTCATACATGTATGTTGAACATCTTTTGAATGTCATTAGGAAAGTTGTTCATGATCCAAATTGAAAATAACATCTCTCATAAGTACATGTAGCACTGTAGGGTCTTGTTGAACCCTCGGAATGCTTGGTAACTTTCTTAAAACAGATTATTATGTTGCCTGCTTTCCAAAACCTTAAATATTGCCTAATTTTTATGAGGGATGATACTCAGAGTAGCAAATTGGTTAGATCACAGGCCAGCCGCCAATTTACTTTGTGGCTGGCCTGGATCCAACCTGTTTGCATAAGCTTAAAGTCGATTACAGCACTATAAGTGTTGAGCATATAAGGAAAATATGTTCCTGGATTGTTGGACACCAATGATGCATTTTACGCTATCAATACAAGGGTTCCAGTGAAACACTTTTGTTCACTTTGTTCGTGTCTTGATGTAGACTTACAGTTGTGTTGCGGCTAGCAATCAAACTTAGTTCATCCAATATGGCACCTGGAATAACAACAAATTTCCGGAGATGTATTATTGAACATATTTTAAGCCATTAAGATAAAAAACAAAGCTGCACTGGAAGGGTTGGTGTCTACTATAATAGTTCTTCACGATAGAGATAAACTTACTAAAGCTTTTCATTGAATTTTTGGTTTTGAGTGTTTAATGTAAGACTATGGTAAGCCTTTTACAAAAGTGAAGGACCTAATATTGCCTTGCATTAAATGTTTGATATGATTCCTTTCATAATATGTCTTCTCCAGTAGCATTCCTTTTTTGATACAGATGTGTTGAGCATCTTTTGAATGCATTGCTATAACATTCATGACATTGATTAGTATTGGTCTCTGAAAGTCTTTTCTAAGAGTGATTATTAATGTAATCAACACATATTTAGCAAAATACATTCATAATTATTATTGTAACAAAAAGGAATAATTATAATAAGTGATGGCTAACATAGATCATTCTTCTAATAGCTGTTATCTACCAAACCTTTTTGTAAAATGGTAAGTCTTTCAAGTTGACACCTTCTGCTAGAACTGCTCTATTCAGCAAAATCATCTAGAAACTCTTAAAGGTGCTTGTTCACAGATTTGAGGAAAAACTGCACAAAATTATATTTAGATTATTTTTAATTCATAGGGACAATTAAAATGCATTTTTATCCGAAAGCTTGACATCACTTTAAATACAGTGAAGCCTCGTTTATCTGGACCCCGATTATCCGAATGAAATTGTAAGGGAACGGAATTATTTGACCAGTTTGTTGCAGACAACTTTTGAAAACATTGTGGGAAAAGGAGAAATTGCTCGTCACGAGCAATTTCTCCTTTTCCCACAATGTTTTCTGTCATATCAGAAGATAATTTTTGGGACGGTCGACAATTTGGCGTTTGCTAAAGTGTTATAAGTATACACGTGCATACAGACCGTTTATGTCTTAATGTGTATAAGAACATGCGCTTCTTCATTAGTCCGGATTTTTCGGTAAACTGGATTTTTTGGTGGGAACGGACGTGTTCGGATTAACAAGACATCACTGTATCTAACACATACAGACTGTGCATACTTAGACAAATTGAGCTTCCTGGATCAATCATGCTTTCCATAGCTAATTTCAACCGTATATCAAACATCAACACAAATACTGTATTGTTGTAACGACTTTTTATTTTAGATATCGAATTCTCCCTTCTGTAAACAAGTAACTTTAAAAGTCAACAAATTTCCGTTTTAAAGCTTTGGTTCACTGACTGCTTTTTACCTGTCCCTGGATTACCAGAATAGTGCTTGAAAGCCAGACATTCTGTCTTACCAAAATTGCCAATTTGTGGAAATATATTGGGTATCTCCAGATGTAGGTAAGTCCCACACAATTAAAATTCACAAGTCTGTCTTATTCGCCAGAGATACCCAGGTACTTAAGTCCCACTCTATGACTTAAAATGTTTATGAAATCCTTAACAAAACAATCCTTGTTTTTTTTTGTTTGCTTTACTGCCGCAGACGTATGCTTTAAGTTTATTGCGGTACATGTGTTAACCTCTGTCATATAAATTGAGAATTTTTTCCATACTTTAACGATGCTGTCATCTGATGCTTTCAATTTGCACCATATCCCTGGGAAAGATTCAAGAACTTATCCATGAATGTTCATGAACATTTATTAAAGTTAAATGGATGTTGATGAACTTTCTCATGAAATTCAAGAACAGGTTCATGAATATCAAGTACAGGTTCATGAATATATTCATGAACCTGTGCTTGATGTTCATGAACATGTTCTTGAAATTCACGAACAAGTTAAGAACAGCTTTGTGTTCATGAATGGTCATTTGACATTGGCAGGAGAGTGGCAAAATTCAATACATGTATAAGGAAAAAAATGCTAAAAACTTGACCAAATGATACAGTTTATTGGCATATTTGCTGCACAAGTTCATGACTAGAATGAAATGCTTTATGTATGCAATTCGAAATATACAATATCTTAATGCTCATTCAATGCTCTCAATGAGCATTGTACCATTTTTCACAGTGGTTTCTATCCAATGATTTAAAGAAATGATTTCATGTAATTAGCTGTCTGCTTTTGCTTTCAATTTAGACTTTTCACAAAATTCCATGTGATAAAATGTGTTTTAGGAAATCTGTAAAATTATATTTTTTAGCTTTTAATCCTTATAGTGCTGGAACCAGCTTAATACTTATGCAAACAGGTTAGATCCAGGCCAGCCACCTATTTAATTGGCAGCTGGCCTGTGATCTAATCTGTTTGCTACTCTGAATATCTTTCCTCATCAAAATTTAGCAGATATTTAAGGTTTTGGAAAGCAGATGACACAAAAATCTATTTTTAGAAAATTACCCAGCATTCTAAGGGTTAATGCCAATCCTGATGATGCCAAAGTTTGAGTTATAGTCCTGATGCTGAATAGGGTGGAAAGGCTGATAGAATGTAAATCATGGGTAAAGTCTTAATTGGAAGAAAACTTTGAAATGTCGGAATGCTGGCAGTAATTGTTAAAAATGACATTTCATCTAGCGTGTTCATACATGGCTTCTTGTGTTATGTATTTTATCAATGTCACATTGCAACAAGAGAGATATTTACTCTTAAACATACCACTTCGAATTTACTTAAAGTCAACATTTTAATAGAGAAAAGTCCTTTTTGTTTAAGACAATTATGTAAAATTATTGGTTGTCAGAGAGGTGATCTCACTGATATTCCATGAAAAAAAAACATCGTTGACCTATAGGTTTTTGACCTAGCATCCTTAATTCGTTAGCAAGGCTAGAGAATCTTGATTGGCTCATATTTAAAGACGATTGTTTAAAATGAAATGAGATTTGAAATAATCTTTTGTAGTATGCAACACATAATTGTACTAATATAAATTCATTGTTTTGTGTATTCCTTTTCCTGCAACTATAACGAAACTTATCAAAATGATCTAAAAGCAAATAATGAAGATATTATTTGAGAAAGGGTTAATTGTTTAAAGATGTTCCCTGTTTACATTGGAGGGAAATATTCTGAAAGCTGACAGACAAATAATGCCTGAGTTAGTTTAGAAATTACATGATATATTGTCAATTAAATTCCCTCAGTATCTCATAAAACATCCCAGTCTCCCTAATGCTATACTGATGTATAACAGATGCTGTTCCATACCCTCTATCTACTGTAGATGCTACCCAATCGTAACTATTTGGGTATTTTGGTGACCTGAGAAAGACTGGGTACTTTGGTGACCTTAGAAATACTGGGTATTTTGGTGACCTGAGAAATACTGGGTATTTTGGTGACCTGAGAAAGACTGGGTATTTTGTTGACCTGAGAAAGACTGGGTATTTTGTTGACCTGAGAAATATATGTCATACAACATGAGTTTTGGGTTACAAATTGTGTGTTATGTATCTTGATTAATAACATGCTTTCTGTGAGTGTCCATGTTGAGTAGTTCAATGAGTGTGGAAGAGATGAATGATCATTTTAAGTTATGGCAAAAAATCCCAAAACTGAGAAATTCTTTCTTTTTGTCTCACTCGTTTCAATGACACAAGGAAAACATTTTTGTCTCATACTTAGAAAATTTATGCTGTCAGTAGTTTCTTTCAATCTAGACACAGTTACAAAATTGTATATGGAGGAATTGGTTGATTGCTCAAGTATAGGAAAAAGGAATTCTGGTGTATCCAGACTTATTTATAATAAATCACTGCAGAGGGGTGGTTATTTCCTTGGAATATGCCATAGAATGTTGAGAAATGTGACAGCAATTTTAATAAATCCAAGGTTCTTTTCAAAATTAATTGGTTATTAAGCTTTGAGGGTAAATCATATGTCTCGCCTAAGATTTGCGATGTTTTAGCTAGGTAATTGATTTATTCAACAAGTTTTGAGAGTTTGTTGATCTTTTCAGCCTTTTTATATATGGCAATTTTACTAAATAGAATGGTTAAGTTTATGACAAAAAGTTCTTAAAGGTTGTAAAGCACCTCTTAACCCATTACCAAACAATGGCGACATTTTACCACTTTGTTGCAGACAACTCTGGAAAGCATTGTGGAAAAGGAGAAATTGCTCGCTAAGAGCAATTTTTTCTATTCCCACAAGGATTTCTGCTTTTTCTGAAGAATATTTTTAAATTTCATCACATTTTGAAATGTCGTCTGCAAACTCTTTCAATTTGAGACTGTCGAAAATGTGTTGTTTCTGAAAGGGTTAAAGCTGGAAAACAACCTTCCTGATTTTTTGGCTGGTCCAAAATTAATGAAAAAATAGCCAAAAACAGCCTAGTTGGGTGCTAATACAGCTTTTGTGGGCAGTTAAGCTTTGAAGCTTACTCCATCACATGCAAACAAGGAAGGGCAAAATTGCTGATGTACTCTTAACCCTTTCCCAAACAATAACGACATTTGACCACTTTGTTGCAGAAGACTTTAGAAAACATTGTTGGAAAAGGAGATTTTTCCTTTTCCCACAAGGTTTTCTGCCCTATCAGAAGATTATTTTCCAATTTCATCATATTTTGAAATGTTGTCTGCAAACTCTTTCAATTTGGGACAGTCAAAAATTTGTTGTTTGGGAAAGGGTTAAGGTAGTGAACAAAACGAAATCATTAAGTTAATTTGAAATTGTTCCATAAGATGTTGAAAAAATGACAAAAAGTCTGTTCCAATTAGTAATATTGCAAGTGATACTAATTTTGGCAATATTACAATTGCATTCTTTATAAGTTTTATATATGAATGAAAGCTTATTTACCTATCTAATGAGCATAGAGGTTTGACATTTGTTAAATTAGTATGTTCCTAGAAACTAAAAGGATCAAGTCAACTTGAGTAAACCCATTACCAAATGTCAAAGTTTAAACTGTCCCTAATTGAAAGAGTTTGCAGAAGACATTTCAAAGTGTGATTAAATTGAAAAGTTGCATTGTAATGACATGGAAGATAACTGTTAAAAGGCTGTATGTTTGTGAAGGACTTACTATAGTCTTGCATTGAACCCACAGTGTTGCATTTTTGTGACATTGAAGATAACTGCTTAGTCAAAAATTTACTTGTAATTTCTGTCTCTTGATCTTTACAGCAAGGAACTTTGGCCATTTTTGAAACGGTATGAACATGTCTTTCAGTACAGTACAATACTCTATTAAATGCTTCCTGATAGCAAAAAACTTATTATAGTTGTGCTCTGAACCCTCAATCTTCTCTCTGGCAAAACGTTTTATTTATTATTGATTATTCAGACATCCCTGTGGATAAGGGTCATAAAAAAGACTCCATGGCCATATCAAAGTGTAGGAACAACTCTGTCCTTGGAAGAACCATCTGTTTCTAACATGTGGACCAAGTTTGAGAGCACACTTTAAATGGAAATAAATTCGAACGATCCTTTACTCAGTAAAGTATAATAAGAATGTCTGTCATCAAATTGCCACATTGAATCGCTTGAAATGAAGCAATGTTACTTTTTCAGCATTAACCCATTACCGAACAATAACAAAATTTGACCAGTTTTTTTAAGATGACTCTGGAGAACATTGTGGGATAAGCTCTTAATGAACTATTTCTGCTTTTCCCACAATGTTTTCTGCCCTATCACAAGATTAATTTTCAATTTCGTCACATTTTAAATTTGGTCTGTGAACTCTTTCAATTTGGGACAGTCCAACAATTTGGCATTTGGATAAAGGTGTTAATCCATGTTAATGGAAGCTTTGCCATAAAACTGTAACACTAAAGCTGTGGGGAAACGAATAGCAGACCATCTGACTATGTTCCCCAACAATGCCATTTATCGCCCAACAATGAGGGTTAATTGCAAGAATAATGGAAAAGTGAAAGCATTCCTGCTTGATAATTGCCATTTCGGTTTTCCAGGGCAAGGCAATGTCAAAATGTCATGAAAGGAAGGTGTTAATATAAAAAGTGGTTTCTTTATAAAACTCAAGCAATGTTCTTTGTGTGAATGCTTCAGTTTTCTGTAAACCAAACTTTGATTGGTCTTTCAGAAATTCAATTTGGACCCAATGTTTCAAATACAGGACTGGGGTCATTGCTCAACTCAGAGTTTAAGGTAGAATACCCACAATCCACCATTTTGAAATGTGTCTCTCATCATGTTCCTTTGGTCAACCACGGTATACACCAGTCAAGGGCTGAAATTATTGTTCTTGATGTTCATGAACACGTCCTTGAAGTTCATGGACAAGTTAAGAACAGTTTTGTGTTCATGAGTGAATCTTTCGCAAGGGAAGTTCTTACAACTTAGATTACTCATTCTCAATCCTGTTTCCTAGACATGTACCATGCCAAATATGGATTTAATGAAAAGTTGCATAGTGGAACGTTCTACTCACAGGATTCAAACTCGCAAAAAAAATCATTGTCAATTAGGATTTACCTTCACTTTGTACCTTGTTGAATCAATGTATTTTGTATTCTTTTTGCATATGGGCTTTAATATGTTAACATAAATATTTACGAATATCATTTGAATGGAAGCAATACAGCATAAACCATGCTTAAATATTTTTCTTCTTTTTGTCTTACAGTTGTGGGCCAGGATAGTTCCACCGCGATGAACATCAACTCAAACAACGCGGCCCAGTATGATTATTCGTACGGGAACTCGTACGGGGCGTCATACGGTGAGGACGATTACAAGGGACAGGACTGGGCGGAGAGACAGAACAGAAAGTAAGTTGTCAGTTTGCATGTAATTAACCCTTAGAATGCTGCGTAATTTTCTAAAAATAAATTCTTTTTGTCATCTGCTTTCCAAAACCTTAAATGTCTGTTTAATTTTGATTAGGAAAGATACTCATAGTAGCAAACATGTTAGATCACAGGCCAGCCGCCAATTTACTGGTTAACAACTTTAGACAAATATACAAATTAACAAAAGGACATCCTTCTAAAACAGTTGCAACAAAAGAGGAACTGGTTCATATCAAGCAATTTCTTGGCTGGCTACAATTGATTCTTGAGCCATCTGCAAAAAAACACACATATTTGTATATGAAGACAAGGATTAAGAAAGCTGACAAGAGTTTAAACAAGTTTTGTCTCAATGGGCGACATTGGTGCAGAAGTTGAGCATCAGCCTCTTGTACCTAGGGTCCCGAGTTCAATCTCTGTTAATTGAGAATTGCTGGGACTAGCCTACAAATCAGCTTGAGTACTGGTTTAGTATCCAGAAAGCTGTCATCAAATTAGAGTGAATTTAACAAGCTTTAAGTTTCCTACACAATTGATGTAAAAGAGATAAGATGAGTATGGTTTAGAACTACTGCTGCAAAATTGATTGTTTTCAAAACTTTTTGCATCGTATATGATATTGCTTTCAATTTAGAGCTTTGACAAAATTCCATAAGTTAGAATAAAGCCTCATTTGGTAAAGATTTGATCCTGACACCATCTACCATGTATTGCAAATCTGATAAGCTCTATACAGAAGTACTACTAAGTGTATACACATGCTTCAAGTGATATGGGTTTTGAGATTAAAACCCAGATAAGCCCTTATAGTGCTTGAACCGACCTCATGCTTATGCAAAGAGGTTGGACCCAGGCCAGTCGCCAAGTAAATTGGCGGCTTGGCTGTGATCTAACCTGTTTGCCTCTTTGAGTATCTTTCCTCATTAAAATTTTGCAGATATTTAAGGTTATGGAAAGCAGAGGACACAAAAATGTATTTTTAGAAAATTACCCAGCATTCTAAGGGTTAAAGATGTTAGTTGACATAAGTATCATTCTTAGATCGTCTTAAAAAGTTGTCTTTAATACAAGACTGACTGCAGTTTGTTTGAGTCTAAACTATATGTAATCCAACTTGAGCCCAAAGAGGATGACATAGTTCTAAGTGGTGATAGATTGCATTAGAAATGAAGAGTCTTAAGTGGATAATTACTAATGGCTTATTAATTGCATTTGAATCATATTCCAAACAGGGGTTGTGTGCAACCCTATTACCTCTTGGCAAGATGTCAGCTCTTTCATGGAACCCTTTCTCCATTAGTTCATGTTTGCTTGATTAATTATACCTTTCCTTTATGCAGAAATTTTGTGACTGGTCCATAGAAGGTTCATACAACCATAGAACATGATTGTCAAAAAAAAGAAAACAATTTCCTTTAGATATTTGGAAGAAAACTGATATAATCTAAAGACTTGTGTTTGCTTTTTTTACTGATGAAAACTTACGTAAAAGCAGACATTGTTTGTTAAAACCAATTTCTGTTATCTAACAATAGTTTTACCCAAACTCACAATTATTATCATCCCTTTTACTTTATCAATAGTTCCTTTTTATTTCTATGCAACATTTACATTCTTTATCAATTCTGTCTCTTCATTTCTATGCAACAGTTGGCCTGTTTTGAAAATTGATGAAATTAAGGACACCTATAACGATGAACTAGCCATTAAATGGGTTGCTGCTCGATGCATCCTAATTGATAAATTCAATTGGCCCTTTTTGGTCCCAAACCATCTTTTAAATATTGATGTATGCATTAGCCCCAGTCTTTGGCACGTAAGTCCAATACTAATTAATAAATTCAAACTGGACCTTTTGGGTCTTAAACCTTAATTATGGATGGATGTATTAGCCTCAGTCTACGGCACGGCACGTAAGCCCAATATTGACACAGGCTCCTCGGGTAATTAACAGTGTAATTCTGTACACCCCACCCATGGCCCGGGCATGATTATGATGAAAGTTGACATTGTAAACGATACCCCTTCCTCATTAATCAGTTCTGTTGGGTAAGGTATTGCACCACCGATTATGATCTCATATTCATTCTGCGGCCACTGTCTTACTGGGCTATAATTTATGGCTCCTGTCTCACTAGGGCCTATTAATCACTTTCACGCAGGTCTCACATAACCTGCAGCCCTACAAAAGGCAAACTAACAATTATTTAATTGCGTTAACCAATTACATCATAGATTATACTTTACAATGCTGGAACTGACTTCATGCTTATGCAAACAGGTTAGATCCAGGCCAACTGCCAAGTAAATTGGCCGCTGGCCTGTGAACAAACCTGTTTGCTTCTCTGAGTATTTTTCCTGATGTGTAGGGTGGCCGCCTGGCCTAAGGGTTAGGGTGGCGAACCTAGAGCTCAGGGGTTCCTGGTTCGAGCCACAGTGATGCTCCTGGTACCCAGGGAGTGACCTTTGGCAATTCACTTCAGAGCCCTAGTCTAGTACTGGTGGATCTAGCTAAACCGTTATATAAATGAAAAATTGTTGATAGGGTGTAAACCACCATACATCCTTCCTGTGGCCAGAGTTTCGTTTGGACTGATCAGTAAAGCCACTGCGAAAGATTCAAGAACTTCTTCATGAAATTCAAGAAAATGTTCATGACCATCAAGAACAGATTCATGAATGTATTCATCACGCAAGTGGAAATCCACAATTGCCACAGTTACCCAATGATAGGAAGTAAATTAGAGACCGCCATATTGGCAAGGTGGTGCCATATCCACCTCATGCATGAAAGGTTGCTGGTACGGTACCTGGGTTTGCCAAATTGCAGTAATCACAAGATCTTTCCTCATGAACTTGCAGTACTGGAAATTGCATTACCACACTTATGATGTGTTGTCTCAATAAAATAAGTGTTATAAAGTGGTATTACATAAGAAAAAAAGAATTGTATCCTTATTAATTGCATGTTAATGTTTAAGTTACACCTGAAAACATGAACCTGTCTGGCACAGTTGCCGCAATCATTTGTCTTACTGCACACTGACATGCCTTTGAATAAGGACAGCTATTTCTTTTAAGGGGGCGGGGGAGGTTAACAAAATTAATTCTATGTAATTAAGCAAGTCCCTTACTTTATTTCTTTCTATTTATTTTACATAATCTTACAGCAGACGATCCAAGAAAGGTCTGTGAGTTATTGAAAAATTACTCCATAGAACACTTTCTTCTTTTCGTACAATGATCTCTCTTTAATTTTCAAAAGAAACTGATATATTAAACTGTCAATTTGCTATTTTATAGGATACATAACAGTATACTAAACCCCATATAAGGAGTTGGTTAAAAAATGTCTATATCTAGAAAAGAATTTTAAATATCTGTCAAACCTTTGGCATCAGAGGTTACAAATCTATAGAGGCGAGGACATTTCTAAATGTCTGAAAATTGATATCAAAACTAAAACACAGAAGTTCTTTCTGCCTGTGAAGGTCTTTGAAGATTAACAGTGATGATTAATTCAATATAACACGAACATTTAAGGTAATTATCTATTATAAATGGATAAAAAACGTTTTTTGTGATTTTTCTTTCAATTGAAATATACAAGGTCATCTCTGCATGCGTTATCGAGACTTGAACTTAAGTCACATGTCAATAAGTGAACAATTTATAAAGGAAGTGCATGCATAATATTAATTAACCCTTTACCAAACGCCAAATTTTCGACTGTTCCAAATTGAAAGAGTTTGCAGACGAAATTTCAAAATGTGATAAAATTGGAAAGCAAGCTTCTGATAGAGTAGAAAACATTGGGGGAAAAGGAAAAATTTTTGCTCTTTACGGGCAGTTCCTCTTTTTCCCACAATGTTTCCTAGAGTCGTCTGCAACAAACTGGTCAAATGTCCTTACTGTTCAGTAATGGGTTAAAACCATACCTCATTTTATATGTGTTTGAACATTACAGATTGTAAGAGACTATTCCTGCTTGAAAAAGAAATCATTTATAGTTCTAAAGGAAATTGACAATGATTCCATTTGCAGCATTTACCATTTAAATGTGACATAACATGAATTGAAATTAAAAAATGTGATAAAGAAAGAAAATTGCTCATAATTCGGTCTTATTTATAGGCAACATTTGCTTTGTTCATGTTTTCTAAAGCATTTTGTAGCAACTGTTGTGAAATTTCGTTTGGTTTGCCATTGGAATGATGGTAGCATCTTTTAAAGCGTCTTGTGGAGGACAGTGGTCAAGGGGTAGAGCGGCGGCTTCTGGACACGAGGCTCGTGGGTTCGAATCCCGTGACTAGCGGGATCTGCCTTGCAAACTTTTATTAATCCACATTCGGCGCAAGTACTGGTTATGTATTTAGGAAGCAGAATGGAGAGTAATTAATCTAAGTTGTAAAGAACTTGTTTCACAATTGATGAAAAATAAATAAGTTTAAACTAAACTATTTGAAGTGTGATATAGGAATAATGATGATTCCATAAAATGCAGTTGCCAAATAACATAATTAAGAAAAAATAATTTGCTCAGTGCTCACATTAAACTATTTTTCTTTTATTCTTATTTATTCTATAGCATTATACAGAAATTGCAGGAGGGTGGGGTAAGAAATGATATAGGAAAGTGTTGCCTAAAACATGCTTTCTGAGTCCTATAAACTGATAATCCCAGCGCAATAAAGACCAGTGTGTAGGCCTCCTTATCGTAAACATGATGGCTGGATAGGTAATAGAGAAAGATGGTATTTCTGACACTACGCTCATAAATCATCAATTCAACACCTAATAAAGATAAGATGGTGGCAGCATTTAGCCCATGACTCCATAAATATATCCATGTTTAAAATCTTGAGCCAAACAACACCTTGTTTATGTCATCCTTGTTAAAAAAAAATGAAGGCAACAATTGAGAACAAGATTCTATTCCTTTCGAACTGGATAAGAATATGTTTTGAAAAGGTTGACGAAATGCTCTGTTCAAATGACTCTATGGGGTCTGGTACAGGGATAATAGAAATTATTACAAGGTCACATTTGGCTTACTGTTCATAGAGGGAATTTATCCTCATTTAAAGAATAACTCTCCTACAAATTTTTCAATTTGTTTTTGTTTTCAAATGTCGAAAGGTAAAGAGTTTAAAAGAGTCAGTTATTCTTATGTGAAATCATGTTTTCCATTTTGTTTCTCAAAATAATGCTGGAAAAGGAATGAAATATCATAACGACAATATGATCTAGCCTTCCAGTGGATTAAGTTGAAAAGTGCATAGTTTTAATTAAAAAGTTAACTTGGCACAAAATAAAAGAAAACTTGTCCAGTATCGAAAAGACTTATTTACCCAGCCATTTTTTCCCATATAAATGGAGGGTATACAAACAGAGCCAAGTAATCTTTAATTCAGTGGTTTTCTCCGATTGTCCCACTATTGTTGTGATGTAATGACGTACACGGGGCTCTTTATTGTCATCGTTTTGGGCGAGTCGTGTATCATTAATCATGTACGGCCAATTCTAACAGCACACTATGTTTCTGTCTGGGGGCGGGCCAAATTGGGAAAAACGTATTCTTATGCTTACCAAATACAGACAGAATTGAACTCGTACTTTATATATACTCCAATAAATGCTACAGTAGCATGAGATATGAAAAAAATATTGAGACAAAAGGAGAAGTGGTTCATGGTCAGCAATCTATCTGGGGCCAGCCCAAATACACAAACTTTTAATTTTGTACACTTATTAAATACAGGCAGCCATGAACTCTTAGTTTAATATGCAGTCTAACTTGTGTTAAGCAACCACCCTTTTAAGCAGCCAACCTGTCTTAAACAACCACTACAGAAAGTCCCATTGTTAGATTTATAGTGCATATCAACTTGTGTTAAGCAGCCAACCTGTCTTAAACAGCCAATTTAGTCTGTCCCATAGGCTGGCCTCTTAACACAAGTTTGACTGTATACTTAAATGAATCCAACTGTGACAGAAGACATAGAAAAACATTGTGTCAGAAGGAGAAATTGCTCATGGTGAGCAATTTCTCCTTCTGACACAATGTTTTTATAAACCCAGAATCCCAAGTTTCTAACCCTCGTATTTTTTGCCTGATTAACCTTTCAAATTGGACAAGTTACAAACCTCAATAATAGTGGATTGATTAATTCCTAGACATAAGACTAAGAAAATGCTTGTGAAACTACTAAATCAAGACAAAATCGTTCTATTTTGGAACTTCGTGCAAAGTAATTTGACTGAAAGTGAAATTGTTTTTCACAAGAAAAAACTATTTCTTCGTCACATAAGTTTCCAACAGTCACTGCCGTATTATTTTTACTAGTGAAATTCTATTTCTGTAACTAAATTCATTGGAACTGAAGCAAATAACTTAAAATTATATTTGGGCTTGTGAATGAATGATCTTTGTCGTCACAGAAGTATTCCTTGTGTAAAAAATAAAATAAAACTACTTTTTTGTCCTAAAAAGATATCAAACATGAATATATTTCTTTATTTATCCTAAATGCTAGCTGTTCATAATATTTCTCTAAACTGCATGTCTGAAACACATTTACATTGATAAAATGAGAAAAAAAGCTTTTTACAATAACCTATGTAAGAAAGAGTGCTTGGTTCATATTGAAATCAGTGACAGTTAACACAAAAACCATATGGCTAGTAAAGAGAAAGGTTTTTGAGTAAAAACCACCCTGACAAAAAGGATCTATTGCTTGTATATGAAACAGTTTATCTGTTTGTCACTGTGGTTCGTGTTTTTTGTTGCATAGCATTAAATTGAATCATTATGAATTGAGGGTGAAACAAAATATCCATTCTAATTCCCACAAGATTCTTATTACTTTTTTGATACAGAAATATCTGAAATAAACTGTTAACCCTTGGAAAGCTGGGTAATTTCCTAGAAATAGATTTTTGTGTTGTCTGCTTTCCAAAACCTTTAATATCTGCTTAATTTTGATGAGGTATGATACTCAGAGTAGCAAACAGGTTAGATCACAGGCCAGCCGCCAATTTACTTGACGGCTGGTCTGGATCCAACCTGTTTGCATAAGCATGAAGTCGGTTCCAGCACTATAAGGGAATTGAAGGAAAAAATACATTTGTCATTTTTGCAGACAAATCAATGTGTAAGGTGAACCCATAATAAATTTGATGACAACTTTTATTATTCCCCATGTTTGTGATGCTTAATCCCATTAGACCAGATGATGTCGTCTGGAGGTTTATTGTCATCTATTTCCTACCCTGTATGTTTTATGAGCACAATAAATTCCCTACTGTAATCTCACTGTCTGTTGGTGTATGGACCATGATGATTCCTCATTCTCTGCTGTCATTATTACAGCATCACACCTTTCAACAATTTTTCAGTTTAAACACAAAGACCGGTCACAAATCAATGCATGTGTGTTATCATAATATAGTTTACCATTTCTACAAGTGTATGCAAAGATGAATTTATTGTTATATTCTTTGTCAACCATGAGCTGTATATACTTCAGTTGAAATGAAATGTTCTTCTTCTAGCATACTATGATTATTATTATACTGTAACTACAACAAGGATTTCATTTTTGCTTTATATTTTGTCATAATCAACACTATCTGTGTTTGTGTGTTTGATGATGTCAGTTTGCGGGTCTGTTGATTTAGATTTGTTTACAATATGGTGTGTCTTTTTTCTGATGTACTACATAGTTTCAAAGGATTCTACAAGATTATAAAAGTGGGTATGCACAACCAGTTGCCTGCAATCTTTCAATTTTGGACAATTAACCATTATACTGCTGGAACTGACTTCATGCTATTCAAACAGGTTGGATCCAGGCCAGCTGTCAAGTAAATTGGCAGCTGGCCTGTGATTTAACCCATTTGCTACCCAGAGTATCTTTTCTCATCAAAATTAAGCAGATATTCAAGGTTTCAGAAAGCAGATGACTCAAAAATCAATTTTTAGAAAATTATCCAGCTTCCTAAGGGTTAGAATACTGTATTTTCTTCTTGGTAATTGCATAATGCTGATTGGATTTGTCAGAGAAATATAGACCTCTACAGGACTTGACATAAGTCCTTCCAGTAATAGATAATCGAGCCTGCTTCAACAAAAACTCCCTATCTGCACCTTTGAAAGAAGCAGGAAGATATAGAATAAAAACTGTGAAGGAAGTGTGAGAAATTGACAAGCACCATTTCTCAATGTTGATACAGGCATCAGCACAGAGATAGTACAATCTGCGATGTCTTCTGATTATGCACTTTTTTGCTTGGGGATTGAAAATTCTCCTTCTTGGTAAGTGTGTTTGGTGTTTTTAATGACACTCTTAATTGGAAATGATTTTTTTCAGCATATGTTTAGAGTGCTCTGTAAACAAGCCAGTAACTGATTTTCAGTAGCAAACATCTTCATATATAACATTTGTTACCCTATTACTCCATGAGTAGCAATATCTTTTTGTATTTCTGTGAGATGGTCAGCTGCACTTGTACTGTATTGGAAGCATTCACTATATCAAGTATATAGTTTGCTGGTTGATGTTCTTGTCCATAAAAGTTTCAACTTAATTATTTTACATCGAGTGTGACAGAAGCTTATTTAATTAAATCTTGATAACTGCTTCCTAGATACTAAACCAGAACTCACCCTAATTTGTGGGGTAATCCTTGCAATTTTCACCTCATCTCTGAAGGAGATCTACCTGAGACCCTTGGTACAAGATGCCGATGCTCTACCACTGCACTACTGTCGATCTCCCACTTCACCATTTCATCAGTATTCCATGTATACCATACCATTAAGTGCATCCAATGTATGTAGCGGCAAGGAACAAGATTAAGTATAATATTATAGTATTTTTGTAACTAAAGGTATCATCTGTCAATGCAGAAGCATTAGAATGAGTGGAGTTTTAGTATTCCTCTGCCAAATTTAAATCATTGACCACCACTGGTGTTGTGGCAACTTAGCTGCTGCATTAGTTACAGTACTTAGTTCTCCTATTGTTTAAACAATTAATCAAGCATCTTTGCCTTTCATACTCATGCTTATTGCATTTTGGATAAAGAGAACTATTTGAATGATGTTGCATGCATGGAGTAAAACGCTGATGCCTGTTTATTTAAAGTTATGTGCATTTTCTATAGTTGTCACACTAGAGTGTGAATCCACAAGGACCAGCTATTTGCAATATTCAAATGGAGCTCCTTCCAGGCGAATTAGGAGTAATCAAACCTGAAGCTCATTTAGAGTTTCTGAAATTCTAGGTCAATTAAAGTTTAAACCCTCCTGAAATTTCTCAAATTCTATGCCTTGCCATGTGTAGTTGATATATTTGAAAGAAGAAAGTTAAAGAATCTCTAAAATTGAGGCAATTTCCAAAATCTTTGCTTATGGTGAAGACAACTTTAACCCTTATAGTGCTGGAACCTTATTTGTGCTTATGCAAAGAGGTTGGATCCAGGCCAGCCACCAAGTAAATTGGCGGCTGGCCTGTGCTCTAACCTGTTTGCTACTCTGAGTATCTTTCCTCATCAAAATTGAGCAGATATTTATGGGTTTAGAAAGCAGACAATACGACAATCCAATTTTAGAAAATTATTCAGCATTTTAAGGGTTAAATTATCGTGGTAAGATTAGAAAATGGCAGATGCCCATATTTTTTTCTATGACTACTTCCAATTTGATCATGGTTTTGAAAGTTAAAGATGTTTACTCTGTCAATTTAGAGCAGAACTGAAGCAGGTAAATCTTTAGCAGTTCATGGTATTTTTTGTATTATTTTCAAAATGCTTGTACCCAACTAGAAGGCATCCTGTCACATTGCTTCAGAGAGCTGTCTACTTGAAAGTAGTTGAGTTATCCAAATTGTTTTTTTTAAAATCCTTAGAATTCAGTCATCAGTTACCTCAGCCATCTCATTTGATATAATTCTTTGAAGTTGATACAGAAAAAGGAAAACATGATTAAGATAAGTGTGATTGAATTTCGGGGGGATTTGCTTTTACTTGAATACCATTACATTGAAATGGTCTAAGACTTTTCTTAAATAACTTAAATGGTAGTATGCATATAATAATTTCAAAATGAATAAAGATGGTTCATCTCTTTTCCTCTTACAGACATTATCTTGATTAATTCCTAACAATTTTTGCATTATAACAAAAATATCTGAAAAATCTATGGCAATGGTATTAATTAGTGAACTTTGGCGTTAAGTGGCTTCATCTAACAGTCTTAAACGGCTCTAATGAAATTTTAATAGCCATGTTTAGACGGACTGCATAAATGCACCAGCAATGCATAAATCATATTAAATGCTGCAGCTAACACTGTCTCAATAAATCATGTATTTTTCTTGTCAAAGAATGCTCTGCCAACATTTATCAAAGGTGACGTCCAATCAGATTTAAGTGTCATATTCACTGCAGATTACTTTCAGAAAAAGAGGCAGTGAATAGAAACTTGTCATTTGATTGGCCTGATTGTGGGGCTCTCATTTTCCTTTGTACATCAGATTTAAAAAGTTAAGATATTTGTTCACAGATGAAGTAATATGAGTCTTAGAATAGTTCTTATGATTTCTTAAAGTTGAAACAACTACAAGTATATACATTATGAAGATATTTGAATTACCCACTCACTGTTTTATGATTGGCGGAAGAATTTTCCCAGGCATCAATCACTTGATATGCTATAACTTAGATCATTTTTTTATTTTTTTGAAGAAATTAATTATGGAAGACCATCTTTTAGTTTTAACTTGACCTGTTATGCCAAAAATATTTACAAAAAATAGTTGCAAGAAATAGCTAAATACATGTACCAATAAGCAAAGTCTTTTGTCACAATACTTTCTTGGAAATCCCACCAAAATAAACTTTCATTTCATATGAATTAAAATCGACATCTGCTGATACTTTCATTTCTGGGGCCATCTCACAAATTTTCTAGGGCAAGCATATCAAGGGTTCAATGCAAGACTATAGCAAGTGCTTCACAAACATGAATCACTTACTATAGTATTGGGCAGACTCCTCAGTATATGAACGGGTATCGAAGTTGACAGTATGTGATAAGGCAGCCAAGCTTAAAGATCTTCCTGCCTCATTAAACTCTGAGGAGAAGTGAGCTGGGGAATAAAAACAAACAGGGACAGTATTATAAATGCCCATGCATTTCTTCACAACAATGACTCATCTGGATAAAAAAAAATTCTCCCTTTCTTACTCCATCATCTTTATTTCCCAGTTGTGTCTCAAGGAGCTTGAATTTTGTCACAGATCTCCGTGTTGAGACCCCCCAAAGCTCTCTGATTTACATAATGTGATAGCTGTATAATCGACTTGTAACAACTCATTGGAATTGTCCTTTCACATTTTTGGGGATTGGAATATTCAAGATGTCCAGCAGCACGCTATGTCTTAGAGAATGAATGACAGGGTTCTCATTGATGTCAGGGTTCTCATTGTATGACAGAGATCTGATTGAACGACAGGATTTTCATTTAATGACAGGGTTCTCATTGAATGGCAGGGTTTTCATTTAATGACAGGGTTCCCATTGAATGGCAGGGTTCTCATTGGATGACAGAGTTCTCATTGAACTACAGGGTTCTCATTGAATGGCAGGGTTCTCATTAAGTGATGGGGTTCTCATTAAATGACAGGGTTCTCATTGAATGACAGGGTTCTCTTTTAATGACATGGTTCTAATTATGTGACAGGGTTCTCAATAAATGACAGGGTTTTCACTGAATGACATGATTCTCATTTAATGACATGGTTCTCATTGAATGACATGGTTCTGATTATGTGACAGGGTTCTCAATAAATGACAGGGTTTTCATTGAATGACACGATTCTTATTGAATGACAGGGTTCTCAATGAATGACATGGTTCTTATTGAAAGACAGGGTTATCATTGAATGACATGGTTATCATTTTAAGACAGGGTTCTCATTAAGTGACAGGGTTCTCATTGAAAGACAGGGTTCTCATTGAATGACAGGGTTCTCATTGAGTGACAGAGTTCTCATTGAGTGATGGGGTTCTCATTGAACTGCAGAGTTTTCGTTGAATTTAGCTAGAGCCCATTATAAGTCTTATTAATAAGCTTTATATTCAACTCATTTATGATCTTCATGAACATTTATTAATGTTAAATGTTCTATGTTCATGAATGGTCATTAAATATTCATGAACATGAATTATTTCTTGATTTTTTTGCAGGGATGGGAATCTTGTTTAATGACTCCTGTTTTGGGGATACTTGTTGAAATGAACTGTTGTAGAAGACTTAAGAAACCATTGTGGCAAAACACATCAATTTGTCCCAATCATTTCTTCACAATATCATAAAGGAAATGTAGCACTTTCTTGTTCTTTTTTGTCGTCTGTCAATGCTCTTGAATTGGACCAGTCACAACTTACCAAAACAGGGTATGGGTCGAGCTATTGCCTAATATTGCATTCTGGGGCTTATCCAAGTTGAAAGCAATAGCAAAAGACAATTATGTCATAAAAGGGAAAAAGGTGCCTTTTCTTTGTTAAGTTGTTTAAAAACCATCAATACTAAAGCTTATACTGCTTGTGATGAGCAGTTTCTCCTTTTGTCACACTGGTTCCATCCAATTGCAACTGCAGGCATATGTTTTTAGATTTTTTACAGGTATAATACAAATGAACAATTTAAGTACTGCCGTAACTGTGGTCTTTGGAAGAAATGAATAAACAATAGTTTTCTCGGTTCCTGGATTTGATGAACTGTTTTCGAGGAAGCAGACATAAAAATTTTATTTTTTCAACGCTGAGTCTGTCTCATCAGTTTGCGGGTTGCTTTCATTACAAGTTTATTACTGGTGTGTCGGAGAAAAGCTGCTTATTCGCCTAACGTTGGTGACATTAATTTTTGTGTAAAAACATCATTTAGTTGGTCTTCTAACCTGAAATTAACCCTTATAGCGCTGGAACAGACTTCATGCTTTTGCAAACAGGTTAGATCCAGGCAAGCGGCCAAGTAAATTGGCGGCTGGCCTGTGATCTAACCTGTTTACTACTATGATTATCTTACCTCATCAATATTAAGCAGATATTTAAGGTTTTGGAAAGCAGACAACACAAAAATCTATTTCTTTTTAAATTCACCAAGTATTCTAAGGGTTGCTTCTTTCAGCCTTTATATACAAATCCACCCTTATCTTGGTGGTGGTGTTTCAATAACTGAAGATTGACCAACTTGTAATATATTTCTTATCAACGCTATAACGAAGGTCTGCTAATTTTCAGACCTGGTCCTGATTTCAGGCTTTGAGATTTTAAATTTTCCTTCTTTGTACATATTGAAGATGTTTAAATTCAGGCTCCAAGTTATGATTTTCAGTATTGAGCATTCCTTAATTAACAAACACAGGCCTCATAACAGATGACTTAAAATTCATATCAGCTGACAACCTATGAAAATACATTTTTTATATCACAAGGATTTTATTTCCTTTTTGCATTATTTTTAGTGATTCCTCCTTTTTTCTGTTTATAATGAAATATAGCAAACTTCAGCAGAGAAGTAGAATCCTGAGTAACGTTTTACGTAAAAATGTAAACATGAAGATGAACTTTGCGAACTTGTTGATTAGTTAATTAACAAAGAACAGAATATGGAATAACATTGCATACATGAGGGTAATGGGGTTACTAAGTGGTCCATTAAAGTCTGTCAATATAAAGATCCCATTCTGTAATGCTGAGCTAGAGAGAGATGTTATGGGAATCCATCTACTTAACCCTTTACCAAACGCCAAATTTTCTACTGTCCCAAATTGAAAGAGATTGCAGATGAAATTGAAATTGAAAAGTAATCTTTGGATTGTGCTGACACTATTGTGGGATAAGGAGAAATCTCTCGTAACAAGCAATTTCTCCTTTTTCTATTATGTTTTCCGATGTCGTCTGCACCAAAATGGTTGAATGTCGTGGTTTGGTAAAGGGTTTAGCTCTGTTTAGACCAGACAGCTCTTATATTGTAACCAGAAAAAACGTAACTAGGAGTGCGCATGAAAAGACATATTTGCTATCGAAATAAAATAACAAACATCGAGTCAACCGAGTGCTTCTTGCTGCGATTGTCAATGTTATCTGGTAGATTATTACATCTTGGTGCAAAAATATCGGTTGCCAATCTTAAGTGCCACACTGTAATTGATTATTTAAACTGATTAAACTTTGCTTCCTGGGTTTCTTGAATTATGTTGGTGTTATAACATTGGAGGACTTTACAACTAATTTGCATCGAACAACAAGCATGCACTCCAGATAGAATAACACGGAGAGAAACCTATGAACTTGCACCTTTTGACTTTGCATCAGTTCTTCTCTCGGATCACATAGCATTACATGCACAGGCAAATCTGACAATATCGTCAAATATCATGGTTAGAAAAGTGTGCATTCTCTCAATTTCTTGTCAGAGGATAGAATTATTTATTGCTTTAACCTTCCTTTTGGGTATATGATGCCTTTGCAACTCCTTTGTGGCTTAGTTTGCCATTTCAATACATCAAATATTGTATGTGAAAGATACCTAGCTTTATGATTTGCCTCTCACAACTTGACTGACAGTTGTTTATTGTTTTATTTGAGGACATTCAGCCATTTGTCTTGACAATGAGTATGCTTTATCATGGTCAAAAGGAATGAACATACCAGAGGAAAGCACTTTCTCAAGAATATGAGAAAAATTGTCGACATGGTATTCAACATCATACAAAGAAAAGATGAAGGGTCATATTGAAGACTATTGCATGTTGTATTTTTGAAACTCTTCGGTTAATCCTATTTTGTTGGTGCTCATTAAAAATCTTGTTGCTGAGACTGCTCTAGTGAGAACCAACAACAAAGGGTTTTATTGAAGACATGAAGTAGTTAACAATGGAAACATCCTTTTTATTTGAACCTTTGTACAAAATATGAATATATATCATCCCCCCTGTACAGAATTTCATTATTCTGTTAACCCTTTCCCAAACAAAACTTTTTAGACTGTCCCAAATTGGAAGAGTTTGGCAGACGACATTTCAAGATGTGATAAAATTGAAAACATTCTTCAGATAGAGCAGAAAACATTGTGGGAAAAGGAGAAATTGCTCGTTATGAGCAATTTCTCCTTTTCCCACATTGTTTTCCAGAGTCGTCTGCAACAAAGTGGTCAAATGTCGTTATTGTTTGGGAAAGGGTTAAGGTACAATGTGAATCCTATTTTGTTGGTACTCATTAAAATCCTGTTATTTAGACTGAGTACCAAGTAGAAAGGTTTTGATAAAGACATAAAGAATTTGAAAATGGAAATACCTTTTGTCTGAACCTCTGAGCAAAGTAGGAGTTTGTATATCGATTTAGCCACACTACTCTGTACAGATTTTCATTATCTTGTTAAGCTATAATTTATCTTTGATACTGCAGATCCTATTGTTCTGATCTAGCATTTTATCTCATTTATTCACAAAAATATAACACAGTTCTTACATCATTGTCGATATGCCGTGCAAGCACGCACGCTTTCCATTTACAATTCTGCCGGGGAAAATTGCGGAAAAGCTCTTGTCAAGAACGATGTGTCATTCAGAATCACCTAACCCACCATTTCCGTAAATAGACAGATTTACGGAGGAAACCAAAGTATTGCTATTCCATTTTTACTTTGCATTTAATACCGCAGCAACATGGGAGAAACGGATCATACAGATTTAATCCTTTCCCTTATACAAAAGGGTTGCAGCAGATGCAACTCTAAGACCTTATTTTAAAATGCCTCTCTTACTTAACTACTCTTACTGCATAACTTGTTAAAAAAAACACTGTGACAAACGGATAAATGGCTACATGTGAGCAGTTTTTTTGCAATTTTGTTGCAATGCTTTCTGCTACATATCATTGAGAACATGCATTTTCTTTTGCAAACCACACCAATTTGTCACTCACAAGACAAATCAGGCCAGGGTTCTGCCGTTTTCAATTAAATTTTCGTCTCATCATATTGTCCCAAGTTCTGCTGATTTCAATTTGGTCTCATTGTATTGTCCTAAGTTATGACGTTTTCATTTTTGTCTCATCCTATTTTCCAAAGTTCTGCTGTTCTCAATTTGGTCTCATAATATAGTCCTGATTCCGGCTGCTTTCAATTTGGTCACATTATCATATAGTCCTGATTTCTCCTGTTTTCAATTTGGTCACATTATATAGCAATGGGTAATGGGTTTGACAAATGTAAAATTGAATAATTGTTAATGAGCTCCTTGCATCTGGCCTCATGTGACCCTCGTTGAAGGGTCATTCAAGGACAAATCAAGCCAACGCTCTGGCTAAAAGGTCATCTGATACCACTTGAGTTATTAACCCTTTCTGACACACGGACCCCGTCTGCTCTCTCTCAACCTGAGGGGCAATTATAAACAAACTGGTCATTCTTAGAATAATAAACTCAAGTTCCATTGTCCGATTACTTGTATTTTTTCCCCTTGGAAAATAATATCCTTTTGTTTAATACGATGTTTTGTTTCAATTGAAGGTGAACAATGTATACACTCTCAAACTTTGTTGTTAATTGCTCCATTCATATAAAGTTGGAAAGATACAGTGTGTATGATTGCAAAGCGTAGTAACCCATGCCATAATGTTGGAATTTGTCACTGATTCAAATCGGAAGCAACAGCATATGATAAAGATGACATAGAAACTGCATTTCATTTATCACATTGCTTAGACACCACTGCAACCAAAGGATAGATTGCTCTTTAGAAGCAATTTTCTCTTTTATCACTGTGGATTCTTGAAAATGTTCTGTGGAAGAAGTGTCAAGTTGATTTACATGTATCATAAAGTAAGGGCTGTTAAGAGGAGCTGATCATGACCAAGTATGTAAATGGCCAATAAGTACCCAATTAGTAAGCCCAGGCAATCCAGGCAAGTCAGACCATGTTGGGGGCAGCTGATAGGCTGGTGCTTTAACCCTTTACCAAGCGTAATATTTCCGACTGTCCTAAATTGAAAGGGTTTGCAGAAGACATTTCAAAGCGTGATGAAATTGGAAAATAATCTTCTGATAGGGCAGAAAACATTGAGAGAAAATGAACAGCTGATTGTTAAAAGCAATTTCCCCTTTTTCCACATTGTTTTACAGAGTTGTCTGCAACAAACTGGTCAAATGCCGTTATTGTTTGGTAATGGGTTAACCAATTCCCCCTCAGAAACTTGAAGTTGGACACTATTGAAAGCTTCTGCAGATAACAAATTTTTGGTATGAATAGTAACTGATACTTTGACATATTATTCTGAAATTATTGTGACAAAAGGGTTTAGTTGCTCATGATAAGCAATAACTTATCTTGTTACAATGCTTCATTAAACATCCTTCTCTATGTGTGTAAAAACATGTGTATCAGAGGGAAATGGTTTACTGTAGGGATTACTTTTTAACCCTATAGCACTCAGGCACCTTTAGCTGATAAGCCTGTATCTACTTATCCAATATTGGGTTTTGCTTTGCCCTATCCTCAGACAATTTACCAATATTTGTTTTTTTAAAATAAAAAAAGGGGGTATTCATACAAATGCTAATATCTTTCGCATTAATAATTGCATTTGAGCAATTTTTTTTTATTATGAAGGTAGATGAATTGTCTTTTTTTATATATTAAAATTTCAAATGGATGCATGATAATATTTAATTACTATAGCCAATTAAAAGGGAAGAATGAAAAAAGGTTAAAATAAATGTCATTCATTAGAAAATTTCATTTTTATATAGTTTATATAATAAAGATAAAATTTAAAATATAAATTTTATGAGTTCATATTTCAATCTTGCAAAGGTAAATGTTAAGCTTATTATGAGAAGATAGTTGAAAAATCCAGATATATCTAAAAAGGTATTTAAACACCACATTGATTCCATAAAACACAAAGCAGTTACAGGAATATTCAAGCTCATTATGAGTACATTTTAAATGTTTTTTCTCTTAACTACATAACAGTGTTTGTCACAGGAAACATTAAGGGACAACTGTTATAAAAAGATAAATTGCTCCCAATCAGCAGTTAATCAATTTGCCGCAATGGCTTCTTAATTGAAACTGTTAAAAGTACAATTGAAGTTCATCCTGGGGTCTATTTCAAGTCCATACTGTCAATAAAATGAAAATTCAAACAAAAAAAAGTATGGTCACAACAAATGCACTATCTTGATTCATGAAATTGGACATTTTATTGTTTTATTCATCATTAGATTAAGACAAAGCAAACCAGAAAATGTGTGAAATATGGGCAGAGGTGGTGCTTGATTGGGCTTGTAAAACAATAAAAAAAAGTATAAGTTTTCACAGTTATAAATGCCATGGGAGCAAGGGCTAAATTTGTTGCTAATTTAACCCTCTAATTTACGAGTAAGTATATACAGGAAAACTAGTGAAAACTAGTTTGACACGTGCTGCAAACACTTATGACAAGAATTGCACTTACTGGGTCAGTGTTTACACAAAGGATTTTATCAGAGTCATAAATCACCCGCTGAGAGTGGTGTATATTTTAATCAATAAAAGATGCTAGATAAACCTTGGTCTAGTCTCAATAATGATCCGTGAACGAAGCTTTTTTCGTCATTTGGACATTTATCGTGCTTCGCTACGTCTCAAGTCCAACGTGATTTTTATGTTACAAAATTTCGAACGACCGACTCAGTGCTTTTAACTTGCGATTTTTCGTTTTCAAAGGGACCAAAAAATAAACGGAAACTTGAAATACATACATAAATCATTTATGAATCGTCTCAGCCCACACAAGTATCCAGGACACCTCTTATATGCGAGTTATCTATCAAGAAACATCGACGATGCTCAAAAATAAACAATCGCCGTCCATGTTGTTTACCACCGGCCGCGAGATTCCCACGGATATCTTGCGGGTCAAAGGTCATCGCATTATGTATACAGTTTGGGATGAAGTACGCGTCTTTCACCCTAAAGTCGAGTTGTACTCAGTTAAGCTCTCTTCACATACAGATTCGGAGAAGATATGCTTGGATAAGATGTCTTTTGCAAACCAGCATTTGAAGCATACTCCGTTATGGTTCTTCTAAAATAACATCCTTGTTTTTGTTATCTATTAATTCGCTTATTTTGTTAAGTAGGCCTATTACGTGATTGTAGTGTTACCAAAAATAAAAAAATATATATACTTTTTTTTTCAAAATGAACGGAAATCATTTCATGTTTTGTTTTGAATCGAATCTAACAGGAATAAGGATCATTTAACCCTTTCCCAAACAACAAATTTTCGACTGTTCCAAATTGAAAGAGTTTGCAGACGACATTTCAAAATATGATGAAATTGGAAAATAATCTTCTGATAGGGCAGAAAACATTGTGGGAAAAGGACAAACTGCTCGTCACAATCAATTGCTCCTTTTCCCACAATGTTTTGCACAGTATCTGCAACAAACTGGTCAAATGTCGTTATTGTTTGGGAAAGGGTTAAAAGTTCGATTTATAGAATTGTGATTGGAGTGATCTTTACGCCTAGCGTAAAACGCCTGACGTCGGACCGATAAAACTTTTAGTTGATTTCCTTGAAACTATAACAAACTATTTCCTTCACCTGTGTTGGATCGGTGATGTTCAGTCCTATGAACACCAAACGTATATACTTACTGCAACTAGTGTTTAAAAAGTTACTCATGAAGTATTACGTTGGGTGTTCATCGGGTACATGCAGCGACCTGCATGTGAAAACCACGTAACCAGAGCCTATCTATCACGTATTTACACAGTAGATTTAATGTCAAAGGAATAAAACAACACATTTTGACATAATGAATATTTTACTTAACACCTTCATAACAATATGTCGTTGCACAGTGTTTATAGTGCTTGAAGAAGGGGTGGGGATAAATAGTTCAAGCTTATTATCATCAATCCTTTACCAGACAACAAGAGGAATCTGTGGGTTTGTTTTGCAGACGACGTTATATACATGTGTCGTAAACCTCGCCTCGGGTAACGAGTTTTATCGGGTTCGGGCTCTGGATAAAAATTGTCTAACTCGGGTTAAACAATTAGTTAGTCAGGATCACACCACTAGCTTTTAAATTAAATGACAATTAAGGTAGCTAGAGCCTAACAAGAAAAATAACAAAATCTTAAAAGGAAATAATAAAGATTTTAATCCCTTAAAGTTACAAAGTCAAGTTATTAAACCAAAATGAAACAAAGTGCTTTTCTCACAATGTTTCAAGTTCGGACATAAAGTGTTCAATAAAGTTCGATCAAATTATAAAGGATAAATTCACAAAGTCAAAATGATTAACTCTATTCAAGCCTATCCATTATCATCAATTCCTCATCAGACACCATGAACAAGGAGGATCTGGGGGGTTTTTTGCAGACGACGTTATACGCATGCAATATTGGTATATTAGGAGCAAGTGGTGCGCTGTGTTTCAAATGATATCAATTCTACAATTTATTCAAATTACGAACCTATAATGTCAATCTATTTACCAAATGTAGGACCTTTATACATGTACTTGAATCAGACTTCTGTACCGAAATGAAATGTTGCTCATAAAAAGCGAATTTTCAATTAGTTACATTTATTTCAACTCCATTTAATTAAGAACTTTAATCTGTTGTTACAACAATTTGTTCCGCCTGTTGATCGCTGAAATTTGGACTTCTAACAGGTGTTCAATGAAAGTATTCTTTTGGAAAAACTGCTCCTTTACAGACCGTTTCCCTGGGAATTCACATAACTTCCTACAAATACTACAACGAGTACACGCAGTGCATTCACAAACGGGACACTCCTTTGCAAAACAATAATTTGAACTCTGTATTTCACACTTGTCCATTCGATGCGTTAGCAATTGACTTAAATCTTTCTTTCCACAAGATCTCTCAGGGATCTTCCATATGGAAACAGAATTCTGTCCTACACGTCCACTACGCCTAACTTCTTGCCAGTACGAAAGTACACTTTTGGAAGCCCTCAATGAACGATCACTTCAATATCGGGTACGTTGACCCCAATTACCTACAGAACACGAATGGAGGAGGCAGGCGAACAGAATTCCTTTATTATCCATTTTTTGTTTGTTTCTTAGTCCTAGAACTGTGAAACATTTCCACGATCCTTCCCCTTGTGGCCTTAATACTGTCTTTGTATACTTGAATCACCAAACACCTTTCAAAGGAGGTCACACTTACCCAATTTGTCACTCGAGGCAAACCATCCAAAACAAAGAAGACCAAAGGTATTTCAATTTGTGTCAGTATGACAATCAAAGACCATCACACTTGATTATTAAGTAAGAGAGAACAAATTTTGCCGAAAATAAGAAAATTAACGTTGAAACAAGTTTCACGGCATAATTGACCAAGTGCCATCGGCGTAATAGAGCAAAATTGACAGGTTAGTCTGATCAGAGACATAGATGTTATGATTGTAATCTATGTCTCTGGTCTGATAAAATATATTATCTCCATTTAAGTTTTTATTGAAATCTAACGGAATACTATCATAATATATCAAGGTAACTTACAAAAGATTAATATGAGGGGGAAAATGTTCGCCCTCGATCTACATTACAGTGAGGGGAAAAATGTGCGCTTAAACCCATTACTAAACAATAACCAAATTTACCGGTTTGTTGCAGACGACTCTAGAAAACATTGTGGAACATGGATAAATTGTTCTTAACGAGCAATTTATCCTTTTCCCACAATGTTTTCTACCTAATAGAAAGGTCATTTCCAATAACATCACATTTTGAAATGTCGTCTGCAAACCCTTTCAATTTGGGACGGTTGAACATTTAACGTTCGGTAAAGAGTTATACAAAAATGGGGGCAAATGTTCGTGGGGGGGGGGGCAACTTCCCGTATAGGCGCAATTTAACTTTCCATGTATTTGGTTTCAATTAGGAAAAATGACGGCCTCAACTTTGTCTGGACTTCTCATTTTTAAAACAAGATAGTTAACACCGTCGAATTCCATAAATGAATCCATTGTTTCAAAAGAAGTAACAAAAACAATATATAATCAGATGATGAAAATACTGTGGGAATTATTTTAGTCGAAGTACAGTATCAAGTGCTCACAAATAATGTACTCCCGCCAAACGCGTACAACGTTACTAACAGTGATCAAGTGTAAATCGAGTGTTGACATGTGTATCGGACCGTGTAACATAACCCAGAGCGAGACTTAGCATCCGGATGTTTCGGACTTTTACCTCAACGTTTAAAAGCAGGTTTTATGTGTGTGATTTAAATCAAAGTTTTGGATATTTATACAAAAGTGACACTTTTGAGACTTCACACATCGACAGATAAAAGGTTGATCTCCAAATCGGTATGTTTGATTTCATAATCCATTGCATATTTATGGAATGATAGGTGGTTAAACATGCGCAGAAAATCTGTGCGCAAAAATCTAACGTAAAAATCACGATTGACTCTGGACTCGAAGGCGTCAGTCAAAATAGCAATAGCCTTCGAGACCAGTTATCTGGACTAAACCTTGGTCAACTATGCCGACAAAGTGTGTAGTAAAATTTTTAAACTGGGAGAAAACTGTTGATTTAAAAGAGAGTTAAATGGTACTTTAGGAAGAGGCATAGAGCGCCCTAGCAACGTGGAAATTTTATGGAAAATTTTATAAGTGATTCGCTGTTTAAAGGGGAATTTATGCAATATTATGTAAGGTAATTTCTTAGTTTAACTAATACTTGATAAAAATACCATCATAGCTTACATTTTTGTGAAAAAAAAACAAAATATTTGATTGTGATATCTAAGAGAATTTTAACAGGTTTGAATGTATGTCATATATCGACCAAAGTATCGATGTCAGAAAATAGTAAAATGTCGATCTTGGTCGACTGAAGTAGGGGCAAAAGAAACGATATAGACGCATTGAGTGCTATAGGGTTAACCTGAACCTGTATGACACTGATAGATAAATTAATTGATTGATTGATTAGGTTTCCAATTCTTTGACAATATTTCAGTGATTTTTCCATGTCCTAGCCAACCTTATTGGTTAAAGATAAAGTATGAGGTCTGATGCTGTAACCAATTTTACAATATGATCTCTCTGGGATTCCCCCATACTAGGCAATGGATCTGAAGAATCTTGCCAAAGGACACACTCTCAAAACAAGAGGTACTGGTGGAGCTTGAACCAAGAACCTTCAAGTTAGGATTCCATCACATTAACCTTTATGCAATGCAGAACTGAGTTAGATGAACGAATAACCTTTGCAAGTCACCTCATAGAATTGCCCTAAACGTCTATCTTTCCGATCCTGCCCTAAGAAGGATTCAAACCCATACAAGGTGTGAGGGTGGATATGATTGTCTTCAAACATATATCCTTTATAGATACAGATGTTTCCTGCCCTGATATATTTTCAGCAGAAATGCAGTAATTGACACCTTTGCTTATCCAAAAAGTTTTCTGCAGCCAGCATTATTCGATCGAAATATCAAGTTGATATATAGATTACAATGTACTTATGAATACAACGTTTTTTCTACCAGTTGAGAATCTTTTTTATACTTATTTTGCTAGCAATCATTAAATCCAACCTGTTAGAATTAACAACAATTCATAACTTGTTTGGTAGAGTAAGACTCAAGAAATCGTCTACAGGTCTTGACGAGTTGAAGACTATTATTGTAGAGGGCACTTAACGATTTCCAGCATGGTAAAGTAAATATGGACGTGACATAAGTAGTTCTAAATGACCTTAAATGGCATTCTGATGATGCGTTCAGTCCAAGTAATAATGGATCTCTGGCACATTATTGGACTATTTAACCCATTACCAAAAGATAACCACATTTTACCACTTTGATGCAGATGGCTTTGGAAAACATTGTTGGAAAAGGAGAAATTGCTCTTAACGAATTTAGAAATAGGGGTACCAGGATCAAACAATACATATGACGTGCGACGTGAGAAAACCCACCTTATGGTTTAACGCGCAATAATCGATAAATCGCTGTCAAAGTGACGTCATTTATTACGGCGTTGTTTAAGTTTCCCCGCTGTTTTCAAACGCGATATTGTTTGAACATTCTATCTTTAATCCTTCGAATAAATGTCCCAGTCTTAGAAGGAACTGCAGTTAAGAGTAAAAATCATTCTTCATTCATTTACTATGTGTAACATTTAGATCTAGACTACTATGATACTCATTTTCATTGAAATCTCAGCCGCGATCGGGAAAGTAAATATATCAACAATGCTACCGACAAATCTTTTCTCATTCTTATATACCTGGTTGAATCAATTTTCTATTGATTGCGTGACTACATGTAAAGTACGACATATTGCCTGCAGATTATCAGTCAATTCTTCAAGGATTCAATTTTAAAAACCGTGATTGTAGCAAAACATACTACGTACCGCGTCGTTATGTCTAACAATAAGGTTATTGAGTTTCTTTATTCGCTTCCCTTTAAACAACTATTATATAATTGATTTGTGTAAATGTTTTATATGTATACAGCTGTATTAAGATTAAAGTTACCCCTATGTTTAACAGTTATATCCTTGGATTTTAGGAATTAGAATCATTCTTATCAAACCACTTCGAAATGGCATCAACCATATGTCAGAACTTGTTTGAGGATGTTTTCAAGGAAAAACGACAGCGGACACCCATTAGTTGATAACGGTAGTAAATTTAGTGAATCAGTGGTCGGGCTAGGTCATATGTTGCGTCCATAAGTAAGGATGGGTCATTTACTCATTGTGACTTTAATACAGATCAGGAACCCTATTCTGGGGATGTTTGCATCAACGAGTGTGGTCAAGGATGTTAACTTAAGTGCCAAACAAATTATGTTCTGTCGTTCGTCCTCTAGCCTTGTAAAATCAGGAAAAAGATCTGAAAGTCATGACACTCTTACAGATCCTGGTCACGGAGCTTGACAAAGGCGGGGCAAAAAGGCAGAGATGTGGAACAAACTTCCTTGAAAATGGAATAGTTGTTTGTTGTGATACGTTACCGCTACATAGGCGTAGGAGCGTTTTCAACATTGGGGGGCCAACTTCAGATAAGGACCGGTCTAAGAATAAATGTTCCTAAACTTTTTAATGACTATTCATGCATTTACAAATTCGATAACATTTTAAGAATTAAAAGAAAGCGTATGAAAATGTGTATCTTTAATAAAAAAAAAATAAAAAAAAAAGGATATGCCAGGTCTCGATCTCACGCGGAAATCAAATGTATTGATCTAAACAAAAGTAGCAGCGACCAGGCTGTCACAGCCACGGATTCAACTGCACAAGAAGCAAAATTATTGTTTAACTTTTAGCTAACCCGATGTGTTCAGATTGCCATTTGCGATGATGACGTCAAAAAGATTTTGGTTATTGTTCGTAACAAAAGGCGAATTGGTATTAGATAAAGCACAAAAAACATATTTAGTTTTATTCTGCTGTTAAATTTCGTTTCTTTCTTTTTTCTTTTCAAATATCTTCATTTGCCATAGTGAATATTGGGGGGGGCCAAAGTATACTCTGGCCCCCCCAGTCTGGATATGGGGGGGGGGGGCGGCCCCCCCTGGCCCCCCCTGCTCCTACGCCTATGCGCTATTCCACGACATATCCATTGATAATGTGAAGAAGCTCCAAAACAGCACATAGATTCGAGCACTCCACATTTGACTTTAAAAGTCAGAGCGTGAGCCTCCCACACTGTGTCCGACCAACGGGACCGCTCTATTCTTTTCATTAGAAAAATTCAATTTTTTGGAGTCAGCATTAGTCTCCAGTCAAAGCAAGTCAATTTCCCAATAGGTGAGAATCAGAAAATCGGGCAATATGGCAGCCAGACACACGGACCAGAGTCTGTTATCTCCATGTAGAACTGGGAACTGGAGAATTGTGAATGAGGTCACGATGCATGCTTTATCAATGCAGACAACTGGTGTGGTACGCCAAATATCTAAGTACAGACAAAATCCGTTCAGCAAGACTTGCGCTATTTATGTAGTTCTTTTTCTTTTTACTGACATTGTTTTAATAAATCATTTCACCATTTTTTATTAGTCTGTCACACCTAAACAGTTGCATGCTGCCTTCTATGAAAAGTGTCCTCCATCGGTTATGACATACAAAAAACATGGCTAGTTTTACTGAATACGGTGACATGACTGAAATACTTTATCACAGTGATATATAGACAATAGATGGTTAGTCTCGTGAATCGGTAATGGTATCGGGCAAGGCGTAGGAATACTATTCTGTGAGCCGAATGACAATCGGATAATTATCCCAAGCCTATCCCGATAACCATTCCTACACAAAGACACAAATCGTCTATTTTGTTTACCCTGTTAGTGATATGGATTCAAATTAATAGTAAAAAATGAAAATAAAACATGAAAAAAGGGAAACAAAGCTGAAAATCAACATTAAGTGACAGTTAACAGGTAGAGAATGGCGCCATATGCCATAACGTATCTATGACCTCATGATTCGTCACACGGCTGCATGTTATATGGTTAGTGCCCAACATCACAATGTTATATGGCATCCGGTTATCGGTCTGTGATTCGCACTGCTGACCATGATAAATTTGGCTCTTGAGAAAACGCGATCTGCATCACTATTGACCTCTTTATCAATTTGATTATGCATTTCAATATGTATAATATAGACTTTTTTTTCAATGAACAGCTTACATTGTATTTATTTTGGGGTAAAACAATAAGATTGTCGTTGGCTACCTTATTTGGAGGATGGTGACAGGGCAGCCAAGAACGATAGTATACCACATGCACGTTTTATGTAGGTCTCGGATTCACAACTCTTTTTGAATTGACACATCTCTTCTTTTCCAATATGGGCAAATTGTCTTCAATCATCGACTGTAGGTCAATAATCGCAATATAACACATATATACTCCGCAATCAAACAAATGTACACGCTTATTAAACATTATTGAAACGATCGACACATGCAGCTCTGTGTTTTATGCGTATACTTATGAAAGGGATTATCTTCAATAGAACTGGTCATACATTGTGTTTAGTTAACTTTGTATTAGCTCACATAACGTTTAAGTGCCATCGCATGAAAAAAAGAAAAAAAAAACACTTTTAACCATGCATTGCGCTTAGATGACAATATTAAATGAACCTTGAATTCGACATCACATAAAATACATTTTAAATATATTTTATTTTGTTTCTGAATTGTTTACTTTCAAGAATTATTGTAGAAAAAGTCGATCAATTTCAAACATAAACAGGATGATCTGTTCGTTGTCTATCGTCTTACGAAAAACAATCTGAATCTTCAAGCCTCATGACGAAGATTGTTCAATGTTAATAGAGCGCGTTTCAATCGGCAAGGGAAGCAAACTTTTCATGGAACAGAACGACATGCTTTACAAATAAATATTCCCTGATTTCTTGCAATCTACCATACGCCATTGAAAATGTACCAAATGTTGTTAAAACAATCGGTTCTCGAGAAACAAACATGTAATTTGTATTTCTCAGTCAAGCACGTCGATAAGTTTCCATAATCAAGCCCAGAAATACACGCTTAGGACATTGTTTTACAAGGAATTACAATAAATTGATTAATTTTGGGAGAATACAGAAATGTGTACTGTTAAGCGTGTATAATTCCATATCTGTCTGTGATATCCCGACCGATTTTTCCATAAAATTGCTAGTTGCAATCGGTCCGACACAACCGAAATCGGTCCAAAACCGGCATTTTCCTGATCTCTGGCGAGTAGTGAAAAAGAAAACAATTCTACCTTTTTCAAGTAGTGACCTGTTTATTTCGAAGGTTTGACACAAACTACAGTAAGTCATGTCAAAAGGGAGTATATCCTTTCGTTGACCCAGAGACATATGTCTCTGGTTGACCACTAGATCTGTACTGTTTAATTTCCTTTGATGTAAATATCAACCGATTTAATTGGAATATTTATTACTTTGAATTAAATCTAAACATGATTGTTTTGTTTCCTAAGCTTAAGCACTATGATGAACTAAAAAGGTGTTTCCGTAAAATAAAGAGCTCAGATGTGAAAACTCCAAAGCTCAAACGTCGATTTAGATTACGTCGTTCGCCAAAACGCTGACGTCGCGTCACTTGCGTGATTTTTCCTCTACTTACCTGGTGTCTTTGAACGCTTATAGGAACCGTATTTTCTGACGCATTTACATGAGACTTATATCATTTTAACAAAGGCAAATCGAACTAAAATAATCGCTGAAAAAACGAAAATCGAAAATTTTGGTCATAAGGTGGGTTTTCTCACGTCGCTCCCCATATGGTTATATGGGAGTGTCCATGGGCAAGACAGTTTAAGGCCCTAGCCTAGTACTATTGATCCCAGGAAAGCTGTTCTTGACATTCATAAACATGTTCAAGAACATTCTTGTGTTCATCAACAACTAATTTTGATTATCGAGGGTAATATGCCTCAGAAAATCTTGCTATAGGTATTCCCTTCATATATGTATTTTATGAAAGCATATGAAATTCCTTGGGTAAAGATTTATGAGGCTAGGAAGTACAATAACGGTGTGGTAATGCTTGTAAATGGCAGAAAGTGCCAAGTTAAACAAGCTCAATGGAAAGTTGTTTTCTCAGTGAGGTCTTCTGGGAAATGATTAATTGCGTGCTGAACATTCAAAATCTATATAGAACAATTGATTGAGATGTGGGCTAGATATGTACTTCCTGTAGGCAAGATGTGATAAAGAGAGTTTATATACATTATGTTTGATATTTATCGAGGGTTCGATGCAAGACTATAGTAAATCCTTCCCTGATATGAGGCACTTGCTATAGTCTTCCATCAAACCCTTGATATGTCTATTTTGGCTTGTCTTGAATTAAAATAAGCATTTGTTTACACTTTTCAGTAAAACAAAGCTGCTGGTTGTGAGGTTCAAAAGATCATTCTCTCCTATTACAATTCTTAGAAAAGCAATATTGCCCCCCAAAAAATGTCATTGGGAGGATCTCTCCAAGTGCCTCTAATGATATGTCACATGGCAATATTGTCTTTTTTGTTTAAGTTGACATCAATGGTAATAGATTTCAGCCAATGCTTATGATATCCTCAAGCAGTTCAGTAAAACGCTTGCCTGTTTATAAAGAAATTAATCAGATTGATAAGAATGCTATTTAATTAGTTTTTCTTGGTTGATTAACCCTTTACCAAACGCCAAATTTTACACCGTCCAAAATTGAAAGAGTTTGCAGACAATATTTCAAAATGTGATGAAATCGGAAAACAATCTTCTGAAGGGGCAGAAAACGCTGTGGGAAAAGGAGAAATTTTCTCCTTTTCCCACAATGTTTTCCAGAGTTGTATGCAACAAACTGGCCAAATGTCGTTGTTGTTTGGTAATGGGTTAAGGACAACGTTCAAAGTAATACTACTGTTACACTTTCAGGGCCTGGGTCTATAGTTATCCTGGGATCGTTAATATGTAATATAGTAACACTATATTACATTGTACCGACTCAAGGATAACTATAAAGCCCTATGGTAACACCAAGATACTTGAATTTCCTTTGTCTCAATATGTCTCGTCAGTTATATCTTTTGGAGACGAATGATTTGATAAATGGAAGGAAATCTCACCCATATGACTCCCCTATAGGAGTTGATGTATAGTCGTAGTCTCTGCCCGTCACATGTAATTTGCGTGTTGAAACACAGATTGTCCTTCCCATGTTCACAAATTAATGGAATATTTCAAAACGGAGCCCAGAGCTAATATATACAGTGAAGAGGAAATGAGATTATTCCTCAAGATAATACTGTCGACACCTCGCCCTCACACAAGACATGTTCCGTGGTTAGAATTGGCTACTGTTTGACCCTTTACCAAACGCCAAATTTTTGACTGTCTCATGAAATTGAAAGAGTTTGCAGACGACATTTCAAAATGGGATGAAATAGAAAAATGATCTTCTGATAGGGTAGAAAACATTGTGGGAAAAGGAGTCTGCATCAGATTGGTCAAATGTTGTGATCGTTTGGTAAAGGGTGAAGTGGAGTAGTTTCCTATATAACAAGACATGGATAGTTTTGATTCAAGATAAAATGGTTCACATTGCAACAAGTTGATATTTGTCGTCATAGACTCTTGTTTTCCACTTCATTTCAATATGCCATTTCTTACAAAGATGTACTATTAGATGAAGTAATGGGTAGAATATTTGGGCTTTTTAGCTGATGCCTCAGTGTTTCTTATAGATAATTTCTGTGGGAAATTTGGCATGAAGTTTTTAAGCAAGTGAAAGTTGAAAGTTTTTGTTTTGTTTCACAAGCTCTGATATCAGCCATGAGCTAGCCAATCATAACAAGCAACACATACCCTTCTCTTGGAGATAGTAGGTAAAATTCAACCTGCATTATAGCACCATAACTGTTACATGTATATCATGGAAAATGATTTTCATACCAATTGGACTCAGATCCATAGTGCCTGCAAACAAAACTAGTTATAAGTTTAGATTAATTTATCTTACATTGATTGTGACGGAAACTTGATGCTTATTAAATTCACTCTCGATGACTGCTTCCTGGCTACTACACAAGTACTTGTGCCGTGTGTGGGTTAGTTCCAGCAATTTTCAATATTCCTAATTGGTATTCGAACCCGGGACCTTCGGTACTGATTATTAAACTGGTTATATATTTGTTCTTATATAACTGTGTGACTGGTCCAACTTGAACTTAACCCTTTACCAAACACGAAATTTTCGACTGTCCCAAATTGGAAAATACTCTTCTGATAGGGCAGAAAACATTGTTGGAAAATGAAAAATTGCTTGTTACGGGCAATTTCTCCTTTTCCCACAATGTTTTCCAGAGTCGTCCGCAACAAAGTTGTCAAATGTCGTTATTGTTTGGGAAAGGGTTAAGGAACAAAGTATCCATTATAATTAGATAAATTGCCACTAGATTGATTTACATCAATTTTAGACTGACCACAGTGATATGATTAAAATATTGTTGAAAACATCATAAAATAAAAATTCGTCCAATAATCCCTTCTTGTTTCTTTAATACAGATATTGATACCAGAGGGAAACAGACACTAGCTAAACATGTTCTACTTGGTGATTAAAATCTGCCCCCTGATTGTTTTCATGCAAATCTGATTGGCTAATAGATAGTGCCAAGAAACAACATGCCCCTACACCTTGTGGTAGACAGACAACTTGTCTTCTGTCTAGTCAGGGCGGGTACTTTCTGCAAAGTTTTGCAAAAATACTTTATTATAAGTGACATGGTAGTTTCAGTTTCACTTTAATCAATGTTATACATTTTAAGGGCTCAGTGCAAGACTTAAAGGCACATCAAAGGAGAGGAGAACAAATGAAATAGTGAAAAAATTTATGGAGTTGTTTTATTATATTCATAAAAGTCATGAGAATTAATTTACGAATGCATTTAGACCCTATTAAATAGACTCATTTCAAATAAGTTATTTTGTGCTTGAAATATAGTTGTCTCCAATTCAACAATGTTTATCAACAACCTGTTTGTTTACATATTCAAAATAACGAATTCTGATTGGTCGGTTCAAAAATATGTGTATCAACTGTCATGGTCAGAGGTGAAGAATCAGGAAATCTGAATTATAAAACTTGCTAATCTGGGTTATTTCTGGTTAACTTTCACATTTTAGTTGTTCTCATGGTGTTTTCTGGGGATAACTATTTGAATCAGTCTTAAAAATGACCAAATAATATAGTTTGATACAGCATTAATCTCCTTTAATGGGCCTTTTATTACGATAAGTTCTTCCCTTAGGTGAATATAATTAACATAATGATAATAATAATGTTTATTAGGAAATTAGGCCACCCACCCATAATACATGCAGCATGAAAAATAATATATTCAATAATCAGTTGTGTGATATATACATACAGAATGATACTTACGCTCACAATGGAACTAGATTTTCTCAAAGACGCACAGATGTGTTAAATCTTCAATTTGGTTAGTCATACTTTTTCGTGCAATAACATCTCTTTTGTAATTTAACTTAGCATACCTTAAAACCCCTCAATAGACACCTCGCATCCCATATTCAGTGAAAATTATCAAAAACCTTATTTTCAATATAGCGACCAGCGGCCATTTTGGATTTATGCAAATTAGGCAAGATTCCCAAATTTGCCAACGTTGCAAACCCTCTTAAATCATTACTATACCTCTATAGACTACACAAACAAAATATTGCCTCATTGTACTCTTCATTTCTAGGTTCCATACTAAGCATAGAAGGAAGCCGACTGGACTATAAGGACTTTATGACAATATGTAGGATAGATCATACAAGGTTATCTTTTTTAGTTTGTTGCAAACCTAGCTTTTTGTAATAATGTTAAAGAATTGTACATGCCCCAGAAACAACTTACTGAGTATTTATGCTTCTTGTTGAAAGACTACAATCATTTAAATCAATCTATTTTCTTACATGAGTTTTCATTAAGTTTAATTTGAAAGCTTTAACTGGAAGACAGGCAGGACAAAATCACTCCTAATAAAGAAATTGCTTAGTATATGCATATTATGTTGCGAATTCAACTAAATGAATGATAAATTATACATTGACCTTACATAATATTCAATTGCACAATTCATACATTTTAGGACCAGAACAACTTACAGTCTTAACCTGAATTTAATGATACTCAGAGTTTTTAGGTATTTCATAGGGAATTTGAGAAAGGTTGTAACAAAAGAATTCAATTCTCAGATCTTCACCTGTATTTTTTACTTCATTAACCCTTAGAATGCTGGGTAATTTTCTTAAATTAGATTTTTTTGTCGTCTGCTTCCTAAAACCTGAAATATCTGATTAATTTTGATGAGGAAAGATACCCAGAGTAGCACAGTACTTGGCGGCTGGCCTGGATCTAACCTATTTGCATAAGCATGAAGTTGGTTCCAGCACTATATTAAGTGTTTTAACATCAAAAGTCTTATGCCCCTTTCTATTGATCCGACATTGTACGATAAAGGGTTGAAAAGCAAAGATAAGTGGTACTAACAGGCCAACATAGTATCGATATTTCATTGATGACAATTTCTCATGGCTTGATTTGTAGGTGAGCATGGAAACATGTGATTTTCTTGCCAATCGGTAACACTTTGTTGCTAGTTGCTGGACCTCTGCATAACCTTTTTTCTTCTCCGTCAATATTTTGTGTTTGTTAAACCAGATGATTTTCGAAGACTGCATGTTAAAAGAAGAGTAGTTTGTTGCTCATTTCATGAGCAAGCTACTTTTTATGTTGCAAATGTTTTATTTTAGAGATGGGAAAGTGGTCTTAACAGGTTAAATACCTTTTTCATTGAATTTCCTTTACAAGAAACTCGTTATTTTGAAGCATAGTGAGAAATTGAGATACGGTGCATGTCGAACCAAATGGTTGATTACCCTGTATTATTTGGTTTACTTATGCCAGACTTGTCTGTTTAGTAATTTACTGGTCCTGCGTGACGCACTTGTAGTGGAATTGGCGGTCTTAGAACTCGGGGGTTCCTTGGTTTGAGACTCAACTGGTAGCTCTGGTTTTGTTGGAATACCCTTTGGTAAGTTACTTCAGAGCCCTAGCCTAGTACTGGTGAATCCAGGAAAGCTGTAACATAACTGAAAAGAGGTTGACATGAGGTCAAACCCCATATAAAACAAATCCATTTTGATCAGTCATATAAATTCATATGAAGGAAAAGGATAATTGATGGATACTTGTGGGTGGGGTAAGATGGGGGACGAGGATTGCCATAAGTCCTTGGATTATATTGATTGGACTCCATGTGCCATCCAGTCATTAACCAAGTACTTATTGACATGATTCTAACAAGTTGCTCAGAGGACTCTCATAGCTACCTGCTGTAAAATGTTTTCTATCTTCTGGTACCAAGATTCGAACACACATTAAGAGCGGCCTTGTGGTTCTTCTTGTGTGGTTTCAAATCCCATTACCAGCGGATTAGGGTTTCCATGAAAGATAACCACTCAGTTTACTTACTAAATGCCAATGGTTCATCCAAGTTTGACTTGCCATATGTAAGCAGATTTTTCTTTGGTCTACAGCCATTTAGTATGAACAATGCATCCAAATATAAGATCCTGGGTGGACCATTGGTCTTGCACCAAGGGGTCCCTGGTTTGAGCCCATACTTAAGCTTTGGTTTCGTGGGAGTGTCCTTTGGCAGGACACTTTAGAGCCCTAGCCTAGTACTGGCAATTCCAGGAAAGCTGTAAAGTAATTGAAAAATATCGAAACAACGTTAAACTCTATACAGGCAAGCATTCTTAATAATCACAATGTTGTTGATCGGATGTAAGAGACATAAAGTATTAATGCAAATGAATATCCTTCATAGATACCAATATTAGAAAATTTAAAGTAGCAGGAAAAAACTCTTTTTCCAAATATCAATAGTTCAGGAATCTTTACTTTTGATTGAAATAAAAAGTTAAAAATAATAGTGTGCGGTAACTGATAAGCAGTTTTCTCTGGCAGCTGGATATTCTTATTTTAGTTTTTTAGAGAAATGATGACTATATTTGGCTAATAAGGTTGTAAAAGTGTCATGACTGCCCATTATTAAGGACATAAAGGTTGATTGAAGAAAGTAATGGTTTGCTTTTATAACCTATAACTGGTGATAAGCATTGGAATAAGAATTCATTAATGGCCATAAAGAAGATACCGGCTTCATGTCTGGGCTTGTTAAGGCTTTGGTTTCATGTCCACTGGGTTCATGAAACCCTTACCTGATAACAGTTCATTGTGAGGTCCAGATAGTGGTCTCGATGGTCTAAACGTTAGAGAAGGGAACTTGAAATCGCATGGCCCCTCACATGGTTCAAATCTCGGTAACAGCATTTGGATTGAAATGAGAGCTAGTTGCTCTACTGACTTAAGAAATGCTGAGGTACGTCCATGGTCTAGTGGTTAGAGTACAGAACTTGAAATCACATGGTCCCTCTCCAGTAGGGTTCAGTTCCGGTGATGGCATTTGGATTTTCATAAGAGGCAGTCTCCTGACTGACTTAGGGAATGCCAATGGTTCTACCCTGGCTGACCAGCACTTGTAGGCAGTTAAGTTTTGGGTATTTCTCTTTCATTTAGTGTTGGACATCACAAAATAACTGAAATAATGTTGACCTAATGTAAAACCCTATACATATTAAAAATGAATAAAGAAATGTTGATGATTACACCCTGTTTGACCAGCGTTATGGGCAGCTGCATTATGAGGTCTTCCTCTATCATTAAGAGTTGGGCATCACAACATAACTGAATAAATGTTGATGTTATGTAAAACCTGTATAAATGTTAAAGTACAAAATGTTCCAGATGAGAGGGACCAACTTGTACAGGTATGCTGTAATGGAATGAAGCAAAAGCACTGCGATCCATTAGTTTTGATGACAGGTGAACTGCTGGTAGGGTATCATCATTTGTTAGTGCGGTTTTATGAGCTTAATTAGACCAGCTATTGTTTTTCCCCCTCTTTCCATCGATAAATAAAGGTCATTTTAGTTCATGGAACGAGGTTCATGGGAGTTGAGTTGCCAATGGCAACAGCACACCATTCAGTACATTCACACCTCTATTGGGGGAGAGTGCTCCCAAAGGGAGGTAAATTTGATCAAATGTGTTCATAGCCTGGGGTCCTGGCCCATGCTAACCCGCATTAGGGCCAGGTGTCAGAGAATGAATTGTCGCTTCTGATTGGCTAACGGATTGCCACTCGTCTCATATGAAATGATGGCGTTTGAATTGTGCATTTACCCTTTTTTACCCTTATCATTTTTACCCTTTTCCATCCCTTATTCAGGTTAGCCTTTTCAAGAGACATAGATCTATGTCTCTGCCTTTACCTTTTACAATTGTCATACAATACTCCATTTTTATAAATTAATTGCATTTAATGGATTTTGTTCATTTCATTTCAATTTTCTATCAATTTATTGTTGGATTTAAATATTGAGATTCAACATATCAGATAAAATTAATATCTTTTGTAAAAGAATCAAACTTTTTACTTTAGTAGTTCTCTCTGAATGAATTCTACCAAAAATATTGTTTATATATTTAAATGAGTTTTAAATCACACACAAAACAAATTTAATGGAAACAAATTGGAAACATATATCTCCACCAATCAATATTACATATCATCTTATTTCCTTCGGTGCTTAAATTTGAGGCTTGTGAAGTGTTCATAGGCGACTTTGAAGAAAGAAAGACCACATAAAAATGTGAAAAAAAATGGGATTTTCTTCTATCTTTCCCATAACATCTTCATTTAAATCAAATTCAACGACACATAAAAGGAAAGGGTAAAGGGTTTCACTTATCTCTGGTTAAACAATCACGAATTCAATTAACAGGCAATAAAGATAAGAATCCCACCGACAAGAGTTATGGTATATCAACGAAACGGCATCTGTATTTATTCCCTTTATGCAGTCATAAGTTAAATAACAAACAAGGAAAAAGGAACGTGGGTTTTCTTTTCCAATAATAATCAAAAGCCAAGCTTCTCGACAAATTAAACACCTTTATTTTTCGTTTTGACAAAATCATATGAAGCCTACAAGATCAATTATAATTAGTGTTAAACATTATCGCTTAAATAAGCCTATTTAGTGTTGTTTGAAAGTCTGATTTAACATAAGAACCGGTAGTTGACGAAGTCATCAAGAAGATGGGGAACGCATGATCTAAGAATAAAATGCTTTAGACACATTTAAATCTCAAGAATTTGATATCAGAATATATACTATTCAAACATATACTGCTTATCAAACGATTTTTTCCAGACATATTCTTGTCTCGTCATATCTCGTCTTTTAAAACCACGTTTAACTCTAACCTTGAAAGATTGACAAGCCTTCCTTTATTCTGTAACTATCTTGTCAATATTTCAATGGGGCCATACGAAATTCCACCATTAAGTTTACTTTGATATACTCCGGATTTGTTATATGGTAAAACACGACGCAATGAGCTTTTCAATACTTGTGTCACACAACGCTATAAAATACAATAAAAACCGGAGTCACGGCTTCATCTCAAAAGGATCCAACGCTAAGTAGGGTGTCTAGCTAAATAGGTGCATTTTCTCATGAATCAGCTTGCAGACTCTTAATCGACGCGCATGCGCAGTCGATGTTGTTTCATTCGGAATACCTCGGCATAACCGAACACTATTGTGTTCGGTAAACTTTCTCTGACACCTGGCCCTAGTTCGCGGTATACGAACGGGCCAGGACCCCAGGCTAATGTGTTCAGGGACTGCATGGATACTTGATTGACTGTTAAAACTGTGGATGAGAGTTCCCATTCATTAACACAATTCCCCTTATTTTATTTTGGGATTGGTCTACTGGGAAACATCAGCAGATGACTGCTGTAAATGACAAAAAATGTCGCTTTCATGTTGGCTTCAGAAGGGGTGTATGGTAGTTTGGAAGAATAGATATTAAAACAACTCCTTTCTTTGAAACATTGGTTTACATCTTTCCTAAAAGATAGTATATGGTGATGGTTCCATTCATGACTATAGCAAGTCCTTCACAAATGTGAAGCACTTACTATTATATAGTCTTGTATCAAACCCTCATTAAACTCTTGTCCTTGATTGGCTTTTCACCTTCCATTAATTTTTTTTGTCAATCTAATAAATCTTTGTCTGAGTGAACATTGATGTACATGAAACTCTATTTGTAGATATGCCTCTATAAGTAAAAATGCAGTGTACAGTCAAACTTGTGTTTAGAGGCCAGCCTATGGGACTGAGAAAATTGGCTGTTTAAGACAGGTTGGCTGCTTTACACAAATTGATGTACACTGTAAATCAAACAATGGGACTTTCTGAAGTGGTTGTTTAAGGCAGGTTGGCTGCTTAAAAGGATGGTTGCTTAACACAAGTTTGACTGTACAACAATCAGTTATCTCTTGATGTATGATTATGATAAGTTATCACTCTTTATATCGTTTTTTGGTAACGGTCCTTGTTTGGAACGTAACACTAATTAACTAGTATCAATGTTCCATAACTAATTTGTAGATAGACCTAAAGAAGTAAAAGAGCATCAGTCTGTTCATAGCAATTTTTGCCACTTTATTTCTAGGTAAATTTTAATAGGGAGCAAGTAAATAGGGTGATCGGGGAAAAAACCATATTGAAGCAGACAGACACAATGGACCATGGTCTTCTACATACCACTTTCAAATATCTTTTTCTCTTCAGTGACCATTGTTGTCTGACCACTGCCTTGTGTCAATAGGGAGATATCTTTTTTCAACATTTAAATGGTCATTAGGAGTGGGCAAACCCTCTGATTTCTCCCCCATCACTCAAGGCAATCCATTTATAGTATTGTTGTGGAAGAATTGATGGGTGGGGTATATAGACATGATGAATGGTTGATGAGTTCTCGTTTCTCGATTCTGTCACAAAGTCCCATGCAAGGGCAACGCATTTAGCAGAACCTTCGAATGGGAGATGCTCGGTGGAAATATTTATGTTACAATTTCCCTACGTTCTGGAGACATATTGATCACGGGGCTGTCTACAATTGTCACACGATCAAATTATCTATCCATTCAGGGTGTTACGTCATCAATAATTCAGAGTGATTGTCTAAGAAAATTCGTACCTCAATTTGACGCATCATCAGGAACATTGAAAATACAACTCAAGGGTTCAGCGCAATACTATAGTAAGTGCATCACGTTTGTGAAGCACTTGCTATAGTCTTGCGTTGAACCCTCGAAATTTTACTGTTTTGGCTCATCTTTATTGATTCCTGGAGATGCTACTTGTCTATTACTTCATTGATATTTAGCCATTTTTAGATAGATCTGTATAGAGAGACTTTGATCTAAATAAGTACTTTGACAAAAGAAATTGCTCATTAATCACTAAAACTGGACTTTGGTTTTTCTCAATTTTGATTCACCCTTTACCAAACGCAAAATTTTCAACTTTCCCTAATTGAAAGAGTTTGATTTCATAATGTGATGAAATTGAAAAATAACCTTTTGATAGCGCAGAAAACAAAGTTGTAAAAGGAGAAATTGCTCATTAAATGCCATTATTGTTTGGTGATGGGTTAAAGTCTTTTGCATTGTTTTATACATATAAGTGATAAAGCCTTCGACTGGATAAAATTGAAAGCCTCAGCATAAGAGCATATACAAAGCATGACGATGTTTGATCCATTTGTGAAATTAGGGGAACACCAAACACTATTAGCAGAAAAGGAGGAATTTCTTTTTTCAAGGAAATTTCTTTTTCACAATTCTGTTTTTCAGTTGTTTGTTGAATATGTGTTAGAACACACAAATATGAGGGAAAGTGTTAACTGCTTTTTTAAGTGTGAGTTTACAGCACAAAATAGTATCAAACAGAAGCACAAGCATAATGAAACGTTGTGAGGTGTAAACTGTGAACACCATTTTGTTTATAGAGCGGATTTTCTGTTGTTCAACACCCAATAAATATTTGCTGAAGACTATCCAAGAAAACTGGCTGGTTCCCAATAGAAAGAAAATGTTTATGGTTTTTTTTTTCTTTTGCATTGCTTCAGCATTGTTTCAGCTTTATAACAGTGCAAGGGTCATAACGAGGGTTAAGCGCAAGACTTTAGTAAGTGCTTCATAAACATGAATCACTTACTATAGTCTTGCGCTGAACCCTCGTTAATGGATAGAGATATACTTCAAATTTAGCTTCCATAAAAATTTAATCAAGCTCGGTAGGACCATAGGCATTTAAAAAAGAAGTTCCATAGGTCACCTAGAGATAACAGCATTCATGCAAAATAAACCTGTTCTTGAATTTCATGAAATAGTTCTGTGTTCATTAATTGCCATCTTACGTTCATAATGCTCATGAATAAGTTCTTGAATCCGTCGCAGGGGGATAGCAGGGTTGTCATTAATATTTGGAGTTAGAGGCCAACTTTCAAATTGAGGAGGCCAATGAAGCAAACACACAACAAAAATTAGGTTTTATAATACTTATGACCACCTATCATAATTTTTGTCATTTTAGCGGACCAAAAAGTCATTTGAAGCGGTCAAATTGGCCGGCAGCCGGCTCTTAATGACAACCCTGGGATAGTAAGTCCTTCACAGATGTTAAGTAAGCTCTTACTAAAGTTTCGCACAGATCCCTTAATAAGTGAATGACTTTAGCCCAGGTATTGGGTGAAGACTTAATGCTATACTATAAAGAACCCAGGCATGATTTACCTAATAAACATTGACATTTTGACCAGAATCAATAGCCCATGATGTTAATTAATTTGAAATACCTCAGTTACTGTGGCAAGTTAGATTAATATAAAAGAGATTAAACAATTTTCTGCCCCATTAGAACAGTTCATTGGCCTTATGGTTAACCTTAAGTTCTACTTCTTTGCCACCTTTGTTGAAAAATGTGTTCTCATTATGAGGGTTCAGTGCAATGATAATCCATGCAAACGATTCGAGAAATTATTCATGAACTTCATGAACATTCATGAACATTAAATGGACATTCTTGAACACAAAGCTGTTCTTATTATGTTCATTTATTTCAAGAACATGTTCATGTACATCAATAACAAGTTCATGTATAAATTGATAATTAAGGGAAGATAATTAATTACATGGATTTGATAACAGAATCCATTGATATTCATTTTGTAAATATAATTTCAAAATCAGACAAATTCAGAAAAGTGGCTTGGTGAATGTCTTTAAAATGATAAATAAATTTATGATTCACATTTCAATCTATTCTTTAACCAAAGCATATACAAGTTTTTCCATCAAGGTGGACTTCCTTAACCCATTACCTTACAATAACGACATTTGACCAGTTTGTTGACAGCTCTGAAAAACATTTCTTCTTTTCTCACAATGTTTTTCTGCACCATTATAATTTTTTTTTTTAATTTCATCACATTTTGAAATGTCGTCTGCAAACTCTTTCAATTGGGATAGTCGAAAATTTGGCGTTTGGTAAAGGGTTAAATGAGACTCCAATGCCTATGAAATGTGACTGGGGCCTACTGTGATAAGGAACCCACTATTCATTTTGCCCGGGCACCTGTTTTGGGCTGTATCACAGGCAGACTGTCAGGGCTGATGGAAAACCTTGGAAATGATTCCGGGCACCCAATCTGCTCCTAATCATTCATCCGACTGATAAGCATGTTATATTATATAACCTAATACTTAGTGATGCATTTGGATAAGCATATCAGATTGCTTTGAGAAAAACCAAAGCTGTTGTCTTACTTGGAACTGATTTGTCATTATGTTAAGAGGTTCCAGGAAACTGCCTGGGTTATACCTCATTTCTATATATCCTTCATTTATTCACATTTTAAATAACACAACCCCTGCGAAGGATTCAAGACCAATGTTCATGAACAGCATTGCTATTCAAAAAGACAATGCTTTCTTGAACTTAAAGGCACATAAAAGGAGATAAGTACAAATAAATTACTGAAAAAATATATGGAGTTCTTTTATTATGTTCATAAAAGTCATGAGAATTAATTAACAAATGCATTTAGACCCTATCAAAAAGACTCCTTTAACATAAGTTATTTTGTGCTTGAAATATAGTTGTCTCCAATTCAATCATGTTTATCAACAACCTGTTTGTTTACACATTCAAAATAACAAATTCTGATTGGTCCGTTCAAATATTTGTGTATCAACTGTCAAGGTCAGAGGTGAAGAATGAGGCAATCTGAATTATTAAACTTGCTAATCTGTGTTATTTCTGGTTGACTTTCACATTCAAGTTTTGCAGGTGGTTTTTTCGATGATAACTAATTGAATCTGATCAAAAGTTTACCAAATGAAATAGTTTGATATTGCATTTATCTCCTTTTAGGTGCCTTTAATCATGAAGTTTAAGAACATTTTCATGGTTGTTGTTGTTAAGAACAGGTTCATGAATACATTCATGGTTAAAATTTAGCAACGACTTCCAGACAGACCACATCATCACTCTGCAAAATTTTCCAGAAAAAAGGATGTTTTAACGTCTTTATCATATTTTTTTAATCTTATTGAAAAAATTTATAGTGTAGGTAAAGTAGGTATTTCTTCCCCCTCAAAAAAGAAGGGGGAAAAAGAACTTTATCTTTTTTGATTTCTGATTTCAGCAATTTTAGTGTAATTTAAGCATAAAATCTTCCCAAAATAGGCAAATTAAGGCTTTTTCGTAGTTAAAGGAGGAATAGGAGGTTTGCTAGAACAGGAGCAAGAAAGATGTGGTATGAATGCAGTTCATGTGTATAATTGGACAAGATATGTCAAAGGGGAGACTATGACTGTGATTAATCCAGAATGTTATGTGTGCAATGGGTGTTTGAAACGGATTCCAACCATCTTGCCCTGTCACTGTGCATGATGTCAGGGTGAACTGTAACCCATGTTTGTGCCATATGACCAGGAACACGAGAAAACCTCCCTGCAAACAATTCAGGAGTTGAGTTTATGAACAGACGTGAACCAAAAATTACCATTCATGAACACAAAGTTGTTTCTGAACATGCTCATGAACTGAACATGCTCATGAACATCAAGGATATGTTCAAGAACATCAAGAACATATTTATTGACACATTTATGTCCATGAAAATATTCATGAACATTGTTTTTTATATTAATGAACAATTTCAAGAACAAGTTTGTGTTCATCAATGGCCATTTTACATCTATGTCTATTTATGCAGTTCATGGCCAATCTTCTTGGATTCTCCACAGGTGCTTTTCTTCAAACATAAGTCCAGATATGAATGATCTAGATTTCAACAACTTAGGGTTTGTAACTGCTTGCAAAGAGCAATCCCACAGGAAAACCTAACCTTTGACCAGAAATTTGATCAAAGTAAATACTTAAGTTTTTGTATGAAATATTGCTAGACCCAAAAGTGTGATCCTTGTAAGATTGTTGGTACTCATGTGTTATATATACAATATGCAAGCATATCTTAGGAACATTTCCTACAAAGCGGCCAGGCACTTTTTCGCATGTATCCTTGGTTGAATGATAAGTTAGGATAAAAACAATGCAATTTATCAGGTTAATTAGTGTTGTATCCATTTACAATTAACATGAAGTACTTTTGACAATGAAAGTAATGGGAAGCTGCTTATAGTCTGTTCCATACATAGGAAATTCTGTGACTAGTTCACAGATTGAAAGCAACAGCAGATTGCCGTTAAGAAAAAACATCTGCGAAAAAATAATTTTTATGCACTTTGTCACTGTGACTGGAACTCTTTTTCTTTTTTTGCACCAGGGTACTGTTTTACTATAAAATTTTGACGGAAAGTTTTTGCGAAAGTGGAAACTGATGAACATGGATAGTATCTTAAATGAAAACAAGATACTGTCATGTGATACACCATTGGAAGCGTCTCAGAGAGACGATTCTATAGATGTTTTACTATGTGATACTGCTTAGCAATATAATGAAATAAGAGTGAATGTTGCTTTTAACTTGTGCAAATTTTTAGCATGAAAGGTTTACTAAAACTGTACCTTGAAAATGAATAAAAGCAAATGTATAAAACATTATTGAAAAAAATTAGGATGCAAAATCATGAAAATGTTTACAACACATCTGATGCTGACTATCACAACTTAGGTATCAAATTTGAACAGAAATCAGATATAAAAGATTACCTCCCCTAAAATATTGCGATTACAGGATTATCTATCTTTGTATTTTGAATTACAAAATGTACTTTCAAGCTGGCAACCATAGTGAACCCTCTCTTATGAAATAATTCAGTCTAATAGGGACTTATATTACTTGTTAGTTTTGTTAATTGGTAACAACTAGTGTCTCTTCCAAGTGGGAAAACTAGTCAATCGCTTAAAAAAATATGCCATTATTCTTTGGCAAAAAATAAATTGTGTGGTTTATACCATTTGGACATGTTTGGTTTATACCATTTGAAAATGTTTGGTTTATACCATGTGAATTACTCTGGCCCAGACCAGTGTATTCCAAGAACAACCGAAATAATCCAACAAAATTTGAATTTCAAAATGGTGGATTACGGGTATCCTACCTAAAACCCTCGTTATGTCCTGTATAAAGGTGAAACAAGGTTTGCTGTCCTCCGAGTGTTGCAGATGAGATAAAAAAAAAAAAAGTTTAAGCCTTCCATTTGTTTAATTCTAGACACTAAAGACAATATTTGTGCTTTAAGAGATTCAATAACATTCAAGCTTAACGTGGAAACCCAGACTGACATGCTGGAATTTGTAATATTGTATATTTTATGCAGAAACATTAGTGTACAGTTTCTGTAATCGTGGCTCGTATTAATTTATTAGTGCTGAGTGGGAATTTTAAATTGAAATCGGAGTGCCAATTGAATTGCACAACAGCTGTGCTGGTGTTGTATGCATCTTTCTCTAAGAACAGGTTTCAATAAATCTTAGAAAAATTCAGGTTTACAAGATTTATGCAATGAAACAATGATTTGCTATTTACTTTTCTTAAAGAAAACTTTCAGGGCATTCCTGTGGTGTAATGGTTAGCTCCAACATGATTTTTCAACATTTCGGACTGTTTTTCTTTTCTTCTTGTGTCTAACCTTTGAATGTGATCACATTTCTTTATTCATTGCCCCTTGGAGAAATTTGACAGAATGTTCTCTTTCTATATTTTCATACTTCACAATTGCTGTCAGTTCCTTTTCCTTTTGTTAGACTCCTGTGAAAAGTTCAAGAACTTATTCATGAACTTCATGAATTATCATGAACGTTAAATTGCCTTATACAAACATTTTTTAACAAAATTCAAGAACATGTTTATGAACATCAAGTACAGGTTCATGAAAACATTCATGAACATATTCTTGGTGATCATGAACATGTTCTTAAAATCCATGAACAAGTTTAGAACAGCTTTGTGGTCATGATTGGCCATTTAATGTTCATGAACATTCAAGAAATTCCTGAATAAGTTCTCGAATCTCTTCCAGGGGAGGAGCCACATGTGCATTTATTCCATTCTCTTCATGTATATATGATGAAATATTCTCTATTTTTCATACTTAACAAATACTGTCAGTTCCATTTCCTTTTGTACTTGCTACAAAAATGTGTTTGTGGAAATAGGTTAAGAACCATTTACTGAAGGGGCAGCTCTAGAATGTAAGTACTTCTCTATGCTAATTCGGAGTCATAAGATCAGCACTATATCAAACATGCAGACATTGCAAACATAGCTTTATCCACCTGAATTAAAAGTTTACATACTCAAGCTTTATCTTGTGAGAATTCCTCAATCCATTATCACCGTGAACCCCAATTAATTCATCATTCCTCTTGTGTGGAAATTTTGAAAGGTTCAAATTGAATATACAGGAAGATGGCAAAATAAAGCGAAATAAAGATATCAAGTCTTTTCTCTTATTGTGATAGATTGAAATATGTTATAGGATTGTACGGATTTGGACAAACCAAGTTGCTTTGCATAAGAGATATTTCCTTTTTTTTTCAAAGGAATTTTCTGTTTGGATTAGAATTAGTGTTTAAGAGGAAGAGGGTATTAACTCAAATAATTAAACAGTAAAATCATACATGTAACGCTTTCTCTGTAACTTGTTGAATATGATAATTCAACAAGTTGTCTATGTCATTAATGTATGAATAGAAAAACTATTTTCATAAACATAAACATTTTTGTACCAAAAGCTGATGATGCTCATGATAACCTCTAGAAAACATTCAAGAATTTCATGACCATATTCATGAACCTGTTCTTGATGCTCATAAGCATGTTCTTGAAATTCATGGACAAGTTAAGAACAGCTTTGTGGTCATGAATGTTGAATGGCCACTCATGACCACAAACCTGTTCTTAACTTGTCCATGAATTTCAAGAACATGCTTATGAGCATCAAGAACAGGTTCATGAATGTATTCATGAACCTGTACTTGATGTTCATGAACATGCTCTTGGTGTTCATGAACAGTTTCTGTGTTAATGAACGTTAAATGGTAGTGAAGTTTGTGCAGTTCTTGAATCATTCGGATGGATGCCCCATCTTGCTTGTTTATGTAGAAAGGCCTGCTTCATCAAGTTATGTTGAGGATTCAAATTACAGGACTAAAGTAAGTCATCCACTATAGTTTTGCACTGATTTCTCAAATAGAAATGTATCACAATAGATCTACAACATCCTCTGCAGGTGACGGTGATGAAACACTTTCAATTTGCAAGCATCTCAATAACATTAACTTAGGGACGGGTTATATTTTAGGATTACATACATCAGAAATTGACTTTTATGTTTGGAATATCTAATTACAGCAATTCGCCCAGTTTAAGTATAATGTTGTGAATAACGCCCCCATTCGCCCAATTCTAAAGATGTCCCAGGGGAACCAACATGAAATGTGAAACGCTAACCCTTGTAGTGCTGGAACCGAATTCATGCTTATGCAAACAGGTTTGATACAGGCCAGCCGCCAAGTAGATTGGCTGGCCTGTGATCTAACCTGTTTGCTACTCTGAGTATCTCTCCTCTACAAAACTGAGCAGACATTTAAGGTTTTGGAAAGCAGACAACACAAAAATCTATTTTATAGAAAATTACCCAGCATTCTAAGGGTTAGAAAATATGTCCCATGCTGCTTTTCCCCCCACAAAATAAACTTGACGAAAAGTCTCAAGTTTCCGTCAAAAATGTTTTGCACAATATACAACTTGATGTTTTGTTAAATATAAAGGTGTAAAGCCACAAAGCTTTTCTCAGTCCTTTTCTTCATGCCTAAGGTTCAGTGCAATACTAAAATAAGTGTCTCACATTTTTGGAGGACTTACTTTGTATAGCATTGAACCATCAATACATACGTGATGATTCACATATGGGATGAAATATTTAGAAACACGTTATGAAGAGTGATTGAATTTGAGTTTAATGCCATCCCCTGAAAAAAGATTGAATAACTTATTCATGAACATTAATTGGCCATTCATGAACACAAAGTTGTTCTCAACTTGTTCATGAGTTTCAAAAACATTTTCAAGAACATCAAGATCAGGGGCCCGTTTTACTAAACAGTTTACGCTTAAGATTTGCGTAAGTCTAAAACAACAAGTCCTTTTATTTCAATATTTGGCAAAGCAATATTGCAAAGTAACACATCATTGGAATCGTCTCTCCGAGACGCTTCCAATGACGTGTCACATTGCAATATTGTACTTTCATTGAAGATATTATCCATGTTAATCAATTATGACTTACGCAAACATTTTCCGTAAGTTGTTTAGTAAAACGGGCCCCAGGTCCATGCATGTATTCATGAACCTGTTCTTGATACTCATGAAGACGTTATGTGTTGATGAACGGCCATTTAGCATCCACAAACTTCCTGAATAAGTGCTTGAATCTTTCCCAGGGGATTGGCAGCATTGTTTCAGTCATATTGCTGTAGTTTGCACATTTATTCCTTCAGGTATTTCCTCACTGACTGCCTTCTGACTGGTTTCAAATTACTGACTGCTTTCCCAAATGAACATTATTGATCAGTTTAGACAAAAAATCCCTTGGAAAGATTCAAGAACTTAGTAATGAATATTTTTGGCCATTCATGAACTCGGAATTCTTTTTTCAATGAATGAAAAGATCAGATTTATGAATACATATTTGAACCTGTTCTTGATGTTCATGAACATGTTCTTGAAATTAATGAATAAGTGAAGAAAAGCTTCTTGTTCATAAATGGCCATTTGAGGTTCATGAATGTTCATGAAGTTCATGAATAAGTTTTTAAATTTATTGCAGGGGAAAAGATCAATTTTCATTGATGTTGTACCATTGCATTCCAAAAACGACAGCTACCAACTGAGCTAACAAGCCCATTATGTATGGGAACTGTTGGTAACAAAATGTTTTTATACATTACACAAAAATGAAGTTGAGTAAAGCTGTTCATTTGAATCATGAACAAGGTACTGGTATACATGAAATTGTAAACCATCACAGTTTTGTGATTTGTGAGAACATTAATGGCTAGTAGAATCTGATAAATTCTTGAGGTTGTTTCTGAATGACCATAGCAAAGGACTCTAAACTGCCGTCATAAAATGACACTGTGACAAGTTAATTATATGAACATTGCTTAGAAATTGGCCTCATGTCTGTGAACCATCAAACTCTTTTACCAAACAAAGCATATCATATCATCTCATATTAAAACAGGATTCAGGTTCTAGTTTAGAATTGGTGATAATTAAGGGTGAACTGGTTGCTTCAGAAGAATTGCAAGTTCTTTTCAAAAACACATTTTTTCTTTAAATTCAGAGGTATAATGAAAATAAACCAACAAAATAGAATTTGTGTCAATTTAAAATAGTGTGTCCCAGTGTCTGTGTTTGGAAGTTAAGTTTGGGGTCTTCCTTCAGCATTATGAATTGGGCATTGCATATCATAACTGATAAAATGTTAATGCAATGTAGAACCCTCATATTTGAAAAAAGATAAATTGAAATAATGTGTATCTATCTAAATGGGAAAATTACAAGTGGTGTTGGAAAACTGATTTTGTTCTTTAAGATACAGTTTGTAGTATTTTATATGGGAATGTTGCATGGGGTGTTGAAAAAAGATACCAAAACTTGTTCAGACAATGTCAAAGGTCATGCATGTGACAGAATCATCTACCAAACTCTATTAGGATGAAGTCAAATCCTCAACTCTGTGCTTTGGCCATGGTTTTGCAAAGAATCTTGATTATGCCATTCTCTCACATGGGATTGTGTGACTAATTCAAATACAAAGCAACTAAAAAGCACAGTTGTTCAAAAACAAGAATACCATTTTCCTTTGGTGTAAAAGTCAATGAGGAGCAATTAGTCTTTTTTTATTTCAAAAGGCACTGTATGCTTGCTTCTACTGCAGCTTCAATAAAAACAAGTATATTTTATATAAAGGAAAGGTCATGAATGAGGTGTCATCACAAAATTACTGAAAAATTCTTTATTGAACAAATTATCATTTTATCTATTCAATGCAAGACTATAGTATGTCCTTCACAAGTGTGAAGCACTTACTGTAGTGTCCCACTGAACTCTCGATTTGAAAGCATGAAACCAATTGTAAGGTAAATATCAAGTTAAATGGTGACATTCAATCTGTACATCACAAATTCAGAGACTAATATTGTTTTCTAAATGTCAAACAGTGTACCAAAACTAATTTTGACACATTTCACTTAACCCTTATAATGCTGGAACCGACTTCAGGCTTATGCAAACAGGTTAGATCCATGCCAAAGTTGGTAGCCGTCCTGTGATCTAACATGTTTGCTACTCTTAGACTTTTCCTCATCAAAATTAAGCAGATATCTATGAGCTTGAAAAGCAAAAGACACAAAAATCTATTTTTAGAAAATTACCCATCATTATAAGGGTTAAGGTTCTCAGTATACTGACAGCCCAATTTCCTGTTATAACTCTTAAAATGAAGGCTGCATCTTCTAAGAAATGTTTGAATCATAAGCCATTTTTCCCGCTCATTTTGACAGTTTCTGTCAGAATCATGTAAACCTTATTTCCTCTCCCAGAATCATGTGACATGTCCAACATAGGAACAACCGCCTAGAAAGAAGACTTAGACCTGCTGGGTGATATGTTTTGTATGAAATGAGGATCCTTGTGATAAAAGTGTGTAGAGGTGATTATAATGTCCAACAGTTTTCAGTTTTCAAATTTTTTAGCAGTTGAAATTTATGGGAAACGGTGCCTTTCCAATAATAATGCCTACAGTTAACAAAATCATTGATGCTTCATAACACATTCAGCAACAACTGCATTGCTCTAAAGACAGGAAAGAGAGGGTTCACGGTTAGTGCTTCAAGTTCACGAAAGGCTTACTAAACTTACTATAGTCTTGCATTGAACCTTTAAAGTTGGGAATGGTTTGTTGAAATGAACCATTTATCATTCTCAAATTTGCAGTTGACCTAATTAAAAATGTGTGGAAGACATTTCTCTTATGAAATAGAAAACAGAAAATTGCTCATTTGAGAAAATTTCTCATATGCCTGCTATGATTCATAGTCAATTGTAGCAGCACTTCAATAATGTGAGGATAATATTTTTAAGGATTAAAATGTCCGCATATAATGCAAGTAAAAAAACACCCTAATAAAAGTTTTTTGGAGAAATGTCAGGGAACTCGAGACACAGCCATGTGTTAGACCTGATTGGCTGCAGAATACATTATGTAAATAAACACACAAGTCTTGAAGGGTCACCAAATTACTTTACAGCAAGAACATGTTGCCTCGCAATACTTGTCATTTGATCCAATTCTCGCATATTTTTTAGAGTCGTCCAAATTGAAAGGATAAGCAGACTTAAATTATAAATATATAAAATAAAGCTTTTCTCAATGATTTTATACTACGAAACTATTCTTTTAAAAATTACAAGCATTGTCAGCTTTTGTTTCGTATTCTCTTGAATCTTCTGCTTTTGATGCATTTAACCGCTCATACATGAAGAATTTTGTTGAACAGGAAATAGGAAAACTAGGAAGAGCATTCCTGGCAAAGAATAGCCACAATATTTTTCAATGTTGACCTAAGATTTACCAAATCCGTTTCTGCTTTTGGATTTTGGTGGCAAGAAGTCTTTTTGCCAATAAATGAACAAACTCTGGCTTGTTTGACTGTAACAAGTTCCAATGTTATCGTAGTCTGCGAAAAAAATATCTGCTTGGAATTTAAGAACTTTGTTCACAAACTTCATGAAAATATGGACGATAAATGGCTGTTAATGTACACATAGTTGTTCAAGAACATCATCTGGAATTTCAAGACCATGTTCATGAAAGTATTCATGGACATGAACATGTCCATGAATACATTTACAAACATGTTCTTCATGTTAACGAAGATTTTTGAAATTTATATACAATTATTTGAAAACACATTTTTGTTCATGAATGGCCATTTTCTTCCATGTCCATTCATGAAGTTAATGAACACACTTCTTGAATCCTTCATTTCAGGGGCAGTCATCTGAATAAGGGAGATAATTCATCCCCAATTTCTTGTTTTACTTGACTTAAGTCTATAATAAATAAGTTTCAATTAGAGACTATTATTCATATTCATGTTGGCTTATCTCAGTTGATGGCAAGTTTAATTCTATCGTTGATTTTCTTGATATTGGCACCATTCTGCAGGAATATAAGCGTTAAAATTGCAAATTACATTTGAATAATAAACTTTTTTTTGATAATGAATTTACACTATTGAATAAGAATCTCCCTAATATTGTGATTATTCTCAAATATTTCCTGCTGAATTCTTTATTATTTCTGCTTTCCTTAAGTAGTCGCCTTTTCCCAAACTGTTTTCAAATGTAAACCAGCTGTAAATGTCTCACAATTTTTCTGTATAAGCGAAAGGGTTCATCACCTTTGATCTTGTTTATTTTGACTGCCAGGATTTATTTTTCTATGACACAGTACAGTGAGGTCTAATCCACCATGCAAATAATTCACAGAATAATGATCTGATCCTAATTACTCTAAGGATGTTCAATATTTACTGTTATTGGCTCTTTACATTTTCCTTCATTTACCCATTACCAAACAATAACGACATTTGACCAATTGATTGCAGACGACTTTAGAAAACACTGTGGGAAAAGGAGAAATTGCTCTTGATGAGCAATTTCTCCTTTTCCCACCATGTTTTCTGCCCTATCAGAAGATTGTTATTTCAAATTCATCACATTTTGAAATGTCATCTGCAAACTCTTTCAATTTGGGACTGTCAATAAATTTGGCTTTTGGTAAAGGGTTAAAACACACTAACAGGTGTCCCTTTGATAAATCAATGTGACAAAGAAGGAGAATTCGGTCATTATACCCCTGCGAAAGGTACAAGAACTTTCTCATGAACTACACGAATGTTCATGAACATTAAATGATTGTTCATAAAAACCGAACTTTCATGAATTCATTCAATCAGTCTTCTTTTAAAAAAGAAATGGATTTTAGAAATGAAAAACAATGTCAAAGCTTATTTTTGTAACATTGATGATGATGATGATAACAATATTTACAAGTGTAAATGTCATACATTTTTTTCTTCTTTTTCCAATTTCAAATATTTTATTTTTTCCTTAAATCTTATGCAATTTTTGACAAAAGTTAAATGTCATCAAAAGTCATATGAAAGTGTGAAAGGGACACAGAAAAGAGATAAAAGGTAAGCTGATAGCTATGGAGAGTTTCCGAAAACAACCTGAAGATGTTAATTAAGTCGCAGGTGACACTCTGGGTGTGAAAGAGTTGTTTGAAGTAGTAATGGTTGTAGATTGAATGCAAGACAGCATTACCTATGACTGTAAACGGCGACTATTTCCAATCTTCTCCCATAAGTCTACTGATATTGGGATTTTGTATTGGCGGAGAGAGCCTTAAGGCAAGGTGGAAAATCCCTGATATGTATAATTTGCCTTTTATTGGGAACTTTTAGAAAAGAAATGATGAAGAAATATGATAGTACTGTCAATGGGAAACATGGGGCATGGCGGCACAAGGCCCTCTTTGTGTGCGTTGAAAGGAGCATCAATATACTGTCTCATTACAAACATTGGTCATTGTTCTGGATCTAAGAATAACTGTAATTTCTCAAATTGAATTAAACCCTTTTCCCCAGATTTACCTGCAATATTGTCAATTTTCGTTGCGACCATATTGATGAATCAACAAAGATGAATTGGTTGGTGACTTTCATATCTTTTATTTCAAAACTTTTTTGCATCAAAGGTAATAATCAAACCCTTTTCCCTCTATGCATATGCCACTTTTGATGCCAAAAATGACAGAGAAGAAGGAAAGTCCTTCTTTTAAAAAGAATAGATGGGCCACGTCACGGGAAAAGGGGCACTCGGACATAGCAAACAGTGTAGCCCCAGACCAGCCGCCACGTCACTGACGTGGCGGCTGGTCTGGGGTTACACTGTTTGCCATCTTAGAGGACATCAAGTTCTACCTTTAAATAAATACAAATGATAACTGTATTGACTAGAAGCTGGAATAATAGCGCTAAGAAAGAGCTGAGTCAGCGGTTTTCATTTATGTCCGAGTGCCCCTTTCCGCGTGACGTGGCCCAGATGATGTTTAAAGGTCACACTGTAATGCAGCAGACATGTTAAAGTGAGATATTATGGAGTAATGGGTCAAATTGTAAAAGGATGGAAATGTCCCTTCTGGCAATACTGGATGGAAATACAGAACAAAGGCTACTTGAAATCATATACCACCAGCTCGGTTCATTCCATAGAAAATCAAAATCAAAACCTGCTGGATCATCCAGACTATTAGATTAGCATTTACCTTTGATCAGCATTTACCAACATATACTCATGTCAAATTTGAATGGCAAAGGGGTCTTTAAGTTGTTACTCTTTAAAGGACTATGATAAATGTCTTTAAACTTGAATTCAGACAATTGACGATTTCAGTTTCAAATGTGTCTTTTAACAAACTTCCTCCATGAACATTTTTGTACAGGTGAAAGATGAAAATAGGAAGATGTGAAAATTATGGTTAGAAATAATATTATTGGAGTACATAGAAATTGCTTCATTTTCAACATTAACTCTTAAAAACATCTACTGTTTATGTGAAGCAAAAATACATTAACTTAACTCTTCTCTCTTGGGTTAAGATATTTGTCGAAGAAAAATATTTCATATTGAAAATTGACAATGTTATATGGCTCTTTTTAACACATTGATTTATTCTAAATGTTGTTAGTTTGATTCTTTGCTTGAACCCATACACCATTATAAATACCTCTTTTTGTGTGCAACTCTTGAAGTCTGTACCACTGTGACAAAATAACTAATGGCTGCAATTGAGCATTGTATTCTTTTATTCAAAGTAGATCTTACATAATGTAATGAAGATGATGGAAAGGGATGAGAGATTATCTTCCTTTTTTCTTTTTTGTTTGGTTATTTACATTACATCAATTGTGACAGAAGCTTGAAGCTAATTAAAATTCACTTTCAATGACATTTTTCTGGATACTAAACCAGTATTTGTGTCGATTATCTGCCTTACCGAATTTAACCACTATGAGGTAAAGGAGGAGGAGACAGATTTTTACAGGCACGAATATTTTTGGTGACAAGGCGGCATAATGCTGGTGATTGTTCGAGGCGTTGTTCTGACCACTATGGGGTACCCAGACTCGGTGTCATGTTCCCGAAATTTTACAGCTCAAATTCGATTCATTCCGGCTACCCAGCATGAGTGGGGGTCAATTGTCAATGGAATTGGTGTTAATCATGAAGCAACAAAGCGTGTGGCACACAGACAATGTTTTTTTTTATGGACCCTTTCCAAAAAGTCCACATTGAGGGTTCAATGCAATACTATAGTAAGTGCTTCATGTTTATGAAGCCCTTTCCACAGTCTTGCATCGAACCCATATTAAGAGGGTTGTATCTTGAGTCATTTGCATGTAGTGTTAAGACAATTCTTGGGTAAAACCCATTTTGAAGAGTGTTTAATGATTGCTTATAAAATTATTTGCATGATGTGTTATAAAAAAGAATGAATGATTTTCTAACCATATAGGCAGGTCTAAAACAAGCCCCTGCAAAAGACTCAATACCTTATGCATTAACTTTATAAACAGTCATGAACGTTAAATGGTCAATCATGAACAAAGAGCTGTTCTTAAATTTTTGTGAATTTCAAAAACAGGTCCATAAACATCAAGAACATGTTCATGAATGTATTCATGAACATGTTCTTGATGTTTATGGACCTGACCATGAATTTCATGAAAAACGTTTTTGTTCATGAACGGCCATTTAACATTCATGAATAAGTTTGTCAATCTTTCTTGAATGTTTTACTGGAAGACACTGCAGCTTGCCACAACTATAAAAGAAAAAAGGATTAAAAACCCAATTATTTGAAATTTGACTAGCATGTTCACAGCATCACATTCAGAGTGATGACACATTGCAACAACAATGAGACGCCAAAGATGGTGGTGGTGTAGGAGATATCATTTTTCAGTGTTAACCCTTAGAATGCAGGGTTGTTTTCTAAAAAAAGATTTTTGTGTCGTCTACTTTCCAAAACCTTAAATATTGACAGGTTAGATCACAGGCCAGCCGCCAATTTACTTGATGGCTTGCCTGGATCCAACATGTTTGCATAAGCATTAGGTTGGTTCTAGCATTATAAAGGTAAACACTTTCCCGCATATTTATATATGCATTCAAACACATATCTGGAGCAGATGTGTGGAGAAACAATTGTGACAAAAGTAGAAATTGCCGAACACAATTATTACTGATCAGTATGCAAGAAATTGATAATTTACCTATATATCTATCAATCTGTCTATCTTTCAATGCAAGACAAGATCAATCCCTTTAGAAAAGTGAAGGAATATGTGATAATCTCGCATTGCAAGCTTGTTATATTGTCGTCTGCCGATCTTTCAATTTGGACTAGGTCACATAATCCAAAATGAAGGAAATGGTAATCTCACTGACGTAAATGGTTTCAACTTATTAACCTGTCCGCAAATTAACCCATTACCAAACGCCAAATTTTCCACTGTCCCAAATTGAAAGAGTTTGCAGAAGACATTTCAAAATGTGATGGAATTGAAGAATAATCTTATAGGGCAGAACACATTGTGAAAAAAGGAGACATTGCTTGTTTAGAATCCTCTGCAACAAACTGGTCAAATGTTGTTATTGTTTGGTAATGGGTTAAATCAATTTTATAATTCTTTGCCTATCCCACCCAATCTCCCTATCTTGAATTATGGGACAGGTCTAATTCCCATTGGAAGATTGATAAAGTCAACCACTAGATTTATTAATGATCCTACATGGCCCAGTGGTTAATGTAGTGGTCTTAGATCACAGGGGTCACAGGTTCAAGCCTAATGAAACCTTTGGTTTCAAGTGAGTGTCTTTCTGCTTCTGCAGAGCTTAATCTTAGTACAAGTGAATCCAGGAAAGCCATAACATAACTAAAAATTGTTGATATGGTGTTAAACATTGCATTTAGGTGATTCTTCATGATGTAACAATGAATAGCATACTACTAAAACTTGGAGGGGAGATAACAAGATTTGATTTAAGAAAATGAATTGAACCGTTTTTTTTTCTTTTTTTTTTTTCTTTTAGAAATTTTTGATAACCATATTGGATGAAAGTAATTTTTTTAATTTTATTTTGTGAAGGTGATTAAGAAAATTTTGTTTTCCTGTTTTTATTTATTGCAAATTGATTTATACTATATGAATCAATTTTTGGAAAGAGAGTAATTGCTCTAAAAGTGTGCTTTTCTACTGTGGAAAGCAGATAAGGTTAAAAAGCATTTTTAAGATGCATAAATGGCAGATGTCGTCAAGAAAGATAAATAACAATTAATAGCAAGTTAATTATATTAGTATACACTTGCAGTCAAGCCCTCTCAGATAAATTTTGCATCTATTCCTCACGTTTATCTTGCCCCTCATAATAGAATGCAAACAATGGCTGTCCAACACCAGATTTGATTTACCTAGGAGTTAACATATTTTCGAATACTTGAATATCAAAGTTAAAATCATGAGCAGAAATGTTAATGATTTCAAATGGAAAAAAAGATTAATACCAACTTGATTGAACAATAAATATCTTATCAAAAGAAATTTCTAAAAGTAAGGACAAATTTCTTTTATCATTATGTGTTGTGGTGGATATTTATTTAAATCGTCTGCTGCAGCTATGAGAGTATTGGAATTCTAGTAATTCATGTAAATATTTGCATACTTAATTCTCATCTGAAGAACCCCGTTTATCAAAATTTAAGATGTTATGTATACCAAATTTAAATAAAAATAAAATATATATTCTCTTTATACTCAAATTTACCATGCTTTATTTTACACCAGGACTATTTAAACTTTTGAAGTTAAACATGTTTTTTTTCGTTTTTTTTGGTCAGAAAAATAGATAAACTTGAGGGTTAAATAAAAGACTATAGTAACTGCTTCACAAATTTGAAGCAGTTACTAAAGTCTTGCATTGAACCCTGGTTATTAACTGTGAGTGTGAAATAAAGACGGTTTAAATTTTTGTTGAGAGGAGTAGTATAGGAGGGCTGTCAGGCCTATTTGGTCTTGTTATCAACTGCAGGCAGAAGTATATATATATTGGACAGTGTATTGGCTGATACTGTTCTACCTCACTGCCGGTGATTTTAGTACTCTCTATCAATGAACTGCTGTGTGGATGGGGTATAACGGCTTGACTCGGAGAGAACTATCGGTGATTATTATGACGGTGACAACTATTGGTGTTGCGGAAGTGATGTCCCTTCTGGTCAGTAGGGTGGCTCGTTAGAGTTGTGTCTGGACTCTCGCAGAACATGTAGTGCTAGTAGTACTGGATGATTGGATAATTTACATATCAGTTTTAATTGTTTTTATCTATTATGGATATATGTGTATGAAAAGGTGAATCGGGTATTCTAAGTAACGACATCAGCATTATATTGAACTGAAGCATTATTATTATTTTTATTTTGTTAATACGGAAATTTATCTCCAAGTGACAATCAAATTCCAAGTAATACAATTGAATATATAGATTAACAGAATGTCATTGTTGCAATGAAATACTATCGGACTTTGGATTTTTAGAGAAAACATTCAAATTTGTGAAGATCTATTCAATGTTAAAACAGTTGGTGAAATAGTTTTTAGTTATATTTTCATCTGCAACGAAAAGATCAACTTTGTTAATTAATAGTGCATACTAAAATTTAGTCGATTAGCACGTTCCATGGAAATGTTCGACTGATGTGGAAGTTATTTTATTTCGCTGTTGGATTTAGCTTGCTGGTTCAAGTGAAAATGTCATATGTGGATATTCTTGACAAATTGCCGTATGTATTACTTTACTTTATTTTTATGATCTGTAAAGTTTTGCAATCTGTACTATTTCCATGTTCAATGAATTCTCCATAATGTTAAGTCAAACAGAAAATTCTCCCATGAGTAACAAAATACTTTCATATTGTGACAAAATTTAACATTATTCTTGCCAAACTCATCAGCTGGAATGATGAAAAAATGTTTTTGCACTCTGTGTTAATTTCAAACTTAAATTCTACAGTTAGTAGGTTACTACTTAGGTTTCTTTCTGTTTGATAGTAACTTCAACTTTCGTGTATTTTTTTCTTTACACTTTTTTGTTCGAAATAGTTCTTCTTTGGTATAGAACTATTTTATCATGTTTAAGGGGTTTAAACTGTCATTAGGACACAGCTGACATAAAAAATGCATGTCTCCAAATTTGTTATTTCCTTCATTTTCAATTTTTTTAAACAAAACCAAACACATTTTTACCCTTTTTCAATTCTTGGTAATTTGCATAAGCAGGCATTAAAATATCTTTTTAAAGACAAAATATCTTGTTGATCGAAAATCAATGATTCTATATTGACAAAAGAAGAATTTGCTAAGTTTTGAGCAATTTGTCATATAGCCGCAATAAATGAAAAAGGTCTACTGAGAGTTGATGTCTTTAAATAATTGTCTGACTTAAACTATTTTAAATAAAGGTTACACACATGAAAAAGTTAAAACATTCAGGTATTGAGTTACTGTCAGCTTTAGATATAGTCAGAATTAACATTAAATGAATGTAGACCAAGAGTGAACTTTATAATTCAAATTTAAACTGTACACAACCAAAATCAATGTCTAAAATACATATAGAGAAAAAGTATTTGAGATAGTGAATGTTAAAAGAAACAATAACTTTAAGTGGCATATGTATTTTAAGTAAAGTCATTAACAGAAAAAAATAGAAAAAATCTTCCTCAAAAATATCAAAAATTAAATATAAATTGTGTGGAAGGAAAATCAAGAACCCTCTAAATGATATCATATTTTGTTAAACAAAAAACTGACGAAAGAAGTCCTGTTATTTGGGTCTATTGTTTCTGCCAAAAAGACTTAGCAATTGCTGAGAAAATTACAAAAGAAGTATCATGTAAGAGAAATGTCTCATGGGTATGCAGTATGTTTATTTTTTATACAGATCATTTGTAAGATAAATACATAAACCCATATATTGATCATTTTCACAGACAAGTTTATGAATAAATAAAAGCATCACATTGTAGACATGGCGCAGTAATTCTATTGGCCAGCAACTTGGAAACTGATCTGCATTGCATAAATATGAAAATACTGTCTGAATCTATATGGAATTATTTGTTTATTTGATACAGTTAAATGATTTAAGAATTTAAAATATCTCATTGTTGTAACTATGAATGCAGATGCTTAAATACAACTGCAGGACAAAATTAAAACAGGTAAAATATGAGGATTTGTGTGGAAAAAGGAAATTTCTCCTTTCGTCACAAGTCTCTACTGATTATTACAGTATTATGAACAAAGTATTATTCATCTTTGAAAGGTTGTTTCACTCTCTTTTTGGATCCTTTAGAAAAGAGTGCTAACTAAAAAGTTTCTGGAAAGAGTTCTTGGCTTAAATGCATTTACGACCGTTGAAAAAACATTTAAAATGGAGCTAGGAAAGGTTTTGATAATTCTTCCGTTTCAGTAGTTGCAAGCTTTCTACAATTGAAGCTATGACAAGTTTCACTCTTATCTGCCTAAAACAGCCTACAATTTAAAAGGTTATTTGTAACAACCCTGGCTGATCAAATGTTTGGTTCCAGACTCAGTCTAACACTAGAAATAGGAAAAGTAAACTGTTAGAAAGTGTGCTTTGGCAAGTCACACTTTTAGAACTGCCGGTTCTATAAAGCTTGCGCCAAAATGGTCATAAATGTATAAACAGTTTCTCAATAACATTTGACAAAGTTTTAGCCATCTTACTAAACTAACCTGACACATCAGTCTAAATTGTTATGTCAAGGATATAAGAGAGTATTTCAACAATGAAATATCAACTTAGAAAAAAAAAATGCACAGGAATAACGTTAGGTATGAAAATTGAAATGTATGGTGTGTTGGTTGCCCTTGAATTTGCTCTCTGCATTTAGAGGTCTTAGATGTTAATACCATGTTATCAACATCTGCTTATGTCAAATTGAGTCTTAATTGAAATGGTTATCTCCTAAAGACCTGCAACTGGAGGGTTCAGTGCATTATAATTAGTGCTTCACCTAAAGTCTTGCATTGAAATCTAAAATTGTTCTTTTGCATGATTTAGCAGACAATAAAATACAATTTTAAATACAACCTTCTCAACCTCTGTAGTATATTATTCTAAGGATTAAACAAAGAAATATATATACTCTCTGAGATTACATTTAAATATCAAAAGTCATTTGGATGTCAAATAGAATTTTCCAACAGAAAAAATAAAAAAAGTGACTGCAGACGACGATTATGAAGAATGAAGAATAATGTTTTTTCTTTGATTTTTGTAAGAAAAAAATCATAATAAGTAATTTCTCTTTTTGTCAATGGGTTCATTAAATTTTCTTGTCTAAAACAGGCAAAATGAACGAATGCAATAACCCTTTCCCAAACAATGACAACATTTGATGACTTTGTTGCAAACGACTTTAGAAAACATTGAGGGAAAAGGAGAAATTGCTCGTGACAAGCAATATTTCCTTTTCCCTCAATGTTTTCTGGCCTATCAGAAGATTATTTTCCAATTTCATCACATTTTGAAATGTCGTCTGCAAACTCTTTCAATTTGGGGCAGTTGAAAATTTGTTGTTTGGGAGAGGGTTAAACTGATACTGGAAAAGATACATTACTCTACAGTTAGATGAAAAACTGACATTCTTCATCAACCGAAACAACAGTATTATTTGGCAAGAGACAACCATACTCTGACAGTTGAACTGCTATTTATGTGTCACATACATATTATACCCTGAGATTTGTTAATTCTTCTCTATTGTGTGTCGTCTGCAGCAGACAAAAATTAAACGAATAATCGCATTGGCAAAATTACTTAGAAACAGACAATATAAAAACAGATTATCATGAAGGTAAAATGTTTTCCTAACAAATAAAACTTTTGGAGTCTTTGTGAAGAACTTAGATGAGTAAATTCTGGTTTCATCACAAATACTGTAAGCTACATAGAATGTTAAGTGTTATTTTAGAATTGGTAAAACAAGATAAAAAATTAACTTTCCCAATTCTTAAAAAAAAATATGAAAAGGGCCAAATTATGACTAATAAGGGATAGATAACCAAAAAATGATAAAGAAAATGGCAATGTGATGTAAACCAAAAGTAGGAAACTTTAATAGAAATCTATTCTTTTACATTGAAATCTCGCAACATCTGCTGCAATTATAGAATTCAAAGCAAGAATATAGTAAGTCCTTCACAATTGTGAAGGACTTACTATATTCTTGCAGTGAATCTTCGAATAGTATTTTACAGAGTGTTTCAGGGACAAGCATTGAACTAAATCTTTGAGATATTTCGAATAGTTCTTAGCTAACCTTCGTTAAAAGATTCCACAGATCATCGCAACGTTTGGAGGGAATAATAGACTCTCTTATAAATCTGGCACATTTCTTTCAAAGATTCACTTTGATTTCGATTTTTCTCTTAATGTGTTTCCATGGCTTCAATGACCTTAGAGCATAAACTGTAGAAAACATACAACAATATACTTATTGCTGTTAAGATCTGTTTCCGTAAAACATGTCTGTTTGCCTTCCCTGTGTTTCCTCTTTTCAACATTCATACGCAAGAGCGTCTCACATGTTCAATGTAAAAACATTTATCTCCAGTGGTCTTCTGTGTGTTGTAAAGTTTTTTGTGAGGTTTTTTTTATTCTCATTTTATTCCAAATTTTCCAAGGAATAGAAATCTGAGGATTGGATAAACATGCATCTTGATTTTTCGTTTTAACTCTTTACTAAATGCGGCATTTTTTACTGTCCAAAATTGAAAGAGTTTGCAGACGACATTTCCAAATGTGATGAAAGTGAAAAATGATATTCTGATAGAGCAGAAAATATTGTGAGAAAACACTTAACGACCAATTTCTCCTTTTTTCCACAATGTTTTCTGTTTAGAGTCGTCTGCAACAAACTAGTCAAAAATCGTTATTGATATGTAATGGGTTAAATGATAAATTTCTGTGAATAATACACCATTTGAAAATTATATATACGTTTTGAAAGGATGTTAAAATAAGTTTATTACCAGGAACCAAGATGATCACTATTACCCTTTCAAAATAAATGAATTTATTCGAAACTTTAAACAATATGATATGAGTGTACTCACGACAATTGATATAGGGAGAGAAATTTGAAAATAATTATTTTAGCTTTGATATTACTGTGAGTGTTAAATTAGATCTTTTTAAGATGTTTTCTATTGTCCAAACGGACTTTAGTATATTGAACTATTTACAGGCTTAAATGTGTAAAGTAATTGAAAAAAAAAGGACAAAAACTTGTAATGAGTCAATTATGACTTATTTCCCTATTTTAAGATTGTGTAACTGTACCGGATGGAAAGCAATAACAGATTATACAAATAACAAGACAAAAATACATTTTCCTCATGATATGAGGCAGAAACCATTCTAAAGGGAGATAGTATATACTTTGTTACAATGATTTCAAAGTAAGATATTAAGGAGAAAGGGGAATTTGCCAAAAAACACAGGAGTAGACAACATCTTGCACCTAAGACAACAACTTGCACCTACCAGTAGGCATTTGTGTTTAAACTTTTAAGTGCTTGAAATTAAGTAGGAATTAAAAGGTTTAAAGACTTAATGAGTTCATAAGGAAATCTGGCACTTTTTTTTCTTCTTCAGAAATCTCCTGCCAATATGTCAGATAAAAATCGCAATTTACAAAAAATAACCTTAGCTTTATCGAATTTGAATATCTCTTATGTCATTAATGACCTTAAGTTATAGAACTTTTATAATCAAACGATTTAACCCATAATGTCTTATTATGTCAATAATCTACGCTCCTATCCGTAAAAAATTGAATTCTCATTTTAGGCTAATCAGAAAACTAAACAAACCTGAGATAAGTGTTGACTAACTTGCATTCAAGCGATCTAAATTAGGCATGTACAGTTTGATTTGATCCCATTAAATCAATTGCCCAAACTGGCATTAATATCATTGAATTTTCTTAGATAATGGAAAAAAAATAGTTTATCACTTTATGATGTTAAAATATCTTGTTGGTTGGATATTGTTTGTTTTCTGCCTTTTGCAACAGCATTTCAGTCATATTGTGCTATCAGTACTTGTCTATTGCTGCAGGTATTTCCTCACTAGCACTGAACAAAGTTCTTTCCTTGTCCCTGACTGCTTTCCTGTATGAACATAATTGATCAATGAGGAGAGACAAATAAGTTGTGCTGTCTTTTTAAATGTTGGCCAAAAGTATTGACAGAGTTGGAGATGTAAACAAAAACCATATTTCTTGGACATGTAAATTTACACATAAAAGCACTTCAGAGTTTCATAGATTCATGGATGCAACATTGATAATTGATTAAACCATTTATTTCTCATTTATCATGCCTTTAAAAGCAATCCAGTTCATAATTAGTAAAATACATGTTCTTGATCGAAAATGAAAGGACCATCAGACGACAATTGTGAAGTATAAGAAATAACATTTTCTTCAGGACGTTAGGTAGAATTTCTTTTGGACAGACCGAAATTACTTGTTATTTCCGCACATGAATGAGTCAGATAAAAGGAATGTCTAATTTTCAACATGCAACCTTTTGTTACGATGATTGCAGCAGATTCTGCAAATTGAGCTGTTATGGAGCAAGGAATGAAGATTTTTGGCCCTCTGAGTACAGTCAAACTTGTCTACAGCAGCCATTCTTAAACATAGAATACATATGACTGCATATCAACATTGAAGCTCAATACAGCAGGCAAGACATGCAGAAAGCTCCTGCAGGAGCTTTCTTCATGTTTTGCCTGCTGTATTAAGCTGTCAACGGTCTCAAAAAACAGATCTGATGGCATTTTTGTTGGCTGCTTAAGACAGGTTTTACTGTATGTTTTAGGCCAAATCAGGTTAGACCATACATGTCATGATATCGGTAAGTTTAATCTTCAAGGTAATGTTACCCAAAAAGAGGAAAAATTGATAAGTTGTAAAGCATTTATATCGAGAATCTTTTTTTTTCCAGTTAATGCAGAATATGTAAATTTGTTTGGTATAGGTTTCAATAGAATCTAACTTGATAAAGCAGAGGAAAAAATGTCACACTATGGGACTGCACAAAAAACGGTTATAACGTGAATGAAAATATTTAAAGGATTTCGATTTCTTATCAGCGTGAGGAAAAAGGGTAACACTTCTAAAACAAACATTGACACTTGGGACTTACAGGGTTGCCTAATCTTTTTGTTAGAGAGGGTAATAAATAATATTACTTACAAACCCCTGTCAAAATCAATTTATTAGGCTTCGACCCTTTATCAAACACATGCAAACAAAAACTGATTTACATTAGCTAACTTTATTTGTCAACTGTTTTTCACGATAAGATTTAGAATGTCTGATGTTTTAAATCTAATTTTTACAATTTATTCAAGGTACGTTTTTGATAAGACTTTACTCAATTAAATTGTATTTTGACTTACCTGTTGCTTGAGTCTTTAGGGGCTTCTGTAATGTAAGGATAGATTGCTCTTAATGATCATTCAATCGGTTTATTTCATGATTTCTTCAATTCGTCACAATAAAAGCGGATTGTTTTTTATATTTTTTTGCTATCTACTTTGCTTTCAATGTGTAGCAGTAGCACTTTTCTATAAAAAGGGATTTTGCTAAAGGAATTGCTAAGGAATTCAAAAATAGCAATGGTGATGAAGACCAAGATTTTTTTTGTGTGATCAGAAAATGCAATTTCATAGAGATCCTTATTACATTAAAGACCATTTGATTAATTCAACAAAATTGAAATTTTCGTTAAGTTATCTATTCCATTTAGCCTGTATTTAGTTTCCATTGATAATATATTTAAGTGTATACAAAACATTTTCTACTACATGACTGTGCTAATAGCAAATTTTAACGCTTATTTCTATGATAACGCATTAAAATTTCAAACTACCAGTGTCCGTTGACAAAAGCAGACATTCATATAGCTTGTTATATCATTAGCCTTAAGTATTCAAAGTTTGTTAATGATTCTGTAAAATCGCTTTAAGGTATATGTCATTTAGATTAGTTCTAAGCAAAAAGGGAGATAATGCTTGTTGAAAAAAAAAGATATTTAAGATAGCTTGTTTGTATGACCCTTTCATTAATCCAAGTTATTTTATTATGTATATCTAAATAAAAATCAGTTTGTCTTAACAACAGATAGAATTCCTAGTGGTTTATTGTAAAAGAAGAAATAGCTTATTGCATGCATATTGTATGTATTTAGAGAGTTTTTGATGAAATATAGGTCTTTAAAGGTTTGGAAACTTGATTGATTCTAATTTTTTTCCTCTGCAAACTTATGAACAAACACATCCCAAACTGATAGATAATATCGTCAAAATCATTAGCACAGTTTCAGGCCAGACGTCTGTGTATCTCTGTGGTAATATGGAGGATTTTATGACATTTTCTTTTATTTTCACGGGTGATTACTATGATTTATTGACTGCGCAAGATCGCAGGTCATTATTGTATTGTGTCGACTGCACAAAGAGCACCGTAGCGAACATACCAGGTCAACTAGGTGTGCGATATGATCTTCACAATATGGCATGGAGGTCACATTTACCATAGGCTGATTGTCAGGGCAAGGGTTGAATGCAATACTATAGTAAGTGCTTCATGTTTATGGAGCACTTACTATAGTCTTGCATTGAACCCTCGAGGGGTATTATATCAGAGTCTGTGAAGCAAAAAACGTATGAAACAATAGATGTCTTATTTATTGGTCTTTCCTTTACCCAATACTGCCTGGGTGTTTTCTATTCTCCATATTTAAATTGGGGTTTAACCCTTAGAATGCTGGGTGATTTTCTAAAAATAGATTTTTATGTCATCTGCTTTCCAAAACCTTGAATATCTGAATAATTTTGTTGAAAATAGATACTCAGAGTAGCATACAGGTTAAATCACAGGCAAGCCGCCAATTTACTTGTTTGCATAAGCATGAAGTCCATTCCAGCACTGTAAGGATTAATGAAAGAAATAAGTCTGTGGTTTAAGTCTTGATTTCGCTTTTCAGAAAACACCTAAAAAGTAATTCATTATCAGCCCCTTTTGCATGATATTTTTTATCGTCTGCTGTTACTTTCAAATTGGAGCAGACACAAATTATCATAAGGGGAAATGGGTTAATTAGGGCTCTTGGGTTATAGAGCACGCAGCCATGTCTCACCAACAGCATTGTTCGGGGTGTGTGGCATGTGAAATATAGATCAACGATAAAAAAATAAACTATTCATGTTCAATTCCGATCTTTCAAATGAAGTGTTGAAAAAATTAATGTTTCCCTCCCTCTTTATTCTTAAATGAAAAATAATAAGACGATTGTAATTTTCTTTAGGGGGCAAATTTGGTTGAGACGATTGTGAAAGAACAGATAAATCATACTAAAACGCCGCTTTTCTTTGTTGATTATCATTCATTCTATACCTTAAGAGGCAACAAGTATGTCTTTATAATTGGTGATTTCTTGAATGTATGCAGTGATATTATTTGACAAGGAGGTTAGAAAACCTGTTTTAAAAAGAATGCAGCAATTTCTTTTTAACCTGTTGTTAAAAAAACCCAAAAAGAATCCCCTCAGTTGCAGTGGGACAAAGTTATTATATACTAGTATTTAAATGTTGAAATGTTAAAATAATGGTTGCAAAATGGTCTGCTAAAGCCAGAAAATTCTGCATTTGTCTCTGTTATAATTTATGAAAATGTTTATTTGAAATTCATTTTTTTCATTCACTTCATTAATTTTGGAAGTCCTTACATTAATGAAAGACTTAATAAAATATTTTACTATACCCTTAATGCTATTGATTAGCTATCCTTCTTAGCAGTTGGTTTTGATTTTGACTGCAAACATACCAATATGGTCTGGAAATCTGGAAAAAAAACATTTTACCATGGAACAGTTTTTGCATGTCAATCAAAATTTGTATGCTCTATGACTTTACAGTCAATTACGTTTGTATTATAATTCGGACTTCTTGTATTAACCCTTAGAATTCTAGGTAATTCTCTTGAAATATTTTCTTTAGTTGTCTGCTTTTGAAAACCTTTAAGATCTGCTTAATTTTGGTGAGGGAAGATGCTCTGAGTAGCCAAAAGGTTAGATCACTGGCCAGCCGCCAATTTACTTGGCTGCTGGCCTGAATCTAACCTGTTTTCATAAGATTGAAGTTGGTTTCAGCACTATAAGGGATAAGTAATGTGACATATTTAGCCTTCAAGTAAGGTTTTGATTATACACATTGAATTTCCTCTACCACTTAAAGAAATATAACACGCAAGAGTTGCAGATGTTCATGATGTGGGACCAATTAAATGATTATTATTAAAATGTTAGTCAGGCCTCCTATACAAAATACTCTCGACCTCTGTCAGTCTGCGTAATTGATTGGAAAAAAAGTTTACATTTGCTTTTGTGGATTTAATGGAAAGGCAAACAATATTCTGTTTACGAAAACGAAATACTAAAAAGGAGGAGATTATAGGGGGCATGTTTATTGATTTGATTCTGAACTCTTTCTTTTGGTACAAGTGACATGATTTAAAGTTGCATTTGCTGTAAATGACTTGCTGAAAATGCAAAAATGAACTAGTGCTTTATGACAATAAGCAGCCTTTTTGAAATCATTGCTCACAAATGAATCTTTTTGTTAGCAACTCAAATGGAAAAGAAAAACTGTAAATAAAGAAATGTATATTATTTGTTGCGAGATAGGTAGGTTTTCCCTGTTGTCACATATTTGCAGCAAAACTTTTCAACAGAATCATATAAGTCAAGTGACTAAAGAGTATAATCTGTTAAACTAAATTAACTAATCAAGCAAAATGTACATAGAATTGTACATGAGTTCTTTCCCTTGAAACTACCTGCTTCAAATACGAAATATAATAAAACACTAAAAAAAAGTGTTTGGTGAAAGTGATGGTTTACAGGAAGCTGAAATGAGTTGTATTTGCTGTTGAATTAAATCTGTAATGGATATGTATTGTCTTACAACAAAAATACCAGGGTTTTAATGAGCTTGTCAGATGAGTGTTTTGGCTTGCATTCTGCCATCATATTGAACATAACAAGGGTTCAGCACAGGATGATACATGTATGTGTTTAATGTTTGTGAAGCACTTACCATAGTATTGCACTGAACGCTTTAATTAAGACCCTAGTACCCCCAATTTCTCAAGAATGTATTATAAAAAAGATGCCACGAGGTTTGAAAATATTTCATTTTAAAAGATTCCAAAATTAGTTTGAGTCCAATCAGGCAGTGAAAAATCAAATAAGAGAAATTAATTTCAATTGTGAAACAGGAAATTGTCATCCATTCCCTTATTAGGGCTTCCTTTTTATTTTACCATGGATTTTATAACAGAATTCATTGATATTCATTTTGTAAAAATAAATTCAAAATCAGACAAATTGGGAAAAGTGGTTTGGTGAATGCCTTTGAAATGATGAATACTTTCATGATTTAAATTTCAATTTCTACTTTAACCCATTACCAAACAAAAACAACATTTGACTATTTTGCTGCAGACGACTTAAGAAAACATTGTGGGAAAAGGCAAAATTACTTGTAGGTTTTCTGCTCTATCTGAAGAATATTTTTTCATTTTCATCACATTTTGAAATGTCATCTGCAAACTCTTTCAATTTGGGACAGTCCAAAATTTGTTGTTTGGGAAAGGGTTAAAAAGTGATGTGCCCATGCTTATCATCATATCATGTTATCTGGAACTGTTTGTTTAACTATTCGTCCAATTGCCAGTTGAGATGAAAGAATTTAGAATGTTACCAGAGTAATGCAAAAAGAGTAGAGCTTCATACTGCAAAATAGAAAATGCCTTATTTACCTTTCAAATTCTAAAAAAGAAAAAAGTGTTATTTTTCTGAAAATATATCTCTGAATTTGAGTATCAGATAATGCTTTAAATTAATGCTTTAAATGTATAACATTGAAGGAGCATATTAAGATTATCACATTAATTGAAAGCTATAGTTATCTCCCTTTAAAAAGAGGCAGAAACTTACACCTGTACAAGGTTGCCACATGTTTTGAGTATTAAATCAAACTACAGACATATCTCTGGTTAGATTTCAAAGATTTCACCAAAATATATGGTTATTATTCACCAAATGAAAGATAAATCTTTAGCAAGGCAACCTTAATTTCCCCAAAGATTGCACAAGCTTGTATAGTATACTTGGCTAGGCAATGCTTTCTTCTGTTGAAAATAAATAACTTGGTAATGTTTCCCACAAATAAAGAGAGGGACTTACATAAGGAGAGTCCATAAAAATTGTTAAATGGTAAAAATACATATTTTATTGTTTCTGATTTCAATGAATTTTGTGTTTCTTCTTTGCAAATGATAAGAACTTATCAGGGTAAGAGGGTAGAATCAGTGTTCAAGCCCTACCAGTACCCTTGGTTTCTGAAGCTATAAATGATGTCAATGAACAGACATTAAACATTCATGAACATAAGTGAAAATCATGAATAAGTTCTTGAATCTTTTGCATACCACTGCCAGATGAGATATAATCTTATGGGCAACTGGAATCAGACGGTATTATACAACTCTGTATATATTGTCAATATATCACGTAGCCCCGGGAATCACAAATCTGGGAGGATATCTGAAACATAATGTTTTATTCTTATTAAATGTCCAAATGTCTGCTTTTGTTATTAATGTTGTAGATAGCAAGGCTTTGTGAGCCTATCGGTATTGTCCTCTGCTGTACAGAACCAATAAATTCGGTACTGCTGTGCCGAGACGAGCAGATTTTGAGACTCGGAATATCGGAATCTGAATTGTTGCCTGTTGATTTGTGTACTAAAGGGTTCAGTGCAATACTGTAGTAAATGCTTCTCCTTTGTGAATAGCAGGTCTGGTAATAATTTCTACTTTAACCCTTACATTGCTTGAACCAACTTCATGCTTACGCAAACAGGTTAGATCCAGGCCAGCCGCCAAGTAAATTGGCGGCTGGCCTGTGATCTAGCCTGTTTCCTGCTCAGAGTATCTTTTCCCAACAGAATTCTGCAGGTATTTAAGGTTTTGGAAAGCAGACAACACAAAAATCTATTTTTTTGAAAATTATCCAGCATTCTAAGGGATTTTAACGTTACATGAAATTTACTTTTGAGTTCAATTCTTTTTTTAGTCCATCATATGGGTTCAATGCAAGACTGTAGCAAGTCTTTATACGAATGAGAAGCAAGCTGACTTGTATTGCATTGAACTCTTGGTCTTTAGTACTATATCACAAGTCCAGACAAGAAACATATCGGCAGCTTTGACTTGCTGTATATTTAGATTGGTGTGAATTTTGCCTATGTTGTTGGTACACATTAGACTCATATAATTGTATTAATTCAATGGCTTTTCTATGATATTGAGGGTTCAGTGCAATACTGTAGTACTGACTTACTATACCCCTGTGAATGATTCAACAATTAATTCATGAACTTGGTGAATGTTCATGGACAATAAATGTCTGTTCATGGGAACACAGAACTTTTTCATGGAATGCAAGAACAGCTTCATGTACATTAAATACAGGTTCATGAATACATTTATTGAGCTGTTCTTGATGTCTATGAACATATGAATATGTTATTGAAATTCATGAACATGTTTGGAGTAGCTTTTTATTCATGAATTGCCATTTAACATTCATGAATGTTCAGGAAGTTCATGAATAAGTTCTTGAACTTTCACACATTTCGTTAGCCTTTGTATGATATCAAGGAATCAGTGGAATACTGTAGTAAGTGTTTTGAATATGTGAAAGACTTACTTTAAGTCTTGCTTTGAACTCGTGATATGCCTCATAAACATTAAATGATGATTGTGTTGTAACAGGTTAACCCTTTACAAAACGCAAAATTTTCGACTCCCAAATTGAAAGAGTTTGCAGATGACATTTCAAAATGTGATGACAGTGGAAAATAATCTTCTTATAGGGTAGAAAACGTTGCGGGAAAAGGAGAAACTGCTCGTTACCAATAATTTCTTCCTGTCTCACAATGTTTTCCAAAGTCGTCTGCAACAAAATGGTGAAATGTCGTCATTGTTTTGGAAAGGGTTAAAATGTACGGTATGACATCGCCATAAGGGAATGAGCCATTTCACCTTATGACTTACCATCAATGTGTCACTGTAACATGGAAAAGAACCAACTGTTTTTCTCATAAAATTAAACTGTTGTTGGCTAATTAATGTCTGTTACCTACAAGATGTCTAATCACCCTTGGTCAAGGAATGACATTCATAGTGGACAAGGCTGACATACTGACCACCCCTTATTAATTATATAACCCTTTACCAAACACCAAATTTTCGACTGTCCCAAATTGAAAGAGTTTGCAGACGCCATTTCAAAAAGTGATGAAATTGAAAAATAATCTTCTGATAGGGAAGAAAACATTGTAGGAAAAAGAGAATTTGCTCATAAGGAGCAATTTTTCCTTTTCCCACAATGTTTTCTAGAGTTGTCTGCAACAAACTGGTCAAATGTCATTATTGTTTGGTAATGGTATTATCTGTCATAGTGGCAATAAATTACTCATAGTTTGCTCTCTTTTCACAAGGTGTAGGCAGGTGACAGTTTTGATTTGGACGTTTGAAGCAGTCTATTGCCAAATATGTACAAATAAACAAGATTAATATTATATTATGGCTGCTGATGTAAATATTGTATTTAAGATATCCATTAACATGAAAGAGACTTTTGCAAATTATCCTTTTTTCTCACCGTTTTCAAATGTCATCAGTTGAAGTGTAGAGCTCCATTAATAAAGCAAATGATATTAACTCTTAGAATGCTGGGTAACTTTCTAAAAATAGATATTTGTGTGGTCTGCTTTCCAAAACCTTAAATATCTGCTTAATTTTGTTGAGGATATTCTGAGTAGCAAATAGGTCAGATCACAGGCCAGCCGCCAATTTACTTGGTGGCTGGCCTGGATCTAACCTGTTTGCATAATCATGAAGTCAGTCCAAGCACTATAAGGGTTAACCCTTTCCCAAACAACAAATTTTTGGCTGTCCCAAATTGAAAGAGTTTGCAGAAGACATTTCAAAATGTGATGAAATTGAACAATATTCTTCAATAAGATGCAGAAAACCTTGTAGGAAAAGGAAATATTGCTCGTAAAGAGCAATTTCTCCTTTTCCCACAATGTTTTCTAAATTTGTCTGCAACAAAGTGGTCAAATGTCGTTATTGTTTAGGAAAGGGTTAAGGAGGGATTTTTTGTCATATAAGGTATAGGTTTAATCAATCGTCTGTACAGGTTAATGATATATACCTGATTGTATGCATGACTTATGAGCTAATATGCATAGCCAATTAACTGCGATTTACTATATCCATTCCCATTGGTTGTGCATTACGTCTATCTCAATTGATTGTTTATGATGCATTAGATCTTGTGGTTAGGCCACAAATGAGCCCCGTGTTAACCCACAAATAGGCCCCCATATGAACTCTTTGAAATCTGTTTCATTTTATTTGATATCCTTTTTATCTGTGAAGCTCTTTTTCCATATTACCTAATTTTACCAAATTATCTGCAGAAGATTTAGAATTCCACTCATAAGATTAAACTACTCTTTGTCACTTGTCACAATGGTTTCAACCAACATGTGTACCAACGGTCCCGGTTTTTATTCCCGTTAGGTGGGGTAAAAATTTCTGGGACTGACCCACGAATCAGCGCAACTACTGGTTTACTATCCAGGAAGCATTAATCGAGAGTGAATTTAATAAGCTTCAATTTAGCCTCTGTCACTAACGATGTAAAATGAATAAGTTCGATTTAACAAGTGTGTCTTTTTTTTCCTCCTTTTTTGTAACCTGCTGTAGCTCAAGTTTGAACCAATCTATTTCCTATCAAAGGGAATGGGTTATTAAAAAGACTTAAATCAACCTTGAACATGTTAATTAAGGGAGATAACCCAGAAAGTTAATAGAATAACATGTAACAGAATGACAAGAAAATATCTAAGACAGTTTGCATTATCATAATATAGTTACTTATTAAAAACAAGATAAGAAATGGACAGTTTGTTTGTGTTGATTAAATAACTTTGTTTAATGATATTAAAGTGTCTGCTGTGAGCCCTTTTGATTATTTATTAGAGAGAAGTTTAAATAGAAGAGTTAGCTAATTACAGACTGAATGAGGTTCAATCTCTTATTCCATGATACCTCAGGATGACATATTTGCTGCTGAAGACCTTCAAAAACAGAGTGGCAAAAGAATAACTGCTTCTAATGAGCAATTTATTACTGTTTCAAAGGTTTCTACCCTGCGATTCTATAAATGAATTTTCTTATTTTTTTTATTATTATTATTTTTTTTCATACTACTGTTAGTCGTCTGCTGCTGCTTTCAATAAAGATCAGTTGGTGATTCCCATATGGGGAAATTGCTATATCTGATAAGCCTGCATTAGGCTATAAGTAAAAAAATATTTTGTACATAAACCATTCTAGGATAGGACCCAACAAACTATTTCGATATTCTACCCATAGTAAATAGCCCGATTGATATGGACAGACGGATCTAAGTCTATGCTTTTTCATTCGCATATTGTGTTCATACGGACACGGGAGCTCCTTTCATAACAAACCAGTCTTAATTATGTTCATTCATAATTGCAGAATCGTCTCGTAATGTTCTTATAATGAAAGGTCAGGTGGTTATTACTAAATTATTTATTACACAATATTCTTCCAAAAAAAAGCTATGTTAACCTCTGTATTGGCCTATATGTTGTCAAAGTATGTGGGAAAGCCAACAAAAAAACCTGACCATAAGGAAGATACAGATGTGTAGTATATTTGTAATGTTTCTTCTGCTTCTGTTGTAGGTACTTGTTTGAATCTTATGCAGAAAGATTTTACCCTTATAGTGCTGGAACCGACTTCGTGCTTATGCAAACAGGTTACATTCAGGCCAGCCAGCCAAGTAAATTGGCAGCTGGCCTGTGATCTTACCTGTTTGCTTGTTTATCTTTCCTCAACAGAATTAAGAAGATATTTAAGGTTAAGGATAGCAGACGGCACAAAAATCTATTTTAAGAAAATTTCCAAGAGAACCTCCAACAAAGTATGTGAGATATTTGTATATTTTGCTGGTCTTTGATAGATTTCAGCACTATCTGTGGCCGTTTGATTAATTGGGAGGTCTAATAACATTTTAATTACACAAGTAATTTCTCTTTAAGTTATTGAATTGGTTGTATGTACTTCTTGTATCAAAATCGAGATTTAACCTTTGAACAGACATCCCGTGTTAATGAGTAAATAACAATTATTAATTTCGTAACAGCCATTATGCCATAAAAATGCCGTAATCATGTAATAATAATGCCATAATCATGTTATTTGAATGGTTGTTTTGTGGTAATTGTTGCGTAATTTATGAATCATTACCATAGATTAATACACATTCTCAAGATTGGTGCAGTTTGGTTAGCCTCTTTTATTACACCGAAGTATGTTCTGTCCTTAAAGAAAATCGAAATCACATTTCCACTTAGTTTTCCTATTTTAAGATTTTTCTTGCATTGAAATTGCCATATAAATTTTATCTTTAGTTGTTAAATCACTTTGTTGATGATACTGTGTAAACAATTCTTAAATCGACAATGATTTGGTATTGATGAATACAAATCTTGACGTTTTCTTGAATCAAAAGCTTCAAGTGCAGTTAAATGACTAACATTGAAGAAAACGATTATTTGAACAATAAATTATGAAAACTTGCAATCCAAATTTTAAGACGAATCAAATGACATATTTAGAAATGGTTATGCATCTTTTTATGGGCACTTTCGTTCATGTCTAAAGGATTATGTAAACATGCAGTAACCAAGAAGGTATCAATGAAATAAGAAATTACTTAACCCTTCCTCTGACTAATACAGTGCTGTAAATGAAACCAAAACATTTATCTAAAAGACAAAAAAATCTTCATTAAAATGCTATTAAATTGATGTTGAACCTTAAAATATCTTTGTGCAACTGAAAACGTGTTCATTATGACAGAACTATCCTTTTCTCACAATTATATAAATAATTTTTACTAGGCAAGGATGTCCTTAGTCATTTGGTATAGTGAATAAATAAGTAAAGGTAGAAATGATGTTTTTCAAATTCTTAAGTATTTTTTGTGTATGAAAATGATCATTTAATGAGTGTAATAAAAGACTTTTTATTACCTAGTTTTAAATAAACCCCATATGTTGTACTGCATTGGGTAGAAAGGCTTCTGTAGCCATGTGCGAAAGTGTGTAGCCTTGGATCAGCCTGTTTATACCCATTACCAAATAATGATGACATTTGACCAGTTTGTTGCAGACGACTCTTGAAAACATTGTGGGAAAAGGAGAAATTGCTTGTATGGGCAATTTCTGCTTTTCCCACAATGTTTCCTGGTCTATCAGAAGGATTTCAATTTCATCACATTTTGAAATGTCGTCTGCAAACTCTTTCAATTGTGGAAAATTTGGAATTTGGTAAAGGGTTAATCCACTTTGGCTGATTTGAGTTGATTGTTTTTGCATACAGGGTAGTATGGGTTCAAAGGAAGCAAAAACCACATGTTGTTTAGTGGTTGTGTTGGGAATTTGAGACTTGATGACCCATGTTCAATTCTTGGTGATGTTTATCCATGCGAAAGATTCATGAACTTTGTGAACATTCATGAGCATTAATGTTCATGAACAGAGACCTTTTTTTCATGAAATTCAAGAACAGGTTCATGAATATTCAGTAAAGGTTCATGGAAACCTTCATAAATCTGTTTTTGATGTTCATGAACATGTTCTTGAAATTCATTAACAAGTGTGTTTGTAATAACATTTGTTCATGAATGGCTATTTAATGTTCTTGAATAAGTTCTTGAATCTTTTGCAGAAGTAACTGTTTAACAGAAGATTAGTGAAGACATTGCTACCAAGCCTGGTGCTTATTCGGTAGAAACCCTGGCAATTTAATTACAGGAGAACTTGCTTGGCTTGTTTCAAGCAATTACGTCTTCTGTTCACAGGGTTTTCAAAATGTTGTATACTTTGTTTCCCATTGGTTATTAATGCTTCAAGATGTATAAAGATATAAGTTAAATATCAAGTTCAGCTATATGAGGTGCAGAGAGGAAAGATTTCTTGTCCACATGCTATGTCATCTGTCAGAAAACTGTCCTGGAAACTGAAAGGTCTTTTCTCTGGGGGGATAGGCATTGCTGGCTATGGTGTGGTAGACATAGATATGAGAGGTTTTGTCTCCAATTTGTTATTTGATTTGTGTCTCAATGTTTGAATTACTTTTGGGCATGTACTGTCTATGGGTGTTGGCTCCTGTTGTGAAGTAACCATTTTCGGCGCGAGTACTGGTTATGTATCTAGGAAGCAGAATCAAAATTGATTAATCTAAGTTGTAAGAACTAGTTTTACAATTAATGTAAAATAAATAAGTTTAAACTAAGTAACATTTGATGGAGTTGGGATCATGGCTATGATCTATTATAGTTACCAGTTAACCACATCTTTTAAATTTTATAAAAACTAAACATGGACGTTGAATGTCAATTCATCCTTTCTCATTCCGCCATTCATGGGTACATATAATTATGTAGCATTGATTGCAATTTTAGATATTCATATGATTTAAAATGGGCAACATTGGTGCAATGGTATTGGGTCTGCCTCTTGTACCGTGGGTCCTGTGTATGATAACCGTAAGGCGAGGTGAAAAAAGCTGGGACCATCCCACAAGTTTGCAAAAATACTAGTTAAATATCCAGGAAGCAGTCATCAAAAGTGAATTTAATAAGCTTCAAGCTTTCGTCACAATTGATTTAAGTTACATAAGTTTAAACTAGGATGTTAATTTTATCATTGGATTAAGTAATCATTGAAAACTTTGAAAGTATAAAAAAAAAACTCTTCTGTTATCTGGAGCTCAAACTTTCAGCTTAGATTAAACAGTGTTTCTAGATGATAGACAATTTTCTTTGTATGTACTTTGTAATACAAGAAGCAGCTCAATAACCTTTTAACCCTTTACCAAATGCCAAATGTTCAACTGTCTCAAATTGAAAGAGTTTGCAGACAACATTTCAAAATGTGATGAAATGGAAAAACAATCTTCTCATAGGGCAGAAAACATTGTTGGAAAAAGAGCAATTTCTCCTTTTCCCACAATGTTTTTCAGAGTCATCTGCAACGAACTGGTCAAATGTTGTTATTGTTTAGTAAATGTTAAACCTTTCCTGTATAGACATCTCAAACAAACCTGTCAAACCTGGAACCGAATAAGATGATGAATGGGATTGGTCCCCAGCCTTTAGGACTTCTGTCAAACTCAAGTCGTACAATCCCTTAACTGGTTCCACCTTGACAGACTGCTTTGAGGCTAGCAATATTCCATTTTTGGACTTTTCAACAGTATATATTGAAAGGACACAAAACAAAAGAAGGTGAATTCCTTTGCAAAATTCCCTCCTCTCCTAGCTGGTTCCACTCTGGCTTCTTTTTTTTTTTAAGGCATTCCCTAAACACATTACCAAACAATAACGACTTTTAACCACTTATTGCAGGCGATGATCTAACCTGTTTGAAACTCTGAGTATCTTTCTTCATCAAAATTAAGCAGATATTTAAGGTTTTTGAAAGCAGACGACACAAAAAGTTAATTCATAAAATTACCCGGCATTCTAGGGCCTAAACTTGTATATGATCCCGGGTCAGCATGTAATATATACCATCAGCTAGACAAGTATCTATATCCATTACAAATATGAGGTTTTATTGTCGCCTGTATATTAAAAACGTGTCTGGTTTGACACCTTGGGATATCACCCCAGCGAAAATGTCAATGAGTCTGTGACATCTACTGTCAAACCCCGAGTAGATGTAGACAATGCTAAAACCCTCGGTATGCAAGGTAATTTTCTAAAAATATATTTATTGTGTCGTCCACTTCCCAAAACCTTATATATATCTGTCTAAATTTGATGAGGAAAGATGCTCCGAGTAGCAAACAGGTTAGATCACAGGCCAGCCACCAGTTTACTTGGTTGCTGGCCTGGATCTAACCTGTTTGCCTTAGCATGAAGTCAGTTCCAGTACTATATGGGTTAGATGGGGCAAACATTCCATTCATTTCCTCTTTTGTTATTTGACACCATGATTACAATGGTTTCTACCAAATATCGTAGAAAAAATGTTTTAGTATTTATTTTCTTCCTTATTTTTATTTCAAAGGTTTTTAAACAGTATTTGAATTAATTCAGTTCTATGTAAATTTGTTCTTGAACATGTCTGAGAGATTTTGGTCCACTCTGATGAATGCGATCACTTGGTTGATTTTTGTTATTTTTTTTCTTTTTTCCAGAAACAACACATGGGTCTATAACTAAATTATGTCTTGTATAAGAAACAATAAATCATTTAATATCAATAACCAGAATAAGCTAGAATAGTCAACGTATAATCATCAATAATTTATATTGGATAAGTTACCAGAGACTGGAATAGTCAATGTAAAAGAAACACCCAATCTTATTATAAAACAATGCCCTATTAGAAACAACCAATTGTATTGCATAAATCACCAGTGGAAGCTAGAATAGTCATAGGATGACACATCCTTCTGTGATCAATATCTATATAAATGCTCTCACGTCCAATAATAGCCAGGCACCACTGTCCAAGCCCTTCAAAGTGCCATGTCCACTCCAATTATCTGGTCAGTCCATGCAAAATTTATTTGATTATTTTGTATTCCACCACTTTTCCTTTATACATCCAAATGGTTATTCAGAGGCCATAGAGAAGTGTTTTCCTTGCAAACCTTTTTGTTATTTTCCTCTCTAAACCCTATTGTATTGGTATTTGATATAATTAATCATCTCAAAAAATTATCTACCTATGATTTATAAAGATGCCCATATACTTGTTAAAATGGTTTAACGTTTAATTTTTTCCTTAAAACCCCAAAAAAAAATGAATCCAAAGGGCTTTGATAGGCACCCCTTTCTGGAGTTCTGGTTATTGTCAATGGGGGATGGGGCAGAAACATCTTTGCTGCTCATCTAATATTTATGGACCCCTCTCACATTGGGCTTTTTGTCTCCAAGTGTTCGGTTTGTCTTTTGGGACTAGACCTGAATGAGATTGTCTTTGACGGCACTAGAACTGCAGTGTTATAGGACTCCATGGTCTGCATTTTACCATGCTATAACCAAAAACAACCTTTTTCATTTGTTCTATGATGATAAAGGTGGTCGCGTTTAACTTGGACCAGTTTGAAGACTCTATTGAAGGTTGAATGCAAAACTATAGTAAGTGCTTCATGTTTATGAAGCACTTACTATAGTCTTGCATTCAACCCTCACTATATGAGTATCATGCTCTAGGTGGCTGCAGTATTTTCACCCTTAAAATCTTAAAATTACAATGACAAGAATGACCAATCCAACGGCTGCCAATGCAAAGGAAATTGGCCATAATTGTATTTTGGTTTGCTGGTCGGATGGTTCCCAATAAATCAATGGATGTAATAGGTTGTGGCTTGCCAGTTTCTATATGGGTTTGCTGGTTAAATTCTTCTGTTGCATATTTCTTAACACATTTGTTCATATTGAAATTAGATAGTTTTCCAAATTTAAAACACCTGCACAAAATTAATATTGTGAATATTGGAAGAAGCCATATTGATAAACGGTAAAGATAAGTATTAAAAGCCATATCTTGTTTTGTTACAATGTCTTTAAAGTTGCTGGTTTCATAATGTCATGTGCAATTGTTTTCATTAGCCGAGTAACAGGCTCTTTCTAATGGGTTTGAATGACTAGATAGGTTTGTACGTATAATAAATAAATTTCTATTCTATTCCTTTCATGTTTTGTTGGATGTTTTGTTTAGGAAGAAAAATCAAAATAATTTTTGCGGGCGACTTTGAGGCTTGCATCAATTTTCTCTTGTTCACTTCTGTTATGTGAAGAAGGTTTATGACATGCAGCGGAATGAATAGCGCCCATCTACTGATCCCTTCCTAGTGAAAAGTCATCGGCACCAATCATTAGCCCTTAGACTGCTTGGTAATTTCTACAAATAGATTTTTATGTTGTCTGCTTTCCAAAAACTTAAATATCTGCTTACTTTTGATGAGGAAAGATGCATAGAGTAGCAAACATGTTAAATCACAGGCCAGCTGTTAATTTACATAAGCATGTAGTCGGTTCCAGCACTATAAGGGGTTAGGGCAACACTGGCCATGGGTCTCTAATGGAGGTTTGTTATTATAATAGTTGATTATAATAGTTGATTATCGTGGTTGACCTATTATACAAGAATGTCATCAGATAAAAAGTTGTCAAGATCAATTTTTCTGCTGTTTTAGTAGGGGATCCTTTTTAACAGTATTGTTGGCTTTCTCTCAGCCCCTTGAACGAGCATCACACACTTGTTTGTCCCAAATTGAAAATATTTACAGGCAAGTTTTGAAATTACTTCACATTTTTGTAACAATTGATACTTCAAGCTTCTTTTATAGATAAATAAAAGTGAAAGGAAATGAAGGTTAAAGGGGAACCAGTAGAAATCAATCAAGGAAAATGACTTTAATTCTTACCATTATGTTGATCATTTAAGATTGATCATATAATTCGAAACCCCATTGGACTCCTTCGTTGCTGCTAAGCTTAACAATTCTTTGAACTGTCTACAATGGATTTATCTGTACCCATTTGATTAGTATATTTGACAAATCTTTTTCTACACTCTCTGATGTCTTGGGGGATTTCTAAATCCTGGAGTTTCCATGCAAAGAATTTGTTCATGGAATCTCGATTGGCGAATGAATAACAAATTGTGTTTTGTCAAACTAAATGAATCACATGACATTGTACATGCCCCTTCCTTTGTTGTTGGAAGACCCTCCCTTGGGCATTGTTCAGATCAAATTAACAAAATCAAAGCCTTCAGATAATTGATGTACATCAGTGAGAATAGGGCTATCCTTCAAACCCTATGATTTGGGTACTTATCTGAAATGTCTATGTGAAGATTCAAATGAGTACCCAAAACAGGGTTTTATTTTTTAGTGAGTCATTTTTGACAAGACTATGCTTTAACCCTTACAGTGCTGGAACTGAATTCATGCTTATGCAAACAGGTAAGATCAAGGCCAGCCGCCGAGTAAATTGGTGACTGGCCTGTGATCTAACATGTTTGCTACTCTGAGCATCTTTCCTCAACAAAATTAAGCAGATATTTAAGTATTTGGAAAGCAGATGACACAAAAACCTATTTTTTAGAAAATTACCCAGCATTCTAAGGGTTAACTTTGTCAGAAGTTTTTTAGAATTGATTCAATTCTATGTAAATTTGTTCTTGAAAATGTCAGAGTGAATTTGGTCTGCTCTGATGAATGGGATCACATGGTATTTTTTTTTTTTTCTTTTCTTTTTTTTGTTAAGCAGAATGGGGTTATACTGACTCCATTTCTATTGTTTATGGAGAAAATCTGAATATTTACAAATACTCTCTATTGCAGACGAGGATGTTTGAGTGTTAGATTATAAATTCATTGCTTCCAATGAGGTCTGCCTGGGGTCCAAGTATTTCTCATGTAATCACTCTTGGTAATTTCTCATCTCTCATCAAATTTGAGCAGTGTCCAAATAGTATAGTTTATTTAAGTCTAAACATTTAAAGGGGCTATCCCACAGATTTGAGTTTCTTTAAAAGTTGAACTTATTTTATTGATGAAAATGATTTTTAAAATCTATTCTGATACTGCTCAGCAAATATATAAAGAAGAAATTAAAAATAGCCTATTATTTAGTGATGGGGATGATACTTTAATTAACATTTTAATATTGATTAATTTTGAGAGACATTTGATAGACAGCTTTGTCATATGGAGACAATATTTATTATCACTTTAGTGGTGAAAAAACACCAAAAAAAACAAGCATTCTGCATTTCTCTGAATTTGTACAGAAAGCGTCTGCTTTAGATTTGGTGCAGACGGATGTTGAATGAGTCAATAAGGATGAAACCCTATTATCCCCCCCATCCTTTCCATCTGAAGACTGTGGTCTTCATTATGTTGACTTTTATACGCAATTTGGTAAGTCAAGAAATCTAACGAACCCAGCAGTCTCCGACATAGCTTCCTATTACATAATTGGTTACCATGGGAACGGGGAAACGGGACTTCTAAAAGTAGCATTTCGGGAATATTTGCAATTTTAGGCTGTCATCACCCCAGTAATACGGCTGACAGGTCTTTGCATGAGAGAAAGCACTGGTGTTATTATTTATCCTTGTCTATTGCCACAGACTGTAGGCATCCCTGCTGCATACCCTCTTGAAAATATATAGGATAACAATTTTGCCGAGATATCATGGAATGGAATGTTGAATGGAATTGAGGACAACATGAAAAAAGAGGATGTAAATTTTGACAAGCTGGATGCCAGTGCTCTAACTGGTACTAAAGCATTAAAAGTTGCTGCTCAAGTTAATGATCAGTTTCTCGTGACTTTCCTGCACTGGATTAGAATTTTGTCACATTCCAGAAACAAAAATGCATTAACCCTTTACCAAAAGCCCAATTTTTGACAGTCTGGGCATTTGACCAGTTTGTTGCAAATAACTCTGGTAAACATTATGGGAAAAGGACAAATTTCTTCTAATGAGCAATTTGTTCTTTGCCCACAATGTTTTCTGCCCTATCAGAAGATTATTTTCCAATTTCGTCACATTTTGAAATTTCGTCTGCAAACTCTTTCAATTTGGGACAATCTAAAATTTGGCTTTTGGTAAAGGGTCAAGGATAAAGGATTTTCATGAGAGACCATTTTCAGAGTGACATACAGAATGCTGTTGGTCCTACCTGGTTTGATCAGCACTTGTGGGCAGTTACACTCGGTGTAATCCTCCATCACGATGAGTTGGGCATTGCAACATAACTGAAATAATGTTGTCTCAATGTAAAACCCAGTTAATTGGATCATTCCAAGCAATTTGTATATCCGCTTAGATTAACAAATGAAATGTTTCTTTTAATCATTATGTTTATGTTTTTAAGTGACCAGATGTTATTTGAACAAATTGAAACCATATTTCTTGACACAAACTATTTGTAATACAAGCCTCTATCACACATGGTAAACACTGTTTGTAGTTGGTTTGAAAATCAGTCTTAGTAAGGGGTGGTGGTTGTAACCGTAATTTCTGCAATTTCCATCTAAATCATATTGCAAGTACAGTAGGTTTTAGTCCTAACTTATGTCTTTTAGGTTTTTTGCCCTCGTGAAAGATTCATAAACTTCATGTATGTTAAAGGCACATACAAGGAGACTAATGATATATCAAACTATATTAATTGGTAAACTTTTGGTCAGATTCAAATATTTATCACCAAAAAAACCTCTTCAGCACAACTTAAGCGTGAAGCCAACAAGCAATAACCCAGATTAACCGGTTTAATTGTTTGATTCTTCAACCCTGACCTTGACAGTTAATACAAAAATGTTTGAACCAACCAATCAGAATTCGTTATTTTGAATATGTAAACAAACAGGTTGTTGATAAACATGATTGAATTTGAGACTACTACATGTATATTTCAAGCACAAAATAACTTATGTTTAAGAAGCCTATTTAATATGGTCTCAATGCATTCGTGAATTAATTATCATGACTTTTATGAAAATGATAAAAGATCTCCATATATTTTTAGTGATTGATTTGTACTTTTCTCCTTTAATGTGCCTTTAAATGGCCATTTATAAACACAAAGCTGTTCTGAAACTGTCCATGAAATTCAAGAACATGTCCATGAACCATTTTGCCCTATATGAGATTTTAGGTCTGATCCAAATTTGTATCAATGGCTGACGACAAAAGATAACATGAACTAAAACGTTTTCTTTAAACTATAAGGTAGAAACCATTTCTACAAAAAGATCGCAATAAATAGCTTATTATGAGCAATGCATGTCTTTAGCAAATTGTTTCTTTAGCACTTTCTCCATGATATCTTGCTTTGACAGCAGAAATCTCAAAAAAACAATGTGTTAAACGAAAAAATAGTGTCCGGATGATAGATTTGGATGATAGAGTGTTGATACACTGTTATCTTATTGAATGCCCAAGTTATTATTCTATATTAGATTATGACAATCTCTTGCAACCACATTAAGGATTTATGTGTGTTTTCATTCTCTTAACCCTTATAGTACTGCTGGAACTGACATCATACTTTTGCAAACAGGTACGATCACAACAGAACAACTGCCAAGTAAATACTTGGTGGCTGGCTTGTGATATAGCCTGTTTGCTACTTTGAGTATTTTTCCTCATCAAAATTAAGCAGATACTTAAAGTATTGGAAAGCAGACGACACAAAAATCTATTTTTAGAATATTACCAAGCATTCTAAGGGTTAAAATGGAACAACAGGGCAGACATGTTATGATGTACGGGGCCAATGTTATTCCATATGTGGTCAAGGATCATTGGCCCAGGTCTGGGTACCAGAGATAGCAGTAGATAAGGGCTGGTACCTGTATGTCGTGTTTAATTAATACAGAGGTTTGCCCTATCTTCTCCCGGCATATTGAACCTGTCAGGAGCTCACTGATAAAAGCCGGTGTGGCTGATAAGCGGGTAAAGGATTATTATGGGATGAGGTGGGACGGGCAATTTAAAGTTTTCCTTCATATGTGAATTTGTCACTTATCGAAATTAAAAGCAATACCAATGAAATATTATAAAGATTTTTAGAGAAAGGATAGAAGAAATTAGTGGCTTGGAATTCTTCGGATGCAGTTACATTTAAAGACAAAAAATGATTAGCAGTAATGTTGCTTTTGCAAGATTAACATTGAAAAGACTAAAATTTTACAAAAAATCTATAAAAAAAATGGCATAAGAATTATTGCACTTTGGACAATAGGGAAAGCCAGTTTCAGCTAAAAAGTTCATTTGTTTTTTATCCCGGAACATGATAGATATGTGTGAAGTGTGCATGCAATACGTCCGAAAAATTGTTGAAAATGGCGATTAAACCTCAGACTATTATACAAACATATACAAAGATGTCTGTAGTAAACCCTAATAGTGCTGAAACCGACTACATGCTTATGCAAACAGGTTAGATCCAGACCAGCTGCCAGGTAAATTGGCAGCTGGCCTGTGATTTAACCTGTTTGTCACTCTGAGTATCTTTTCTCAGCAAAATTAAGCAGATATTGAAGGTTTTGGAAAGCAGACAACACAAAAATCTATTTTTATAAAATCCCCAACATTTTAAGGGTTAAGCAAAAGACTTGAGGTTTTCCATTACATAAAAAAGGGTTCAACGCAAGACTATAGTAAGTGCTTCACAAATGTAAAGCTCTTACTATAGTATTGCGCTGACTCCTTGAAAAGTTCCAAAATAACCTCAGACAAAATTACTTATTAGCCTCCAAGAAGTCCGTAATATCATTCCCTGTGCCGGATGGGTGGGATGGTTGTGTGTGGGGCAAGTGTCAGGGAGATAAGAAACTAAATAAACATCTCATGATTTATGGAAAACGGTGGAGGAATGGGCAGCAAGCGCTGATAACTCCGGAGTAAATCTAGTAAATGTTCCTGATTGGACTTTTGATGGTATCTTTAATTTGAATCAAGTTAGGAGAAAAGGCATCTTACCTATTTTTGCTTTCTATTAACGAAATTGGATTAATTCTTCATTGTATCATCATGTATGGTTTTAGGTTGAACATATTTTATTGTAAAATATTCGTTTACTATTGGATTGGGACGTAAGCTTTATTGTATGTTTTTTTGCGGTGAAGTTTTTCTTTTTGTTGCTACGAGGTAAATAAATTCCCTATTCCTTTTAGCAGGCCACAATAATTATTGTAAATGGGATTTTTCTAAGAAGACCATGGCATTAACATAAACAGATATTTCACATGTTAATGAGATGAGAAAAGTAACTAAGAAGTCAAATCATTTTTTTACACTCAGACTTTCCTTATGCCATAGTCATCAGGGGCTGGGTACCGTTTTACTAAACAACTTACGGAAAATGTTTGCGTAAGTCATAATTGATTAACATGGATAGTATCTTCAATGAAAGTACAATATTGCAATGTGACACGTCATTGGAAGCGTCTCGGAGAGACGATTCCAATGATGTGTCACTTTGCAATATTGCTTCGTCCAATATTGAAATAAGAGGAATTGTTGTTTTAGACTTACGCAAATCTTAAGCGTAAACTGTTTAGTAAAACGGTACCCAGGAGCTGGGTCACATTCACTCCATCCGTTTTCTCCTTTCTCCCTCCTTTCCCATGTTATTGATAAACAAACCTATGGCAAGCAAATCATGTTGACTTGTCTGGGGCAAAGAAATCTGTCTACCAAACCAACCATCAGCCAGACAGACATGTGCAATATGTCATCTCCTAACAAATAATCCACAGCACATCAAATCTGGAGGGGATAAACAAATTGGTCAATTACTGGATCAATAGAAAACAAAAGGGACCACATTAGTTACTCGGACATCATTGTGGCCCCTAGCCATTGAGGACCTCAGCCATCTTGTCAAAGGACTGGGCCATCTTGTTAACCCTTTCCCAAACAACAAATTATTGACTGTCCCAAATTGAAAGAGTTTGCAGACGACATTTCAAAATGTGATGAAATTGGACAATAATCTTCTGATAGGGCAGAAAACATTGTAGGAAGGAATAATTGCTTGTTACGAGCAATTTCTCCTTTTTCCACAATGTTTTCTAAAGTCGTCTGCAACAAAGTGGTCCAATGTCGTTATTGTTTGGGAAAGGGTTAAAGGACTCGGTTGTCAATGGGTTCTAATCACCTGTCCAGCATGAGTCAAGCTAATGAGATGGTACAGCCAGTGAAGGTTTTGTCAACAGCATTATGCATTGTGCAAAGAAACATTGTGACTAAAGAAGCAACTTGATATGAACATTGTGGTACAGCCAGTGAAGGTTTTGTCAGCAGCATTATGCATTGTGCAAAGAAACATTGTGACTAAAGAAGCAATTTGATATGAGCATTGTGGTACAGCCAGTGAAGGTTTTGTCAGCAGCATTATGCATTGTGCAAAGAAACATTGTGACTAAAGAAGCAACTTGATATGAGCATTGTGGTACAGCCAGTGAAGGTTTTGTCAGCAGCATTATGCATTGTGCAAAGAAACATTGTGACTAAAGGAGGAACTTGTTATTGGCATTGTCATACAGTCTGTAAAGGCTATGTCAACAGCATTATGCATTGTGCAAAGAAACATTGGAAATTAAGAAGGAACGGCTTATGAGCTTTATGAAGGCTTCTTCAGCAGCATTATGCATTGTTCAAAGAAACATTGTGACTAAGGCTTTGTCAACAGCATTAGGCATAAGAAGGAACTTGTTATGAGCATTGTCATACAGTCTGTAAAGGCTATGTCAACAGCATTATGCATTGTGCAAAGAAACATTGTGACTAAGGCTTTGTCAATAGCATTAGGCATAAGAAGGAACTTGTTATGAGCATTGTCATACAGTCTGTAAAGGCTATGTCAACAGCATTATGCATTGTGCAAAGAAACATTGTGACTAAGGCTTTGTCAATAGCATTAGGCATAAGAAGGAACTTGTTATGAGCATTGTCATACAGTCTGTAAAGGCTATGTCAACAGCATTATGCATTGTTCAAAGAAACATTGTGACTAAGGCTTTGTTAACAGCATTAGGCATAAGAAGGAACTTGTTATGAGCATTGTCATACAGTCTATGAAGGCTATGTCAACAGCATTATGCATTGTTCAAAGAAACATTGGAAATTAAGAAGGAACGGCTTATGAGCTTTATGAAGGCTTTTTCAGCAGCATTAGGCATTGTGCAAAGCAACATTGTGACTAAAGAAGGACCTTCTTATAAGCATTGTGGCCTCTTGCTGAGGTCAGTCCTATTCTCAAACAACTCCAGTCATTCGTCAGATTGGAGTGGTCAAGCTTGTTAAATGGTACAGCTGGTCAACAATCAGCCTGCAACATATGCATTCATCTTTATACTTTTACTATGACATCTTTTTTGTCAGCTTATTTCAGAACATTGCATGTTTTAATCAAATATTGATGCTGACTGATTTCTAGAAGGTCTGCTATGATTATTCATTTATAAGTAATTTGCGTAATAACAAAATTATCATTGTGAAGGGCATTGAAGTAAGAGTTCTAAGTGAAGCGCTATGATCATAAATGATCATTCATAAAATTAAAGACTTATTCAGGGGTTTAATGCAAAACTATAGTAAGTGCTTCACAAACGTGAAGCGCTTACTCATAGTATTGCACAAAACTTTTGTTCTACATAGACAGAGAAGCTTCAAAACTCAGAATTTTCCAAGAACGAGCTAAATTGCCCAATTCTTTTTTTAACTAAACTCATATTTTCGTAGAACTAGTGAATATGGCCTGAATATTTTTAAACTCAAAGCCTTTTTACAATGACTCTTCCCTGCTGTTAATTGGCAGCTCATCCCGAGGGGGGAATTATTTCACTATTGCCTCATGCAATTTTAATGGCGTTTTCAAGAATACTGTAACATGAACCCAGTTTGAATCCATATTTCACATAAAGTTTGTATAAACGGGATGAACCATATGAAAACAAGGGATTTGTTTTTTCGTTTTGCATAATTAGGCACAGAATGATTCCCAGAGTGGTTTTATTTTTCATATTCTTACCACCCTACTGTTTAAATCTAGTCGAACGCTTTTGATATGACAAAGTCATGGTCACATGGTTAATTTAACTTTAAAAATCAAGCAAGCATTATTTTGCTGAGGTGGAAAAGCTGGTCATGGCCTTAAAGGAATGTTTTTGCAGTACCATATTTCTGTGGTCTTTTGTGGCTTTGAATTGGGACCAGTCACAAATTTAGACAAAGGGGAATGTGTTAATTTCTCATCACATGTATGTTCATGAGCTTTTGATATATCATATCATTTGGCACATTGATGCTTTCTTGGACATTTATAAACAAATCCAAACAACATTTGAAAAAAAGAGATGAATAGTCTATACTTTTTATGAAATGAAAGTTATCCAAAGTCATGAAACATGAAGGAACTTAAAGAGATTCTGGCTCCAAGGACTTTGAAAGTTGATGTGAGGGTTCCATGCAACTCTATAGTAAGTCCTTCGAAACATGAGGCACTTACTTAAAGGCCCATTAAAGGAGATTAATGCTATATCAAACTACAGTGGACCCTCGTTTATCCGAACACTTTCGTTCCCAGGAGAAATGTTCGTATTAACGAATTTTCCGGAATAAAGAATATGCGAGTTACAGCGAAATGTTTACCTTTACACGGTGTCGGTGTATCATGATCATTACTATGAAGTAAGAAATACACAATTATTTTTTTTTTTAAGGGAAATTTAAAGTGTGTTAAGGAAGTGTTTATTTGGTCAAAACGGATTTATAAAAAAAATGACAATTTGAAGCAATGTCTTTCGAGAAGTTAAAATTCCTTAAGATAGCTCTGAAAAGAACTGTCTTCGTTTGGCTGTGGGTGTAGACATCTTCAAGTTGTATCTTCTTATTTCAATATCGAGAAATGAGATAGGTAGGGATTGTCGAGAGTTTATTTATAGGGAAAAGGAGCATATCGATTGAGTAATAAATGAAAAAAAACAGTCATTGTCTCCCGATCGCTGTCTAAGCAGCCAATCAGCCAATCAACACCTTTTACAAACTCAACTATCGACATGCGACCGTAATTACATTAATGTAAGACCAATCAACTGACAGAATGACCGATTAACAGACAATCAACACCTTCCAGTACACTACACTAGGTGACATGTTATGGTCAAGCATACGTGACAGTTTGCAAAACGTGTGAATGCCGTTTACAACAGAAGACCGATCCCTTCATTCGCAACTGTAACCGCAAAATAAACGATTTTACTGGTTTCCGGACTAGCCATACGCATATACTATGAAAAATGACTGTTGGTTCCCGAATATTTTTGTCCGGTTCCGGAACGCGGATTTTCCGCATTAAACAGTTAAATTGATGAAGGTAAGATCCGTTCCCTCAAAATTCTGTTCGGATGGTGAATATTCCGGATAAACGACGTTCGGATTATCGCGGGTCCACTGTATATTATTTGGTAAACTTTTGGATAGATTCGAATGTTTATCACCAGAAAACACCATCAGCACAACTTAAATGTGAAAGTAAACCAGAAATAACCCAGATTAGCAACTTTTATAATTCATATTTCCTGATTCTTCACCTCTGACCTTGACAGTTGATACACAAATTTTTGAACTGACCAATCAGAATTTGTTATTTTGAATATGTAAACAAACAGGTTGTTGATAAACATGATTGAATTGGAGACACCTATATTTCAAGCACAAAATAACTTATTTTAAAGGAGTCTATTTAATAGGGTCTCAATGCATTCCTGAACTAATTCCCATGACTTTTATGAACATAATAAAAGAACTCCATATATGTTTCAGTAATTTATTTGTACTCCTCCTTTGATGTGCCTTTAAGTCTTGCACTGAACCCTCAAATTGTCCATTGGGATGACATCCAAAAAGTAAGGGTTAAATGCTTCCCTCGGGATCAATATTTGTCCCAATTCCAGTCTTCTCTAGAATAGCCTGGGAATCTTCTGCTGAATAATTTCTTATTCTCCTTTACTTAACCCTTTCCCAAACAATAACGACATTTGACGACTTTGTTGCAGACCACTTTGGAAAACATTGTGGGAAAAGGAGAAATTGCTCGTAACGAGCAATTTTTCCTTTTCCCACAATGTTGTCTGCCCTATAGGAAGATTATTTTCCAATTTCATCACATTTTGAAATGTCGTCTGCAAACTCTTTCAATTTGGGACAGTCGAAAATGTGTTGTTTGGGAAAGGGTTAAATGATTCACATTGAATGCCTTACAGTAGATGGCATTTGAAACCTTTGTGACTACATAGTACAAAAAAGAAAAATAGAAATTACTTGTAACATTAAGCCATTCTCTCTTATCATGGGTTCTACACAATTTAAAGAAATAAAGATTATTTTGGTATTTTAGCTTGTCAATGTTATGCTTTCAATGGACCAATTAGAATAAATTATGCTTTATCTGAATTTTCTTTTGGAAATGATGTATATGACTGAGCCATGACCGTCTCAGTTATCATTGTAATAATGTTGTACTTACATAGAAGATCAGGGATGAAAAAATGCTCTACGATTAATAATGCAATAATTCAATAACTCGATCACATGCCCATTCAGCCAATCATATCGCCTCATTTACCTCACACTATGAAAACGACGCATAACATGAAACAGGAAATTTCCCTCATTCTGGTGTACTTTATGAATTCCTCTTTTTTTTTTTTTTTTTTATATATGGGTTTTACATCACATCAACATTATTTCAGTTATGTAGCGATGCCCGACTCTTAATGATGGAGGAAGACCCCATACTCAACTGCCCATGAATTCCTCTACTTTCATTAAAACAAAGATCAAAATAAAATTTAATTGCATTGTTGTAACTCTGTGAATTTTGTCTCTTTGTTTTTTTTCTTCTTTATTTTTTTTTTAAATCAACAAATTAAATTGATCTAAGGCAAAAATGTCATTGGATTATTTAAGATGGTGATCCTTATAAAAATCATCACAAGTATATAAATATTTTTGTAGTATAGTACTGTTGTAAGATCATGAAAGATTTAAATCTCTATATCAAACATATTGTGTGATGTAGCAAATTGAAAGAGTGTGGAAGTAACTATGTGTAGATCAAATGATGATATAATTTTTAGGTATTTTTCTGAAAAGATAGGAATTGTTGCAAGAAGAAGAAGAATTGTATTATGTCAGAGCATTGTCTTTTTTTAATTTTTCGCAAAAGTTTCAAAAGCTTCTTGAAGAAAATCTGTATTTGAGACAATAGGATTTCTTGGGAAATCATAGTATCAATTCTATATGTTCAAACAAGTTTAGTTTAAAAAGGGTTCATTAAGCTTAGATGATCCATTCAATGGGAATCATTTGATATTAATTATTAAAAAAGGAAATCATTTAATTGGCTCAAGTTAATGACCCCTGGCTTTTATCCATGATGTGTTGTAATTGTTTGCAATGAAAGTGAATAATGAGCTTGAAAACACATGAAATTTCTTGATTTCTCTATGAACTGTAAGCATATGATTGTTGTGGGTTTGCCTTATAAGTAAACTGAAATTATTGTTAATTAAAAATAGAAAGTGATGCAACAGATAATTCAAACTTTGTCATGAAAAGCAATTTCTTCTTTTGTTAAATTAGTTATTATGATTTCATTGTTCACAAACTTTGAACTAGATATTGTCAAAATCAATAAGACAATAAATAGGAATGAATAAAATTACGAAAAGGCAGTTTCTTGCTGGTGTCGAACTATCAGAACACATCTTCAGGACAAACTTTGAATGGATAAAATTAAATGAAAAACCTTAGCTCTCTCTCTTCCATGCACATGATAAATCAATTACCCAACCCTTTATCTAGTCAAGGTAAATTTCAGCAAGTTAGAATTGACAAACTTGACAAATTCAAAAGGGACAAGAACTACATGATCAGAAATAGATATCAAAATTGTTGTGACATAGGGATAATTAATTCAGCATCACCACATTTGCTTTAATTGGTCATAATGGTTTAAAATCTCTTTGTCTGTTTATAGTCATTTCATCAAAAAAAAGCATTAATTCATAAGGGTGTGAACTTGTCAATTTACTGACGGTTGACCGCAGATGGTCACTAAATTGTCCTCGACATTATTGTCAAACCATGGCTTGACCAGCGTGCATACAGATGTTATTCTTGTGACCAATTATCTGTTTCCATTTATCTTTGAATTTTGTTGAAGAACGCCTCTTTAGCGGAACAAATGCAAAAGAATAACAACAAGGCATTTAAGATTGGTGCATTATTGTATATATAACAACATAGCAATTTGTGAATGTGAGACTATAGCCAGCCCTTCTACAAAACTCCATATAATTGTCTCCTTACGTTAAACACTTTTAATTGTAAATGAATAAGGTCGCAAGAGAAAGATTCTCATATTGGTGGCTTCATTTTTATTCTCTAAATGCTTTCATAACGGAGCCATCAACCTAAGACACAGTGAAATGATGACAATGTCAACAATTGAACGGCAAGGCGAAAAAGGCAATTAATAAAGGCCTCATGATCATTGGATGGTTGTCCTTTGAAGTAATTTCACTCTTGAACACCTCTTTTCTAGGAGCAGATCAAGATGTTTGGTTGGAGTGCTTGACCTACAGTCTAATGATGCTGACATTTAACCCTTAGAATGCAGGAAAGTTTTCAAAAAATAGATTTTTGTGTCGTCTGCTTTCCAAAACTTTAAATATCTGCTTAATTTTGTTAAGGAAAGATACTCAGAGAAGCAAACACGTTTGATCACAGGTCAGACACCAATTTACTTAGCAGCTGGCCTGGACCTAACCTGTTTGCATAAGCATAAAGTCGGTTCCAGCACTATAAGGGTTATTACGAGGGTTCAATGCAAGACTAGTAAGTGCTTCACACATGTGAAGCACTTACTATAGTCTTACACTGAACCCTCAACTATCTTTCATCAAATTGTGCAAGAGCCTTGTCATTTCTCATCATGCAGAGTGTGACAGGTAGAACAATCAGCCTTCAATCAGTCAAAGACTGCTAGCTCCCATGAAAATCCAAATACTGTCATCGGGATTTGAACCCACACGGAGAGGGGCCATGTGATTTCAAGCTTTCAACTAAATAACATTTCAAGCTTACACTTGATAACATTGCTAAAGGAGCAAGCTTTCTAGCCATCCAATATTATTAGAATAAGGAGAAACTAACAGCATTGAGGACTTTGCTATGTATATTATGGTATAAAGCTCTGTCTCAGAGCAGCTTTGAATAATACATGAAAGGAAGGCATCAATATTCCCAACTGTTTCTCAATTTTCATTCAAGAAAGAAACATTCTCCCATAGAAACAAACATGGACAATTTTTCAAGTCAAGGATGATACTTTAAGCCTTAATGAATTACAAATTACAAAGGAACCTTCCCATAGACAACTTGAACTTGAAAAAGACTTTAATGAATACCTTACCATCAATACTGGTCTAAAGAAGATCATTGTTAGAAAAGGAGAACTTCTGCATACAAATATGTTCTCCTTTTTTAACACAATTGTTTCCATATCCATTCAAATTGAGTTAATCGTAATTCTTTTTTCTTTTTTCTTTTTTCTTTTTTTTTTCTTGATCTCGTGGTGGTACAAGAAGTCAGATGATATAGATCTTCCTATTATATGTCACATTCATAGATTATTATATATAGCATTTTAGAAAATGACAAATTAAGGTAGAACGTTTCAATAACATGTCTGTCGTCTGTACATCAGCTTTAAAGTGGAAAGCGAAGTCAATTCACCCATACCCCTAACTAAGCGATTTTATCATTTCAGTTATTCACGATAAATTTACCGTCACAAATTTGTTACGCCTTATGAATTTTCAATTGGTTGGGAATGGGGTTTTGTTGCACTTGACATCTTGGTGTTGGTTTATTAACTTTAATCCTTTCCCCTTAGCAGGTGGATCTTAACCCTTTACCAAACGCCAAATTTTCGATTGTCCAAAATTGAAAGAGTTTGCAGACGACATTTCAAAATGTGACGAAATTAGAATATTATCTTCTGATAGGGCAGAAAGCATTGTGGGAAAAGAAGAAATTGCCCATTAAGAGCAATATCTCCTTTTCCCACAATGTTTTTCCAAATTCGTCTGCAACAAACTGGTCAAATGTGGTCATTGTTTGATAATCAGTTAAACAACTTGATAACTTTATGTTTAATTTGAATTATTAATGAAGCAATATGAATAAGGTGGATAATGCTAATGATGAGTAACATCATTGCTCACTTTGTATGACAACTTTAAAAAAGCATTGTGGCAAAAGGTGAAATTACTTGTCACAAGCAATTTCTTTTTTTGCCACAATGCTTTTTAAATCTATTCAGAATCACACAAGCAAAGATGAAAGGTTTTTCACATGTTTCTAAAGCTTTTTAAGAGTATCTCTATGAATGTATTCATGAACCTGTAATTGTTGTTCATGAATATTTTCTTGAATTCCATGAAAAAGTTCTGTGTTCATAAACAGCCATTTAACATGCATGAAAGTTCATGAAGTACATTAGTTAGTTTTTTAATCTTTCGCAGGGGAAGTCTTCCCATCATTTATCATTTTGACTCTTAAACCATTAGAATGCTGGGTTATTTTCTAAAAATAGACTTTGTGTTGTCTGCTTTTCCAAACCTTAAATATCTGCTAAATTTTGACAAGGAAAGGTACTCAGAGATATAAACAGGTTACATTACAGGCCAGCAGCCAATTAGCTTTTACTTTTCATAAGCATGAAGTTGGTTCCAGCACTATAAGGGTTAAACTTTTACAGTCTTCCACTTTCAACAAAAAATTGGAGTCAAAATACTTTACAAAAAGTGTCAGATGAATTGAATGCTGACATCTGTTAGGTTTGAGTATCGTATTACATCATACAAAAAAGACATTTTTTCTCTGACTTCTAATCAATATTTGTCACCATTTTAATATTCCAATGGGGATAGGAAAGCTGTTCTGATTTATGTTGTTCTAGAAAGGTTACCATTTCTTCATACCTCTTTATGACTGAACCAAATTATCAGCTCCACTAGAATGTGATGATAAAGCATCCAAAATACATTTTTCTTTGTGATGCGATAAAATGGATGGATAAAAAGAATTTTCTTATCTATTTTACAAGCAACTCTTCATGTGATATTGTTTCCTTTAATTAGTTAAATTGTTGCAATGGTTTCTTCCAAAGTTCAAAAGGAGACGCATGTCTCCCCGCCAAAGATTCTAGAATTTATTCATGAACTTTATTAATGAATGGCAAATGACCTTTTATGAACACAGAACTTTTTCATGAAATTTAAGAATAGATTCATGAACATCAAGTGCAGATTCATTAATACATTCATGAACCTGTTCTTGATGTTCATGAACATGTTCTTGAAATTAAGGAATAAGTTAGAACAGCTCTATGGGGGCCTCCGTGGCCTAGTGGTTAGAGTACAGAACTTGAAATCACATGGCCCCTCTCCGCGTGGGTTCAAATCCTGAGAGGGATATGGATTTTCATGAGAGGCAGTCTCCCGACTGACTTACGGAATGCCGATGGTTCTACCCGCCTTGACCAGCCCTTGTGGGCTGTTGAGTATGGGGTCTTCCTCCATCATTAAGAGTCGGGCATTGCTACATAACTGAAATAATGTTGATGTGATGTAAAACCCAAATAAAAAAAAAAAAAAGAACAGCTCTATTGTGTCCATAAAGAGGAGTGAGAGAAGTACATGGAAAGGTGGTACCAGCAAGCTTTTCAAAGTTCCAGGGTACCAACCGTATTCATAAACATGGTCCTTGGAACGCATACAAAAGGGTGGGGAAAGCATATTGTTCAAATGTCAAAAACACATTACAGTTGTGACATCTCATTAATCAGTGGTCATTACAAAGGGGGGTTAATGTAAATGACAGACCAGAAATTAACATAATTTGGTGTTTGTTATTTCTTTAAATGTTAGGATCTATTTATGGATTGCATGTCTTTATTGAATAAATTCAAAAAAAGAAAGGTAATGGTTCCTTGCATGAGCCTTTATTTGGCAAAACGAGCGTTCAATGCTAAACTTAAGCAAGTGTATCCCTTTTGGGACAGACTTGATATGGTGTTGCATTGAATCCTTTGAATTCTGCCCTGCCAAAGATTCAAGGATTTATTCATGAGTTTCATGAATGTTCATACTGATGTGAAATGGCTGTTCATGAACACAGAAGTTTTTTTATGAAATTAAAGAACATGTTCATAAACACCAGGTACAGGTTCATGAATACATTCATGAACCTGTTCTTGATGGTCATTAACATACTCTTGAAACTCATGAGCAAGTTAAGATCGGCTTTGTGTTCATGAAAGGCCATTTAACATTCATGAATGTTCATGAATAAATATGTTCTTGGATCTTTCGCAGGGGCAAATCTCTTAATGCATTCTTAGACCTGTCTGAAATGGAAGCGATAGCAGTAGACATTGACAATTAATCCTCTATGCCATTTTCTTTGTGACTTTGGCAAGAAACTTTTTCTTCAAAAGGTAAATAATATCTGTCGCAAGCATATCCTCTTTTTGTCACAAATGGATTGTTTCCATTTATTTTCAGCTGCTTCAGAAGGAGTCTATGTGGTGAAAGGGGTAAAGAAAACGAAATTGATTTTCTTTTCATGTCAATATTTTAAACACTATCAATGATAAAGAATCTCTAAGGCTTTCATCTATTGCTAATTTCGTCACAATGTTGTACAAAAGTCTTCTGTATGACAAAAAATTGTGATGGTAAGATAATGAAGTTTGACTTGCTTGCATGTGTTTCAATTTCCCTGAGACGGGCAAACTATAATTAGAGTTAACATTTTCCCTTTTCAAACCTTGTAAAATTGGCGGCACCGCAAAACACTGTGCATCTCAGTTGATCCTTGACATATTGTAAATGTGTTGATTGTGCTTTTATTCCAAAGAATATATAATCTTTCTTACATATGAGAACATGCTTTGTTTGAGGCTTAATGTCACTTTAAAACAAATTCCAGTTGTATACCCCTGCGAAAGATCCAAGAACTTATTCATGAACATTCATAAACGTGAAATGGAAATTAATGAACACAAAGCTGTTCTTAACTTGTTCATGAATGTCAAGCACATGTTAATCAAGGACAGGTTCATGAACATATTCATTCATTAACCTGTACTTGATGTTCATGACATATTCTTAAATCTAATTCTAAAAAGTCCTGTGTTCATGAATGGCCATCTAATGTTTATGAATGTTTATGGATAAGTTGTAGGGATAAAGCTCACATCGACTTTAGACTTAGCTATGCAAAGGTATGTTTACCAGAAGTACTTTCTTAATTAACTAGGCTAAAAGATCAAAAGTCAAATTTCATCTACAATATCAGATTATTAATAACATAACCATTATGAAAGTTTTCCGCATATTCCTTGTAAAATCAAAGTTGTCATAACAGAAAAGGCATTCACTTTTGGTGACTCTGCAATGACTTAACCCTTTGCCAAAGGCCATATTAACGACTTTCTCAAATTGAAAGAGTTTGCAGATGACATTTCAAAATGTGATGAAATTGGAAAATAATCTTCTGATAGGACAGAAAACATTGTGGGAAAAGGAAAACTTGCTTGTTATGAGCAATTATTTTTCTTTTCCCACAATATTTTCCAGAGTCGTCTGCAACAAATTGGTTAAATGTTGTTATTGTTTGGTATTGGGTTAAGCAAGCTGAGAGTTTCATTATCCATAGGCGTGGTTTTCAGATGTAGAGCTCGGCCCATAATATGTACCACTTCAGCGCATTATATGCCAGTGGTGAATAATTTGAAATGCAGCATTTCCACTTTCTGTGATATATTATGAAATTACTTAACAGCCAACTACTTCAGGGGCTTTTGGGTAAGTGGTTCTTAATGAAGACAGAGTTCCCTGTAAATAACAGTTGTCACCCCTGTCAACAAATTATAGGCCCATTATCCCTTTATTTCCTACTAGTCAATGTTACGGGAAAGTTATAGATAGTTTTGTCTTTTTTTTTCCTTATTTTTTCATCTTTTAACTGAGGTCTCATGCCATTTTCAATGGTTTACAATTTAGGTTGTGGCAATTCTTCAGCCCCATTTTAAGCTTCCCCCCCCCCCCCTGCAAAGATTCATGAATGTTAAATTGCTGTTCATGAACACAGAACTTTCTCATGAAATTTAAGAACATGTTCATGAATATCAAGTACAGGTTCATGAAAACATTTTATTCATTCTTTAGTAACAATGGTTTCTATCCAAAATCTGAAGGCTGATATTTATGAATATGAGATCATTTTTAACAACAAACTCACAGGAAAGGGATAGGATTATCATAGAGGCAGCACAACAATTAGATGGACATCTCAGATGCTATCTTCAAGCTGGGCAACGCCCATACAGTTAGATGCTTTTACTTATAACAACAGGTTCCAATTAACTAACTAGCCATTGGAGGTTTAGATTTATATTAGAGCTAGGTATATTTGCATTGCTTACTTTTTAATTACTTCTCTAAATCCTGCGTTGTTAGTATCGTCTCAACGAGACAATTTCAATGAGCACCTACAATACAGGATTTCCAGAAAATATTTTAAAAAATTCCCCCAAATGAACTTTGGTATGACCCATTCTTTATAACTTAACCAAATCCTGCTTTGTTGGTACTCGTTAGAATCGTCTCAACGAGACGATTTCAATGAGAGCCCACAATACATGATTTTTAGGATAAATTTTGAAAAACTTCTTAAAGTGGACCCTTCATAATCCCATCCATCAACAAAGGGAGTTGATATGGGTGTGTTATATAAACTGAAGGAAAAAAGAAAGTATTCATCCTTTAATACAAACAGGAAATAAAAGTTTATATGTTTACCCTTACCATGATGTATATAGAATTTTGAATTACCTTTGCTGTGGATTAACATCAAATCATTATAAGCAAACATTCATTTTATAGAAAAATTCAAATATTGCCTTCAGTAAAGGCAGCTTTTTTCTGCAGTAAAGGCAACACACCTCATTCTTTTGTGGGGACTCAATCAAACATTGTGAGAAAATGAAGAAATTGTTTAGAAAAGAAATGGCTATACCTAAAATTTAACTTTCTAATTGGCATTTGTTTTTGTGGCTTTCATTTTTGGGCCAGTCCCCATAACTTGGTATGGGTGATTGAGTAACAGCACAACTGATTCTGAAGGTATCACCTTTTACCAGACCCCATGTTCTCAAGATGTTTATTATCACCAGTGTTATCTAGCTCAATATCAGCTCTATCTAAACCGGCATCATTTATATCATTTATCTCTCATCAACATACAGCTTCTTCCTGCACTTTGATTCCAATATGATTTTACTGCTTTGAATCAGAATAAGATTGCATGCATTACTTTGGATGTCTGTATGTTTCTTTAATGTTCAAACGTTTTTTTTTTAGCTTTGTACCACATTAAAGTATGTTCTATATATGTGATGTTGATTTAATTTTAGCCATATTGATAACTTTCAGTTTCTAACTGTTCTTTGCTTCAATATTATTCAAAATTTGGGTTCCGGGTTCAACTCTCACAAGGGCCCCTGGGCTATTTCATGGACTGTCCTCGGGCAAGACACTGCAGAGCCCTGCCTAGAAGTGTTGACAATTAGAAAACCCATAAAATCACTGAAATGCTGTTGGCATGATGCTAGATTTAAAGAGACAAAAGCACATGGACTTTTATGTGTCAAATAACATTAGAGGCAACTGTTTACTATGATTAACCCTTTCCCAAACAACAAATTTTCAACTGTCCCAAATTGAAAGAGTTTGCAGACGACATTTCAAAATGTGATGAAATTGAACAAAATTCTTCAGAAAGAGCAGAAGACCTTGTGGGAAAAGGAAAGATTTCTCGTTAGAGCAATTTCTTTTTTCCCACAATGTTTTATTAAGTTGACTGCAACAAAGTCGTCAAATGTCGTTATTGTTTGGGAAAGGGTTAAGTATAATTGAAATGGAATTTCTTATGTCCTGTCATTGATCAATATGGTCATGTGTGGAAGTAGTTGGAAGCTTTTTAGTAAAATTAAGCAATACTTGTTAAGAAAGACCAGAAGCAATGACAGATATGCTGACCCCACTGCAATATAACTGAAATACAGTCTAACTTGTGTTAAGCAGCCACCCTTTTAAGCAGCCAACCTGCCTTAAACAGCCACTACAGAAAGTCCCATTGTTAGATTTATAGTGTACATCAATTAGTGTTAAGCAGCCAACATGTCTTAAACAGCCAATTTACTCTGTCCCATAGGCTGGCCTCTTAACACAAGTTTGACTGTACTGCTGAAAAGGTGTGACAACCCTAATTCAATTTCAACCATGTGGACCTTAGACAAATGTTACGGCCAGAAGCAGGGTACCGTTTTACTAAACAGTTTACGCTTAAGATTTGCGTAAGTCTAAAACAACAATTCCTGTTATTTCAATATTGGACTAAGCAATATTGCAAAGTGACACATCATTGGAATCGTCTCTCCGAGACGCTTCCAATGAAGTGCCACATTGCAACATTGTACTTTCATTGAAGATACTATCCATGTTCATCAATTATGAGTTACGCAAATATTTTCCGTAATTTGTTTAGTAAAACGGGCCCCAGGTGCTTTCAATTTGGGAGAGTATAATTCTACATTGCCTTATCTTTATTATTGACTGCATGGGTTGTATGCTATCAACTATCCATCTCCCACTGGAAAGCTAAGATGCATGAGGTCTAATTAGCCGAGATTATCAATTAATTTACTGTTAACCCATTACATGATGTGAACATTTGTTAAGGGATCAAGCGGAAAGCTTCTACATAAGAAAGTGTTAGTCATTAAGAGTATTGATTAATTTTACTTTTTAAAAGGAATAGAATATTTTTTGCTTAAGATGGTTTAGTCTCAATGCACTAATTCCTCGTTAGTGACAATGGTACTATTAGTATAGTCTGCTGTAAAGGCCTGAAAAATATATAAAAGTTAGATGGTGGTTTAACCTGTCCCAAACAACAAATTTTTGACTGTCCCAAATTTGAAGAGTTTGCAGACGACATTTCAAAATGTGATGAAATTGAAAACTATTCTTCAGGTAGAGCAGAAAACCTTGTGGGAAAAGGAGAAATTGCTCGTTATGAGCAATTTTTCCTTATCCCACAATGTTTTTTTCTAAAGTCATCTGCAACAAAGTGGTCATTGTCATTATTGTTTGGGAAAGGGTTAACAATTTTCAGTTAATATTTCTAAATTTCAACGTTAATTGTTGACAAATTATGTATAACTTGTAAAAAAGGAAAGCATCTATTTATTATAGGATATGGGAACAAATTAAGAAACATGTATATGGGCTAATAACAACAAATGATGCATTTTTTTATCGCCTTTTTTGTGGATATACCAGACATGCCTGTTCCGTCAACAGTGATATATTTTAGGGCGGTTTTTGTATACCTTATCGAAACTCTGAAAGTAAATATTGCATGCACTCAGGAGGTTGAATAAAAGGTTATTTGTTCACAAAACAGACCATTCATTTATCACATCTTTTTATCAGTAGACTTCAATTTTATAATGTATGCCTTAAAACCCCTGCCGAAATAACTTCTTGAATCAGTTTTACCAATCAATAATGACGTTTGACCAGTTTGTTGCAGAAGACATTGGAAAACATTGTGTATAAAGGAGAAATGGCTCAAGAAGAGCAATGCCCTTCAAAAGCAATTTCTTCTATTCCCACAATGTTTTCTGCCCCATCAGAAGATTATTTTTTAATTTCATCACATTTTGAAATGTCGTCTGCAAACTGTTTTAATTTGGGACAGTTGAAAATTTGGTGTTTGGTAAAGGGTTAAGACAAGTAACAAATTAATAGCCATGCCAAGGGTTCAGTGCAAAACTAAAGTAAGTACTTCACACTTGTGAAGTACATAATATATTCTGACACTGAACCAACAACATGTTGTATTTTGATCAGTAAATTGATCAGAATTCACAATCAATTTCTCCTTTTTTCACTGTCTTCTGTTCAATATTAAGATGAAAATTCCAGTTGCACAACGACCTGTCATTTTGCCAAAGTCCCCCTAGTTTCATGTGTGAACAAAATTTCTACAAGCAGAGCATGTCCTGATTGAGAATAGAATAACAAAGCTAAAGACAAAAACACCATCAAAGAAAATTCTCTGCTGCTTCATTTAGATTCTGGCTGATAGCAATCCAAGAAAACGGGAAAATAAACGATCAAGATTGAATTCAATTAAGAGCACTAATTAAATACAACGTGAAAATCAATAGCGTGGTTTTAATTTATAGGAATTGTAACAAAAGGAATAGTTACGAAAACATCTTGAATGCATCCTTTGAAATGATTTCTAGCTCAAAAAAACACTAGTCATGATTTAAAATCATTTGAGAAAAGAATTATTTTTCTGTATCATTGATTCAAAATCATTTTACAAACAAATTATTTTTCTGTATCATTGATTTTTGTGACTTCTAGCATGCTTTAACTTATGCTTTGATTTTGCCACAAATAAAGTACCCAAGTTTTACATACAACACTACCTGTTGCAATTTCACCAAACAACATTATCCAGTGTCAAACAATATATAAACAAGTACCTCACCCATGAAGAAATAATTGTCATGGAATTGCTCTGCAATTTGGAACATTCCCAGAATACGGCAACATTGAACAAGGTTAATTGCAATAGTTGTTTACAAATGGAACAATTATTTTAAAGAAAGGTGTTTGTTGTCTCATATATGCTTAGTTTAACTCTTATAGTGCTGGAACCAACTTCATGCTTATGCAAAAGTAAATTGGCCGCTAGCCTGTGATCTAACCTGTTTGCTACTCTGAGTATCTTTCTCAACAAAATTATGCAGATATCTAAGGTTGTGGAAAGCAGACAACACAAAAATCTATTTTTTTGAAAATTACCCAGCATTCGAAGGGTTAAGGGATCACAGCAAACTGTTCAATTAACTATTATAACAAAAGGACAAAAACACTCACAAGAGCATTTTCTTTACTTTTTGCAATAGCTTATATGCAAGATCAATAACCCATTACCAAACGATAATGACATTTCACCAGTTTGTTGCAGACGACTTTGGAAATCATTGTGGGAAAAGGAGAAGTTGCTCTAAACAAGCAATTTCTCCTTTTCCCGCAATGTTTTCTGCCCAATCAGAAGATTATTTTTCAATTTCATCACATTTTGAATTGTTGTTTGCAAACTCTTTCAATTTGGGACAGTCGAATATTTAACATTTGGTAAAGGGTTAAGAAAATGTGATGTACCATACTCTACAATTGACATCTGCTATATTGCCTTCAACCTTGGCATTCAGTCTCAAAATTCTATCTAAGGATTGAGTTTGAATTATGGAGAAATCATGACTGATATCTTTATAAAAAAAATCTTGGTAATGTTTGGTCATGGCTGTAGAATTTTAAACCAAACCACATTTTCCAAACACATACATTAATTCATGCCTGGTGGCTATAAAAAACGATTTCTCATCCAGAGATATTGCCGCTCCAAACATTGGATGGGGAGAAAAAAAAATCTGAATGTAGTTAATGGCCCTGGCATAAAATCTCCATTTTCGTAGATTTTTCAGGATTTATCTGAATGGTTCAAGCATCAGGCACAATTGATGTATGGGATATGTTATATATCTACATTCAGAGCTCTAGCTAGTGAGACAGTTTCCCTCAAAATCATCTTTTCTAAAACTCGAAACCCTAGACTGTTGGAACTTGGTTGTTCATTGACATGATACTGATGGGAAACATGTAAATAAGGGATTTTTTATCGAGAAATCATGATATTGGTGTTATGTAACATCAATACAGTTGCTTTTATCTGGATTACTGAATATCTGGACCGGATCTGATGGGAACCGGCTTGGACCTATCTGTATAGATCAAGATGAAGAATAAAAACGGGAACCATATTGCTGAAACGCCTCATTTACATACAAAAACAGTTAACATGTCTCGGGAGAAAATAGGGCAAAAAAATTCCTATGCATTTGCAATCAATATTATGGCTTTAACCCTTTCACAAACGCCAAATTTTTGACTGTCCCAAATTAAAAGGGTTTGCAGACGACATTTCAGAATGAGATGAAATTCAAAATTGATCATCTACTAGAGCAGAAAACTTTTCCCACAATGTTTCCAGAGTCGTTTGCAACAAAGTGGTTAAATGTCGTTATTGTTTGGTAATGTTTTAATTAATACTTATCCCCCTCACATGGGAGGAATTGTGACTGGGTCTTAATTGAAAGCAACTGCAGACGACAATTTGAAACTATCGGAAATTATGTTTTCATTGTTTTTTTGGAACAAAATAGATGTGGCCAAAGAAGAAATTGCTCAAGAATCAAGGATTTCTTTGTATTGTTGTGACAACTCAATATGGCAATAGAAGACATTTCTCATCTTGTGCAACTTCTTCTTTTGCCAAATTGATTTGTCTGAGATGTTTGTGAAATCATCTGCTGAATGTGTTTAATATTGAGAATATATGAAGAAAAGGGTTTTATATCGCCCCCCCCCTGCACATTCATGAGTCTGCCTGCAGCAGTCGCTTCAGACCTCTACTGGAGTCATGCAGCAAACAGCCTTTACAGCAGACAAACTTTCAACAAACAACTCTATATACTACTACCTCTAGTAGCCTAACATTGATGCTAAAAACAAATTAAACAGACCACTTTATCAGACCTCTGCACCAGATTGCTGCAGGGGAAAGATGTGCAGCAGACGGGCAGCAGAAGATATCTCCTTTTGTAATCATAATTTTCTCTTGGTTAAGAAATTGGGCCTTCATGGTCTAATATGGTTTGAATAAAGAACTTTTAATCACGTAATGTTGATCATGTAATCATGTGAGGGTCTTAACCCTTTCCCAAACAATAACGACATTTAACCACTTTGTTGCAGACGACTTTAGAAAACATTGTCGGAAAAGAAGAAATTGCTTGTGACGAGCAATTTTTCCTCTTCCTATAATGTTTTCTGCCCTATCAGAAGATTTTTTTCCAATTTCATCACATTTTGAAATGTCGTCTGCAAACTCTTTCAATTTGGGACAGTTCATAATTTTGTTGTTTTGGAAAAGGTTAATGTACACCTATGTCCAAATGGAGGTTTTTGGTGTGACGCTAGGCAAATGGGAGCAAAAATCAATGCATGCATTGACATCATTAGGAAAAAAGCTTTTATCAGGCCACTTGCAAATTCTTCAATGATTATTTCAGATCGGTAACATCAAGCAAAACAAAACTCGGTGGAAAAACCACAGGACCCTAATGACAAGGCACATTAGGGCTGTCCCTTTCCATTATCTGGAACTTTGTGATTGGTCAAAATTAAAACCTACTTCATCTGACAATCAGAACATATTAAAAATTGTATATACATAGATTTCTATAAGATAAATTTAGAATTAATCATTGTGATCATGGAAAAAATTGCCCATGATGAACATTTATTTTTTCCTTGACACAATGTTTTGGTTTTTTAAGCCAAATAGGTGTGCTTAACGACATGAATGAAGAAATCTTGAAACTGTGGAAAAATCCAACCCTGACAGAAAAAATAAATATAACAATAATTACTTAAAAGTAGGAGTCAGTATTGTTTCCTTGATTTTTAATGTGATTTATCTATATACTCTGAAAACATTTGTATTGATTTAGGTTAATTGATACCAGCTCTTCCATAGTCAATACATTTTGAAGAAGCAGCCTTTCAATTTGTCATTTGGGAGACATAAAAATCATGAATGTTAAGAGCTATTATAAATTGTTTCTAGAGCCATGATATTTCCACTGAATAATTGATGTTGGAGAAATAACATGACACTATTGTTCATGGGAACACATACGTCATTGCCTTCACTATAATTCAACTAGTGGCCGGGGTTCTGGTAAAACAATGAATTTGTACTTTAACTTAAAACCTTAACTTGAACTTAGTATGATTATTGTTCTCAGCTAATTTTGTTTGTAATTATTCAATTAGATATGTGATCATTTGAATAATCAGTTTGGTTTTTTTTGCAACAAAGCTTTCGAAAGATTTATCTGTATTATGGAATGGATAAATGAATTAATTTTCTTTTTTATCATCTATTGCCATAATCAAGTCATTTGTGGAAGGAAAACCTTAGCAGGACACTTTTACATGATAAACATCAGGTTGTATCTAAAAGAGTTTTCTTTCTTTTCATTAAATAACTGATGTTTTTTAATGTCAAAAATGCTTTATTTGCATGGTTGATTTTGTTCTTCCTTAAACTTGGAAATTATTTATTCATAAAGAAAAAGTTCTATGATATAAAAGAAGAAAAATCATTTTGGAAAAATTCAATTATTTATATATAAAAAAAATTACCATATAAACTAGAAGAATCCTATTGCTTTGATCTACAAACATAAGCATGCAATAAATGATAAAAAGAAGTGTGACAGTCTCTTTACAAAACATGATGAAATTAAAGGGTATGCAGAATTAAACAATCACACCTGGTTCACACCTTTTTCCCAAAGTGTGATTGGATTTTGCCCCATTCAGCAGGAAAGTGATACTTGTGATGCAATCTTGCAGTTAGGTCAATAGATATTTGAAACAGTAAGTGTTAAAGTAGGTGATACTTATTTTACACTTATGAAACCAAAACCAAAGAAAATATTAGTTTATGGTTAAAGGCAATTCACAGCAATATTTTGATAATTAAAAGACTTGGGATTTGATAAGCTAAAGCATCTAAGCTTGGTTAATACATGTATAACACAATTCTTTTGTATTGTGTATCTTAAATGGAGAATAGAACTGGTCTGAAAATATCACCTTGACTAATACCCCCAGTGTGCTTGTCCATACAAAAGGGAGTGATAGCTTTATAATATAGCTTAAGGTTGAATTTCTGCTCAGATAACATATAGGCTAGAGAATGGCCTTATCTATAACACTTCTATAATAAATTTGGTATAGAGTAAATAGCCTTTGATATATTGACAGAGAAAATTTGTACAAGAATGTCAAAGCCTAGGTATTGAGCTACTTTGATAAGTGACAGTCAAATATATTGACCTTCAGTGTTGGTCATTAAAACATGCTCCAGACTGTCTATGGTTACGAAATTGACTGTCAGTGATTTAAGTGTGTCAGTTAACATTGTTTGAGCGTGCTTTTGCCCAGTCAATTGTTATAAAGTGCGTACATGCATTAGTTTTATTATGTGGTTTTTTGGAATAGAATGAGTATTGGATTTATAATTGATCTATTTTAAAAAAAAATTAAGGAAGTGCTGTTTGCTACCAATTTTTTCCAGTTTTTTCGTTTTTGTTTAGTTTTAATGGACATAATCAGTTATAAAAGTCCTTATTGTGATCGATTTCATCATAGTTACAAGTTAAACGTTTTTGTATGAGGTCACATGTTCTTTATTTGTAGAGGTGACATCCCTCATATTTCTAACAGATGTGTGGAGTTCTGTTATAATAGGTTGATGGATGCCAATAAAATATTGGTGACAGAAATTACAAAATGTGTTCTGTATAAAGTAGTACAGGAGGCTAGCCCGGTGACAGATAAAACACCTTGGTGGTGATTGGTGGGAATACAGCAGCAGGGGATACTGTACAACTAATGGAGGGCAATCAGCTTCTAATCGTTGACACTAAGTCTTGGTCGCATGTGGAGAACTTGAATTTGTTCTAAACCCATTACACCATTTGGAACATTTTGTACTTGTTTTTCTGAATAAAAGGAATTAGTAGGGATCTATAATTGTGAAGGATGAATTGAGGCTGTTGTTGTGTGTTTAAGTAGTTATTTAGTTAAAAAGATATTGTGATTGATCAAAGAATGATATGTTTATCTCAAGCTGGTGCTTATGCCACAATGGTTTTAACATAAGTTGATTGTCTCAAATGTTACAAAATAAGGCTTTAAAATAAAAGGATAGCTATTTCCATTATTTGTATTTTAAGGACCAATAAGACAGTCTTTTGCTCCGGAAAACACAGGCTTAACCAAATCATTTAACAACCTAGGAAACTATTAAATTGAACAAAAGAAGAAATTGTTAAAGACAAGCTGTTTCTTTTTATCCATGTGTTTCTCTCATTTTTTTTTTCAATTTGATAATGCAATTGTGGAATAACTAACTGATATGCTAACATTTTGTCATAACAAATTTAATACTTTAGTAAAAGGTAGTCGGCTTAAACTTGATGCTTTAAATGTTTTTAGTTTTCATAAATGAAAACGAGTCATTTTCATTGTTATTCTTTTACATTATTGTAGGCATCATTGTAGTAGAAATTTGAAAAGAATAGGGATGGGTCATGGGAAATATTTAAAGTGATGTAAAATTAGTAAGATGATGTGCTGACATCTGAAAAGGGGAGCTTTGTGCTATCAATTGTTGTTTCACAGTTAGGCTTTGGGTGTGGGTAACATTTATAGTGTTGTATGCATTGATCAGAGAGCACTTTAAAGTCAAATTATTCAAGGTTAGTGTAAAGTAGTTCAATATTTTAAATAAAAAAATATTGTGTGGTATCTAAGCTGAAAGGTTATTATAATTTTGTTAAAACACACAGTCATGTTCTGCATAGATTTACACAGATAATTGATAAAATGCAACCAAAGGATATTTCCCCCTGCAGACAATGAAAGCTTTTTACTAGAGTACAACTGATACTTGCATTGAATCGAGATGTTTTACGATAATTGATTTTTACAATAAATTAGTCTCTATCGTTGTCATAGCAGAAGTGTCGTGGAATGTGGCAACATCGGAATGATTTTTTTCACCACCAATTAATTATTTATACTGTTCTAACGTGTACATCAAAGATCAGGGTAGAAGGCGTATGGTCATATGGTACCTTACAATAGAAATATGAAACTAAGACGAAAAAGGTTAAAGAAAACTTGTTGCTCAGTCTTGTTTGGTAGTAGTGACTTGCTGCTGTGCTGTTTTGGGTCAATCTAGATATAGCTTTTAGAGAAAGTATGATTGAAAGCCACCATTGGGAATAGGTATAACACTTTTCATAAAGGACACCGTAATTTTCTGTGTTACCATCAGACAAAGGTTTGGATGACATTGAAAAAAAAAAATGTTTAATTGCCTGAAATAAGGAAATCGTATGTTTGAATCTTTTGTTTGACCTTATGATAAGGGGGAAAGAATGTAAACAGATTAAATGTAAAGTTTGCAGTATTGATGGAAAGATAAATATTTCCAAGGACTAATCTATATAAAGGGATATTGGGGATCAGCTATGGCCCATACCTAATTACCAGATGAGTTGATAAGTCAATATCATTATTTATTCAACTAGGCATTGGGTTGTAATTACTGGCTAGGTTGATGAATGATCTACTTGCTTGTTGGATGTTTGTATCTACCTCCACTGATAGACGGGCTAAAGTTATTGGCTGGTCACCTGTGTTTTGTGTATAGGTAAATTTCTCAGTTCTAGGCAATGACCAGGTGATGGTCAGTTAGACCCGAGATAGCGGTCAGTGCATTTGGTTAATTGAATTGATGGATTATATATTCGTGCTGGACATATAGTGAAGGGAATTGATGAATTATTTTGTCAATTGTTATAATATGCTGAAGGATGTTGAATGGTTGTGTGCTTATTGTGTTAAAGATAGATTAAAGATGTTGAAGTGTAGTGCTTACTGACTCCATGTTAGGGTCATAAGTTTGAAACAAGATTCTATATCCTTGATCTTAGGATGATTTTTTAAAAAGACTCGTAATGTCATTGTTATAAATGCAAGTGAAAAGGTGTTACCAGTGGTACACATATATACTTAAAAATGCCATTGCAATAAATGCAAGTGAATAAGTGGTACACATAAATATTTAAAGTGTCATTCTTTTTGATGCAAGTGAATAAGTGTTACCAGTTGTACACATATATACTTAGAAATGTCATTGTAATAAATGCAAGTGAATAACTGTTACCATATACACATATATACTTAAAAATGTCTTTGTTTAAAATGCAAGTGAATAACTGTTACCAGTGGTAAAATCATTTGCATTGTGTCACCTTACAGTTAGCCTTATAAGACATTATCCCTTGTGGATTGAGTACAATAGTTTGGACATTATTCCATGGTCAATGCAACAGCTTGGACTCATTGTCTCACTTAACCTTCTCAAATAAAGAAAGAGTGGGGGGGATCAATAATATAATCATATCTATATCATAATACTGTGACACTGTTTGTATAGATTTGGGACGGATATTTACAAAGTTATTAAAGGATGTTTGTTAACCCTCTACCATACGACAAATGCTCTACTATCCCAAATTGAAAGAGTTTGCAGACGACATTTCAAAATGTGATGAAATTGGAAAGTAATCTCTTGATAGAGTAGAAAACATTGTGGGAAAAGGAGAAATTGCTCGTGACTATCAATTTCTCCTTTTCCCACAGTGTTTTCCAGAGTCGTCTGCAACAAAGTGGTCAAATGTCGTTATTGTTCTGTAATGGGTTAAAGGATGTTTGTTCTTGAGAGTAATGATTAGGTTGTATGGTGTAGGGGTTAGATAAGAATGGATTGGATTGGCCATACCTAACAGGATTATATCATTATGTGCCAAACCCTTTGCGGCAGGTACTCAGGGTTGTCATTAAATTTTGGAGTAAGAGGCTAACTTTTGATTTGAAGAGGCCAATGATGCAAACAGCTAACAAATATTAGGTGTTACTTATGACCATCTATCATTATTTTTGTCAATTGCATTGACCAAAAAGTCATTCGAAGGGGTCAAATTGGTCGGCAGCTGGCTCTTAATGACAACCCTGGGTACTCATTAAAAGTTTGATGGTTTTAACTGGAACCCTTAACAGGATTATAACTCGGCTATAAATTATATAAGCAACTCCATGACAGGGGTTACCATTAAAGTTCTCTTGGCCTTCTTTAAATGTTTAATATTAAGGTTAAAACAAGAATCAAACTACCTCTGACCTATCTTAGGCTCTTTTATACATTCGATGATTGACCATTTCCTCATGCAGAATAACTGCTGCTGGCATTATATGGAAGTATTTTTGAAAATTAAGGAATCACTTTAGTCCCTGCCAAATTTGGCAAACTTATGTATTTATTAACATGTGGTCATTTAACTTGACCCATTTGACACATGGGTGGTACTCCTGTTTCCATGGAAATGTTTAAGAGCACTAGATTTCTGGTTTCCTGTGTAAGAGGACTTGATAAGGGGATGTGGAGAAGCCTCTTGATTGCACTATTTTCCAAAAGAAAACATTTGTGAACTTTCTTTTTTTGGAAGTATGAATGGTCCCCATGTGACAACTTTAATGAGTACCCACAGATAATGGTTTACAGATTAAAACAAAAAGTTGGCAACGAGATCCGGTCTCTTATCTGAAGCTTTGTATAAAGGTCACAATCTTGCAAGATGGAAAGACTGGATAACAAACAGTGTCTCTTATTTTTCATGCACAATTTGTGTTTTGAGTGCAGTTAATGATGCATTGGTGTAAAAGTTTGGCAAATGAAGGTGTCACAATTTTGCTTGCTAGGGAGGTCTTGAATGTGCCCAATGGTGCATTGGTGTAAAAGTGTGGCAAATGAAGGTGTCACAATTTTGCTTGCTAGGGAGGTCTTGAATGTGCCCAATGGTGCATTGTTGTAGGAGTTTTGTGAATGGAAGTGTAAAAGTCCCGTATCACATAAGCCTGTGTGCAATATGATACACTACAGGACACAGATTACATATAAATCTTTTTTTAAGGGAAATCTTGCCTGAAATGAATAATTGTATGACACAGAACAATTCGTCGTTTGTTTAACCCTTGAGGTCTTGTTCCCCTTAATGAAGTAGACTTGTTTGTCTTGTTTCACATTCGTGTTCATGAAATGTACAAACAAATGCAGTTGTTTTCCATCCATACATTAATTCAAATATTTCAGCAATTGTCTGCATTAGATGTAAGTTTGATGTTATGGGATTAATTCCAATTATGTTTCTTGGTATCACTTTAGATGTCTGATGAAAATTAATATGCTAATGAGAGAGAGAGAAGACTTTGGGACTTTATTTATGAGTAACAATTTCAACTTCGCTGAGGTGTCAGTTTCATTAAAAGAAACGTTGATGTAAATGTAAGAAAGGACATACATTTAATAGCTCTTCGTGACACTTATATTATACCTGTGCTTAAGACCTGCGGTTTGTTATGTAATATAAAACCTGTGAAGCAGACAATACTAATAACAGTGATTAGAGATTTATTACGTGGTAGATAATATATTCTGTATTATGTGATACGGAAAAGTGAAACATTATATATAAACAGTGACATTACAAGAAAAGCGCCATGGTAAAGATTAGGGAAGGCTCAGATTACGACTGGTCGTTAACGTAAGTATAATTAAAATTAATTAACTTATTGATACCCGGACATATATGTTTAAGACAATACTTAAAGCAATGAACTATTTTATGTAAGAATTGATGCTTGTTTTTGCGTATAGGTTTTAACTCGTATCGTTTAGTATGACAGAAGACTAAAAGCTATTCTGGGTTTGTAGTAATACTCTCTTGCCATCCTCAGATACTACATTAGAAAGAGCAAAATATTTTATATTTGGTTGCATGTCATCTGCCATAGTCAACCTTTTTGTTGTCATCTACAATTTCTTTTAATTTGAACAAGTCACAAAAAGAATGAGTTTAACACATTACCAAACAATAATGACATTTAACCACTTTGTTGCAGACGGCTCTGGAAAACACTGGGAAAAGGAGAAAGTGCTCGTCATGAGCACTTTTTCCTTTTCCCACAATGTTTTCTAACCTACCAGAAGATTATTTTCCAATCTGTTGTCTGCAAACTTTTTAACTTTGGGACAGTCTAAAATTGGTGTTTGGTAAAGGATTAAACAAGACTTAATAGTTAAGGTGACCTTAAAGTGGACTCCTTGACAACTTGACAGCACTTAGCCTGTCAAGCTCCCATATTGATTATCTCTTCTGTCGACTCACCATTCCCCCATCATGCAACAGACAAACAGGATGTGAGCAAAGAGCTTCCCTGATTGGTCAAACATGCTGCTGCTACCTTGTTGCTTGTCATTTGCTTCTTATTGTTTAAATGTTCCCTATTGGAGTTCAGTTGAAAAATTGAGAAACTGTTCATAATGAGAAGTTTCTTCTCTTTAGTGTCAATATGGTTTTCAGGGAAATTTTAACAATGACAATATAATTTGGACCATTTACACTAAATACCATAAAATTTGAGAGAATAGATGGACCATTTCCATTCAATACACTCATATTACCAGATTTGCTTCAGTAAACTTATAATATTATTGCCGCTAAGGAGGAATTTCCCATTATTAACAATTTCTCCATTTGTCACAATGGATTCTTTCTTAAATATCAAATAAAAGATGATCATTTGTTCAAATTCATGTATTGTTATCTGCTATTACTCTCTATTTGGACACAAGTATCAAAGTCGTTGATTATGCGTGAATATGTTTTTAAGAGCTTATGGGTTGTTAAAATCAAGTGTACATGATGTAAGGGGTTTTGGCATGGACAAGAGGGAATTGACCTTTATAGAGTTGGAAGCAACTTCATGCTTATGCAAACAGGTTAGATCCAGGCAAGCCGCTAAGTAATTTGGCAGTTGGCCTGTGATTTAACCTGTTTGCTACTCTGAGTATCTTTCCTCAACGAAATTAAGTAGATTTTTAAAGTTTCGAGAAGCAGATGATACAAAAATCCATTTTTAGAAAATTACCCAGCAATCTAAGGGTTAATGCAAGATGAAAGGTCACTCACTGCCTTATCTTCCAATCAGCTGCTGACTGAGTCATTTCGATCTGAGTTTGATGGTAAAGTGCTCTAATTACAAGGTAGACCATCATTATGCCATCCCTCGTTACCTTGGCACTATTCATTCTGTTACAAAGACTGCCTGCCTTGTCACTAATGGTTCTGTCACTGACAATAAACCATGAACAGATTCATTTGTTGCATGGCATACTGTGTGGTTACCCAGGTGTTTACTCATTCCCAGCTTTATGGAAATTTGGGACGGTCCAAATTGAAAGGAACAGCAAACGACATTAAAGGGTAGTAACAGTTTTTATATGATATTAGGAAGAAACCTATTTGACAAAAAGGGAAATCTTTTGTTACTTGCAATTTTTCAACTAAATGTACTTATTTAAACATGAAACATTTGTGTGTGGTTAGGGGTAAAAACCATAGTAACATAAGGATAAATACTAATTTTTTGCAATTTATTTTTTGTTACATTGGTTTCTCAATTGTTCTGCAGCAGATGCAAAAGCATTCCATTTTGTCTTGCAAGGAGTTAAACCCATTACCCCTTAGGAAATAATAGGTTTTTCCCCCAACTGAAATCATTCGTCTGAATTGTCATTTTTTACTGTATCAGAAGACTACTTTCCAATTTCATCCCGTTTTAGAATGTCGTCTGCAAACTCTTTCAATTTGGGACAGTCTAGAATTTGGTGTTTGGTAAAAGGTTAAGGAAGAGACAATGGATGTTAAAAATTTCAAAATCTGGTCAAGTCCTACCCTTTGGGTGCAGTAAAATACCAGCCACGTCATGTTGGAACAAAGATTAATTAAATTACTTGGCATTTTAACCCTTTCCCAAACAATAATGACATTTGACTACTTTGTTGCAGACAACTCAGAAAACACTGTGGGAAAAGGAGAAATTGCTCGTAACGAGCAATTTCTCCTTTTCCCACAATGTTTTCTGCCTATCAGAAGATATTTTTCAATTTCTCACATTTTGAAATGTCGTCTGCAAACCCTTTCAATTTGGGACAGTTGAAAATTTGTTGTTTGGGAAAGGGTTAAAGCAAGATTCCAAGCAATTGGGTTGCACAAATTATTCACGCTTTTGTTCTGCACTGGATATCGAATTTCATCACCCCTTCCCAACTTTGAATTTATTTTGAAAGCAGCAGATTTCATTGAAACAGATTATAAGTGTTTCAAAATAGTATTTGAATGTTGAATGAACAAAGAATGAAGTTTAGCAAACAGATGAATTTGACAAGTTTAAATTTCAATTTGGTGCATATAATTTTACATGGTACAACAAAGATCATGAGTTTGTTTACTATTAAATTTTCTATTCTATTCTAAAAGAGGCTATATATGAGCCCATGTGTACACGGTGAAGCAAGTATTCTTGAACTGCAAAGCATGCATTGTCAGTCAAAAGAGACATAAAGCACCTCTCTCATGTTAATTTTTATAGATTATGGGCCCTTATTGTCAGATGTTGGCCCCTGGGTGAAGTTAGAAGGTGCAAATTTGGAACACACTCGGAAAAACCATGGTGGTGTCCGGTTTCCTAATTTGCATCTGATTATGCGGGAAGATGAACAACTTGAATCCCATAATGCATCATTTCAAGATTTCTTATCTGATGTACTGTTCTATTGCATTCGTTTTATTTAACCCTTAGAATGCTGGGTTATTTTCTTGAAATAGGTTTTTGTGTCATCTGCTTTCCAAAACCTTAAAGATCTGCATAATTTTGATGAGGAAAGATACTCAGATTAGCAAACGGGTTAGAACACAGGCCAGCTGCCAGTTTACTTGGCTGCTGGCTTGGATCTAACCTGTCTGCATAAGCATGAAATCGGTTCCAGCACTATAAGGGTTAAATCTTTGAAAGAATTATTTGAAGGATTGAAATGGAGGCATGTTTTTAGACGTGAGAATAGTACACTTTGATGACATCGATTCTCTCCAATATTTCAAACAATCATTTTGTTTCGAATGTTTTATTCATAGAGCTCTCTTTTTAAAATGGTTATATAGGAGGAAATCAGAAGGCAGATGCATTTGAGGATTTACTGCAATACCATAGCAAGTCTTTCAATTTTGTGAAGGAGTTGCTATAGTCTTGCAGTGAATGTATGAGTTTCTGAATTGAAAAGTACATATTTCTTTCTGAAATGTAAAGGAAAACATTGCCTCGTAGAAGAAATGTGTGTGTTAGTTGCAATGTTTTTCTTATGTGACAATGTGTTATTTTGTTTTTTTGATTCCAAAAAGATAAAGTGTTGCAATAAAGGGTTAAAAAACGCTATAAAGGGTAAAGAGACTGAATAAGCGCATTTGAAACTGTTCCTCTTTCTGTTTCTTCGCAATTTGTGTGGTATAATTAGTTTTAATCAAGCTGTCTAACGAATAATCTGCCAGGACCTTTCTCCATTGATGCAATGCTAAAGTAAAGTACACATGTGAACAATAAAGCATGCTTTAGGATTCATTCAACTCGCTGCCTTCACAACCTGCTCTCTCCCCTTGGTAACAGAACAAACCAATAACCGGTAAAAATAGAACACCAGAAAATTGGAATTTTATGAGACGTAAAACATATTTTGGTAACCACAGTCTCTCCAATCAATAATTAATCTAGTAGAAATTCGTATAATGAGTTGGCTGAGTAAGGTTTACAGCAAACTTCTGTGGTATTTGGTGGTCTGTAACTTTGATTATGTTATGTTGATATCCTCTTCGTAATGTGAAGTACAATGAAAGACTATAGTAAGTTCTTCAAAAATGAGAAGCACTTAGTCTACTCTTGCGCTTAACCTTGGATATGAGGGAATAGTCTCAACCTATGACTAGTTCTTGGATTTTTGCTTTATTTTTTATTCCCCAACTTCCATTCTTACAATATTTAACCCTCGTATTGATACTTGAACGACTGGGTAGCATTGCAATGTTGTACTTCAATTTAAGATGCTATTCATGTTTATCAGTTTTTCCTTACACAGATATTTTCCGTAAGTCATGAAGTAAAACGGTACCCTGCTCAATATGGGCAATGGGAAGTCTAGTCTGCTGGGAATATGGGAAGATCAAGACTCGCCCATAGAGAACAATAATCAATGTCGAAACTATTCGTTTAACGAAGACCTTTCATTGATTTGTAGACGAGGGTTACCCCATCAGGTCAACATGGACTTTCATTCATGGCAATCTTGTCTTGTCATAACACGTTTGAATGTACAAACACAATGAACTATAAGTGATATTAATATTTCTGGAGAAATTAATGAAATTTTCACATTTTATCATACATTTATTTTAAAAACATTTGGAAAATCCTTATGATATAAGTTATTAACTAAGAATGAGTCTTGTCTCATCTTTGTCTTTAACACATTGGATTGTATGAACACAATGAACTATAAGTAATATTATCATTCCAGGTGAATTTTATGAAATTTTTACATTTTATCATACATTTATTTTAAAATATTTGGAAAATCCTTATGATACAGTTATCAATTAAGTACCGGTATTGTCTCATCTTTGTCTATAACTAAATGAAAAGTACAAACACGATGGAAATCATTTTGGCAAGAAAAGATTACTCTTGCAAAATATCAGAAAGTTGTAATTTTTAGCTCTGTATAACTTTCTCATACTGTTGCTTCTAGTTTGGATCAATTGTAATGTCCTGCATTAGGATATATAAATTGGATAGAACCTTGTTTTGCTTGTGTCTTAACGATACCAAGGAAGTTTGAAGAGATTTCTTAATGATACCAAGTAATTTTGAAGTACAAGATAATCAAAAAAGTGTGTAAATAGTTAAAAAGGGGGCGAACCATAGTGGGGACTTTGACAAACATCTGCGTATGGATTTGTTGCAGGGGATCAAAAATAGTTTGCACCCATGCTGTAACCATGATACCCATAAATACCCATTGTTCTAGGCTAATTTATCTTGCTCATTGAAGAAGAGGGGATTAGGCCCTTAGCCTGTTACGATATACCGAAATGATGTAATAAAGTGATCCATCAAAGTGAAGAATCGCTGAACGGGATTATTTTCCTTGGCCCCTGACACATGCTATAATCCAATGTAAACTGTTTTGATCATACCCTTGTGTGTGCTTGCTCTTTCCCCTTATCTTGTGAAACTTTATTAACCTTTGGACACATATTATATTCATGTTACAAAGATCTTTTTCTTAATTTCAAAATTGGATTATTTTTGGTGAGAACTTCTTCTTTTTTTATTCATTCATATTCAGATGTGCTTGACAACTCTGATGCTTTCTGAATCGCATGTTGCATACAAAGCATTTTCTCCTTTTACCCCAATGATTTATTACCAATGTCACAAACTCAAATGTGAAGAGAGCAGTCATTTTCTCTTTTCTCATCAAATTCTTTTTGAAAAATTTGCCAAATACAGCCTTGGTATGAAAAATACATTATTGACTATTCCACAACGTTTTGAGAGAAAAAATGCTTGTAGGCTGCCTCCTTCATAAGAAACGTTTTTGAGCCACTAAACTGAGCCAAATGATTTTTGATTGGTCACATTTCATTTCGTGGTATATCGGCCAATCAGAAGCTTGCATTATGAGCTGTGCTCTTTAAGGTTGATCCCTCAACATTGGTCTTTTAGTCATAGCTTTTATGAGAAGTGCATGATATATTAAAAATTGTGAATCCATAAATCAGATATTGGATGATATAATGGAAACAATAAAGCAGACGGTTTATTGCCAGTGCAATATTGGTAGAATTACACAATATTTTGATAATCCAAACATTGGTCGAACTTCAATTACTTTGTTTAGCTTCACACATTATTATGTTTGCGATGACATAAAAACACAGGCAATCAGAACATTTATCAAAGTTGATGAAAAGCCGTAGATCTTGTGTTATCAACGAAGAAGTAGTTCTCAGTGAGATTGACAGGTACTCTGTTACTTTGAAGTGGGGATCCTTAAAAATCTCCCGGTTGACCAATTATAATATCCTTGGTCCATTATAGTTTTTTTTTTTTTTACTTACATGTTTCTGCAAAAATAGAATGGTCCCCAAATTGAAATAGTTTGCAGACAACATTTCGAAATATGATGAAATTGAAAAACTATCTTCTGATAGGGCAGAAAACATTGTGGGTAAAGAAGCAATTTCTTCTTTTTTCACAATGTTTTCCTGAGTTGTCTGCAACAAACTGGTCAAATGTCATTATTGTTTGCTAAATGGTTTAATTGAATATGAACCGCCAAAAAAAACATGTATAGGAACGAAACAAACAGAAATTAACACAATTTACTCTATTTATCTTTAAAGTTGGAGCAAACTTACAATGAAAACTTATCTTCATCAGTAAAGGGTATGAATCCAAATTGCTTATCATCGCAACAACATGTCTGTGTTTAACATTAAACAGTCCTGGTGATGTAAAACTTCACTTTTTACAAGGAAGAATGTTTTTACTTTAAAATTTTGATGTCTTTAATACCTACAAAATACTACCTGTCGTCACACGGTTATACCAGACTTTGCCATATCAAGAGGCATTTGCATAAAACCATTTCTTCTATCATCATGTTAGCTTTTTTAAGGTATTGAAGCTGAAGTATAAAATAAGACAAGATGTTTCCAGCTTGAGAACTAATACACATCAAAAACAGAATGAATGTAAAGGAGCTATTTTGCTTTTTTTGTTTGATTCATCCTTAACACTACAAATGCCATGTTGAATATTTTTATAGGAGAAAGATGTTTCAAATGTATTGAATAAGAAATAAGAAAGAAAAAGAAAAAAAATGATATGCCAAACAAATTTTATCATTTGACGCTTTTCATTCAAGGCATGCATTTAAAACTTTACATTCTAGAACTGAAAAGTTTTTTGGGGGCCAATCGACTATCAGCCTTGATATACCTTATTTTATCCAATTAAGATAAGGTAAACATGTCAGTGCTGGGAATTTTGTTCCGACTCTTAACCCTTTAACAAACAAAAACAGCATTTAACCACTTTGTTGAAGACGACTCTGGAAAACATTGTGGGAAAAGGAGAAATTGCTCTTATTTAGCAATTTCTCCTTTTCCCACAATGTTTTTTGCCCTATCAGAAGATTAGTTTCCAATTTCATTACATTTTGAAATGTCGTCTGCAAACTCTTTCAAATTTGGACAGTCCAAAATTTAATGTTTGGTAAAAGGTTAAGCACATGTTTTTTGTACAGCTTCACTCATCGATGTCTCTGCTTCATATTCAAATAGATATAAAGATGAAATGCACAAAAATGTTTTGACAGTATCATTTTTTTATGTTTATGTGAGTCATAAACAAAACCTCATAGACAGAGAGATTGCTTTTCTAGTTTTGGTTCTCCTTTTGTCATAATATTTTAGATACTTTGTTTCAAGATGTCAAAATTAATGTAAGTGATAGAGTTGACTTATAATCAAAGACATTTAAACAGAGATCATGATGTTTTTTCCCACGATTCACCATTACCCAGATCTAAGTATTTCAGAGCAGTTGTTATTAAAGCAAAAACTATGGTGATAGAAATAGACAGAACCTTAATTGATGAATAAACACTGAAAGAATTGTGATGAGATTAGAATTTGTTCATGATATAATTTCGTAATAAATTATCTTTTCACAATTTTTGTTCAAAAAATTAACTTATTTGTAACAATATGATCCTCCCTTTTAAACCCAAATCAAAGTGTTACTTTTCCCATTTATACAGACTTTAATGCACATGCAGCAGACGACTTAAAAAACAATTGTGACAAAAGGAAAAATTGCTCATGATGAGAAATTTATCCTTTTGCCACAATAGTTCAATAGTTTCGTCCAAATATCACATACTTTTTCAGTCTATCCTGATGTGCGTCTGCCTTTCTTTCAATTTTGGCATGTCACAAACGACATCCATAAAAGGGAATTAGTTAACAAAAGTGACAGTTTGTTGACCAAGCCACATTGGTTTCTGGCCAATTCCAGGGATTATCATTGAGGTTTTTTAATATGATTTCATTAAGGGGGCAGGTCAAGCCTTTGTCTGATTGTTTATTTGCCATGTTTGCACACCACCGTGGTTTGTTTGCAAGTGCTCACTTCGGCCGGTGATGTCTGTTTGAGAAACATGCTGTTTTCAATTGTCCTGTTAATAATCGATAGGATTCCCTTTATTTATCAATGCTAATCAATCTTGTACTTGCATCTAGTGTCTGCGAAAGACTCAGAAACTTATTCATGGCATGAACGTTATGATAGTTATAGTATTGGATTGAGCTACTAGATTTGGTAAAAAATATCGAAGAGCAAGCTTCAGCAGACGACATTTGTAAATATTTGCAGAAAGTAAATAATTCATGATGAAATTGGATAGGAGCCATTGCAATGATAGTTAGAAATGTTGAACAAGTTCTGCTTTTGTAATAACTGTTTCTTGTATTTTTCTTTGAGATTCATCAAAATAGGTATAATTGTGGAGGAGGGATTAACCCCTTACTAAACACCAAACTTTCGACTTTCCCAAATTGAAAGAGTTTGCAGACGGCATTTCAAAATGTAATGAAATTGGAAAATAATCTTCTGATAGGGCAGAAAACATTGTGGGAAAAGAATAAATTGCTCATTAAGAGCAATTTCTCCTTTTCCAACAATGTTTTCCAGAGTCATCTGCAACAAACTTGTCAAATGTCCGTATTGTTTGGTGATGGGTTAAAGCATCAAATTCTCCCATTTATAGGCCTTTTCAGAAACTGTTGTTATCTTTTCTTGAATACTCTTAATCGGAGATACGAAATTTTCGGTAGCTTCCGGTTTAAGACTTCCGGGTATTAAATGATAACAGCTGACATTGAGAAACATAGATAAACTGCTGCGGGTATTTTAACAATGCCGTCGAAAGTCGTGTTTGTAAAAACTACATTGGAAAGATTGTTGAGGAGGGGAAATATCAAAGTATATCCTTACTTTGTGTTTACTCTCTAGCGCACAATTTACCCCGTTTCCCGAGATAAAACACTGTATACCAAAGCGGTTACAACGTTGCGATTCATTTTAAGTGAGAAGAGTCGATCCTCTGCTAAAACATTAATTTAAGTATAGAATACGATGATGTAGATCTGTTTGATTATTGCCTTAACTTATGATAACTTTATTTAAAATCCATTTTGCAATCTAACATTTTCAAATGATATTGTACCATGTAAATACAAACACAATGAACAGATGATATGATGCAAGCTGATCAAACCTACTAAATAAATGTTCCACTTATTTATGGGACATTCCATCAAATTGTGTCCAATAAGAGAGACAAATAAAAGTTAACTTATAAGAGATTATGGAATTGATTTTATTCATGTTTAATGATCGGACTTCAACAATAATTACACCTACCGAGTCAACATTAGATTCCTTTGATTTAAATCATGTCCATACCATTCACTCTACTTAGAACAACTGTTTCCAAGACCCTTCAAGCAGAACGATTTACCCTAATCTGACTTTGCAACGCCAATCAAAATATGATTCCGTCATTATATAGCAACCAATGGCATGCCTCGAAGCCATAAAACACACAACTATGTGTCAACGAAATATGATGTGATGCGCGCCTGTGTATTTCGGCAAGCTTCAAAAGATACATATCTTTCACGTCGAGGGTTTTATTGCTTCTTTTATTGGTCAACTGCATAACGTAGGAAATAACATATACGATCTTTTTTATACCCTCCGTATTCGACCAAATACGCATCAACCCTTTATGAGTTAATTCCTATGTTACTGAGTGTCAGGTCGTTTTGTTATGTACAAGGTTTATTCCCATTTTGTCTAAAGTCTATTTTACCAATTTTCACACCATTTCAGACAGAAGTTCCATCTCACCTACACGTGAAAATTGGGTTGTTTTTGACACTAATTGAGTAGAAAATCAATCCAACCTATAATCACTTTTTCTATGGAGGGTTGGTGGGAAATAAAAATATGTATAAAGTGTAGATCCATATGCTTCTAACAAATTATGCAGATCCAGAAGTATCTAAATCTTTTGAAGATATTTTAATCAACTAAAAATGCAATGAAAATATTTCTTTAAACTGTAGATCTTTTGGCAATTAACTCTGTAGACAACGTGGGAATTGAAACCTTTATGGGATGTAGACTAAAAGGGAAGTCCTTATGTAGAACATTCATTTGCCTATGTTTCATATTTGTTGAACCCGTGTGTCTTGATCTGCCGACATGTATGTTTAGTTTGTTCTGTTTTACCCCAATTAGTTATGACTTTATGGTTCATGCGATGTAATACAGAATTACATTTTGTAAAATGAGGCTTCTTTTAAGCAACAAAAAAAAAACCTTTGGACCACCCCTGGTCTTTGAAGTAAACTTTTAAACAGACTTAAGAGTCAGATTCGGCAATAAGGGTTTATTTGGAACATTCACTTACTTTGTTGACGACCTTTTGCCTTGTAATTATATTGATAAATAATAGTTCAAAGATTTGCTAGAAAATATTGTTTCTCTTACTTTGAACTTCAATGAATTGCGTAGAAATCTTTTGATTAAATGTCTCTTATAATTGTTGTTTAACAGGTCAGTTTGAGTTTGATTTGTAATTATATATCATTAAAATGATAATCTACACATTTGTAACCTCTTTTCAATTCAATGGATTGTTGCCAGTTTTCCTTCTTAATTACATTCAAAGGGTCAATTAACAAACTTTGGCTATCACAAGGATTAAGAGTCTTGATGCAAATTAACACCAATCTGCCACGTTTGCACCATATGTTCTAGTCACACCCTTTATTGTTTAGCCGATTGAGGGATAGTGTAATTAACCATCGACAATCTGAGGTCCTTTAAACATATGAAGGATCTCCACAATTCCGTGTCCCTCGTTATATAGTGAGCGTTATTTGAATGTAGTTTCAATAGGTGGAAAAAATGGACTGGGACTGTTTTCATAGCCCGTAATATTTGGATACGATATATATCAAAGGTAAGCTGACAGAGAACCTCATGTAACAACTAATTCTCTATTTTAGGTACTTTATTTATACGACAAATTTCGATTTTAAGAAAAGAGAATATATACTTATTGGATAAACATAACCTCTACACATTATTGACAAAAGTGCTGATGTTTGTTCTATCTTATTTAAAATCCGTAAATCGAATTTAATGCAAATTTGTAATAACATTCTAGAAATATGTGTTCCATTCATTCTTTCCTTCCATCAACCAGCCGAGTAACACATTTTTGATCTGTCAAAGCATTTAATTCAGACAAAACATATACTTATTTGCCTTTTTTTCACACGGAATGTCATGTTTTAACTGAACTGCGGTGCGCTATTCGGGTCTCATTAAATTCAATTTAATCTAATTTCCTTTTATAACGAGGCTTGGCAACAGCCAACAACAAATCATTCTGTTGATGTTTTCGTATGTAAATCTTTAATTTTGATACATGAAGCTTATAAATTTCAAAATCCGATCGATAGCGATCGTTTTCTTTGCCTTTGTCCACATTCTTCTTTCGAAAGTAATACCCGGAAGTGGAGGTATTCCGAATGTGGCCCGATTTTTCAAAGGGAGACAAACCACGTTTCTGAAAAGGCCTATTGAAGACCTCTTTGGTATCTTGAGAGGGGAAGCCTCCTGTCATGTTGTTAAACAATCATCTCTCAAGCAAAACCAAGCATGACAAAAAACGTAAACAGGCTTATACCACCTCTAATAATGACGGACATATTTATCATTCTTGTTACAAACAAAAACCTCTTACTCCATAATACCTCACTTTGAAACATCTGGTGAAGAAGACTTTTATTGAAACCACTTTGTCAAAAGGCTAAATAGCTCCAGATGAGAATTGATAGAAATCAAGGATCCTGATTGCTGACACAATAAACAACTTTTACTCAATAAACTGACAAGTATTGTTAATTCCATTGAGCTTTTTTTCTGCTGCATTGCTATTTGATTTTGTCTCTGTATTGGAAAGGGTTAAACAAGCATTTCTGCTTTTGTAACTATTAAAACCTAATTCACAATATCATAGCAAATCGTATGATTCTGTTTGTTCTGCTAGATCAGTAATCAAGTATTGTAGGTATAGGAAAGAAGATATTTCAATTTCCACAACTTTCCCTGTCATTATCTTAAATGTAATCTTTCAAGTCTGGTGAGATAAGTTTCAAATCTGATGTAGTGATTTAAAAAAAAAAAAGATGGCTTTTTTATCGGCAATATAAAGATTCAATTCATAAATACCACTTTTATATATCTATCAATACTGTAATAACCAAAGTCCTCTTCTGGAAATACATCAGATGCCTTCATTTAGCCATGGTCTTAAGGATGATGTAAAAATACCAGGCTATTTCATTAAGGACAAAAATCAATTTCCGTGGCGACCTATTTCCAATTTTCCATGTCTGAGGTGATTGGGTCCGTCTGCAATTTTCAATAGATGACCACCCTAAATGAAACAACTGGCAGCAATACTTGCCTGACTTATGTTGGACTTCTGGATCACCCATTATCAAACATTAATGACATTTAACCACTTTGTTCCATACGACTTGGAAAACATTGTGGGAAAAGGAGTAATTGCTCATGACAAGCAATTTATCCTTTTTCCACAATGTTTTCTGTCCTATCAGAAGATTATTCTCCAATTTTATCAAATTTTGAAATGTCGTCTGCAAACTCTTCCAATTTGGGACAGTCAAAAATTTGGCCTTTGGGAAAGGGTCATTGGCAGAAAGGCAAACTCTTTTCTCTAACCATTTCTATCCCACTCTACAATATGGAAATTTTGTGACTGGTTGTGAAATTGAAAACCTTAACAAACTATCAAGCATGAAAATATAAATTCATTGGTAATGTAAAAAAAATGATTGTGACTAAAAAAGTAATTGTTTGTATAAAGTAAATATGATGCATTAGAAAGCATCTAAAGCAGTACTCGTGCTTAACAAACTTTTATGACAAAAGAGAATAAAAACCTTATATCAAACAAATTTCTTCTTTTGTCACAAAACTTTCTTTTCAGTTTGTAATGCATAGAACCATAAGGGAGAGGTTAAATTAAGGATCGTTTCCCTCCTATGTATGTCGATTGTTTCTTTTGTCTCCGGTTGCCGAGTACTACTATTTTCCTGAAAAACAAATGAGTTCCCCGAATTATAATGACAGACTGAGTCACACTTCTTACTGGACACTGACTGGACCTGTGCCTATAGCATGTATTCCAATAATATGTTTCCTCTAACTTGTTCCCTATATAGGAATTTGGAATGTTCCAATTTGGGAGCAACAGCAGACAGGGAAAAAAAAACAGGAAGAAAAGTGATGTGGTTTCGTAATGGTATTAGGAAGAAAACATTGTGACAAATGGATGAAAAAGCTATAGGTGCATTTCATCCATTTGTCACAGCGGTTTCTTGATTCCTAAGGAGCAAGTACTGTTAAGATGTTATCCAAAAAATGTTGAAAACAGTGATAAAATACACTTGCACATAAGTCTTCTTGACTTAGACCTTTTCCATCATGGATCTTTAACTGTTGTACATTAGCCACCTATTAATCTTGTATCTAAATGCAACAGATTAGGAAGATGTAAAGAAAAAGAACACAGTGTCAAAAGGAATGATTGTCGAATTTGAAGAATCTAATTAATTGAGAAATTTTAAGAGACATTTTTGTGTCAGGGGTTGACAGATTGAGACTGTTGGTTATAAAACATGTTCAATTTTGTTTTTGTAAAATGAGGGAAAGGGTTATAAGTAAACACTAAGTGGCCAAGAAAATTGAATCAAAATATTTATTCTTCATTGGCAGCTATTTAGAGGTGGTTGAACTCTTGACTATGGCTTCCACACTGTGGATGATGATAAACGTGTGTCAATGAGCAAAGGAATGGGCATACTCAAGAATGAACTTAAGAAAGCATTATGGCAAAAGATATGAGCAAAAGTCAAAAACACAAATGCTCAATAAGAGAACCCTGCTAATAATTGTTTTTTGAATTTTCATTTATAATGGGATGTAACTCTAAACGGGTCCTCTACAATTTTCAACAAGGGAGTTAATGCTGATAATTAACCGACTTGAACCCTTTTGAATTTTCGACATGTTTTTACAAGCCATTCCCCCTGTGTCGGTATTTTTTTTCTCTTCTATGATCAGATAAAACAAATCAGCAGAGAGATTCAGTCATTTTACTGCTTTAGATTTTCATAACACCTGCATAAGCATTTCTTCAGATCAAATTATTACTGGAATAACCATGCACGGTACTGACACACTATATAACCAACACATAGTATCTCTGCAAATAGAGTAACTACACTTTCCTTTGAATTGAAGATGGAAAACTGTCAAAGTTGTCTGCAAGATGATGCAGAAAGTTAACCCTTATAGTGCTTGAACCAACTTGATGCTTATGCAAACAGGTTAGATCCAGGTCAGCCGTCAAGTAAATTGGCGGCTGGCCTGTGATCCAACCTGATTGCTACTCTGCGAATCTTTCCTCAACAAAATTAAGAAGATATTCAAAGTTTTGAAAAGCAGACGACACAAAAATCTATTTTTCGGAAAATTCCCCAGCATTCTAAGTGTTAATGTGTTCAAGTGTGAATGGTTTGAGAAGCGAATGGTTTGAGAAGCACATACATGGTTTCCCTGTCTGAAGGGGTTTTCGAAATGATTATCATCGCCGTCTGTTAAAGTAGTTATAGCGGGTGTTGTTACCAGGTTAAACTGCTGTTTGGGTATGAATTATGTAATGTCTACAGGTATTTATCAACATAAGTGGATTCATTGCAGGATGCCTGGTAAAATCGTTAACTGGTTCCCTTTCATATGAGATTTTGTGACGACGGGCCCAAACTAAATAGGAAGAGCGGAGGATAGCTATTAAGAGTTAAAATTCCTGCAAAAGATTTATGAACTTATTAATGAACTTGATGAACACTTGGTGAATGTTCATGAATGCAATTGGTTGTTAAAGAACATTTTTTTGTTTGTGAAATCCAAGAACAAGTTCATGAACAGCAAGTACAGGTTCATGAATTCATGAAAATGTTCTGGATGTTCATGAATCATGTTCTTTAAATTCATGAACAAGTTCAGAACAGCGGTATGTTCTCAAAGGGCCATTTTACATTCATGAATGTCCATAGAGTTCATGAACAAGTTATTGAATCTTTCTCATAGGCAATGACTTTATTTAATGATATCTGGTAGAAATCATCATGACAAAATTAGAAATTACTCATATCACAATTGTTTCAAAAATCATTTTCAGCATGTGATTAAGCTAGATTTATATGAAGGAAATCATAAATCTTTACCAATCTGAAAGGACTTTCATTTTCTCAAATCGTAAACATTTTCTTCAATTCATTGAAATGTTATCAAATTTGAAGAGAGATATACCTTCTGCCACCAACAGTTGATTTTGTCATCTTATCTTGAAATAACTGGTAATAGTTAATTGCATTGTCAATGATGAGCGTGTCTCCTACAGTGACAATGTTTTCATTGGCATTTATGGGTTATATTCTGCAAATGATAAAGACATGATTCAATAAATAGATTAAATGTTGTCTGCTAATTATGTGAATCAGAAGTCCCTACAATTTTCAGAAGTAAAACGTTACATGTGATGTTATTTGCTCAAGATTTTGCATACAGGTAGATTGTCATCTTAATTATTCAATGACCAAAAAATGAAGTGCAGCGATTTTTTGACACGTTTTGTGACAAAATATTTCACGGAAGCCGATGTATGCCCGTAGGGTCATTACGTCTTTTTATCTCTGATCGATATCTACAATTGGTGCACTGTGCATACATGCACATTTCTAATCTTAGCGTTTTATCAAACCCGACTCATGCATTCTCCTCTCCACTCCTGTTATAAGATGAGCTGATAAGCCTTAACCCATTACCAAACAATAATGACATTTGACCAGTTTGTTGCAGACGACTCTAGAAAACATTGTGGGAAAAGGAGGAATTGCTCAAGCAATTTCTCCTTTTCTCACATCGTTTTCTGCCCTACAGTAGATTATTTTTCAATTACATCACATTTTGAAATCTTGTCTGCAAATTCTTTCAATTGGAGACAGGCGAAAATTTGGCGTTCGGTAAAGGGTTAAACAGTTATTGTTTCCTACTGCTCATAGAGAAGCTTTTATCATTTTTGAAGAAGAAAAAGAATAAGAGAATTTGCTCATCAAAAGTATTATCTATTTTATCTGGTTTCTTAAAGCATCTGTTGCAGTTACATTTAAACTGAATGACCTGCCAAAGATTCAAGAATGTATTCATGGATGATAAATGATAATTCATGAACACAAAATGGTTCTTAACTTGTTCATGTATTTTTAAAACATGTTCATGAACATCAAGAACAGGTTCATGAATAATTTCATGAACCTGTTCTTGATGTTCATGAAAAAGCTCTGTGTTCATGAAAAGTCATTTAACTTTCATGAATGTCCATGTAAAAGTTATTGAATCTTTTGTATAGAATAAGAGTTGCATAAGATGTTTCCAGGCTTTCTTCCAGATAATAGATATTTATTCCCAAAACGAAGGGTTACGTGAACATAAGCGTGATGGTGCGTACAGCAATCATATGTGACAGAATCTTCGGGAACTGTTGGTGGCAATACTTGTCAAAATCTTTCATTTTTGTGCAATTATATGAAGGAATGTCTGAGGAGCGTTCCCTTAGCAAAAGATTCAAGAACTTATTCAAACACTTCATGAACATTTACAAACATTGAATGCCCATTCCTGAACACAAATTTGTTCTTGGCTTGTTCATGAATTACTTTCAGATGATTATCTTTCAATTCTGTCACATTTTGAAATGTCGTCTGCAAACTCTTCTATTTGGGACAGTCGAAAATATGGCATTTTGGTAAAGGGTTAGGCTACTAAATTGTGTTTGGGAACTGTTCAATCTGCCTCCACGTCAGACATAGGGCCCATTATTTCCTGTTAACCCTTTCCCAAACACCAAATTTTCGACTGTCCAAAATTGAAAGGGTTTGCAGACAACATTTCAAAGTGTGATGAAATTGAACAATATTTTTCAGAAAGAGCAGAAAACCTTGTGGGAAAAGGAAAAATTGCTCGTTGCGAGCAATTTCTCCATTCCCCCAATGTTTTCTAAAGTCGTCTGCAAGAAAGTAGTCAAATGTCGTTTTTGTTTGGTAAAGGGTTAAAGTCAACTGGAACTGTCAGGCTGGCTGAACAATTGTAAGACATATTGTAGACTTCATCCCATCTGTTATATAGGAAATTATTGAACTGCAGTTGACGTGGTTCGGAAATTAGAGCGGGGATAAACGCTTCTCCATTTTCACTGAGGGATTTCTTTCCAGTAATGACATTTGGCTCTTGAAGATCTCTCAAAAGTGTCATCCCGATAGTTTGTGGTAGATTTGATACTTCAATGTGATTTAACTATTTACCAAAAGCCAAAGTTTCGACTGTCCCTAATTGAAAGAATCTGCTGAGGACAATTCATAATGTGATGAAATTGAAAAATAATAATGGGATAAAATTGATGCTGGGGAGGGAGTAACACCAGTTTTCTTTGTTGTTTTCATGGCTGTTTCTTTGGGCTTTGAATGAGTACCATCATCAAGATAGTCACCTGTTATTAGTACTGCCTTGTTATTAGTACTGCCTTGTTATTAGTACTGCCTGTTATGATCATAGCTTTTGAAAGCTTTAAAACCTAATTCATTTATCATTCATTTATACAAAGACTTCAATAATGTAGTCCTTCATTGTTTCAATCCTACATGTATACATGTTTGTTATCCCTTTTTGTGGGCCTTTGCTCAAGTGATGTAATGAAATGTGGTTTTCTGGGGGTCTTTAAGTACATAGTATGTTTCATTCAGGTTTATTGATGGGAAATGACAAAGAAGGGCAGAGGATATGTAATTTTGTATTGTTTCTCTTGTCTAGTCTGTCAGTATTACATAAAACATCTTGTCCTTTTTGCATGTAACTCTTTTATTTGACATCCGGTTGAATTTAACCCTTATAGTGCTGAAACCGACTTCATGATTATGCAAACAGGATAGATCCACGCCAGCCGCAAAGTTAATTGGCGGCTTGCCATTGATCTAACCTGTTTGCTACTCTGAGTATCTTTCTTCAACAAAATTAAGCACATATTTAAGGTTTTGGAAAGCAGATGACATAAAGGTCTTTTTTTAAGAAAATTACCCAGCATTATAAGGGTTTATGATGCTGTTACAGAACAATATGGTCATCTTTTATTAGGTATGTGTTACTCTTTTGATTGCATATACAGTGAACCCTCGTTTATCCGAACACGTCCGTTCCCAACAAAATGTCCGGTTTACCGAATAATCCGGACTAATGAAGCAGAGCATGTTCTTATTCACATTAAGACATAAACGGTCTGTATGAGCGGTGTATAGTTATAACCCTTTAGCAAACGCCAAATTGTCGACCGTCCCAAATTGAAAGAGTTTGCAGAAGACATATCAAAACGTGATGAAATTCAAAGATAATCTTCTGATATGGCAGAAAACAGTGTGGGAAAAGGAGAAATTGCTCGTCACGAGCAATTTCTCCTTTACCCACAATGTTTTCAAAAGTCGTCTGCAATAAACTGGTCCAATAATTCCGTTCTCTTACAATTTTGTTCGGATTGCGAGACATCCGGATAATCGGTGTCCTGATAAACGAGGGTTCACTGTACGAGTTATAGGGATATTATTTCCATATATGTGTATGTATTGTATATCTTTGTAAAGTTTACCCTTTCATTAATTCAGCAGAGATAATGAATTTTAAGGTGCCTGCATATGTCAACTCTAGAAACAATTACGAAAAAGGAGGATATGATCATAACTGTTACAAATGGAGAACATGTGATTGACAATTCATTATTTTGTCACATTGTTTTTGCTATGAATGCACATGTATGAAACAAGTATAGATGAAGTAAACGATAAAAAGGTTTTTTTAAAAGTGCTGACCTGTGTAATTATAATGCCAGCAAAGTGGTCCCCATCTTTGCATGGCACAGTTGGTAATGTAATTCAATAAATATGGCAGCATGTTTGAGACTCAAGTTACAGAAAAATAAATATTCGCTTGGTATAAGTTTACCAAGCCATTATTCACAGGGATTGAATAATCAATCTTAAGTCTATAAAAGAAGTGTGGCCAAGCTAATTTTGAGTGTTTAATCACATTAGTGGCATACGTCTTTGTACAATTTATGGTGTAGACAATGGTTTCAGCCAGCGTTACAGAACCATAATTTCTGCAACTACAATGGCTTTTTCTTAACCCTTTACTGTATGTTGACTCACTTGGTTTGTTACACCTTCAGGATAAAATTTTTGATAGAAAATAGATAAAATCTTTTGATAGAGAACAGATGAAAACAGTTCATAGAAAACAGTTCTGAAAAACTGAGAAATTGCTCGTCATGTTCTTAAATGTGTGTAATTTCCAGTAGGGAACGTGCCTTGTATAGGCCCCTGTTAGAAATGGTGGAATAGCCGTGGTAATATGTTATATGTCATCTAAAGCAGATTTGTCAAAGCGGTGAATTATAAGTTAACCTTTTCTCGCTTGCTGACAAACCAATTTACACCCCTTGAGTGAAAGTAGCTACTGCAGAGGATTTTTTTTTTCATTATGTACTCTGCAACACCATATTTTTACACATTTGATGCAAGATACTTAAGAAACTATTGTGACAACAGGAGAAATTGCTTGTGACAAGCAATTTCTCCCAAAGTCACAAAATGGTATTCTTTAAGAGTTACAGATAATAATGGAACAATGATATAGTTTTGAAGACATTTTCTAATCAGACTTACAATTTAATTACACTCTTTTCTTATGTTTGTTTATTCTTATTCATTTGCCTCCTTTTTATTTGGATCAATTAGATATCAAAGCATTTTCATTATAGATGGCGGAAATTTATCAACATAGTCTCTTATTTATTGGTTATCTTTTCTTCTACTTTCAGGCATGACTTTTTCGATGACATACCAGGCAAGAATCACTGTAAGTCTTTTAATATGTACTTTGTTCTATTTGTTTTAACCCTTTACCAAACAATGACGACATTTGACTAGTTTGTTGCAGACGACTTTGGAAAACATAGTGGGAAAGTGAGAAATTGCTCTTAAAGAGCAATTTCTCCTTTTCCAATATGTTTTCTTTCCTATCAGCAGATTATTTTTCCAATTTCGTCACATTTTGAAATATCATCTGCAAACTCTTTCAATTTTGGGACAGGCGAAGATTTGGCGTTTGGTAAAGGGTTAAGTCTCAATGCTTTTTATTGGCGCTTATTGTCAATAGACCTGTAGAGGGGCCTCTGTGGCCTAGTGGTTAGAGTACAGAACTTGAAATCATATGGCCCCTCTCCAAGTGGGTTCAAATCCTGAGAGGGATATGGATTTTCATAAGAGGCAGTCTCCCGACTGACTTACGGAATGCCAATGGTTTTACCCGCCTTGACCAGCCCTTATGGGCAGTTGAGTATGGGATCTTCCTCCATCATTAAGAGTCGCTACATAGCTGAAATAATGTTGATGTGATGTAAAACCCGTAAAATAATAATAATAGATCTGTAGAAGAACCTTTTGTTTAAAGATATATTTATTTAGTACCAAGAGGATAACAATATTTTGCACTTTATTTCACAATTTACTGCGATATATTCATGTCCTTCATCTGTGCTATAAACTTCATCAGGGGAAATGTTGATTGATGATATAATACAAGATAATCCAATTACAAGTCATTTCCACCTTAGGCTCATTTCTGTGCTTAAAAAGAACAAGTTTGTGACATATCTTAATTACAATATAACAATGTGTTATGTCATTAAGCCAGTTCATTGGACTCATTAACATTACCAAATATAGTTCTCATGTTACTATAAATAGTACTCATAAATGCATATTTTAGCGTAAAATAATCAGTTTTTCTGCAAATCCACAATTCCTTTAATTTAGATGCAAGTCATGGCTATGAATTAAGCGTTTTGTATGTAAAAATGTCTGTTGAAATATGAAAGGCAGACAGGTTGTCAAAAAACATGATGAATTACCTTTTCCATTAATCTGTGATCTGCCATCATGTGTTCCTGAAATTGTTTGTAATTTAACACACGCCTGTTGTTCAATGCAGATGTACTTTTGCTATACAACATCATATGGAAGTTTTTCTTAGATTTAGATTTTTTAGAAATTATATTTTTTTTTCTCATGATACTGTATACAATCCTTTGTGACAAAAGAAGAAATTGCTCAATATGAGCATTTCCTCCCTTTGTCAAATTGGTTTCTAGGGTTGTTAATGCTTTTTTATTATCTTATATGGGCGTTAGGAAAGCATTCAATATTTAAGATTAACAGAAAATATTTTAACCCATTACCAAACAATAGCGACATTTATCCAGTTTGTTGCAGAAGACTCTGAAAAACCATTTGGGGAAAGGAGAAATTGCTCATGACGAGCAATTTCTCCTTTTCTCACCATGTTTTCTGCTCTACCAGAAGAATGTTTTTCAATTTCATCACATTATGAAATGTCGTCTGCAAACTCTTTCAATTTGGGACAGTTGAAAATTTGGCGTTTTGTAAAGGTTAAGTCATATAGTTTTTGAGACAATATTTTTTATCTCTATTCTTATGGTTTGATCATTCAGAAAAAAGAAGTGAGTTCACTATAGAAGAGTTGATACTGTAAAGCAAATTATGATCTGTTTCAGAGCTTTTTCAAATTTGTCTTCAGTGTCAAATAGAAACTCTTCCTAACGATATCCCGTTGCGGAATGAATTAACAAATGGCTCAAATTATTGGTCTGCCCCTCTCGGTGTGTTCGCAGATTTCCAAAGAGTTATTGATTTGCAAATGTAACCTATGATTATTTTCATTCTGACCCGAGTTTTGGAAACAAATCTGTAATATGAACCTTCTGTTTTTCATAAAATGCCATTTTTTTTAACCAGCTTGATTGGCAAACAAAGAAATGGAGAAAAAAAAAATGGTTTTCAGACAAAAGATGAATGTGTGATTCTTTTGTCGGGATTGGCTAACAGGCATATGGCAGGACTTGTTTTGTTTCATGGCTTTAGTTTTATTGATGATGGCTCCCAAAAGTACTAGATTTAGATTAAACAGACTATCATTTAAGATTACAAAGAAGCCTAAAAGTGTTGTAATTAGCAACAGTTTGCTTTATTTTACGCAACCAGTTTCAACATTTCTTGCTCAGTTATATAATTTTAAGATTTTTTTTAACCTTTTTCATACATGACCATCAATTTTTCCCTTGAGGTTCGTAGAACGGGGCTAGACATCTAAAATAGATTATGTTCAACCCATTACCAAGAAATAATGACATTCGACCATTTTGTTGCGGACGACTCTAGAAAACTCTGTGGGAAAAGGAGATCTCCTTTTTCCACAAGGTTTTCTGTTCTATCAGAAGATTACTTTCCAATTTTTATCCCATTTTGAAATGTCGTCTGCAAACTCTTTCAAATTGGAACAGTCGAAAATTTTGCGTTTGGTAAAGGGTTAAAAGATCCCTTTTCTTTGTTTGATTTAGAGCAGACCTCCCTGTACATCTAAATTAGTAAATGAAAACTATCAGTAGAAGTTAAATTGACTGTGAAGCACCCCTGTCACAATCAGCCTAGGTAACAGAGGCTCTCCCCCTCTGCAGTGTTATACGCTCAATAAATCAGGGGAGGGATCGTTTTCCTTTGGGAGAAATTGTTTTTCTTGCAGAACAATTATAGAAAGTATTATGATTTGCGACTTTGTATTGTGGGAATATAAATCACTCGCGCCCAAATTTCTGGAATTTGGAATTCCTCCCAAGAGTTTTCCTTTTTTTTTTCTTTTTTCTTCAGTCACCTTCTAATGATGAACTTTGTGTTCTCAAGAGAGCACACCTGTTACTAAGGTGAACAACAAAAATATCTTCATTTACTACAGCGTTTTAATCAATATCAAATTAAAAGTATAAGCTCATGTATTCGATGCAAGACTATAGACCAAAGCAAGTCCATGACTTTTTTTTATGACTTGCTATAGTCTTGCATTGAGCCCTAGGTTAATGGTGGTTTATTCTTGTTTTCATCGTATGCTTGTCCTGTTAAGTGCTACAAACTAACGCATCTTTATTTGGGTAATGGGATTAAAGCTGGTATGAAAAACGTTTGTCTTATTTTTTTCGCATCATTAAAAGAAAAGGTCGTGCATATGTATAAGGATTTGTTTTAAGCTTTACTTGTAAAGATGTCTTTCGATATAATTGAACAAAGAGCCATTTGTTAAAAGAAAAGGTTTGTTTTGTTAAGTTCTTCTTCCTACTAATGTACAGGACTCATTTTGGAGTATCATGGTAAAAGTTTCTTTAGATTCAGCTCTAAGCTGAAGATTATCAGGTTAGGCTGGTCAATCTTTCTAAGAAATAATGTTGATTTTATTGTGATGAAAAAGTAAATGTTGACTCATTAAATTGAAAAGAAAAATAATCATTTGTTAAAATTTCAAAACTCAATTCTGTATTGTTTGTAAGTCAAAAGCAAAGTCAAAAGTCAATTCTGTATTGTTTGTATCAAAAGCAAAGTCAGAAGTCAATTCTGTATTGTTTGTAGATGGATTAAACAATAAGAAATGATTGTCAACCACTCGAGGATTTCCTGAAAGCATTAGGATTGTTTAACCCTTAGAATGCTGGGTAATTTTCTAAACATGGATTTTTGTGTCATCTGCTTTCCAAAACCTTAAGTATTTGCTTAATTTTGTTGCAGAAAGATACTCAGAGTAGCATATAGGTAGGATCACAGGCCAGCCCCAAATTTACAATTTACTTGGCGGCTGGCCTGGATCTAACCTTCCTGCATAAGCATGATGATGGTGCCAGCATTATAAGGGTTAAAACTCGACTCGCATTACATGTTCATCATGGCCATAAGTTACACAGGGCCGTTCTGCGTAATCATATTTCATAATCGAGGGGCGACTACAATCCTAGGCATGCCGACTGCCTTTGGTAGTCTGCAAAGCATCACATTCGGAGAGGTTCGAGGAGTTTACGAAATACTGAGTGATTTATTCGATGGGATGTAAAAAACGCGCGAGATATCATTAATTTCAATCCATTAAGTCTCCCACAACTCAAGTGCTGAAGTATTTACTAGCATTTCAAATCTGATGATATAAAGAAGTGCTATGAAACATATGGCCCTGTCTTACTCGTATATATTATTCCTGTAATCTCTATTGATAGAATGCAGGGAACCGGGGATCAAGGAGCATCAATTGGTTGTTTCCTTCTCAATGCATCGTATGCAGACTGGCTATTCTTGATTTCTTATAAATGCCTTTCCTTCCTTCTTTTGGACTTGTCCAAATTGAAAGCAACCTCAGGGTTAATTTAAAAAGTGGAATGAAATGATGAATCAACATTGATAAAAGTTTGAAGCTATTCAAGAATGCAGACGTTAATTTTCTAAATGTCTTCTCCCTCATTTTAGATTTGTTTCGATTGGTCCAAATTGAAAGCAGTCTTTGAGTAAATTACAATGTGGAATAAAATAATGTGGCTGTTTTTCATGTTCATAGGTTTAAGCTTTTGTGGAATGAAGAAATAAATTTTGTTTTTTGTCATCATTTGTTTCTTAACCCTTTACCAAATGCCAAATTTCCGACTGTCTCAAATTGAAAGAGTTTGCAGACAACATTTCAAAATGTGATGAAATAGGAAACTAATCTTCTGATAGAGCAGAAAACATTGTGGGAAAAGGAGAAATTTAATGGGTTAAGTATTGCAATAGTCTTCTATGTGTGATAAAGGTGAAACAATTGTCTGATGAGTTATTATAGAGAAAAGTGTTGTTAATGACCTTCATAATTGTTAATGGTTTTGAGTGTTTTTATGAAAAGAGAATATTTATGATTATCCTAAACTGAAAAGGATGGCAGGCTACAATGAAAACGTTACTATAACCAAAAACGAGTGTTCTTGTAAGATGTGTAGTATTGTTTGAAAATGGTGAATCGTTTGATATATCCGCAATTTTTCTATTTCCAACAAATAATTTCAAAAAATCATTTGCAGTAAATTAAACTTAGTTATACAGTGGTATGGAGGAAATAAATGTAAGGCGGAGTGTTTCTAATAACTGTAAAGTTTGTTAATGTATCATGCAGAAGACAATAACTATAAACCTTCGGTAATTAACTTAATTACAAAATCCTTCAAATGTCTCATGAAAGTTTTTATCCAGGTTGAGATTGCTCGTTTGTTCATAGCAGCAGTATACATTTTATTTGTACATTGGCATCGTCTGCTGTCAATGTCTGCAGTTATTTTATTTTAATTTTTAATTCCTCACCAATTTTCTGCAGCTGCACAGTTTTACGAGGTTGCATGATTGAAAGTGATTGACAGTGCTATAGTAAGCCCTGCAAAAGATTCAAGAACTTATTCATGGACATTGGTGAATATTAGATGGACCTTCATGAACACAGATCTTTTCATGAGATTCAAGAACAGGAACATGAACATCAAGAACAGGTTCATGAATAGATGAGCCTGTTTTTGATGTTCATAAACATGTTCTTGAAATTCATGAAAACTTAATTAATAACTTTGTGATTTTAAATGTCCTTTTAATGTTCATAGATGATCATGAAATACTTATATAAGTTTTTGAAACTTAAGCAAGGGAAGTGCTTCACAGTTGTGAAGATTTAGTTAAAATTGCGCTGAGTGCTGGATTCTTAACAATTAAAGATTTAAGTGGAAACTATTTGCAACATTTTGAGAAATTGCTACATAAAAGCCATTTCCTCAGTAGGAGTTGTTAAGTAAGTCAATATAAAGTATGTGGTTTAACACTTAGAATGCTTGGTAATTTTCTAAAGATGGATTTTTGGTTTGTCTCCTTTCCAAAACCTTGAATATCTGCTTAAGTTGACAAGGAAGATACTCAGAGTAGCAAACAGGTTAGACCACAGACTAGCCGACAATTTATTTGGTGGCTGGCCTGGATCTAACCTGTCTGCATAAGAATGAAGATGGTTCCAGTACTAAAAGGGTTAAAATAGTTTTCAAGTTTGGTGTTACAGTGGGTCCAGAAGAAAAGTCAGCTGCTTTTAAAGAGTGGCACGGTCCTGAGTCACAACAAATTGAGGGAGAAGAATGTAATAATCTTGTCGGTAGACAAATGATTGTATGGGAAAAAAGCAGTTATAAAAAATGTGAACGTTACCAAGATAATTGGTAACAGCTCACTTTGGGCCCATAAAGTACCAGTTTTTCTAATGGAGAATTTTGTGTTTTCGGTAATTTGGTTTATTTTAATGTTTTTACTTTTTGCTGTAATTTTCTCATGATTTAACATGGAACTGTTGATTTTCATCACTGCCACAAGAAATCATTCTATTCACTTTTGATTATGTAGAAGTTCTGAAATCCTTCATTTTTACTACCAGCATTTCCTAAAGATGAGAGCATATTTAAGTATAGCAATGAGCATATTTAGATATTGCAGTAAAAGAAGAGAAGTGAGCATGTTTAAATATTGCGGTAAAAGAAGAGCAGTGACCATTTCTTAAATTGCGGTAAAAGAAGATTTGGTCTTTTTTTCCCCACATGAGTTTCTTTGGGATAACTTCATTGTGCTCTTAAAGATTTTTTATTTTGGCTGCAGCTCAAAAGGATCTTGGTCATCTTCCTTAAAATAGATTTATATGAAGAAATTTATGAAAAGACAATTAGCATTGGTTTGCCTAAGAAAGCATACTTTTTTCCCAATGGAAACAAATGTACTGCTTCGTTTTTCATTTCTTTTGACATTTCAATTCCAAGTAAATGCCGTTTTCAAGTTAGAAAGATGAGTTGCCACAACAACAAAAAAAGAAAAAAACCTCAGATTCCTGGTTGTACCCCATACTCCATGATACCTCAGTTTTATGTGTCTGCTGCAGAAGTCTGTATAAACTGCTGTGACAAAAGGAAAAGTTGATACTAAAGAGCATTTTTATCATTTTGTCACAATGGTGGGTAACTTGTGTTATAAAAAAAAATGCATTTTTTCTCGCCATATTTTGTCTTCTGCTTTTCCTTTCTTTAATTTTGACTCGGTCACAAATTTCGGAATGGTTGCACAGTTTAACCCTTAGAATGCTGTATAATTTTCTAAAAATTGGTTTTGGTGTCGTCTGCTTTCCAAAACCATAAATATTTGCATTACTCTGATGAGGAAAGATACTCAGAGTAGCAAACAGTTTAGATCAAAGCCCAGCCTGGATGCAACATGTTTGCATAAGCATGAAGTGGGTTCCAGAACTGCAAGGGTTTAGGGAACATCTTGTGCATGTTTAATCAGCTCAATCTGACTGAGCCAGGGTTATGGTGATGATGCCATGCTGGATAAGCAGAAACCCATCTATTTTACACCCAGTGACAAAACCCACATGGCTGGTGGTGGGGTTATCCCGGGGAGCTGGTTCCCCTTCCTTCTCCATCAACCTCAAAGGAGGTTTTGTAGCTGGTCCCCAGTCTAAATTGAAAGCAACAGCAGTCTATAATGAATTTCAAGAAATGTGAAAGATAACATTTCCTTGGTAGTTGAAGGAAAAAAGGTGACAGTTGTGCAGAGCTAGAGCATCAGCCTCTTGTACCGATGGGTCCCGGGTTCGATGCCGTTAGGTGAGGTGAAAATTGGTTGGACTAGCCCCCCTCAAATTGATACAAGTATTGGTTAGGTATCCAGTAACCAGTCATCGAGAATGAATTTGATAAGCTTCAAGCTTTTGTCGCAATAAGTGTGAAACAAGTAAGTTTTAACTAAAAGAAAAAAACTTTAAGGCATAAGTAGAAATTGTTTGGTACATGTAAAAGCAATATCTTCTTTTATCACAAAGTTTTCTGGTGTCATTTGTTTCAGGTGTTGTAATTTACGTATATTTTAATAGTTCAAAAATCCGATGCAAGAGGGACTTAACCCTTTAAGGTATAGAGATAAGGCTTATCAGTGACACTATAGGTATAAACCATCCGATTATCGAAGACCATTTACGCATACATAATTAGTCACCCTGGGTACCTATTTGCACAGGATTATCTCCGATAATTGTTATTGATTGGGGTACTGTTAATCAAACCCAAATTAATGCATTTTACATTCATCTAATAGATTTTCTCAAAGAATAAAAGACGACGAGAACAAAATTTCCTTTAAGTTGATGTTTTTTTCTTTATTTAGTGATACATTCATATCAGGATTAAGTTGTAGAAAATTAAACAAACAATGAAAATGTATATTACAGTGTGAATTATACAAAATCAAAAGTAATAAAATGACTTATGTGTTCTCCCTGAGAGATCCCTAATTTGTTTTTCTGTTTTGTCATCAATTGCAGGGAATTTTGTTGCCGAAAAATACCATTCATGATTCGAGATACATACTTTGTCTTTGCATATTTCTCAACAAAGCTGAATCGTTTTACTTCAATGCCCATTCAAACAGTTTCCAAAATGAAGAAAATAATGTTTTTCAACGCAATATTGCTTTGTAAAGAAGTTAAACCTGGTCCTTCTAATAAATGTAAAACAGTAAAAATCAATTCATTTTGGCAAAGAAACATGCTAATATTTCCGTAAAATACGTGTCCATGGGTGATGAATTTACCAAAAGCTCGTAGTTGAAGTCAAAGTCGGAGGAATGATCTAATTTGCTTGTCCGTGAATTGGTAATATTTATCAACATTTCATCATCTTCAGGCTTAAAAAAACGATCAAATTACTGCTCTGAATCTACATTGATGTCTGACTTGCGATCGGAAACACCAAATTGGCTAAATATTTAAAAAAAAGCCGTCTTTATAACGTCAATTATTTGACGGCTCGATTTTCAATCGCCTTTAAACTTTGAACAATAGCTCCGTGTCATAAACATCCTTTACAGGTTGCGTGCCGTATGCTCTCGTTTTAATTGGATAGTATTTTTAGAAATGTGTTAAGTTACTAAAGAATTGCATGAAATCCTTATCAAGTCTTTACAAATCGGCAGTGTTTTGATCTTTTATGACCGGAAGGCTTCTCATTAATTGGGTTGGTAATTTGGATTCCCTTCATCTCAATTTGATAGCGTTATTTCCATAAGCGTGTCGTGAGACCATTATCAAAAGATTCTCTCTAGAGCAAAAGTTTAAACTTTGACCCTATGATTTTATCATCGGAAATGAAAGAAGACATATTTATTTAAGAGGAAAATAAAATTTGGAGAAAATGACGTGTGTGCAAAGATGTGTTATTAAGGGCTAAAGTTGAATCAGTTTTTCAGCTGTCAAAAAGCGTTCTATGCGGTAATCGATAGAACGTCAAAATAGGTTTTATACGGTAATAGGTATAACGGCGAAAAGGGTTTTATACGGTAATCGATAAGGCGGCGAACGGCGCTATATACCGTAAAGGGTTAAGGTAGTCTTGCATTTAACCCTTGATATATACAGGAAAAATTGTGACAGACTTTTTATCAGGTTCCACAGCAAGAGACATGATATTCATAAGCCGCTAAATGTTTCAGTTTGAACCTTATGGTCCAGCAAAATTAAGAAAATGCTACAACATGAACAGATAAGTATTTATTCCCAGCCATTTTGATGTTTGACGGCACCATGATTTCAAACTTTAGAACTGACAGCAGTTGTAAGGCTTGGTTTATAAATGTTAAATATTCTTTCTACAAGGTAGGCATGATGTGACTTTTGCCAGGGTTGCATGAAGCAATAAAACCTTCAGCACTTTAAGCAGACGGTAAAGAGGAGGGAGGGCCAAGTTAATTTTAACCGCAGATATAAATCTTACTCATTCTCTTTTGATTTGACTAGTCCAAATGAAAGGTACAGCTGAAGAAGAAAAAAGTAACTAGAAACAATGCATTTCCTATTAACTGATAACCATTGTGGCATAAGGATTAATTGATAATCAGTTAATCCATTTAGTTTAACCTTATGTATTTGCATTTTGACAGAAGCTTGAAGGTTATTGAATTCACTCTGGATGACTGCTTCCTGGATACTAAACCAGTACTTGCGCTGATTTTCAGGGCTCGTCCCAGCAATTTTCATGTCCTGTAATGGGGACTGGATCCTAGGTACAAGAGGCTGATGCTCTCTCTGCATCACTGTCGCCAGTAAATCCATTAATCTCAGTGGTTTATAAAGTCATGAGGTCTTGTGTTTGCAGCAATGTGAATGACAATGCTCATTGATTCCACATTGTGTTGCTTTGAGCTTTTAAATTGCTATCAATTAAGGCCTATCACATAATATACCAATATGGGGAAATGGCTTGAGTTATACAATCAATCTTGTTTTAATTAACCATTCTAAAATAGGGTGTGTGAAAACCTATTTATTCTGATTCTATCTTAAAACAGGTCACATGTCATACAGAGAGCTTCTACTGGAGCTTTCTAACCGACAAGCATCAATATTAAACCATAAGAATTCTTACACTAAGAAACTGTCTCCATTAAGTATGGTCGCTTAAAGGAAGACTGCCTGTATATCTAACTCTTTGAGTTTTGTATTTAGAGAAGCCTTGGTTCGCACCAGCCAAAGGTCAAGGCGAACGCCGCCACGGAAACTGGCAGAATGTATCTGTCTTTTGGTACTTGTCTGAGAAAATTATCACTTGATCTCTACCCAGAAATGTGAGTGACAACGCATTCGGTGCTAGTGGATTCTGTGCTGAAATTTATTTCTGCGTTTGTTGGTATGCTAAAACCCAGTAGCTGTCATGCCGATTGTACGGGACATACAGCCGTGAATTGGCAGCTGGGTGATGTGATTTGTCGGAAATGGGGCTATGTACATTCCCGGTAAACCAACCAGAACGAGAGTGGCATGTGTGCTAGGGTTATCTATATTGGAGGCTACAATCTTTTGCAAGGAGTCGGCCTGGAAAGCGTGAATGGCTTATCAGTAGTAAGAAAAGAACCTTATATAATGGAGTAAGTTGAGAAATAAGCTGGTTCCAATTTTATTGTATTGTTTGTAAAAGTATGTTTGTGGTTTTGTTGGGGGGGGGGGGGGCTTTACAAGTCTTTGACAGTTGCATTTGCATCTAAATATTTAAATGATCTATAAAAAAGGTTTTCAGAGTATTTTGTCTTTATCATTGACTTGATAATTCACTTTAATGTAATGTCTTCTTCAAGTCATAATGGTTTCTAGCCAGACAAATGTCAAAAACAAAATTTCCTTTTTTTTTCCATACTTTATAACTGTTGCTTTCAAATTTGATTGTCACAAACATTTACATAGGTTATAGGTTCAGAGATGGAAGATTTGATAACTTGATGTAGGCTGCACTGAATCATTGGAGACCCAAAGGAAAATTTATTTAAGAAGAGCAAATTCCTGTTTGGTTTAAAAAAAATTAAGGTTAAGTTTATTGGAAGTTGTCTGCTGTGACATATTTCCTTTCGCTTTCATCTCAAGTTATTTCAATTTTCCCCTTTCTTTGAAACCTGCAATATTTTTTTTTGAATTGTCACAGATTTTTGCTATTCCAATGTAAGACTTTGAATGTCAAACAATCGAAATTAATTGCATCCTCCAAGTTTATATTGAAAGCCCTTAAAACTGCACACAAGTTTTGAGTCAGTGTTCTTTCTCTCCTATTCCAAGGTTTCATTGACCTGACTGCAAATTACAATAGGGAAAGAAAAATGCTTCAGAGCTGAATTTGAGAAGTAGTTTCCGCTGCTCTATGGCTGTGTACAATAGCTAAATTAAGTGAGTCAGCCATCATACATCATTGTCGACTACATATTCATGACTTGTTTACTTTGTCATGGAGAAGTTATTGTAGACCAAGTAAGGCTAATGGAAGCTGCCTTACTCTCTCTATCTCTCTCTGGCATGGAGCACTTTGGACTTAACGTGTTTGAGTAGGACTATTTGCGCAAAATGTTTTTTAAGAATTTACTAGGAATAAGGTCATTTAATGCCTGGAATGGGGAAAGTTGAGTATTTCTAATTATATAATGAGTCTATTCCTGCAATATTTCCTGTAATTGCTGGGGCAATTTAGATAGTATCGTAACAGAAAAGGGTAGGAACCAATTTCATCATATGAGATTATGTGACAGCTTCAAATTGGAAGTTAAAGCAGACGGCAATTTATAAGAGTAATAAAGTTAATTGTTTTAACATTTCGTCAATAGGGGTTATTAAGGCATGTTGATAAACAAGCCATTTCTCCTTTTTCATGTTGTTTTCTTCAATCTGTTAACCCGTTTAGTGTTGGAACTGACTTCATGCTTATGCAAAACAGGTTAGATCCAGGCCAGCCGCCAAGTAAATTGGCGGCTAGACTGTGATCTAACCTGTTTGTTACTCTAAGTATCTTTCCTCATCAAAATTAAGCAGAAAGTTAAGGTTTTGGAAAGCAGATGACACAAAAATGTGTTTTTAGAAAATGTCCCAGCATTCTAAGGGTTGATACAAATATGGATGGAGGAAAAGGTTAGATATAGAACTATTTTATGTCATGCAATAGTGAAACAGGAGAAACTTTATGTGCTGCTTTGTTTCCTGACTCGATTGTGTTACGTGATATTTTTATAGAAAACAATCCATGCAGTTTTAATTCTGTTTATCATATATGCATGAAGATTGATTAGTGCACACACTCTGACACACTCTGATAATTAGAGCATTTGGAACCTGGTGAGCCTACTCGTTTGCTTGTTGTTTCGAAAAGGGCTTTGCTCCGCCTGTCAAGGTGGCCTGAGTGTAGACAGACAGACGAGAGGAGAGAGAGGCAGAGGTGTAAAAGTTACGCTGGGATAAATAACACCAGAGCAAAGGAACATGTTGAAATAGGAGCAGATGAAAATCTGTAACTCAACCATGGATTGTGTACGCAGTTTGAAATACAAAGTGTAGCTGGCTCTCTTGTTGGAGAAAACAGAAAAAACTTGTTGAGATTTACCAACATTTGAGATTTACCAACACTTGATTATTTAATTTGTGCGAACTTTTGTACTATTCGTGGAGATAGAAGTCGTCGTTGTTTTCACGACTGTCATCATGGATTTGGATATACTTGAAGGAATATTTGGGGAAGATTCCAAATTAAGTAGGTTTTGTTAAATCACTTTGTAATTAGATTTTCAGATGACTGACATTTTGATAAATATTTTTGCAGCTATTTAGTTTTATAAATTTACAGAGAATGGACATTGTTGGCATTTCAACAGTATTCATTTGTACGCCATTTGACCCATTCCCAAGTCACTTGCCCATATTAAAAGCAACATCACTTGACAAAAAGTTACATTTTTCGGAATTGTGGGAAGATAAGGTACCAGCAGGTTTTCAGCCTTCTCTAGGACCAATTCAGATTTGGAGATTTCTTGATTCCTGAAAGTAAATACACTTTTTCTATGACATTGGTAAAAAGCCATTGTGACAAAAGGTTAAGCTGCTCGTTAGAAACAAATAATGTATTTGTCATCGTAGTTTCTTAAGTGTTGTCTGCAGAAGATTCTGTAAATTAAAGTTATGAAGTAAGGGGTTTAAAAAAAGATTATTTTGAAAAAGACAAACTGACAAATTTAAGTTGTATTTTTTTTCTTGCCATATCTATTTCTTCAAAACCTTTTACAGTTGTGCTTTGGTATATAAATTGATATTATGAATGTGATGAAGTATTTGGTTAATTGACTTGCCCTATTTATTAAGTAATGTTTTGCTTGTAATATATGCTGTCAAGCTTAATTAATTGGAAAGAGTTTAACAAGGGTTATTTGATCAAAATGTTACATGTACTTTTATTACATGTCTTTGGTAGTCAAATCATTTCTCTTTTAAATCATCTTCATGGCAATGTATCATGTATAGACAAGAATTATTTGCTCACATAGTTACAGACATACCTTTGCTTCAGTTTCAACATTTCACAGTTGCTTGTTTGCAGACGAGAACATTTGAAAGGCAAAGTAAAATGTTGTTAAATCAATACAGTTTTTGTATTGTTGTATGATACACAATTAGAAGTAATTAATGAAAGCATATTTATGTAGTTCTAGAAGCACTAATATATCTATGTACATACAATTTATATGCAGCGGATCTCAAAATATTTGCAATATAATGCTTTAAGGTCTAAAGACGTCAATTTGCTGTATACAGGCTCTAGGGACTGTAATACGTACTAATTATGTGTCCAATAGCTTATAATTCCCCATTGTGTATCATACAATAGTTCAACTGTTTTGTACTGTTTACAATGAATTATCTTTTGACTTCCAAATTTCCTCCCATCTGTGAACAAGCGTCTTTAATTCATTGGCTTTTACATCTGTTTTGTGACGATGTAGTATTTATAACCTAGGATTTTTACTCACAGTGTAACAGGCATACCTTTGCCTCAGTTTAAATGATCTTTGGTAGTTAAATTCATCTGATTTTACATTATCTTTATGCTTAACCCTTTCACAAACAGCAAATTTTCGACGGTCCCAAATTGAAATAGTTTGCAGACGACATTTCAAAATGTGATGAAATTGACAAATATTCTTCAGATAGACCAGAAAACCTTGTGGGAAAGGGAAAAATTGCTCGCTACAAGCAATTTTTCCTTTTCCCACAGTGTTTTCTAATGTCGCCTGCAACAAAGTGGTCAAATGGCGTTATTGTTTGGGAAAGGGTTAAGACAATCAAGTGCTCTCTTTGTATATCATTTGAACTTGATCCAGGCTGTCTGTTTCAATTTGGAAAGCCACGGATTTAATACTTGGTCATTGGATTTATAGTTATTAAAAAGTTGCTCTTTCTAACCTGCTGGCAGGACAAATGTTAACCAAAACTATCAACAGAAGGAAAATTCAAGATACAATCTTTCTTTTTGACGCATCAATTCCTTGGTACATAAATACATATAATACATAACAGTTAAACTCGAAATAATACATAGCAGTTGAACTCGAAATGTGTTGCAAGCTTTTGCTTTGAAAGTTAACATCTACATTAAACTGACATAAGACAAGAAGTTTACAAGAGTTTTCTTTCAATATCGAAAACTCAAAAATACGACTTGCCCATTCATGGTAAGGGATAATCAAAATGTACGCAAAGCAATACCCCCTGTCCTTTTGGGAATTTCTTCATCATGTTTCACCCATTCAACCTTTTATTGCGAGTACTTGTCGATGTTGTGCATGATTCGATACAACTCTTGTCGGGAGTAGAATGGCCGTATATTTCCTTGTTAGTGCCATGTAACCTCGTCCTCTAATCATACAAACAGAATCCACTTCATTCAATCGAGTTCTCTCGGCATCGAAAAATAGAAAAGTTTTATATTGCCTATTCCTTCACATTCATGTATTAACTTTTTTTTTGACTGTGGATCAATTGAAATCAATGATTGACAAAAATTGTAAAGTATGAGGAATTATTAATTTTATCTTATTTCTATTTGTAGAAAGCACTGTGACAAAAGGAGAAATTGCTCTTCATAGCAATTTCTCCTTTTGTCACAGTGGTGTCATAAGTTTTTCTGCTGGAAATTGTTGAAAATATTGATAAATGATGTAGTGAATGCATTGATGCCTCTATTACATTCATAACAGAGGCCTTTGGAGAGTTTTAAAACAAATTTGTTTGTAAAGAAAAAAAAATCTTGATATGTATATATCGCATTTCTGGTTTGACTACATGACGGGAAGTGATAGGGTCATTTAAATGCCTTTTCTAGAAACCAAGAAAAGCCCATTTATTTTGTACACAATAGAATTGTCTCATCAAGATAATTTTATTGGTTACCCACAACATAGCAGGGGTGGCAAATTCAATAGTCTTTATTGCACAGCATATCCAAAAGCCTGACCTGACAAGTGAATCTTAACTGAAATTTAATATATAATATTTATACGGACAAGTGCAGTAAAACCTTTGGCATTTACGGACAAGTAAATCAAAATCTGATTTCGCCACACTTCATAAGGTTTAGAGGAGTAAGGATGGCTGTGAAAATCTCAGGCTTATTTGTAACTGGACCTGGACTAAAGTGTGGAAGTATTAGACTTATAAAAAATTTAAGAAAGCGTTTCCTGATAAGCCATTGACGTTTGTTCAAACAGGCTAACATTTCAGGAAGGCAGGCTTCTGGATAATATCATTGTGATCTCGTATCAGAACCTTTCATTATATATAATCCATTATCACTCTCAGACACATGTTGTAACACTTGAACAGATTTCTTAATATTTACACGATTTTCATCGCACCTGCAGAAAGAAGAAACAGCGATGACAAAAGGGAAAACTTGCTCGTAATGATAAATCATTATTTATATCATGTGATTTTGATTTGGGTATTTTATTAATGGGGTCTGCCTGATTTGTCAAAGAGAACGAAATTTTTCTATACTTGAAGTGCCGTCTGTCTGCTTTTGCTCTGATTTGGTTTAATTGCAGAAATTTTTCGCCTTAATAATTTGTAGCAGATGCAGTTCAAACCAATTGAGAAAGTGTTTATTTTTTTAATTTTTTTTTTATTTAAAGATTTTTTTTATTTAAGCCCAATATCATGGGTATTAAACAAACAATTCTTATGAGCACCCACAACATGTTCTCTTTTTTTTTTTTTTTTTTTTTTTTTTTTTTTAAACCTTTTAGGCTTAACAATAAATCCTAGTTTATGGATGCTCATATGAATACTCTTGCTGAGTACCCACCAAATAGGTTTTATTGTAAGTATTTGAAATATTGTTTTAAATGTTTAAGCCTCAAATACTACTCTGTTCTGAGCCTCATGTTCAGTAAAGTTTGAATAATGGGTTTAAATGTCTTATTCGAATTGCAGCTTCTTTCAAACGGTTCGTAACCATACCCCACAATGTGCTTTAATGGAAAATGTTGACTCAAATATATTGAAAGATTAATGTATTTTTATGTGACATTTTAAAAAAAGAAAGCTGTTGAAAAGAAATAATTTTTAGGGAACAATTATGAATGGTTGCTATATTCTTTGCATTTTTGTTGTAAAATTTAACTTCATTGCTTCACAGTGTATTATTATTAGGTTAATGTAAACTTGAGTTGTCATAATTATACAATTTTTCAGTTTGCGCACATGTGATGAATGTAACTATGTTCAACATGTTTGATACTATTTTGAACTATAATTATTCTGTCGCTGCTTTTCCTTCACAATTTACGTACTTTCATACCTTACGTCTTTGGGACGTTTGAGAAATCAATATGACAAACGGCTTAATTTTCACGTTTGATTCTATACCAAATATCACATAGAAAATGGCATTTGGCATAATTATTATCAACTGCAATTTGTTTTATTTCGGAACAGTTACACTAACAAATAAAAGGGAATGTTTGAATGGCAGTAAACACAATTCCATTAAAAAAAAATTTCTTTTCTTTTTTAATTGCCTGAACTTCTGACATAAGCTATAAGTTGTTTGGTATGAGACCAATACCTCTGGGTACCATTTTACTAAACAGTTTACGCTTAAGATTTGCGTAAGTCTAAGACAACAATTCCTCTTATTTCAATATTGGACGAAGCAATATTGCAAAGTGACACATCATTGGAATCGTCTCTCCGAGACGTTTCCAATGAAGTGCCACATTGCAACATTGTACTTTCATTGAAGATAATATCCATGTTTATCAATTATGACTTACGCAAACATTTTCCGTAAGTTGTTTAGTAAAACGGGCCCCTGGTGTACAATGGCCACAAAGGGTTTCCAAATGCATTCTGGCCTCACCTGCAGACTGTTCTTCGGTCCCATAATGCAGTGCAATATGCCACCCAGGCATTTGGAGGCCTTCTGTGAAAACCCCATTTGTAATAAACGGATGATAAACTGCTTATTAAATAAACAGCCATTTATTCTGAAAGAGGTTTCTTAATCCTTTCATTGATGCAGTCTGAAATCCATTTCATGCAGTACAGCAATCAGGTGACTTTGATAACATTGCAGAAACATAAAATTTGATTTATTTCGTTTTGTTACAATGATATTTTGAACTTTTTCACAAGATGCACAACCCTATGATTCAGTTTTGGGTGTACAGTCTTATTTCCAAGTTTTATGTTCTACCACAGAAATTTATTATCCAAACCGTTAACGAGGGAACAATAATTCACCCGTATGACAGCAGTCACTTAGGACCCTTGAGAGAACAATATTATTGCCATAGATTGGTGTTAAGCCCATTTTGACTACTTGAGAGCACGGTAAAAACAACCTTTCAAAAGTTTTCTACGCTTTCCCACCTCAATGAATTTTTTAGTTAGAAAGTTGGCAAAGGATGAATTTTTTATTATTTTCTTGATGGTAAAGGTTTTCTGAGGGTGATCTGCTCATTATTGCCTCTTTAATCCTTTCTTATATATGGAATTTTGGGATTGGTTGAAATTGAAAGCAAAAGCAGATGGTAATTCTGGAGTATGAATTTATTACTTTTTCGATATGATGAGGAATAGAGAAACAATTGTGACAAAAGAAGAAATTGCTCTTCTTTTATCACAGTGGTTTACTAAGTTGCTTGTTACAGATGCATCAGCAAAACGGGTATAACTGAATCACTGTTTAAAGTTATATTAACCCTTTCCCAAACACAAAATTTTCGACTGTCCCAAATTGAAAGAGTTTGCAGACGACATTTCAAAATGTGATGAAGTTGGATAACAGTCTTCTGATAGGACAGAAAACATTGTGGGAAAAGGAAAAATTGCTCGTCACGAGCAATTTCTCCTTTTCCCACAATGTTTTCTTAAGTCGTCTGCAACAAACTGGTCAAATGTCGTTATTGTTTGGGAAAGGGTTAAGATAATTCATCAGAATTTATGAAAGTTATGTTATGCTGTCTGCATCATTCTTGTTCTGAACCTACCTCCCAAAGACGGACAACTATAGATATCTGAACCTACCTCCCAAAGACGGACAACTATAGATATCTGAACCTACCTCCCAAAGAGGGACAACTATAGATTTCTGAACCTACCTCCCAAAGACGGACAACTATAGATTTCGATGAGTCTTACAAAAGATATGACAAAATACAAATGAATGGCTTTTCTCATGGACATATCTTTGATTTAACCCTTTCCCAAACAACAAATTGTCGACTGTCCCAAATTGAAAGGGTTTGCAGACGACACTTCAAAATGTGATGAAATTGTAAAATAATCTTTCTGATAGGGCAGAAGATATTGTGGGAAAAGGAAAAATTGCTTGTCTTCAACAAAGTCTTCAAATGTCTTTATTGTTTGGGAAAGGGTTAATGGACTGCAAGTTTTTCCAAAGTTTGTGTGAGAACTTGTTAAGATAAGTGTTCTACTGGCCTCCATAAATTTGCCAACACTGAAGAGAGCTATATTTTATTTTCATGTTTATTCTCCCTCTAAACACAGATTATGCTGGCAAAGTTTTAGGAAGCAGTTTTATAGCTTTTAAATACAGGTGCATTAAAGAAAGGAATTAGCAGCAAAATTAAGGAATTAGATAAGTTTATAATGAAATGTTTGTTGGGCACAATGGGGTTAAAGTTGATTTTAATTCATGAAGTTTCATCACATATATATATGAGTTTATTCAAAGAAGGTCAGCAGAATCAAATGATACCGTCTTGAATTATGTACAATAAAATGTTAAGTTGCCGCAGTTTTGATTCCAAGGGGAAAGCCTTATGAAATATTATTATAAAAAGTATAGCAAAAAAGTTCCATCTGTTTTAGTTTAATTGCTTAACCCATAATCAAACAAAAACAACATATCACCAGTTTGTTGCAGACGACTCTGGAAAGCATTGTGTGAAAAGGAAGAAATTGTTCGTCATGAGCAATTTCTCCATTTCCCACAATGTTTTCTGCCTTATCTGAAGATTATTTTTCAATTTCGTCACATTTTGAAATGTTGTCTGCAAACTCTTTCAATTTGGGACAGTCGAAAATTTGGTATGTGTTAAAGGGTAAGAAAATATATGCTTTTGCATTGACATAATCCCGTATTGACTGTTTGGTTTGTTTTTACCACATCGGTTTGATGTTTCACACTATAGGGGGGAATATAGGGTTTAAATGGAACAATATGTGAGTTATTAGCTCCAAATAATAAACTCAGACAAATGGACTGTAATACGCTTTACCTGTTCAAAGTAATTTCCTGCAGATGGCACTAAAACGCACTGTCAAAGTTTTAAGCAAAATGTCACTGAAAAACCGGCAGAACTCTTTGAATATACAATGAAGAATTTATAAAGAGTTTACAAAGAGGAATAGGTTCCTCTTGGTCTACTACTATTTTATCACAATGATTTCAAACATCTGCTGCAAAAGCTATTTATAACTCTCGTTTGCTGGAAAGGATAAGAATGGTACCGGTTCCCCGTTTGTTTGTTGTTTTAGCAGTACCTTGGGCCCAGGTTGGTACCCCGTAATTTGCTAATTGGCCTGACTGTAGGGATGTAATGGATCTTTATTGGTTTTAATTGAGCTCCTCATGCCACACTGGACATCTGGACTGATGAATAAATCCAGATGTAGAAATGTCGTTGCCCATTCCTTGACCTGAACGCGATCTTGGTATGGTATAATTTGATTAAAACTATATTTATCAAAGTACTTATGTATAAATGTTGTGATGCAAAGAAAAATAGCCTAAGTGTTTAGCAACAAAGGCCGTATGCGTTTTTGGTTTTTTTTTTCACATCATTGTTTCTATATCATGATGAAAGAGTTGATTTCCTTTACAGCAATTACATAGAAATCAATGTAGAATTTTGTGTTTCATGGAAATATCTTTTTAGGGTCTTAAGTATTCCTTATTTTGGTACAAATACATAGAAATGGCTGTCTTTGTCTTTGTAATGAGGGTCAAGCAAAATCTGGTGTTTGCATAGGGAATGAAAACCTCCTTTGTTAAACTTTCAAGAAGTGTGTTCATGAACAGACATGAAAGACTAATGGCCATTTTTGAATGCATAGCTGTCCTTGGACTTGTACATGCATTTACATGAAATTCACGAACATATTCTGGAAATTCAAGGACAGGTTTGTGTTCATGAACAACCATTTGTCATTCATGAACACAGTTAATGAATCCTTTGCAGGGGAATCTATATTAATGGTAAAGGATACAATTTGTCGCCGAACGAAAATCCTCATAGGTATATAGCACATATAAACAAAACTGTTTTTTACGTGCAACAGTAAAACAAAATGTCTCTCAACCCATTACCAAAGAATAAAGACATTAGACCAGTATGTTGCAGACGACTCTTGAAAACATTGTGGAAAAAGGAGAAATTGATCTGAAGGAGCAATTTCTCCTTTTCCCACAATGTTTTCTGGCCTATCAGAAGATTATTTTTCAATTTGATCACATTTTGAAATGTCGTCTGCAAACTCTTTCAATTTGAGACAGTTGAAAATATGGCGTTTGGTAAAGAGTTAATGCAAGAGCTTGATATAGCACATAGATATTTACTGTCAAGCAACATGGACTTCACAAGTAGAATTTAGGCAATGATAAAAGGGATTTAACAATTGCAGTCCAATTTCGAGGAAATGTATTCATTAAATTCTAGACTCAGACCCTTTTACTGGTAATTAGACGAATTTTCTCCTAAATGAATCATTTAATGAGCACACCAACCCTTGTCATAATCAAATTTTTTTTGCACCATTCATTTTAGTTGGATTTTTGGACTGATCCAAATGGCAACAGGTGATGACAAAAGTTGAGAAACGTTTGCCTTAACTTCTGTGATAAAAGAGGAAATTGCTCAACCCCCACCACTATAGTGAAGTCTTATTATGTTTATAGTGTTGTGTAATCAGGTAATGTCTTGATAAAGTGGAGTTTAATTTAACTTAAGCTCTCAAGGAAAAGTATATTAAATATAAATATAAAAATGTGATTTTAGTTACCGATTAAATCCATTTTTGGTACAATACTATATTTTATATTCCGATTTCGGTCTACATATATTTTACAAAGTTATTGTGTTGGTAAATTCAAGAAAAATTTAAAGAATGTCTTATTACCAAGTTTTCCATCATAATTTATGGACTAAAAAGCTCCAAAACCTGTTAAAAGAGTTTATGTATTTAACCCCACCCAGATCAGAACCATTGGATGAAATGTTTACAGGTAAATTAAATTAAGATAATAATAAAATAAAGAATGACTTCTTTCAATGTACACATTAGTTGGTATTCAAACCTTTGCTTAAATTATTTCAGTTATGGTTGTTTTTCTCCTTTTACTTGAAAAGAGTCATTTGCTCTTTAAGATTAAAGCATTGAATGTCATCTCTCTGAAAGAAAAGGATTCATAAACAGCGGAGAGCGATTATATTTAATTAAAATGGATGCTTTAATGACCGTGAATTCAGCTTGTAAAATCTCGTTGCTGTTATGAATTATGAAACTCTTAGTGGTATCTTGTCTGTTTACTTCAAATTTATGATATCAAAGACCGTGTATGGACCATAAACTTTTATTTGTCTGCCTCACTGGTTAAAAAAACATATATTTCCTTTTTTTTTTTTTTAACTTGTGTACATGTGCAGGGAGGTGAAGGAAAATTTAAAGTTTAAACTATTTTACTAAAAATAGATTTGTGTGTCGTCTGCTTGCCAAAACCTTCAATATCTGCTTGCTTTTGATGAGGAAAGTTACTCAGAGTAGCATTCAAACAGGTTAGATCACAGGCCAGCTGCCAATTTACTTGGCATCTGGCCTGGATCTAACCTGTTTGTATATAAGCATGAAGTCGGTTCCAGCACTATGATGGTTAAGTAAATGCTTTCTCAAACAATGTCTCCATTTCAACCAATATTTTCTACAGGGGATTCGTCAGACAAAAATCAGGATTTCAATTTATATCGACAAAATATTTCAATCTGTTACAAATTACTTAAATAACAACAATTGGTAAAGGGGGAACGGTGAGCCAAAGATGCATATTGCTTGAATATTGTTACCATAAGTAACGTTTAGTTTGTAAATTAATTGAACTTACTGAGGGAAATTCTATCTGTGATAATGATTCAACTGAATAATCAAGTTATTTCTTTTTATTTTTTTTTTTTTTTTTTCCGTGTTTTTTTGGGGTTTTTTTCCCGTGTTTTTTTTGGGTTTTTTTATATAATGAAAAATTCTTTTTTTAAACCAAATTTAAACTGAATTAGAAATGTTTAATTACTTGAAAAAGAGACTAAGAGAGAAAAAAATCTTCTGAGGAAAAAATCTCCCAAGAGTCTCAATAAAAGATGGAGTCAGAAAGTTCCCTGGGAAGAAAATGAATTCATGTCATGAATGACGAATCATTATTGCGTCTTGGACAATTGTGAAAACCTATACTTCTGAATGTCAAAAAACACTGGAAGTTTGTTGCCATAGCGTCTGGTATGTGCCATGAGCATTCAAAACAAATTAAGTTCCATTCCGGATTATGTGTCTGCAGCAGACAATTTACACCCTTTACCCCATTAGTTTAACCCATTACCAAATAATGACATTTGACCAGTTTGTTGCAGACGTCTTTGGAAATCATTGTGTGGAAAGGAGAAATTGCTCTAAACAAGCAATTTCTCCTTTTCACACAAAGTTTTCTACTCTATCAGAAGATTGTTTTTTAATTTCATCACATTTTGAAATGTCGTCTGTAAAATCTTTCATTTTGGGATAGTCGAAAATTTGGCATTCTGTAGACTTAAGCTGCTTGTTCACAGATGTGAGAGAACTTGGATACCAAAATATTATTTCTTTAAGATTCTAAAAGCAATGAGACTTACTGGAGAATAGCCATTGGAAGCGGAACTAATTTGTTTAAGCATTTTCAGAGCGTCTTTACAATGAAAAATTATGTGTTCAGATCCCAAAGGGTGGCAAGGGTTTTGAAATCCATTGTATACCGTCTGTACATACTGTACTTAGATTTATTGACACATTCTGAACCAATTTTTCATTCAGAAACAATTTTTCATGAAATGTTATACCACACTACAAATAATGCATTGTTACAAAGACATTTTATTTCGACTTGCAAATTGTCTCATCTGTGAACAAGCAGTTTTAAGAATGGTGTTTTTTGCCTGTGTGAAACATGTAAAAAAGGCAAGAGTTTGGACCTAAGATTATTATTCGTTGATTTTTGCATTTTGAGCGTTCAAAGCAAGACAATAGTAAGTACTTAAAAAAATGAAGCATTTATTAAGTATCCCACAGAACCTTCAAATTGTCTTTCTGCCTTTTTTTCCCCATTTTTTAACTCAATAAATTACCTTCGAAATTACATTGCATGTAGCATTAGTGGAAAAGGATGAAGCATGTTCTTAAATTGAATTACCCCCTGTAACTACGTTTAATGAGCCTAGGCTGTGGTGGACCTCCAATATCTGTTCTTAACCCTTTACCAAACGCCAAACAAAAGTCGACTGCCCCAAATTGAAAGAGTTTGCAGACAACATTTCAAAATGTGATGAAATTGGAAAACTATCTTCTGATAGGGCAGAAAACATTGTGGGAAAAGGAAAAATTGCTTGACAAGAGTAATTTTTCCTTTTCCCACAAAGTTTTCCAGAGTTGTCTGCAACAAACCGGTCAAATGGCGTTATTGTTTGGTAATGGTTTAATTAGATGACTTTTCAACATGTCTACTGCGGTTGGTAGTCTTAAGAAGTTAAGGCATCTTTAGAATCCCTGCAAGAGATAAAAGAATTTACTCATGGACTTCATGAATGTTCACAAAGGTTAAATGGACGCTCCTGAACACAGATCTTTTCAATGAAATTCAAGCACAGGTTCATGAATACATTCATGAACCTCTTCTTGATATTCATAAACATGTTCCTGAAATTCATGTGCAAGTTAAGAATAGCTTTGTGTTTATAAATAGCCATTTAATGTTCATGAATATATTAAAGTTCTTGAATCTTGCACACAGAATGGAAGCTTAATATTACAAGGATGATGCTCTATGAGGGTTGAGGGTAGAATCCTGCATTAGGAATGCAACAAGCCATTAGAATAAGAGTTAAGTTTAATAGGGTTTTGATTCAGAGCTGCAGCAGCATGTTGTGCTTCAAGCCCCATTGACAGATAGAAATTAACTGGTTTCATCGGAGATGGGTTTATGTGTTTTTTTGCCTGGAATAATGTCAAACTCCATCTTCTTTAAGCTCAGAATTACTCATGTGAATGTGAAGGACCTGATTCCCCCCATGTTTGTCTCACATTCGGCTTACTTTAACCCATTACCAAACAATAAAGACATTTGAACAGTTTGTTGCAGACAACTCTTAAAACATTGTGGGAAAAGGAGAAATTGCTCTTAACGAGCAATTTCTCCTTTTCCCACACTGTTTTCTGCGCTGTCAGAAGATTATATTCAATTTCATCTCATTTTGAAATGGTGTCTGCACACTCTTTCAATTTGGGACAGTAAAAAATTTACAGTTCTTGAAATACTGTTTGTAAAAGATTATCAATCATTCATCTAGACAGCTGTTTTATTTTCAATTTGCTGGACATTTTTCAATATTCTCTGATGCAAGTAATCAGCAAAGAACTTTTTTTTATGACATGTTGTCAATAACAAAAATTGCAGGTTTCTTTTAATCATGACGCATGGTTTCTGTCTTAAAATTCCAACAACATTTAAAAACCCTTTGAAATGAATCTTTCCTTTCCTGTTTGTTTCCCAATGATTAATTAAAAAAAGAATCAGGAGCTAATTAAAATTCTCAGTGGGACATATTAGATGTGGTTTGTGCAGTTTTCACAGGGTTTTTAAGATTAATTATTTCAAAACAGAAGTGTAATGGACGTCATTTAAGCATCTCTGGTGGTGATATACGCCATTCTTAACCAAGTTTTATAGCTGCTTTGTACTGGCATATTACCATCAAGCTTTTCAATGGTTACTTTTCTGAGATCCAGATGATAATTATAGCAAAACTGATGGAAGTGACCAGAATAGTGTTTTATTAAATAACTTAAGCAAAATATTTGTCCAAGTAAAAGCTGATATAATTTGATACTATGTTGAACAAATGTACAATATTCTTTAGTTATATGTCATTGGTGGCATCTTTAAGAGACCATCTAAAAACTGTTCTACCTTGCAATATTGCTTTTCTCAATATTGAAGTAAGAGCAAATTTTAATGTTGTTTTGAACATATGCATGTTCTCATCCTATGATGTTGATTAACCCTTTACCAAATATTAGGATTACTACTGTCCCAAATTGAAAGAGTTTACAGACGACATTTCAGAATGTGATGAATTTTTAAATTTCTCTTCTGATAGGGCAGAAAACATTGTGGTTAATGGAGAAATTTCTCTTTAAGAGCAACTTCTCCTTTTTCCGCAATGTTTTCCATAGTTGTCTGCAACAAACTGGTAAAATGTTGTTATTGTTTGGTTTTGGGCTAAATCACTACCCAGATGATTTTACTTTTGAATTGTATATAGATATTTTTCACAGCGTCACATCAATGATGACATGCAAATTTCATTCATCTGTGTGACAATGATCATGCTTTGGTCAATTTATGTAGATTTATTACACAATTAAATCTTGATCTGGTGACTATATTTATGTAGTACTTGGAGAAACTTCCAGTAATATCAGGCTTTCACTATATCAAAATTTGGTGACTAATGGTATCTTGTAACAATACTTGATCGGGCAGTTGCAGTTAAGCAATTCTAACAATTTTAGTATTATATTGAGCATTTCCCTGATCCAAACAGCTACTACCCTCTTGGTCATCTTCAAGTGGCTTTTCCAGTCTTAATGGTATCTTTATGCCAACCAAGTGTGAGGGAAGCAATTTTGACCATCTTCTTTTCTGTATGGTTGCTTTGTGGGTTTTTTTGTGTGCCCTTGATCTTTATGCCAACCAAGTGTTAGGGAAGCAATTTTGACCATCTTCTTTTCTGTAGGGTTGCTTTGTGTGTGTGTGTGTGTGTGTGGGGGTTGTGTGCCCTTGACCTTTATTGTTCTTTCCAACAATGATTTATTCATGTTTCTTTCCATTGTTTAGCTGTGTAAAAATGTAATATAATAGAAGAATGGCTATTTATTTGCATGGTCTTTTTTTAGATATATAAATATAAACCTGTGCCATGAGTGATTGTCATGGCAACATGGGTAGGGGTACTTCCTGAAGTTATCAATATTCACGGATTCAACCTTTGAGATAATCTTTTCCTTCATATGTAAATAATTTTAGGCAAATTTATAAACAAAATTTGATACACACATTAGGCAAAATATCCAAGAAACAATTGTAAAAAACGAAATCGCTGGTTCTGAGCTTTTTTTCTTCTTTTCTCATAAAGGTTTATACTTAATATCAAAAAGTGTGTATATTTTCGTACTCACTAAATGTCATCTGCTGCTGCTGCTTTCAATCTGGACCAATCCAAAAATCAATATGAAGGAACAGGTTATGGGCAATTGAGATGGACTAGGCCAGGCTTAATCTTGACACAAGACCATTACGCTGATATTACTTGATAGGTGAAATTAATGAGCACCAGTTGGGATTTCTTTTAACAAGCATTCAATACACTCACGGAATGCTGGAGGTCTGGCAAGAAAATTTGGGCTGACTATCATGGGAAAACTGTGCCTTTTAACTTATTCCCTCATTTGAAGATTGGACTGGTCAAAGTTGAAAGGCTATATGCAGACGACAATGACGATCTTCGAAAAAAAAAGACAATTTTTCTTTTGTTTATTGGTTAAAAATTTCCAAAACCTTAAATATCTGCTTAATTTTGGTGAGGTTAGATACACAGAGTAGCAAACAGGTTAGATCATAGGTAAGCCGCCAATTTACTTGGCGGCTGGCCTGGATCTAACCTGTTTGCTTAAGCATGAAGTGGGTTCCAGCAATATAAGGGTATTGATTTTACCATGGAAAATGAAAAAAAATAAGTGTTGACCTGTTTTAGATGGTTTTCATTGGCCTTTGGCTCTAATCTAACGGTAGAAAGTGCCTTTAAAACTTATGACCGAGAACTTCAACTTGGCCTTCATTAGCTAATTGCCAGTTTTGGATTACAAGATACAGTCACAAAATTACAAATGTGCTCCTTCTATCACCATACTTGTTAAACACACCATGACAAATTAAGTTACTTATGGTTGTTCCAAATTACAATACAAGTTATCATGGTTAAGAAATACGAAGATGGAAATGAATACAGGGGTGAAAGTGTTCAGGATTATTCCTGATTTTCTTGTTTTAAGACTTTTTGACACTATATAACGTTATAGCAAAAATGCCTTTTTTTAGGATAAAGAATTACAGATTTTAGGTTTCGGAAATTCTTTAACTTTCAACCATTTCAATATAAATTGAAAAAGCAAATAAAAAGCACAAATGAAAAATATTGATTTAGTCTTCTCAGGCAGAAAGACAATATGCAGGTAATCCAAACACATATCAAGCACATCTAAATGGCTCACTGGCTGTGTTTTGACAAAAAAAGATGACAGAATTGAGCATGGAAATATTTCTAAAATCTCAAAAGTTCTGACTAGCAGCAGGCATTGGGCACCGCCTGTCTCTCTAAACTGCATGTGGCGCCAGTTTTATGGCTGATATTGGAGAACCCCCAGAACCTTTAATGCATCAAGTTCTGTGTTTTTGCTATCATTTTACGATATATGCAAAATGACATTTTATCCTGATAATTTAAATACAGGGGGCTTTGAAGATTTATCTGTGAGAAACGTTTGTGGAGTTGGATGGAATCCATGCTTGAAACCCCCTAAAAAGTGATATTTTAGCAAAAAACATATTTGAACCCCTCTTTATCTTTAAGCAGGGTATAATAGCAATATAGAAATCCTAGAAATGTTAACGTTAAACCTTCCAGTGTTAATTTTGAACAAACAAAATAATATACCAACTCATGAATATACCGTATTATCCATTTAATCCTTAGCTGTGGGTATTCAACAGAGTCAACACTTTGGTTTAATTCTGTTGTCTTGTGTATACACAGTTTTGGTTTTAAAAGCATAATATTTCATTTATTCTAAATGAAAAGTTCTAGCTTCAGAGGGTGAAACAGGCTAAAATGTTACACTGTGCCCCTTTCAATAAACAATGTTCTTGCTGGGACTCGTTCTCAGCTGCTCTACCACTGCGGGAACCAGTGAGTTCCCACAAGCACCTAACACCTTGAATATGAATGTTTGCTCGGACTCATTTCCTGGTACCTAGACTCACAATCTCTTGAGACCTAGCCAGGGAACCATTTAGTGCCCAAGAGTACCTCACATCTTGAATATGAATGTTTGCTGGGACTCATTCCTTGGTACGCGGGCTTACAATATCCCAAGACTGAACCAGGAACCAGTCAGTGCTCACAGGAAACTTACATCTTGAATATGAATGTTTGCTGGGACTCATTCCTTGGTACCCAGGCTCACAATATCCCAAGACTGAACCAGGAACTAATAAGTGCTCACAAGCACCTTACATCTTGAAAATGAATGTTTGCTAGGACTCATTCCCAGGTTACCTGGCTCACAATATCTCAAGACCGAGCCTGGGAACCAGTGAGTGCCTACAAGCACTTCACATCTTGAATATGATTGTTACCTGGATCCCAGGCTTGCAAAATAAGAGACTGAACCAGGAACCATCGAGTGCCAACAAGCACCTCACATCTTGAATGTGAATGTTTGCTCTTACTCATTCCTTGGTTCCTGAGCTTACAATTGCTCAAGACCGAGCCTGGGAACCAGTCAGTGCTCGCAAGCACCTGACATCTTGAACGAGGTTTGCAAGTATCATGAGTATATATATCCAAGGTTCAGTGCAATACTATAGTATGTGCTTCATATTTATGAAGCACTTACTATAGTCTTGTAATGAACCCTCGATAATAGCCCTGTCAGGCTTTCTTATCATACCTATTAAAGGGGTTCCTCAACCTTCAAAGAGGCTGCTGTCAGCGAGATTTATTGAAAATGGCATCTTATGTGACAGGCAAGGAAGGCATGGTCTTAGAGTCAATCTTTCGCCCTTAACAACAGCATTTATACCAACATTTCATACATATGATACCAGCATTTATACCAACATTTCATACATATGATACCAGCATTTATACCAACATTTCATACATATGATACCAGCATTTATACCAACATTTCATACATATGATACCAGCATTTATACCAACATTTCATACATATGATACCAGCATTTATACCAACATTTCATACATATTTATAAGACAAACTGAAGACAAGTGCAGTCTTAGATATAAAAGATTTTGTAGAACTGTAAAGTTTGTATGAAAATAATCCATAAGGCATACTGTCTGCCCTTTACCCTATGATATTATGGATATCATGGTGCTGAATTTTAAAGCAAGAATCCTGCAAGGCGCCTTAGTCTTCTGGAAAAGCAAACATTGACGGTTCAGAGCAAGACTAGATTTAATCCCTCACTAAAATGAAGGTCTTACTTGAGTCTTGCACTGCGTCCTTGACATATAGGTGCCATTTGAATTCACAGCTGCTAATCTCAATGTTTTTGTTTTAGTGCCTAGATTCTGTACACATGCACCAACAAAACTTATCCGCCATGCAGCAAAAAGTTGCCGTATAAAATGATGGTAATGCGCAGTCGTTTTTGTCAGATGGAACGAAAGGAAGTGAGATTTAGTAACTGATGTCTGTATCAAGAAAAGCGTACATCATTGCCATATCAGATCTCAGCTGTTTGCTTTTGTTTCTGATGGTGTGTGAAATGTTGTGTTTAATTATGGCACAATATTATATAGTTCTTGTGTTTAAACCTTAGAAATCTGGGTAATTTTCTAATAATAGATTTTTGTGTCGTCTGCTTTCCAAAACCTTAGAATAACTGCTTAATTATGTTGATGAAAGAAACTTTTTCAATTTTGAACTTTATACACTAAACTGTCGTTAATGAGATTGTTTATGGTCAAGGTTATCCCACAGTACGAAATGATAATCTGTTTTATCACAGGTAGGATCAGGCTAAATAATCCCTAGTTAATGAGAGATGGGTGGTCCTGTAGATTAAACCAGTGCCTATCACATATTATTTATTGTTTTAGACCAAATAGATTAGTTCAACTGTTGATAATGACGGCCAATTATCTCACTTATGAACCATACCCTCATATTCCTAAGATTTTCGTTCAGTTTTACTACGGAGTATCATTTTGAAGCATTGATGCACAAGGGGAAAATCTAGCTTTATGGGAAAATTGCTTGAAAGGTTGTTTTTTTTACATTTTATATAAAGGAACCTACCTTTGGCAAAAGAGAATTATTGATGTGTTGCGTTAGAAAAAAGCTGTGTTTGCAGTGGAAACTATTTTTATTATGAAAAGGGATAAGTTTTTGGTGCTAGATTGTTTATCTTTATACCTTTGATATTTGAATTAGGTATTATCTTGCTAATGGTTTCAAGCTTTGAATGAAGTTGTATTGCATTACCTCTGGAAATATTGAGTCTTGTCTCTGGAAGAGCTTTCCTAGCCCCTTACTTTATGATGCCTCATTTGCCTGCATCTGCAACAGGCAGCTTCATAAATCACTGTGATATAAGGAAAAATTGCTCCTTGAAAGCAATTATGCCTTTTATCCCAATGGTTCACTCTATACCCTGAACTAAATGTATTATTCTTACCTATTTTCGTCGTCTGCTTTTGCTTTGAATTTGGACGTGTTCTGGGAGTCGAAATCATTTTCAGGATGCTCTGAAAACCACTGTGGCAAATAAAGAAAGTTAAATAAGGTCCTTTCTGTTCTAATAGCAAGTGTAGTTTGAGTGACTGCGTCACATCCAACTGAAAACACAATATATATTTATTTTTAAACATGTAACTTTTTGTCCTATATTTGCAATACCACAAGATGCTCGGCTATTTGGTGCTTTTTCAATCATGGCCATTTTTTGCTTTCAAGATGACTCTTGGATTACAGGTTTAGATGTCACATTTTCAATTCTTCTGATTTATAAAAAGAATTCTATTGAAACCAAATTCTGCTTGAAGTATTCAATTAACGCTTTTGTCTTAACAATCAGGGTAAGTTTCCAAAATACCCATAATACCTTGCTTTACACAACATGGAAGGGGAACCAAGGCAAGCTTCCAGAACTGATATTCATACATCACCTCCTCTATGATCAGTTACCACAGCTGGTCTTGCCCTACTTTCTCTCATGAGGTAAATCGCCCAAGAAAAACCTACAAAGTTCAAGTTACTTTATATAGTGAGGTGGGTGGGGTTTGTTTTATAGGACTTTCACCCTGCTAATTATAGTTTAGATCTTTTTCCTGACTTCAGGTGTATTTTAGTATGAAAATGTTGTTTTCATAAGAGTTGGGTTTACATAGAGAAAGGTTACTTTCTTTAAGTTTTATGTTCCTAATTTTCTCTGGCATCTTTTGCAATGGAAAATCGGTGGTTTATCATAAGATGAAAGAAGAAACTTATTTATATTATGACAAAATGAGTAATGTTTCATAGGAAGTTGTTTCTTTTTTAGTCACATTGGTTTTATGAGCAATTTTTTACTTTGTCATATTGGTTTCTTAATTTGGCTGCAGTGGCATTGACACATGTTAAGTGAAATGTAGCAACCTTTCAATTACCAAAAATTTTGATTGAAATCAAACTTTGAAATGATTTATTATTTAGCCAGTAAGTATTTCTTTTGATCAGGATTTCTGACTGCTTTTCTGTAGTTGTTAAGTTCCCTAAGGTTGTGAAACTGTTATTACTTTAGAAAGTCTATGAGATGCCAGAGATACTGATCTCTTTGTTATAATTCATTTGGGACACACAAACTTTCAGACACATGCATTAGCATGTGCTAATGTCCTTGTCTTATCCCTTTACCAAACGCCAAATTTTCGACTGTCCCAAATTGATAGAGTTTGCAGACGACATTTCAAAATGTGATGAAATTGAAAAAATAACCTTCTAATAGGGCAGAAAACATTGTGGGAAAAGGAGAATTTGCTCCTTAAGAGCAATTTCTCCTTTTCCCACAATGTTTTCTAGAGTTGTCTGCAACAAACTGGCCAAATTTCTATATTGTTTAGTAATGGGTTAATCCATTGAGAGTTGAGGAAAAAAACAGCAACTACAGTATGAAATAAAACATTTTCCATTATTATTTTAACGGACTTCAACTCAGGGATTTGTGCTGTGGGAGTGATAAACAGGTTGTTGCAGGGCTATTAAACAGGAAATATTTTAACTAAAATAGTAAATAGTTATAAATCTTTATGTTTTAACATATATTTCAACTTTAAAGAGATTTGTATCATTTTCATGTTAATATATGCAAATAGTAATTTCTAATCGAGATATATTCATGTTGTATCTCAATTAAGACAGAAGGCATAAATATGAGTGTTTATGCACAACCATGATTTGAATCATAATATTAATTTAACTCTCTTGGTTCTGTAATTAAGAAAATCTGAACTAGATATATCCCTTTAAGATCTTTACGGTATTTCTTTCACTCACCACATAAACTTTTATCTACATTTATCAGTTTTTTCTTTGCTGTAATATTACGAGTTGTTTATCATTTCTCATATCAAGAAAATCGACTGAGCTTGAAGAAAAAGTATTGGGAGGCATTTCATCACATTTTAAAATGTCGTCTGCAAACTCTTTGAAATTGGGACAGACAAAAATTTGGCATTCGGTAAAGGGTTAATCAATGAAGACTGATAAATAAATAAGAGGGGCAATGATTGTTCTGACTGGAACAATTCGAATTGACTCCAGGATAACTTCTGAGTCATTATTCTCTGAATTTTGTATTGATCTCTTTCACTGGCTGTCTTGAAATACAGTTCTAATGCCCTGGAGATGAAATAAATAGAATTAACACCATCACGTACACAGATAATGGTATTAGAACGGAAAAGTACTTTTTGTTCAGAAAATCATCTTTCCTGGGACCTCAAATGATAGGAAGTAACCATCCTAAGCTACTGATAGTCCCTTTACAACCAAAAGGCATGCAGTACCTGTCTCTGTTACAAAAATCTTACTCTGTGTGAAAATCGTTTTATGGAAGCAGAAGATTAAAAAAATAGACTGTGACACAAGTCATATCCCTACCTATGTAATATCATAGAAAATGTTAATTTTTCATACTTTATTTTCTTATTTTCTAAAAATAGATTTTTGTGTTGTCTGCTTTCCAAAGCCTTATATATCTTTTTAATTTTGATGAGGAATGATTCTCAGAGTGGCAAACAGGTTAGATCACTGGCCAGCCGCCAATTTACTTGGCGGCTGGCCTGTATCTAACCTGTTTGCATAAGCATAAAGTCGGTTCCAGCACTATAAAGGGCTAATGTAGATTTTCTATGCGCAGCTGAGCCCTGATTAGAATATGATTATCTTGTCTGAGACGTTCATTTCTCACACATATGTCAGGGAAGTCTGATAAATGGTTTCCCTGAATCAATCAGGCATATTTCAATGTGCACTCAAAGAGCCGTTATTTCTATAATCATCCCCAAACCTCTTTAAGACGTCTGGATTGGAGCTGCAATCTGTAAAAAGCGGTCCATCACGTTGTTAATCAGTGCTACTTATGGTTTTCTGTTTATTTAATATAAAAATGTAATTTTAGAAAGGACAAATGTTAGCAATTGTCGTCAGCTATGTTGTCTGTTTCAATTTTTAATAGTATTGATATCAAAGATATTGAACTAGAGAATATCAAGTGTTCCATGCAATACTATAGGAAGTCGTTCACAAATGTGAAACACTTACAATAGTATTGCAATGAACCCTCAATAAGCATTATATTGAGGTTTAAGTTCAATACCATAGTAGGTGCTTCATATTTTGTAAAACGCTTACTATGGTATTGCACTTAACCCTCAAATTAAGCAATATATTGAGGTTCAAGTTCAATACAATAGAAAGTCCTTCATAAACAAGAAACACTTTCTACAGTATTGCACTAAATCCTCTACAAGCATTATATTGAGGTTAAATTCAGTAATTCTCCACAAACATGAAGCATTCACTAGTATTGCAATAAACCCTCGAATTATGGTTTTACAGCTCTCAGAAAATTATTGTTCATCAGAACCCCACTGACACCTCAGGTTTCGTGGGAGTGTCATTTGGCAAGTCACTTTAGATCCCTAGTACTGGCGGATCAAGGAAAGCCGTTACATAACTGAAACATTGTTGGTATGGCATTAAACACCATACAAACTTCATCAGAACAATCTCTGTCCAAGACACCAAAGCAGCATGCTGGAAAAAAACACATTTGCAGCACATTTATAGCATGGCTATAAAATACAAGATTGCATAATTCTTTAAATATTCCTTGCCCTTGAGTATTGGAATTCAAATGTTGTAGTAAAAAACACAATGGATCATGGTGAGATCAAATCCCACGGCTGTTCCTTACAATCTGCCAGAAACACTCTCGACAATTAAAGTAGACAATTACTGGTGTGTCGCGAGTTTTTATGGATCAGCGCACCTTTATTTATGCAGTCGAGGAGATCTCTCGATAGCAAAGGCATTGCTGTGGAGTATTCATTTGCATTGGGAACTGTTGCTTTTAACCCTTACAGTGCTGGAACGGTCTTCATGCTTATGCAAGCAGTTAAGATCCAGGCCAGCCTGTGATCTAATCATATGCTACTCTGAGTATCTTTCCTCTTCAAGATAAGGCAGATAATAAAGGTTTGAAAGCAGACAACAAAAATCTATTTTTAGAAAATTACCAAGCAAACTTAGGGTTAAGGACGATGTTAAAATGCTTATGAACTAAACGCCCTAGCTGTTTGGATGGGAAACATATATTATAATGCTATGAGAAAATGAAAGTCTGCTTTGAATTTGAACAAGAGTGGGAGAGAAAATAAATGTTTTGATTTACAGCTTATTCATCAGGAATTCATCAAATGTTTTTTTGTTGGAACCTCAAGCTGGGTAGCATTATGCCCCTTTCACCACTCATGAGCCTTGCTGTAAATTTGGTTTTAACCCTTTACCAAACACCAAATTTTTGACTGTCCAAAATTCAAAGAGTTTGCAGACGACATTTCAAAATGTGATGAAATTAAGAAATAATCTTCTAATAGGGCAGAAAACATGTGGGAAAAGGAGAAATTTCTCTTTTACCAACAATTTTTTCCAGAATGTTCTGCAACAAACTGGTGGAATGTTATTGTTCGGTAATAGGTTAAAAAAAGACGAGTAATATGGATATTAGGTAATTCTAAAGTAATAGTACTTCAATATTTTGTTGTGTTTTGGTAATTTTCATCTTTTTGGGGTTTTTATCAAGCAAAGTCTAGTTTATCCGTGTTATATACATTGAGTTGGTTAATGATAAAAGATGAAAAGAAGGAAGAAATGAGCAGAAAAGGGGAGGTGATAAGAAGATCTGACATTAGTAACCCTTTCAGTTGCCAGTCATAATTAAATTATAGTCTGTGAAATCTTACCTATTGCTGAGGTGGGAGTCCGAGGTATTATAAGAGAACCCTAGATTCAAAGAACGACAGCTTGTACTTTTCTAGGAAGTAACCCTTGCGAAAGATTCAAGAGGTTATTCAACAATTTCATGAACATTCATGAATGTAAAATGGCCATTTATGAGCACAAAGCTGTTCTTAACTTGTTCATGAATTTCAAGAACATTCTCCCATGTATCCACAGAAAGCGTGTTCCCCTTATATCATGTAGGCTGGCTGGATTTGATTTTCTAGGTACATTTTAATTATACTAAGCTCCAGGTTCAAATTAGACATAACCTTTTAGCATTCTTATCCCCTATAGATACATATGAACACCACCGCAATAATGGTGTCATTAGTCGACGGAACAGAAACATGAAAGTGTTTAGTTTGTATTCATTTATGTTAAGAATGATCTATATTCTTCAAGTTTATCCACTTGCCTTGAAAATGATCGAGTTTGAGCACAAAGCAAAGCTTTGGATGATATCTTTGATTATACTCAGGTCAAGGCGAAGCTTTGATTGATAGCTTTAATACTTCTCAGGGCCTTATTTTCTTCAAATTGGAAGGTACCTCAGCCTGTTGATTTTGGGAAGAATTACTGCTGAAATTACCGAATTGGGAAACAAGAACGCTGGTATAACTTAAGGTTTTGGGGAAATCTGCATGGAGAGTGAATTTTGATAAGCTTCAAGCTTTCATTACAAACAATGTAAGTTGAGTATAAGCTAAAATCCCTTATTAAGCAAGGCTTCAGTGCAATTCTATAATTAAATGTTTTATATTTGTGAAGGACTTATTATAGTCTTGCACTGAAGCCCCCATATAAGGAAATGGGATAATGTTTTATGACCATAGATGCATTTACCATGGAAAAGTGTTGGTATAAAGAAAACCATATTTCTGATTTCCCCAGAGCCATGTTGGGACATGGTGCAGAATGTTCTGCTATTCAAGCATGGGCAAATCTAGATACGATGTCGTAACGTCTTGTGGCTGCTATCTGGTTGCCACCGACGTTACGATTCCACGCTCATCACTTGTTGGAGCAAAATCAATTTCAATAACCACATGATAGATAACCTTTTTATGATAACCCTAGCACAGTATTGTCTAAAATATCAAATCAAACAGCTTGATAGAAGCTAAAATTACTTAATTAAGTTGTATTTCTTAATTGTTGGTGAAATTCAGTGTGAAACAAACTGTTAGTGGCCATTTTGATTTTTTCGCAACTTCTCGCACTTTCTGCTTTAAAAATATGGTAATTACCCACTGAACATGAAGGGCTCATCCAATGAAAACACATATTTTTCCCACCTTTTTTACAACCTTACTACAACTTCAAAATATGGAATACACCTACAGTCTAGCTCCGCCCAATTTGACCCAAATTGGTTGTCAATTGTTGCAGGATAGTCCTGGATATCCAAATGAAAACCGGAAGTGATGGATTTGAGAAATGAAATGCATAAGGATTACGAAAAATGCTTCTATTCTCTTAAAATAATGGAAAAATATTAACTTTTGGACTCTGAGGTATGAGATTATATGCATATGTTTAATCAGGTGAAGTTTTGTCACATTTAGTTGCCCCATTTTTGAATTATCATAGCGGTTGTGATACACAACCGGCCTGCTCCAAAGAGCTAAGAGGGCGGATTTACTACCGTGTCCCAAACAGGACACGGTAGGAACATTACTTCTAGGGCAAATCTACTTTCTGCTCCTTTGAGCCTTTTCTTGATGCATTATTCCCATCACTCCACGGTGACAATAAATCATTTTAGCTCTAGTTGATTCTTTGACAAACCATGGTGATAAAAGAAAAAGGCCATTTGTCACAAGGTAATATATTATGATTATAGAATTTGAATTTAGAAGCCTAAATTTTGATTCGATGCTATTGTTATTCATCAATAATTTTGCTCTTTTAATGAATCTATAGTAGAGCTTTGAAGAAAACATTGTGACAAGCAATTTCTCCTTTTGTTACATTAGTTTCTATCTTATTTTGAACAGGGTAATACAATTAAAATTGTCGATGCTTCATAATTTTCATCTGCTGTTGCTTTCAATGCTGTCCTGCTGTAGAATCCCTTTTTAAAATGAAAATATTTAAGGTCTGTTTCTACATTTAGAGCCATCTCTAAACTTCATATGGGATATTGTGGGTTGAAAGTCTAGAATACAGTTGAGAGATGTTTTGGAGGGAAATAACAATTACAGATAGCCCATATCAGTTTTCACGTCTGTGAAGCATGCAGATCTTTGAATAATGATGAACATTTGCAGGGGCCTCGATGAAGATTACTTTGCTATTATCAACTCCCTTGGAGCCGAAAAACATCATGGAACAAAACAGAGTTTTCGTTTTTTTCTTTTTTAATATCATCTGCAACAGAACAGTTTATGCAAAAAATAGGTAGAAGTGTCAGCATTAGGGATTCTCCTACCATGTTTGCCTTCGTTTGTCTGAATATTTTTTGTTTAAACTTTCGGTTCTGTTAAATTCAATCCGTTCCCCGAAATGACAATCATTGACAAGTCCATATTGAAAACATGAGCTGATAGCAAAAGAAAATCGAGAAAAGAAAATACATTTTCTTATTAAAAGCAACTTATCCTTTTTGCCACATTGTTTTCTAGTGTCTTCTACAGTAGATGTGTCAAAGTGAGATATTATGAAGCAAAGCAACTGTTAAAATAATTGAAATAAGATGTCATTAGCCTCATATTTTACAGTTGTTTAACTCAGATGCATATTCTATTAAGATTGTTTGTTTTAAATATCTCGTTCTTAATTTACATCTTGTTGTAAAACTTTTTGTACCTCACAAAATTTGATCTTGTAACCCTTAACCAAATGCTAAATTTTAAACTGTCCCAAATTAAAGGCTTTGCAGACGACATTTCAAATGATAATGAAATTGGAAAATAATCTTCTGATAGGCCAGAAAACATTGTGGGGAAAGAAGAAATTGCCCATTACAAGCAATTTCTCCTTTTTCCACAATGTTTTCTAAAGTCGTATGCAACAAACTGGTCAAATGTCGTTATGGTTTGGTTATGGGTTAAATAATCTTATTTTCGCATTTGTCCAATTTATATGAAATTTACCCTACTGTTGCATGTTGTGAAAGCCCCTGGATAGCTAATAAGGGATTATTTCTCATCATAGAAGACTCATGGGGGACTTGTTATTTCTTAGAAATTTGATTGCCTTCAAAAGAAGGAATATCAGAGGGATTTTTATCACTGTGCTTTCCTTAACCCTCAGAACATTGGGCAATTTGCTTAAAAAATTTGATGAGGAAGGATATTCAGAGTAGCAAACAGGTTAGATCACAGGCCAGCCACCAAGTAAATTGGCGGCTGGTCTGGATCCAACCTGTTTGCATAAGCATGAAGTCAGTTCCAACACTACACGTGTTAGAATTTCTTTGTCCTACCGGTCCATGTGCCTTTGCTTATGCATAATCATTAACATTTGTTCAAAATGTTTAATACTGTCATCAGCACTAGTTATATCAAATTCATACATCTTTTATTTTGAATGAACAATTGAAATTTTCATTTCACGAAGCCAAAACATTGAGTATTTAATTGTAGACAATTTTGTAAAAATCCAAAGAAATGCTCTTAAAAAAAGTTTGATAATCAGTATGTTTGATTTGACTAACTTAAAAATATATAAATTGAGCATTAGTTTGAACTTTCAGTAAACAAGTTGTCATTTTATTATATTGATATATGTACTATCAGCAGCTGCTGCTATAAAAGCTAAAAAATATTCGCATGCTAGAAAGAATTAAGGACTCCAACAGTCTCAAAGGTCATTATTAATGGAGATAATCCTCTCCAAGTTTTTTAGGGGCGTAACAAATAATCCGCAATAAACAAGGGATTGATTGATATGCTTTTATTTCTTCCAAGTCTTATTTTGACATAAAAGTAAGGTATTAGGAATAAGAAATCTTTTAATTATGTCAGATTAAAACCATTATGTCAAATGAACAATTTTTGTTTGAAAATACAATTCCTTTATTTATCAGATAGAGTTTTATAACAATGGCAAGGGAGAGAAATGTAGGTACATGTGGATAGTTATGGTCATTTCCTGTTTATCCCCCTTTGCATCCGCATGGTGTGCAACTGAAACAAAAGATGAATTGCGAACATTGTATTTATATAAAAGCGAAAAGGCTATTTTCTTTTCCTTTATTGTTTTATTTCAATATAGAAAATAAAACCAGATGAGAAAATATTTAAAAGTGTCAAATTTGTTTTGAATTGAAAAATGGGTGTGTGAGCATTTTTAGCTGGATGGACATGTATGTTTTATGTGATAGTGGTGGACAAATAACAAATTGTATACAAAATACATTCTCAGTCACACTTTAAATCTGATTCATATAGAATTAAAGATGGAAACCCTATCTTTTGGGTACTAAATAAAATTTGTTTTGTCTAGGCATTTCTAATTGGTACCCACAAAAAAAGGGTACATCAAATGTTTTATTGAAATACTGCACACAGGAAGTGATTGTTCTATTATTAGGAACCTTACAAAGAGTTCCACTTATCCAGATGGTCTTAATTCCAAATAAAAGCATCAAACTTGGCAAGCAATTTCCGTGGCATGTGATACCTAAAATGACAAAACATCAATATGTAAAGACATTTTCCTGGATCTTCACAAGTAAGGCAAATTACCGAATGACAAATTTGACAAGTTCTGACAAATGCTCTGTGTTCCTGAAAAGTGTACTGATGTGGTTTTGGATTGTTATGATCTAGAGACATTAAGGACTTGTTGTGAATTTCTTTTTGCTTGTATCCTATCTTTTTTTACCATGATTGGTCTTTATGGACTGAGACAATTGTTTCATCAAATTGTTTGCATAATTATGCTTTATGACTATTAATTATTTGATGGACATCTCTAGATATCAACCATTCTGTGAATTATTTGATATCATTAGATATAAATGAAACTGTCAATTATTTTGATAGCTATGTTTATATTCGTGTTGTCAATTATTTAATAGCTCTGTTTATATTCTGTGCTGTCAATTATTTAATAGCTATGTTTATATTCTGTGCTGTCAATTATTTAATAGCTATGTAAATAAACCATGCAGTCAATTATTTTGATAGCTATGTTTATAAGCCATACTATCAACTATTTTGAAAGCTTTGTTTAAAAGGCCATCCTGTCAAATATTGGATATATATGGATAAAATCCCAATCTGACAAGAACCCGATGTCACTGACTATGTAATAAGTCTCTGTTCTCTTTTTACTTTCAGCTGGTCATGTGAGACTGGACGTTGCTATGACCAATGTGTCGAGGTACACAAATGACAACCTCAGACTGCGCTGTGAAATCACAGGCTACCCGATACCAAAGTACCAATGGTTCAAGGGGGACCAGGTCCTCAAACAGACGGACAGAATCAGCATTAAGATCACACCATGGGGATCAAGGTGAGGTTTAGATTGTATTTGGGTTCAATTCAACATTACTTTATGGAGGAGAGTGGTCTTCGGGTAGAGCAATGATGAGCCTTGGGACACAAGGGTCTTGGGTTTGAATCCTGTGAGCAGTGGGATCTGCCTTGCAACCTTTCATTAATCAACATTTGGCGTGAGTACTGGCTATGTATCCGGCAGAATCGAAAGTGATTTATCTAAGTTGTAAGAACTAGTTTCCAAATCAATGTAAATGTTTAAACTAAACTAACGTTGTCAGTAATTATATAGTTACATTTTACAACCTCTTTTGGACATGTGTCAGGCAAATCTCCTGAGTGGCCCAGTAAGTGGTCTTAGGACTTGTGGGTTCCTGATTGAAGCCCCTCAGGTATCCCACACAGATCGGTAGATATGTATCCAGATCTTAGCCAAAACAGCCTGTTGTTTTACCATAGACTTGCCTTGTCATAGCATTATTAAGAGTACCATAAGGGAAGGTGATACTGTTATTGCCTATGGACTTGGACTGTTTTAGAAATGGACAATTACTAACAAATTAGCTCTTATTTAAATGCTTTAGCAGGAGAACACATAACAAAACACAAGAACTTAAGAAAAAGTTACCAGTGATGGACAAACTCCCCTTTTGAAAAAATGATATTAATAGTTTGTCATTTCACCATCTATGCAGGAATAGATTTTTTTGTTTTCTGTTTTTAGGGAAAGGGTTTAGAATCACCTGCTGTGTAAATGCTGTAGGAGTTATTGAGTTAAAATGATTAATGAGCATCCGTATTTGCAAAGGCCTATCAAATTCTGTTCATGCAATCAAACTTTGATATTGTGTTTTGTTTTTTTGATTAATGCGTTATGATTCATATATCGTGTAAAAAAATGAAATGCCAAAAAGCAAATAACAGAAGAAAATCATGTCATTGATATAATTAATGGCTTTAAAGTTATGACAAAGGGATTCATATGAAACCTTTGTAGGAATCGGACTCTGTAGAAAAATAAAGGAACAAGGCTATGATTTAGTTTTACATTAGAGGGTTAATATCCCATGCTTAATTCGAAGATATGATTCCTATGAGTACCAAGGGGTCCTGTTAACATTGCCGTGTGGTTGAGCTGCTGGCTGGTCTTATACTTTGGGGTCATGGGTTTGATACTCACTGGAACTGGGAATTGTGGTGACGTCCTTTGGCAAGAGACTTCTTAGCCCTAACCAAGTTCTGGTGAATCATGGAAAGCTTTAATATAACAGAAATGTTGTTGATGCAGCATTAAACTAATATGAATAAGTAAACAAATATGAGAATCCTGCAAAATGATTTATTGCGTACACTTTTTGAAAATGTAAAATTACAATTTTGTAAAGACTGATTTTAATCGTTTCTTATAAATTCAAAGATATATCTTAATATTTTTCTTTTGTGACTTGAATCCAGTAAGGGTTAGACTATACAAAAGCAGATATACTCTTTAATTTATCAGAAAACCAAATCACATGAATCCGAACTGTCGATGTAACTCCATCTCACAGACTAAACAGAAAAAAATACTATAAAAAGATGAATGAAATCTGCTTTAACCCTTTCCCAAATAACAAACTTTGGACTGTCCCGATTTAAATTTCAAAATGTTATGAAATTGAAATATATTCTTCAGATAAAGCAGAAAACCTTGTGGGAAAAAGGAAAAATTGCTTGTTACGAGCAATTTCTCCTTGTCCCACAATGTTTTCTAGAGTCGTCTGCAAAAAGTAGTTAAATATCATTATTGTTTGGGAAAGGGTTAAGTTGATGAAAACCAATGACATTTCATCCGAGTAAGAAACTATTTTGGTCATTGGATCCCCTCATGTTTGCCAACAATGAGTTCATGGCTTAACCTTACCTTATATTCAGAGTTTTTGCAAAGGATCAGTCCATCTTTGGCAAACTCTCATTTATTACTATGATTTTATTATTTATTACTCTATTGGCCAGTTTTTTGTTTTCCTTTTTTTAGGGCTTTTTTTTATTGTCTTGTAGATATTTGGATTAAATGTTAGAGCTATGGCATCTCATTCTACAGCTGCTTGTTCACAGATGTGATGAAACTTTGGAGTTAAAACTTTAAAACTTGACTACAGCTATAATGTTGTATGATATGCACTTTAAAACTTGACTACAGCTATAATGTTGTATGGTATGCACTTTAAAACTTGACTACAGCTATAATGTTGTATGATATGCACTTTAAAACTTGACTACAGCTATAATGTTGTATGATATGCACTTTAAAACTTGACTACAGCTATAATGTTGTATGCTATGCACTTTAAAACTTGATTACAGCTATAATGTTGCATGATATGCACTTTAAAACTTGACTACAGCTATAATGTTGTATGATATGCACTTTAAAACTTGACTACAGCTATAATGTTGTATGATATGCACTTTAAAACTTGACTACAGCTATGATGTTGTATGATATGCACTTTAAAACTTGACTACAGCTATAATGTTGTATGATATGCACTTTAAAACTTGACTACAGCTATATGTTGTATGATATGCACTTTAAAACTTGACTACAGCTATAATGTTGTATGATATGCACTTTAAAACTTGACTACAGCTATAATGTTGTATGATATGCACTTTAAAACTTGACTACAGCTATAATGTTGTATGATATGCACTTTAAAACTTGACTACAGCTATAATGTTGTATGATATGCACTGAAGAATAGCCATTGGAAGCAAAATGAGTTCATATCAAAGAATTCATAGCCTGTATACAATGAACTAATATTATTTCAATAGCTACTTTTAATTATATATCAGAGCAAAACATATTCTTTATTGTTTGTACAACATTAAAGTTTTGCGTATGTGAAGAAGTAATTTTAAAAGGCAAAGGATTAAAGGATAGGTGCATTAATCAAGACCCTTTTATATGTCATTTACAATATTTTCTCCCTACTTTTCTTCTGAAGAAATCTGATCATTTTTTCCCCCATCTTATTATTTTTCTTGCATCATACATTTCACAGTTTCCTTACAGGATTTTGGGGGGAGGTCATGAATTTCAATGGGGAGGGGTGAAATGTTGTTAATGATAGTTTTGGTAGCCATTGACACTACTCTGGTTTCACAATGGGTGGCGTGTCCTGTCGCCCCCGTGTCCTGTCCCCTGTTCGGGTAAACCCACTCCCTCACATATACTAGGAACAGGTCCCTCATCTGTAAAATATAGAGGCTGGTATGGTCACAAATCTACCAGGCAGAATTCTGACTGATAACGGAAGGAACGAAAACACAACAATGTCCATAGAGATGAGAGCTTGGCATTTCAAAATAACCAAATGGTATGGTTCAGGGTCTGACAAAGATTCCTTTAAGTAAATATGGTGGTCGAAATAATTTGAAATTTAAGGTATTATTTTGATACAAATCAGTGGATAAGTCAAAGTCTGATATAGGGCTCATGTCTCTTTTGATTTTTCGCAAAACAATGATTCAGGGGAAAGAACTGTGTATCTTGTTACTGGTTGTTGTTGTATTTTGGAATGTTGCATACTGACCAATCAATTCACTCAGAAATTATTGGCTGCCCATTGTCTATCTAGTGGAACATAGTGTATCAAATTATATTTTAAAAAGAATTGACTTCCATTTCATCACTTTTCCCTGGAGAAGGCGTGCCAAGATTGGTAGGAATTAAATAACAATATTTAATAAATAATCACTAGGTGTTGTCGATATTTTATCATCTATCGCAGTTCTCTGGAATTTCGTTTTTACTTCTCTGTGTTTAATTGAGGTGTTTTTGTACAAATTAATGGGGAAACACCTATTTCTAAACCCATATCATCTTTTTTTGTTTTTAATGTGGTTTAATTTCTCATTTCAGATTAAGGATAAAGAACCTTACCCCGTCTGACAGTGGAATGTATGGGTGTCGGGCCATGAACAAATACGGAAATGCCACAACAAACGGATACATAACAGTTAGCAAAGGTAGATTTTACAATAGGGGCTTCTCACACAGATTTGAAACTGTTTTGTTTAAATTAAAGGGACTAACTCAGAGATTTTTGCTGTGGGAGAAATAAATGTTAAAAACTCGATATTGATTATAGTTTTTTCTCCAAACAAAACACCATTTTCAATATCTTTACTTCTAAGTTGCTGTAATCCTGTAATTTCATTAAATAGTGTGAAATGAGCTTTTACATAATCATGTCAACTATGTTTAATATCTTTAAATTCCTCATCAAAATTAAGCAGATATTTAAGGTTTTGGAAAGCAGACGACACAAAAATCTATTTTTAGAAAACTACCCAGCATTCTAAGGGTTAAAACATGTTTGCTCTGTAAATGAGAATTTCAAAATGAAAATGTTCACATTAGTTGCTTATCAATTGAAACACATTATCCAAAATTAATCATCTTTCTGAGAATTATGTAAGAGAGAAAAAACTTGTTGCCGTCTGCATGAAAGAAACTACATGTAGATCTTTGAAATTCATTTAACTTTATAGCTGTTGAAACATTTTATAGCACTTGGGCTACTGCTGATAGGACCGATAGGAAGGTTTCTTTTTTTTCTTTTCTTTTTTTTTGGAAACTAATTAAGATGGCTTTAAAATTCTATTAACTTGTCTATTTAAAAACATCATGGGCAATGAAAAGTGGAGACTGCCTCCCTATGAAGCTAGAAAGAGTGCTCAAGTTTATGGTTTTGTTGTCTTTTATTGACCCATTAACACTACCACAAAAAATGCATTTCCATGCACCTGCATCTGTGTTCATAGCAACCAATGTAACTAAGGGAGAAAGTGCTTTAAACCCTTAGAATGCTGGGTAATTTTGTGTCGTCTGCTTTTTAAAATCTTAAATATCTGCTTAATTTTGTTGAGGAAAGATACTTAGAGTTGCAAACATGTAAGATCACAGGCTAGCCACCAATTTACTTGGCGGCTGGCCTGGATCTAACCTGTTTGTATAAGTATGAAGTTGGTTCCAGCGCTATAAGTGTTCAATCTTCAATTAACCCTTATAAAGTCGTTCACTTCTGCTGAAAGAATCATGTTTTATTTGTGTAACAAAGTGTCATCCTTTTTTGTTATGAAAGAATCATTATGTTTTATTTG